>BSQZ01000012.1:8390000-8505000 GCA_033239005.1 Lamellibrachia satsuma | reverse complement strand
GGAAGCGAAAGAGAGATGCGTAAGACCCAGGGAAATATCGAGGCATTAAACTCCTAAGTCATATTATGAAGTTGCTAGAGAGGAGTTTGGATAGGAGGATCGATAGAGAGTTCAACAGGAAATAGGCGAAGAAACACGGGGATTCTGAAAGGGAAGAGGGACATCAGTTGAAATATTTGCGTTAACACAATTGGTAGAGAATAGGGAGAGTCATGACAGACAGAACTGTATCGAAACAGTTGAAACGGAGCGTTATGCCTGTATGGTATTTTCGAGAATGACTGGAACAGGAAAAAAGAGGGCAGATAGAAGGAGAATGAATGCCCCGAGGGAAGAGACTGGGAAGCAGTTCGGCCTAACGGGAAGAAGAGTAAGAAGCCAACTGATGTGGGCAGGTCACTTGGTATAGATGGAGGTTGACTGACTATATAAGAAAACAGAGGCGATGGAACAGTCAGGCCATAAACAAACTAGAAGACCGCGACAGAGCAAAAAGAGTGACGTAAGATTATGCAGAGGAGGCTGACAAGTGGAGGGAGAAGCGTGTCGATAGGGAGAAGTGGAAGACAAGTGGAGGGAGAAGTCTGCAGATATGGAGCAGTGGAAGGGAGAAGCCTGCCGATAGGGAGACGTAGAAGACAAGTGAAGGGAGATGGCTGCCGATAGGGAGAAGTGGAAGACAAGTGGAGGGAGAAGCCTGCCGATAGGGAGCAGTGGAAGACAAGTGGAGGCAGAAGTCTGCATATATGGAGCAGTGGAAGACAAGTGGAGGGAGAAGCCTGCCGATAGGGAGAGGTAGAAGACAAGTGAAGGGAGATGGCTGCCGATAGGGAGAAGTGGAAGACAAGTGGATGGAGAAGCCTGCAGATATGGAGCAGTGGAAGACAAGTGGAGGGAGAAGCCTGTTGATAGGGAGAAGTGGAAGACAAGTGGAGGCAGAAGACTGCCGATAGGGAGAAGTGGAAGACAAGTGAAGGGAGATAGGCTGCCGATAGGGAGAAGTGGCAGAGACAGAGACAGAGACAGAGCCAGACAGACATACAGACAGACAGATAGATAGAGCAATGGCAAGAATGTTGGTCACATTCGAAATATAACCACCGTTGCGTTGACAGTTTGTGTTATTGTTTCTCATACGAGGAATAGTGTCAGTTGGGAACAATAAATCATGTGTCATTTGTTTTTGTTATAACTCGTGTAACCGCTCACCGCCCGCCCTACTATTTATATGACACCTGGAGTTGTTAGAAAAACTCGTGTAACCGCTCACCGCCCGCCCTACTGTTTATATGACATCTGGAGTTGTTAGAAAAACTCGTGTAACTGCTCACCGCCCGCCCTACTGTTTATATGACACCTGGAGTTGTTAGAAAAACTCGTGTAACCGCTCACCGCCCGCCCTACTGTTTATATGACACCTGGAGTTGTTAGAAAAACTCGTGTAACCGCTCACCGCCCGCCCTACTGTTTATATGACACCTGGAGTTGATAGAAAAACACAACGTTTGAACATAATTATCGGAGAAAAATGTGTGTAAACATATTATGATGGTTACATTAGGTGACTGCATGTGCTGCGTCATAAAAGTGTTACATCGATATCTTTTTCAATTTAGAACAATTTACTATGGACATTTTAAAGTACTAATCCAGGGAGGGGAGGGGGCGTCGGCGAATTAGCCCGCATAATACGAACATGCAAATGTCGACAATTGTGGAGGTCCCCTGAAATACCCTGGCCCAGTCCCGCCGCCACCGATGCACTAGGAGACCTATGAAGACAGATCGGTTGGAGGCACGGTATTATCGGACACAAGTGATGGTCACCTAAGCATCAGAACAGCTATCAGCGCAGTAACCACAAATACATCGGTACCAAGCATAAATCCGTGCCAAGTATGAAGTAACACTGCAAGAAATGCGGTTCGCGGACAATCTGCAGAAATGTGGTCGGAGGAAATATTTACATGCGACAATTTAACGTCATCGTTCGCTGAAGACGAAAGCAGTGCCGATGAATTTAAAATGATGCTCCATTTCGGTGGTTGTTGAACCCTGCCTGTTCATGAGCAGTCATATTGTCATATATGAGGACTATGCGCAGATTAATTGTATTTTGTTTGTATCATATGTATTAATAACTATATAACCCACTGCCTATGAAAACAATATCATTGTCATTTTGAAGTAGTCACTGATCATGTAGCCGGCTGCCGGTCAAGTAGCTTTTCTCCAGACGCAATATACAAAACTGTCTGGCCGGGGAGACGTTCTTGCTGCGGCACGTGACTTCGACGGTTTAAAAACTAACCGACAACTGAGCGACTCACAGAAGGGATATTTAATTTCCTTTGAATGGGGCAGACGGTCAGGTAGTTGGAACCATTTTAGCGCAATAGAAGATTTTGTATTGTATTGTATTATGTAGAAGGTGATGCAAGCTATGGGAAGTAATTGAACAATTCAAACACGACTTTTGTCAAGGTTTATGTCGAACAGTCGCGCCACCTGTGATGGTAAGTTATCATTACAGCAGGTGGCGCCACTATCACTACACCGCCAGCACCGCGTTCAGAAAAGCATCGCCATTGCGGAAAAACTGTACACGGTGTGCACGGCTCTCTCTCTCTCTCTCTTTCTTCGTTATCACCAAACACTATCTGTCTCAAAATCTCATACCACACGCTTGTGTAATAAACCCAGTGTTGTCAGTCCAGTAATAATGTTTTTATTGGGTAGAGTCCTGGTATGTCCAGACCTTTTGTAGGTGGACGTAGTCCATTTTTCAAGTCTTGCAAATTTTGTATCGACGCATACAGGATATGACGCTCTGAATTGTGACAATAAGTGACCTTATTTCGTTCAGAATAAAGTGAAGATGTAACACCATCGAAGGGTGCATAAGACAAGTATAAAAATAATCAAAATCAGGTTCTTCGGAGTTCAACTAGATGAATAACTGTTTCTTGGCTTCCTTCTCAATTCAGTTAGCTCCAACGCGGATAGCCTTGTGCTGCAGTATGCATAGGTAGGTGACACAGTAGGTAGGTGACACAGTAGGTAGGTGACACAGTGCCACCTTTGCCTTTTTTCGTTTTGGCCGGAAAGAAATATTTTACTACCTTGTCCGATGATTTAATCAAATCCGATTAAAAATGCGCACAAGTGAGCTTGTGTGTTATAGTAGATACTAAGTAGGTTCAATTACTCGCAGAATGAGTCTGAATCATTTCGAGCAAAAACACCGGCTTGAGGAGGCAGCTTTAAGTAATTTGTAAAATACAGTTACGTTACCATCGAGCACCACTTTGAAAACAAAGCATACTTCTGATGTTGCTTTGAACCGCTAGGCGGTCCACCACCTTTGAACCGCTAGGCGGTCCATCACCTTTGAACCGCTAGGCGGTCCATCACCTTTGCGCAGAACCGTTTCATTCCAGTAGACGTGAAGGGTTGTCGAAAGAACTGGTACAGTGACGTACCAGAAACGAAGGGCTCCCAAAGTGGCGGCATCTATTTCTGGAAAAGCTGCGTGTGGTCGTCCATGGCAACCGGTTTAGCACCTGGGAGAGGAAGGGAAAGATAAAGATACGAATAGTAATGACGCTGTCGAAACGTAAACGTATGAACTAGATAATATGTCAGCACTTCGAGCACAACTAGCTTCTAATTTGCTGTCACGGTTTTGTGTAATTACAAACTTACATAAGTGAAATTTAGTACAATATCATGATATCCACTATTAATATATTTTACTAGAGCATTTTCGGGAAATTAATTACGTGCCTTCCAACGAAATCAAAAGTATCTACATTCTTTATGCCTGGTACTTGGAACGGAAGTAGTAGGGATATTGGGGTCTGGCACCTTCGGGAAGGTGAATTTATGTTAGAAGAAATGGGTGTGGACAATGTGTGAATAATCGGTAAACAGGTCGCTGTTTGTGTAATGTGTGGTTGATGTGGCCGGGTCCCAGATTCCATCGTCATGCCCCCGGAAGTGTTGTTTTGTGACCCACTTGGTGAATTGCAGATGCGAACTGGGAGAGGAGTTCTTGTCTTTCTATTGGCACCTGTCGGTGACACGTCTGTCGGTGACACGTATGTCGGTCACACGTCTGTCGGTGACACGTATGTCGGTGACACGTCTGTTGGTGACACGTCTGTCGGTGACACGTCTGGTTATCGACAGACATATTATGGTTATTCCATTAAAAACATGTGGTTATTCCATTACAAACATGTGGTCATTCCATTACAAACATATGGTTATTCCATTAGATGTCTTTGCTGCATATTTTGTATTTTTATATATGGAGTTTTGTCGATTCACGACAGTATACGTTAATAGCATAATAGACTGGTTAACTGTGCCAGGAAGATGGCCTAAAGTGATGGAGGTTTACGGTGAACGTAGTGTACACATATTGCCGATTTCTGAAAATTAATGTTGGATGTGCACAATGGTTATTCACATAGATCATCGAGTGTGATAATGATTACTGACCTGAATTTATCAACAGCAATTTCGAATAGGGCCTACATGAGAGAGTTTGTTGGTGCACTTACAAAGCCTTCACGGTGCCTACCACGCGATGTCATTCGCTGCCGATACTGTTCGGCCTAATTAATCATATCAGTAGCCGTGTTGCTTTCCACATCTGTATTTGTGCACGTCGAGATTCTTTTGATTTCCATTTTCACGGATACCCGTGAATGCAGCTGTCTGCCAGTCTTGCGGTGGAGGACGGCGAGGTGGAATTCAACGTTCGCGGCCGTAAGCTGATTGAGCATACGCTACCACGGACGTAACGCAGCTGGTGTCGTTACGTAGTGAAGGGTGGATTTCGTTGTTTAATTGGTTTGTTACACATTTCATTATTGTTTGGTATCGTTATTGATCTCAACACCGATATCAGTTCTCGATTTGCGTCACGGATAAGCCAGGGGTGAAATGTAGAGCGCACGCATGCACGCACGCACCCACGCACGCATGCACACACAACACACACACACGCACGCACGCACAAACAAACACATACACACGCACGCACGCACGCACACACACACACACATACACGCATATGAAAACGTAGTCACTCGGTGTCGTTTACTGTTTCAAGTTTGAAATGGACTGACTCAGTGATAGACGTTGAATGGTTGAACCATCGATTTTGCATAAATACACCTACGTATTCTTTTATACATTATACATTAAATGGGCAGCGGAAATCGTACCTGATATATATATATATATATATATATATATATATATATATATATATATATATATATATATATATATATATATATATATATATATATATATATATATTATATATATATATATATATACAAATATATATATATATATATATTTATATATATATATATAATTATATATATATAATATATGCGTTGATTAATCCACTGGGACCACACTGTTGCTCAATGTAGCTCGTTAGCTTCGGTTAATCAAATTGTGCTTCGACTCAAGCTAATCAAGTTGAGATAAACGTCATCACTTGGAAATGTTGTTTCTCCGTAATGATAGTTTTGATAGTTTAGAACAACAAAACTTTTTTTAGTATTCCAGCGCTGTTTATCTTGCCGAAGAAAGATGTTGGTCAGATTTCAGGTCAGATTTAATATCACTTTAGAGTGTTTCCTGTTTAGCGTGCAGCCCGACATGTATTGCCTCCGTATCGCGGGATGCGAACTCTTGAACACAGCAATCAAGATTTGCTATCCGATCCTAACAAATTCTGCCCGTGTTCATTGCGATGCTGAACGTTCATCCGAACATAAGATTGCCCTTATCTAGTTGGTGAGTGAGTACAGATTGCTATAGACCAGTGAACTTGATCTGTCGGTAAAACATCCAACAAGACATACATACATAAATGCAGACAGCCATACAGACAGAGAAGTGATTGAATGATTGATTGATTGTGAGTAAGTGGGTGAGTGACTGGGTGAGTGAGTGAGTGAGTGAGTGAGTGAGAGAGAGAGAGAGAGAGAGAGAGAGAGAGAGAGAGAGAGAGAGAGAGAGAGAGAGAGAGAGAGAGAGAGAGAGAGAGAGAGAGAGAGAGAGAGAGAGAGAGAGAGAGAGAGAGAGAGAGAGAGAGAGAGAGAGAGAGAGAGAGAGAGAGAGAGAGAGAGAGAGAGAGAGAGAGAGAGAGAGGAGAGAGAGAGAGAGAGAGAGAGAGAGAGAGAGAGAGAGAGAGAGAGAGAGAGAGAGAGAGAGAGAGAGAGAGAGAGAGAGAGAGAGAGAGAGAGAGAGAGAGAGCGAGCGAGCGAGCGAGCGACTGAACGTGTGAATGTCAGCCATCGGTAAATAAGAAAGGAAAAGCCGTATCCGGGCGGACGGGCGGAGAACATAAGGGAAGGGTGATTGATACGTACACCGAGAAACAAATAGCGAGGCCGAGAGGCAGACATTGAGAAATAACGACTGTTGACATACTACGGGAAAGATCAACTCCTTCGCAGCGCAGACGGCGACGGCGGTGGCGGTGGCCGCAGCAGAGGAAACACGCATAGTTTGTCTGGCGTTTCTGCGAGCTGAGTCGGCTGTTCTACTAAGTCCACCTCCGCATCCATCCCGCCGGCGCAGTCACGCGCCGTCTCAAAACCTCCCCCTGGCCCCGGTGCCGGCAGGTGGCGCTCGCGGGAACGGTAAACAAATCGCATTCGGACAGTGGGAAGACGCGGCGTTATCGGACACGCGCGGCTATCTCACCATGGGGAGGGATTCCGACTGGACGTCCAAGTACCTGGGCAGCGATCATCACACCGACAGATACGTCGCCACCGTCGTAAGATACGAAGACAAGACTGGGCTAAGCCATCAAGGTAACCGTGCTTGGGTAGGGGCTGTATCGTGTGTCGCTTTGCTGCGGTATGTGAAGGATTCCGAAGTGTTCCATCAGAGAGACGGCAGTGGGTGCGTGTCTGACTTGCATGAGTGTTGATTGAATGGCATGTCTATGAATGTAGGGGAAGGGAAAAACGTTGTTGTGTACATCACGCACAATGTCTTTGATGATTGTCAGGATCGCATTTTATCTGAATTTTACCATGAATACGTGAATACATACAGTGCGTGCTAATTAACTGATTCAGCTGTTGACAAGTTAGACACACATCACCATGGTAATTGATCACCATGGTAACTGGCAATCCCATTCATATTTTGACACAGGAAAATAGGTTATTTTCCGGTTTACAATCCATGGTCCAAATCACCCTAGATATGCATATTATGCGAAAGCCTTTATGACAACCCATGCAGGTGATGACTGGACCAATATTTAGCATAGCATTCTGCCGTCAAATGTTGAATACCTTACGAGGGCGACCGCTATTCATCCACCGACCATAGCTATACACTTAGTCATAGCGCTGCTTGTAGCAGAAGTACATATAAGTCAGTAGCATCGTGTCTGTGGTGTTTGGTTGGTCGCATTCGACGCGCGCTAACACATCTGGTCCTTGGCTCTCAGCTTATATTCTGGGTTTTATGTGATGTTTTTACCTGAGGCAGAACAAATATGCAAGTCGTTGTCATGGTCGCGGAGTTGTTGTCCAAGCTCCAGTCTGTTGAAATGTTCGTGCTGTCACCGTCAATTTTTTTAATAACTCGTTAAGGGTAACCGGGACAGGGTGTTTTTATTTTTGGAAATGTATAGCATGAAACACTTACAAGTCGATGTCATCGTCACGTGAAAATATAACATCTGAAACACATACACACACGCACTCACACACGCGCACGCACTCACACACACGCGCGCGCAGTGCAGTAATATGAGCGAAAACTACGTCTACAAATAGCAATATACTTTTACAGTGCAAGAGCATCAATACCTGATCAGGTTACGACAAGACTTAGTCTCGGTGACACGTCCACTGACTTAGTCTCGGTGACACGTCCACTGACTTAGTCTCGGTGACACGTCCACTGACTTAGTCTCGGTGACACGTTCACAGCGTGTAAGTGAGGCGTATTGGCTGTTTTTCTCCAGTTCATGTAGAAAGCCACGAAATCCCATTAAGCTCACAACTGAACCTTCTTGTTTTCTGATAAATGCAGCCCTGTGTCCGGCGTGTACATACCGAGTGCTGCTAAGTCTCTTTGCGCCAGCTTGGAGATTGAGCAATCCGCCACAAACTGAGACATTCACATACGCTCCACAAATGCAAAGGGCTAAACCCTGGATGTCATGTTCACGTGGTTTGTAAACGTGTCATAACTCGGGAAATTTGCGTCATTGAAGTTCCAGGGGAATTTCCTAATACATCACCACTACCAGATACTAAGCTTGGGGAGCTAATCAGTTTACTTATAATATATAATTACAATTCCCAACATTGCAAATACGACAAGCTAATCAAACAAATAATGTCGTTAGCCGGGAATAAAACGTAAGCATGTAAGTTATTACAACAATTAATTAGAAACCCCATTGTAGACGTAGTGATAGCATTGTAGACGTAGTGATAGCAATGTAAACGTGTTCTCCACTTTCGCAGAATATGTCCCTCATTGCCCATGTTTCCCATTCCACCCGATCTTTCCCTTTCGTGTTCAGTTCATTCCGCCCTGGCTTTATTCTCTCCTCCTCATCGTTTGCCCTCCATCTTGCTTTCGAAGATGGCTTTGGCTGGGACGCTACTTATTTTCATGCACGCACGGACGCACACACACACGCACGGACACACACACGCACAGACGGACGCACGCACGCACGCACGCACGCACACACGCACACACACGCACACACACACACTCACACGCACACATATGATATATCATATGAATATCGACCCAATGGTAACACGTTTGCATTATACAAAGCTGCACACACAATTCCGAGCTTCGTGAACCAACCAATGCTCCACATATTCCATTGGTAAATATATTCCTATATAACGTTTCTAGATGTGGTGGTAAATAAACTTTCTTAATGTGGTCCGTGACCATGACATCGGGAACCAGAAAAGAAATTTATTGATAAGTCGTCGAAACCATTTGAAAGTGTGATCTGTTCAAGTAGTTAGTCAGATTTTAGCCACTGGTGTTGAGAAAGTGCAGCTAGTACTCTATATCGATTGATTGCGCACGTTTTCAAATGTTAGCCTACTTCATTTACCATGGGCTGGGCGTACTACCGAGACTGGCATACGTCATGCGTCATACGTCATGCGGATTCGAGGGGGGGGGCGCCTGGCGATGCGTTTATTAGCAGCACTGACGAAATCCTCATGTACCACTCGACATCTGAATGAGCGCAGAGTGGTGCTGGTGCTAATGTGAGCCGCTAATTACTCCGGTCAGATTCCTATATCGATTGTCAAGGTTTGTACCAGCGACTGGTGAGTGTCTCAACCCGGGGGTTCTGGTCACAGAGGTCTTTTTTGGACTCGAAGTCCTGTTTCGGTTATTTAGTTGAACATACAGAGTATGTGTTGAAGTTTGCTACGTGTTTCCAGGTTTCGTCAGAATATTTCTAAACGTCTGTGGCCGAACTATCAAAACGCAGTGCCACTGCTAATCGGTAGCTTTTCTTAGAATTACTCTGGTTGCCCTTACATATTAACAAATAGGGTCTCTTTGTTCAAACCAATGGTTGTTGATACATCTTCCTACAGTCGTAGATGATATTGTTTGTTTATCCTCAAACAATATTTATTGTAACACATAATATACGTTTACAAAAGATAAACGTTTTAGACGTCTAAATGAAGGGGTAAATTTTCCAACTGTACCCTGCATAAAGGCGGGACACGCGGCTTCACCTCGTCTCGTGCCTGTGAAACTGCAAGATATATAACCCAGTCTCGCCACAGGCGGTCGGTCCGCCTCCGCAAAGGGTCTAAATTAATATTATGTGAAGCGACGACGGCCTATTTATTTTAGTATTGCGGTAGGTAGATCACCGGCTGCAGCCTCGGTAGGCGCCACGCGCTGCCCGAGGAACGTGTTATTCAGGTGGAGCCCAGCGAAAGCAGGGTAAGGCCGCCCTTATCGATTGCTCTGTTTCTCAAACCAGTATCATCGCGTAGGCCATCTATGATAATAATAATAATGTGACCAAGTGGAGTAAACTTATGAAAATATAATGAATGCGAATTCATGCATATGATATTACATGTAGCGGGATGTTCACGGCATACAAGTTTAGTTGAATTGCAACACAAAAATATGTTCAAAAACTATACATACCAAGACACATCCATTGGACTGATATATCGACTGACTGCCACGTACTGCATTAAAACTTAGCATTATTTCTTCAACTTCCGCCTTTGGTCAGACTCAGTGTAGCGCAGGGCGGTAGGTGTCACTATTCATATGCTGGCGATGTAACCTTGTGACTATGTTGTTATGCAGTCCAACTGGTCGACTGGAAATAAATTCCACACGAATACCTGCTATATTTGTGTTAGATGTTACTCAGGTCGACACTGGGTGCCGTGGGGCTGTAATTCACTATATTAATCTTTGCTTTGTGTTATTATATAAGTTTTTATCAGTTTTTTTTTCAGTACCGTGTTGCACACTGCCACAATGACATGATTGCGTTAATAGAATAAAATATATTCGTGAACATAGAACGGTAATAAAATGTGAAAAAGCTGTGTACAGCTGACTATAACATAGATACCAGTTGACTATAACATAGATACCAGTTGACTATAACATAGATACCAGTTGGTCGCTATAGACTCGGGTCCCACTATCTCCCAGCGTACATCATTCACGACGCGTGCAAATCGCATATCCCCTAGAAGACCCACAATGCAGTTCGGGTCTTGAGGTCGAATGAGGCCCGAGGCAGTGAAGGGGAACCTACTTGGTTGTTGCGATGGCGCTTCCTTTTCTCTCTACCAAACAGTCCAACAGCGGTACAAGTAGACATCGGGATCACTATAAATACAAGGAAATCTTTGATGGATTGTTGTTGTTTTCGACGAATATGGTCCCCAATTACATAGTTATAATAGTTATAATGGTGATAGATATGACATCATAGCTCTTCTCGCTCAGTCGTGCCACCTTTCTACTGTATCACACCTGTCTACTGTATCACACCTGTCTACTGTATCACACCTGTCTACTGTATCACACCTTTCTATTGTATCACGTCTTTCTATTGTATCACACCTTTCTACTGTATCACACCGTTCTACTGTATCACACCTTTCTACTGTACTACACCTTTCTATTGTATCACGACTTTCTACTGTATCACACCTTTCTACTGTGTCACACCGTTCTACTGTGTCACACCGTTCTACTGTGTCACACCTTTCTACTGTGTCACACCTTTCTACTGTACTACACCTTTCTATTGTATCACGTCTTTCTACTGTATCACACCTTTCTACTGTGTCACACCGTTCTACTGTGTCACACCGTTCTACTGTGTCACACCTTTCTACTGTGTCACACCTTTCTACTGTACTACACCTTTCTATTGCATCACGTCTTTCTATTGTATCACACCTTTCTACTGTATCACACCTGTCTACTGTATCACATCATGCTACTGTATCACACCTTTCTACTGTATCACACCTTTCTATTGTATCGCACCTTTCTACTGTATCACACCTTTCTATTGTATCGCACCTTTCTACTGTATCACACCTTTCTATTGTATGGCACCTTTCTACTGTATCACACCTTTCTATTGTATCGCACCTTTCTACTGTATCACACCTTTCTACTGAATCACACCTTTCTACTGTATCACACCTTTCTACTGTATCACACCTTTCTATTGTATCGCACCTTTCTACTGTATCACACCTTTCTACTGTATCTCACCTTTCTATTGTATCACACATTTCTACTGTATCCCACCTTTTGTACTGTATCACACCTTTCTACTGTATCTCACCTTTCTATTGTATCACACATTTCTACTGTATCTCACCTTTCTATTGTATCACACCTTTCTACTGTATCCCACCTTTTGTACTGTATCACACCTTTCTACTGTATCACACCTTTCTACTGTATCACACCTTTCTATTGTATCGCACCTTTCTACTGTATCACACCTGTCTACTGTATCACATCATGCTACTGTATCACACCTTTCTACTGTATCACACCTTTCTATTGTATCGCACCTTTCTACTGTATCACACCTTTCTATTGTATGGCACCTTTCTACTGTATCACACCTTTCTACTGAATCACACCTTTCTACTGTATCACACCTTTCTACTGTATCACACCTTTCTATTGTATCGCACCTTTCTACTGTATCACACCTTTCTACTGTATCTCACCTTTCTATTGTATCACACATTTCTACTGTATCCCACCTTTTGTACTGTATCACACCTTTCTACTGTATCACACCTTTCTATTGTATCGCACCTTTCTACTGTATCACACCTTTCTATTGTATCACACATTTCTACTGTATCTCACCTTTCTATTGTATCACACCTTTCCACTGTATCACACATTTTGTACTGTATCACACCTTTCTACTGTATCACACCTTTCTACTGTATCACACCTTTCTATTGTATCGCACCTTTCTACTGTATCACACCTTTCTACTG
Source organism: Lamellibrachia satsuma (assembly GCA_033239005.1). NCBI lineage: Eukaryota > Metazoa > Annelida > Polychaeta > Sabellida > Siboglinidae > Lamellibrachia > Lamellibrachia satsuma. The sequence continues at coordinate 8,492,413 of BSQZ01000012.1, read as the reverse complement.
TATCTCACCTTTCTATTGTATCACACATTTCTACTGTATCCCACCTTTTGTACTGTATCACACCTTTCTACTGTATCTCACCTTTCTATTGTATCACACATTTCTACATTATCTCACCTTTCTATTGTATCACACCTTTCCACTGTATCACACCTTTTGTACTGTATCACACCTTTCTACTGTATCACACCTTTCTACTGTATCACACCTTTCTATTGTATCACACCTTTTAACTGTATCACACCGTTCTACTGTATCACACCTTTTGTACTGTATCACACATTTCTACTGTATCCCACCTGTCCACTGTATCACACCTTTTGTACTGTATCACATCGTTCTACTGTATCACACCTTTCTACTGTATCACACCTTTCTATTGTATCACACCTTTCAACTGTATCACACCGTTCTAATCTATCACACCTTTCTATTGTATCACACAGTTCTACTGTATCACACCGTTCTATTGTATCACACCGTTCTACTGTATCACACCGTTCTACAGTATCACACTTGTTGTATCGTTTACTATGTTTCCAGAAAACACTTAGTATGATCCTTCGTGTCTTATAATATATCATCTTATCTTACATGTTCTTCTAGAACCGCCGTACCGTGTCGTTGCTGATTGGATGAAGAACCGGGGAACGATGATGGTGAGTTGCCTACAACATAATATCATCTCGATGTCTGTCTCAGTTGTTGTCAGTCATGTTCCGTCTTCGTCACCATTATCTATGTGAAATATTATCATTGTCTATATGAAATCAAGCAGTGTAGAAAAGGTGTGATGTGAAATTATTTCAACCTAGTTAAAAAATACATTTGAAAGATTACGTAGACATAACACGATCCGAAATTCAAAGCTAACTAGCACACTACTACTTTGTCACCTCTTACCTTAGCTTCGCTTACCTTGTCCTATATTAACTATCCTCTTCGGGCCTAGTGGTCCATAAGGCTGCAGTTCTCCTTCTCCAGCTCACGCTGTCTTTGGCCACATTTCTTGGCTTCACTTCAAGACCTCACCCAACTTCTCTTCAATTGATCAGTTAACACTGTTTTTCGCCACGTGGTCTCCGGGCGAGGCGCGTCCTGCCTTCAGGCATCCATGTTATTCAGGCAGTTGCTGCTTTAATCAATTCTCAGGACGTGCCCAATCAGGGTTGTGATAACACAAAGTGTTCACAGTTGATGGTTGTCATATCAAACTAACATAAAACGCTCATAAAAGAGGGACCCAAAAACAAGGCACCATTTCCGTGGGCGGTTGAGCCTCCCCCGTCATCGGTTGAGCCTCCCCCGTCATCGGTTGAGCCTCCCCCGTCATCGGTTGAGCCTCCCCCGTCATCGGTCCCGTCAAATCGGTTTCGTAAAGTTTTACGCGTGAGTACGCATTTAAAAGCATCGTTTTTAAAAGGTGACAGGCCAGTATATTGAGTACATTGCACATTGCGTACGTTGCAGGCATACAACAGCGTCGACTATGATAGCATGGCGCCAGTCCGCAGTCGGAGAGCCGTGTCGATGGCGTACGGTGGTAAGTGGCAGTGTGCAAACTTCGCTTTAGAAAGAAACGAAAGTAGCGTTGGCTGTTGGGTATATATATATATACAGTCGTTGATAACATGACACTCCTTAGGGAGAAACAAAAGTCGTGGGTTTAGAGCTACACACCTAAAAGAGATAATAAAAACCAACCACGTGCGACTAAAATAAAAATATCACGCCTTTGGTTTACTCAGAATATGCTCTAAAAGTTGGAGAATCCGGTCATTTCTCCGAATGACCGAGGGCTGATATGTTTGCCAGCGCGACGAAGTCAGTCAGACGAAGTGTAGTCACTCAAGGGGGATGTAGGTCCCTGGTAGGTTCAACCACGCCAGGCAGGTCAAGGGGTAGGAGTCAGACGAAGTGTAGTCACTCAAGGGGAATGGGTCCTCTTCAGTTTTGGTTGGCATCCTGTCTACGAGATGGTGTCTCGGACTTAAAAACACCCGCAGTAGCAGTAGCGACACACTGTAGTAACAGCTAGATGAAAACATGATGAGTTCAAGCAACAACACCCACAGTAGCAGTAGCGACACACTGTAGTAACAGCTAGATGAAAACATGATGAGTTCAAGCAACAACACCCACAGTAGCAGTAACGACACACTGTAGTAACAGCTAGATGAAAACATGATGAGTTCAAGCAACAACACCCACAGTAGCAGTAGCGACACACTGTAGTAACAGTTAGATGAAAACATGATGAGTTCAAGCAACAACACCCACAGTAGCAGTAGCGACACACTGTAGTAACAGCTAGATGAAAACATGATGAGTTCAAGCAGAAACATCCACAGTAGCAGTAACGACACACTCTAGTAACAGTTAGATGAAAACATGATGAGTTCAAGCAACAACACCCACAGTAGCAGTAACGACACACTGTAGTAACAGCTAGATGAAAACATGATGAGTTCAAGCAACAACATCCACAGTAGCAGTAACGACACACTGTAGTAACAGTTAGATGAAAACATGATGAGTTCAAGCAACAACATCCACAGTAGCAGTAACGACACACTCTAGTAACAGTTAGATGAAAACATGATGAGTTCAAGCAACAACACCCACAGTAGCAGTAACGACACACTGTAGTAACAGCTAGATGAAAACATGATGAGTTCAAGCAGAAACACCCACAGTAGCAGTAGCGACACACTGTAGTAACAGCTCGATGGAAACATGATTAGTTCAAGCAGAAACACCCACAGTAGCAGTAACGACACACTGTAGTAACAGCTAGATGAAAACATGATGAGTTCAAGCAGAAACACCCACAGTAGCAGTAACGACACACTGTAGTAACAGTTAGATGAAAACATGAAGAGTTCAAGCAGCAACACCCACAGAAACAGTAACGACACACTGTAGTAACAGCTCGATGGAAACATGATTAGTTCAAGCAGAAACACCCACAGTAGCAGTAACGACACACTGTAGTAAGAGTTAGATGAAAACATGAAGAGTTCAAGCAACAACACCCACAGAAACAGTAACGACACACTGTAGTAACAGCTAGATGAAAACATGATGAGTTCAAGCAGAAACACCCACAGTAGCAGTAACGACACACTGTAGTAACAGCTAGATGAAAACATGAAGAGTTCAAGCAACAACACCCACAGAAACAGTAACGACACACTGTAGTAACAGCTCGATGGAAACATGATTAGTTCAAGCAGAAACACCCACAGTAGCAGTAGCGACACACTGTAGTAACAGTTAGATGAAAACATGATGAGTTCAAGCAGAAACACCCACAGTAGCAGTAGCGACACACTGTAGTAACAGCTAGATGAAAACATGATGAGTTCAAGCAACAACACCCACAGTAGCAGCAACGACACACTGTAGTAACAGCTAGATGAAAACATGATGAGTTCAAGCAACAACACCCACAGTAGCAGCAGCGACACACTGTAGTAAGAGCTAGATGAAAACATGATGCGTTCAAGCAACAACACCCACAGTAGCAGTAACGACACACTGTAGTAACAGTTAGATGAAAACATGATGAGTTCAAGCAACAACACCCACAGTAGCGGTAGAGACACACTGTAGTAACAGCTAGATGATAACATGATGCGTTCAAGCAACAACACCCACAGTAGCAGTAGCGACACACTGTAGTAACAGCTAGATGAAAACATGATGAGTTCAAGCAACAACACCCGCAGTAGCAGTAGCGACACACTGTAGTAACAGCTAGATGATAACATGATGCGTTCAAGCAACAACACCCACAGTAGCAGTAACGACACACTGTAGTAACAGTTAGATGAAAACATGATGAGTTCAAGCAACAACACCCACAGTAGCGGTAGAGACACACTGTAGTAAGAGCTAGATGAAAACATGATGCGTTCAAGCAACAACACCCACAGTAGCAGTAACGACACACTCTAGTAACAGCTAGATGAAAACATGATGAGTCCAAGCAACAACACCCACAGTAGCAGCAAAGACACACTGTAGTAACAGCTAGATGAAAACATGATGAGTTCAAGCAGAAACACCCACAGTAGCAGTAACGACAAACTGTAGTAACAGTTAGATGAAAACATGATGAGTTCAAGCAACAACACCCACAGTAGCGGTAGAGACACACTGTAGTAAGAGCTAGATGAAAACATGATGCGTTCAAGCAACAACACCCACAGTAGCAGTAACGACACACTCTAGTAACAGCTAGATGAAAACATGATGAGTCCAAGCAACAACACCCACAGTAGCAGCAAAGACACACTGTAGTAACAGCTAGATGAAAACATGATGAGTTCAAGCAGAAACACCCACAGTAGCAGTAACGACAAACTGTAGTAACAGCTAGATGAAAACATGATGAGTTCAAGCAACAACACCCACAGTAGCAGTAACGACACACTGTAGTAACAGCTACATGAAAACATGATGAGTTCAAGCAGAAATAATCATGTCACCACATTAAGTGGATGACAAAAGTAAGTAAGGCGAAAATATATTACACAAATTGAGTTTGGATGCAAATAACATGGCGTATCTTATTGGCAAGAATATGAATAGATGAATATATTTTCATTTGGCGAGCGAATATTGCCAGAATACCGCACTCGTGACGTAGTGTTATCTGACAGTATGGCACGGCCCATGAAATTAAGATGTGTGTTCTCTGAGCGCAGGTCCTGAGGATATAGGCGCCATAGAAGTTCAGTATTATTATTGTTATTATTATTATTATTATAACAAGGTTTACCTAGCTAGTAAACCACTGGCGTGATATTCTTAATTGTAGTTACGAATGGTTATGTTTTAGTAACTCTTATAGGTGCATAGGCCGAGAACCATGACTTTTGTTTACTTTTAACTTAGGTTAATCGCCTTTTATGCTGTGAATAATATGACGAAGGTGTTACTCGTTATTACCATAGTAACGTTAATGCCGCGGATTCTTGATTTGACGTTTGAGAACTGAAAATTGAAGAAAAATCATGTATTAGCAGCTGTTAGTTAGAAGAGCTGTTTTCTTCTCGGACATGTTCTCATAAATCATGTTTGTTGATCCTTCACGCTAGGGGGTTTCACTGGTTCCCTGCGCATCAGACAACTCCTGGTATCGACGAAGGTCGTTTTTATTACAGTATTGTTGGTCCACCATTTACCTGTATGAAATTTCCGTGCGTTGTTATTCAGTGTCTTATTTGTTGTCATGTAATAGTGTCAGCCTACCTTCATTCGAGAATCAACATATACTCAACGTGGTCGTAGTTAAACGTTGTGCTTACGCTTTCAAAGAAATGACACATTCGATGAGAATGACGTGCCACGCGGAATTCCATAATGATTATGTAACGGGCCTACTGAATCCGGAACGGGTATTTCCCTAATGTCAAATGTAGCTGCAACAGTGGCGCCACTCGGTGAGCCCGGAACCAACCAAGCTCGCACGTCCAAGACACGTCTGAGATAAATGTAGCCTCGGTTATCCAGGCTGTGTGCCGTGGTGCCACCGTTTATCGCACACATCATCGCCTGTATGCTTTTCACTGTGACGGGAATTATGTAAGGGTCCAGATTCTCGTGGCATATATAATTAGATTAATTTGGCTAATTCACCAATTAAGTATGAAATTTATAACTTTATACGATGCAATTCGAATCAACTTTAAACTTTTATTATATTAACACAACTGTCACACTGAAAAGTTAAAGCATGCAAAATAATAGTGTAGCGTAGAACCTCGGTAATGCCGCTACTACTGGCGCTCCGCGGTAAGGCGAGCGAGACTCGGATAAGTGAGACTATGATAAACTCAAATCATTATATCTTCCAATATCGGTTACCCAGATCCCGAATGGTGGCGCCACCGTAATAACATCTCATCTTTATTCACTCGCAATAGGGAAGCGCCACGGTTTTCGCTCAACTAGCAGCTGTATACTACACTTACTATTTGCAACACAACTTGAGGCGTTTTAGTCCGTTTCCCCACAGCTTTCTAGCTGCTTTCTTCCCAGTGATGTGGTGTTTATTTTTTAAACTTATATTTTAATATATTTTGTTTAACTACGACCACGTTGAGTATATGTTGATTCTCGAATGAAGGTAGGCTGACACCATTACATGAGCACAGTAGAATATTATACAGAACACAATAGAATATTACAAATGCTACGAAATGTCTCCTCAAAAATCTTATTGAATATTTTATACAAATTCAAACAGTTTTTCCTAACAACTCTTTCAGTTATTTTGAAATAGATGGTGACACTTTACAGTGAGGTCACTGTAACCTCCCGCAGTGTTTGCTACAGATCTGGATGATGTTGACGACACGTATGTGACTCCCGGCTTCTTCCCTGCGTCGCGCAAGGCTCTGAACATTTCGAACAAAGCCATGGATGATGGAGACGTGCGAACCTCAATTTCATCCCGCAAGGACCAGCAGCTGCTCAGTGACATCACTGCCAAACTGGTGAGCGGCACTTTTATTTACCACACTGCGTCTTCCAAAGCTAAGAATATATGCGATAATTATTTAAGTGCAGAATATGTGTTTATGTTATTGTTATTGTTGGTTGTTAAATTGGGACCAAATATGGTTATTGCTACTGTTGGTTGTTAAACTGAAACCAAATATGGTTAATGTTGTTATTGGTTGTTAAATTGGAACAAAATATGGTTAGTGTTGTTGTTGGTTGTTAAATTGGAACCAAATATGGTTATTGTTACTGTTGGTTGTTAAATTGCAACCAAATATGGTTATTGTTATTGTTGGTTGTTAAATTAGAACCAAATATGGTTATTATTACTGTTGGTTGTTAAATTGGAACCAAATATGGTTATTGTTATTGTTGGTTGTAAATTAGAACCAAATATGGTTATTGTTACTGTTGGTTGTTAAATTGGAACCAAATATGGTTATTGTTATTGTTAGTTGTAAATTAGAACCAAATATGGTTATTGTTACTGGTGGTTGTTAAATTGGAACCAAATATGATATTCGTACATTAATGCTGCTGCTATTGTCGTTGCTGCTTTTTGTTATTTTGTTTATTGCCGTTTACTGTTGTTTGCTATCATGTATTATCGTGTATTATTTGATATTGATATTGTACGTTATTATTTTATTAGCATAACTTAGAGTGGTGTTTTAGAAATGTAGACAATTTCAGTACTGTTATTTGTCTTTTTAAGAAATAATACTTCTAACCTATGTGTTAACGTCTGTTTGTATAATTGGAGTTGTTCAAGAGGTGTCAGTCAATGGGCCTTTGGCATTACGTATGTTGTTAGTAACGCTTTTATTGTTAGCATTATATAAACAAAACGTGTTGTTAGGCTAAAACTGCTATTCTAATTAATTACATACTATAAATGAATACTAATACTTTTAGTGACTTTTTGTTTGTTGGCATAATGACCATTTCCTTTCAGTGAGCTATAGAGGTGATAATTTAGGCAAAAATTGACATCGTTGCGTCACATTACACCGGACATGTATGTGCTTGTGTTGTAGTTATTCCACAAGAGAGGGCATATTTTGTCCGAACAATAAACTCTATTGTTCCGGTTTTGTTATATCAACGGGTCAGCACTTGTGATTATATCGCGTTATCATCTTCGAATGATTTTCCTTAAAACAGGGACGCAGACTCATTAAATTGTGACATCTACCCAGCCAACATGGCCACTAGTTAATAGTAACTCAGTGTCGTTTGGCGTCGCTTTTTTCAGACTATCTATCTACTGAATAAATAATATCGGTGCAGGCTTAGCGAGGAGATGACTTCGTAAGCCGTCCTACCGTAATTATCATCAAATGTTATGAATTTTGCAACGAAATGTAAACCGATATCCTAAATGAGTGTGTGTGTGTGTGTGTGTGTGTGTGTGTGTGTGTGTGTGTGTGTGTGTGTGTGTGTGTGCGCGCGCGTGCGCGTGTGTGTATGTATGTGTATGCGCGCGTGCGTGTGTATGTATGTGTGTGCGTGCGTGTGTGTGTGTGCGTGCGTGCGTGCGCGCGTGAGTGTGTGTGTGTGTGTGTGTGTGCAGGTGCGAGTGCGCGCCTGTGTACTCCTTCATGCGTTGGCGCGTGCGTTAGCTTGTGTGTAGTTGCACCAAATAATAGCGCCAGTAAGCTATGGAAATGAGCGTTAACGTTGTCACTTATGATTTGTTAGCATAACATAGAGATGGACGAAGTTAGACCAAGCTACGACGTGGCCCTGCGCACGGGCGGCTACAGACGCACCAAGCGACGCCAGAAGCGGGCGCCGGCCGGAGAGCTGCCGGGCCGCAGCGAAGAACGGAAGGACGAGCTACGCTACCCGCGGAACTATGCCGCCGTGCTCGCTTGCAACGACGAAGACAGCGCCGACTTCAATCCACGACGCTGGCAGGTGCCGGAGCGGTGCACGAAGGTGTATCAGCCGCGTCCGTCCGACGATGACTTCTTCACGACGGCGGTGACGCGGAAGCAAAGAGTCCCTTCCCAGAGCGACGAGGCAAAAATCGAATTAATGGAGCTGCTCGCTAAATCGCGTAATGTGTTCGCGCCGCTCCACGAAGACCAAGACGACTTTGTTCCTCAGCTGGCGCCGCTACCGACTGCCGACTACAGGCCGTATGTCAGCCGATACGAGCCTCTCACGGCGGAGTACGAGTATGACCGTCCCGAACACAGCAGCAACCCTCGCATCGCGCAGAAGATCGCCGAAAGCAGTCGGGATATCGCAGAGTTCGACGCAATGCTTGACGAACGCTTCCGCAAGACGTCTGCGCCGTCGCGCAGCCGATACAGTGACTTCCGGTCAACCGTGACGTCATCGCCAGCGGAATTTTCGCCAGTGGAACTTCCGTCGGCCGTCGAGGACGAGCAGGCGCAGGTAACTTGTCCAGCCGAATGCTAATGCGCACGGTTGTTGGCATGGTTGCAGTGCCCCCTGTCGGTGTGAATCGTCGTGTCCCGTGCTCTTCCCGCCCTGTGTTGGTGTGTTCACCTTGCGTCAAAGATGTCCATGTACTGTCAGCGTCTATGGCATAGTCCAAAAGCAGCGCATACAAAATAAGAGGATTACATAACACATGTTGTCATCAGACATATAAACGTCTAAAGAAAGGTAAACATGGAAAGAGAGATATGCACTTGCCAGCTGATCGAAATTATGCAAGAAAGAACATGGAACAACGCAATAGTAAATATGCAAACACCCAGTGTCGAACTGGCATTCAACGCCATATTTAAGCCTTTGTACACCTACTTGTTGACAACGTACAGTTTGCTGAAGAGCCACAGAAATCGTTGACGAACAACCCCGCCAGGAAGAGGAATACACAACCCTGCGAAATGGACACATCACTCGCAATGCGACCAAGGCTTTGTACGTTTTTGTTTCACTGTGCATCGTTCATGTTTGTGTTGTTTTCTAGGTCGATGGTTCCAGTACCCTCACCCGAAAATGTTGTGTTGTTCCCTATGACGTAATCCCGATATGCCGTGTACCCATGTATCCCCCAGCCTGCAGTCTCGTAAGTGGCCGATGTGCCATCCCTGTAGTTTCGACACCTCTCTACGTGTGTTCGTGTATGTGAAATCGCAGGCGGACATCGCCCAGCCAGTCTCAGTGAAGATGCACGCGAGAAGGCGCCAGGTCGCTCCTCGCGCGTTCGTCGGACGGGGAGCGAATATCTATACCTACGTCGGACTGCCGGACGATGTCGCCTATTCCCGGCGTATGACGCGCGCCTCCAGCGTCCCCCCGCGTCCCATACTGTCGGCCGCCGAGTTCGACTATGCTCCGCGGCCCGCTCGCCGACTGGAGGTACTGGGGCGCCGTGTCCCGCCTTGTCTTTCCCGTTGCCTAACAACGACGGACGCGTTGCATGCACGCACGCATGCACGCACGCACGCACGCACGCACACACGCACGCACACTGTTTTCAGGCTTAGATATAGGGATATAGGGCGATATATAGTGTCTCTCTTTCTGCGTGTCTGTCCGCACCCGACCAAACACACTAACTTGTTCACGTAGCTATCGTAACGCCATAATAAAGTGTTTGTCTGTGTACTATGAACAAACAAATATAACAGTGTATGGAACAACACGATTATTTTTTCTTGCATCGGAGATTGCCAAAATGAAGGCAGAATTTAATCATGCTAGCTAATGACAATTCACTGTTGATAATAATATGAATTGCTGGCATAGACACGATATTGGCGATTTCGGATACTGTTTTGTTTACTTGGCTTGTCTTTGTTTGCATTGCCGTGGTGTTGTTGTTTGTTTACATTGCTGTTGTTTTGTTGATTGTTTACATTGCCGTGGTGTTGTTGTTTGTTTACATTGCTGTTGTTTTGTTGTTTGTTTACATTGCTGTTGTTTTGTTGATTGTTTACATTGTTTTGCATGTGTCTGTTCGCACCATTTTCATAGAAATACATCGATGTTTCGCTTTACGGTTTTAGAATACGAAACGTGCGCATATATCAGTACGGGAAGTATTAATCGTACTCCATCGTAAATTCTGATTGGCATACACTCATGAAGAAATTATCATAAATGAATATTTATCTCAAATAAAAACTATTTATCTCAAGCATATGTTTATGTGCCTGTTACACTGTTTCTTAAGCAGAGAGGTTGTTTTGTGTCGTTGCTTCAATTGCCCCTCTTTCGTTTTTGTTATGCCATGCAAGCGTCATCTCATTATTTACGGCATGTGGAACATTCGAGTTTGAATGGCATTTGAATGTCAAATTTAACTTACACACCTTGCAATTCAGTTGTCTAAAATAAATCATTGGAATTAAATTATTGAAAAGTTACTTATATTTTCTGCTGTCAAAATGAATTGCGGCTACATGATTCAAAGATCATGCTTAAAGATAGTCCAATCGGGGAATTGTACGACCCACTGAAGGTTGTTACTCTGCGATACTAGTTTATGACGTAACTTTCTGTACACGTGACTTCAAACCCCTGTTAAGACCAAGCGGGGAATTTTGTAACAATTTATGGATAAGTTGATCATGTTGACGAATTTTATGAAGCAATCACAATTCTGGGAAACTGGAGTGTATTCCCCCAATATCGGTTGTTATTGAATAAATTGAATTGATTAAATTGCTCAATTACTATTTGGTCATTAACAACTCGAGGATTATGGTTTGGACATACACTATGTATTAAACGTTCACAATGGTGATGGCATTTCGTGTGTTTATTTTACAATGGAAGTGCCCTTCAATGGTCGATCGTCCGTATTCGTTCTACTGTGAAGTCATGGCCGCATTCGTATCGTGGTCAGGCAACACTGCTCTGCTTCCAATGTTTGGTTCTGGCTACTAGTGCATGAGGTGTTCACATTATTTCCTTCGCTGCTCAACACGAAGACAACGCATATGCTCACGAAGAACCAGCAGCAATCAACTCTTACAGGCGTTTGTTGGTTCGTTCGTTCGTTCGTTCGTTCGTTTGTTGATGCGCTCATACTTTTACTGCCGATCGCTGGCACTGCATTGCGCCCGCCTAACATCGCAGCCACAGTGTTAGTTATACTAAACTTGACATGTTCGGAGTGGCCAGAACGAATGGCCAACACAGACAGCGTGGACATCTGTTTCTGTGTAGCAGAAGATGTACAGTAGGGCCGCGAGCGAGCCACCGGAGCCGATAACGCCACTTGGATACTACTCCGGGCGCCGGGCTGTGCGCTATGAGGTAAGCCGTATCTGAATACGTTGCTTGGGACCGGTCGTTGGCCACGCCCAGCCGTCTCCGGGAAGACCACCGTACCTCTATAAATAGTCTGCCTCGGTTAGCATAGCAACCGACCGTATCGGGTTTCCGGGCATTTCACCGGCGTGATAGTCGTTAGTGAGGTGTCGTTCTCCTTCCGTCTGCCACCGTCTTCCCGCCTCCTAGCGCTTCCCTCGGACGCACCGTCTTCCCGCTCTAACGCTTCCCTCGGACGCCTCCTTCTTTCGCTTCTTCGTCGCTGCCTCTGGCCAGGTTGTCGCTGGACGCTACTAACAATGCGTCGCTCCGTAGTTTATCAAAGCCACGCTGGGCTGCATCCCTCGTCGGAGTATATCGGAAACAGTCCTCGGCGACTATGCCACGAGGCCGAACTACTGGTGAGTGTTTCTGTTTCGTCCCCGCAGACATCTGTCTGGCGAGAGCGTGCCTGTGTACAGACATCTGTCTGGCGAGAGCGTGCCTGTGTACAGACATCTGTCTGGCGAGAGCGTGCCTGTGTACAGACATCTGTCTGGCGAGAGCGTGCCTGTGTACAGACATCTGTCTGGCGAGAGCGTGCCTGTGTACAGACATCTGTCTGGCGAGAGCGTGCCTGTGTACAGACATCTGTCTGGCGAGAGCGTGTCTGTGTACAGACATCTGTCTGGCGAGAGCGTGCCTGTGTACAGACATCTGTCTAGCGAGAGCGTGCCTGTGTACAGACATCTGTCTGGCGAGAGCGTGTCTGTGTACAGACATCTGTCTGGCGAGAGCGTGCCTGTGTACAGACATCTGTTTGGCGAGAGCGTGCCTGTGTACAGACATCTGTCTGGCGAGAGCGTGCCTGTGTACAGACATCTGTCTGGCGAGAGCGTGCCTGTGTACAGACATCTGTCTGGCGAGAGCGTGCCTGTGTACAGCTGCTATTGCTCCTCCAGTAACCGATACTGTCAACTAAAAACCCACCTGATTAAACTTGCTTATCCCCCGTTGCTCCCAAACGTACCAATCCAACTGTTTACAACTGGAGCTGCTTATCGATTATGAACTGCTTAACTCCTTTTGTTTTGGTCCGCTGCCGAGCTTGGGTCTCCCGAGAATTTTAGCCAACAGAAGTATTTTATATATTATATCATTATTGTGTCTTACTGTCTTCGATCTTGTGCCTAGTCAGTTTTCCCAGTAATACTGTTCCCTTTATTAATCAGTTAAAATTAATGTTATAGTAGCAATTGCTGGGTATACGAACGGCTTCTTTGCTTCATTCACTTGCCATCTGGAATGTGTTGTTTTGGAGGATCGTCTTGTTAAATCTTGTTAAAGACGAAGCATATGGTATCGGTTTTCATTCGTTTACTTGTAACTGGTGTTCCATCAGTACTCAATGTTCCGGAAGTTGTGTTCTGTAAGAGTTTAACTGTAATCCCTATTCTGCGAAGATGGTCGTACTAGTAACTATTGCTACAACAGTAATTACAATTGTTCCAGTTACTGTAAACTTTCTTTACATTGGTTTCTTTTGTGTTCAGTATTATTCTTGTATATAGTTTGGTAATATGTTTTACATTAATTTTATACTTTAGCATGACTAATGTATTCGTCTTCTGAGTTTGGCTTCGATGTTCTGTTAGTAGCCTGTTCTGCCCGTCGTCCACCGTCAACAGTCACAACAACCTTGTCTTCAGTCTACAGTCACTCTAAACTCGATGGTAGAACATACTGAAATAACCACTGTACACATATTTGTTTTTAACTTAACAATTCTATTAACGCATAATAGTTGTTGTTGCATAACATATCATTGTTTTCTTTGTGATGGTAAGGAACCTACAGAGCTCGGCCATTAATTTGGTGAATTCTTGGTATTACGTTGAGGGTAACCCTTTACCAGCTGTTGGTGGGTGTATATCAATAGATACGACGAATCTACAGGAAGTCTTCCTTATGACGAACATGGTACATGTTGCTGCAGCCACGGCTATTTATTTCCGCCAGCAGAGGTGCATGTAGGTCACAAGATGCGTAGGTTCGACGTATCGTCCAGTTAACGAGTACAGTACAACCGCATACACTGCCACACGGACGGCGGGCAGTAATCGCAGCTGCCTCACACGTGCGCTCCTTTCAAAGAAGGTGGTATTTCGGGAAAATCTTGATGATGCATCTACCTCCACGTATCCGACGAATACGCCACATTTCGTAAACACAATTGTGTCATTTCCAAGTGCATTTGTTTGACGTTTCGCCATATTGATCAATGCTCGTATAATTTGAAGTTACATCCGATAATAGTTTGTCGCATTTGGTCTCCGCTTCTTAACGAAAATGCATACTATTGCTTGTTTTCTGCATTATAAATTATTGCTGGCTATTTAGTTAGGGACAACCAATCGTCATGGGTGAAACTGTTAGTGGTCGATGTTGTACCAGTAGGGCTCCTTAACTGGTGTGTGTATCCTATCACAACACACCAATCACCCCGCAATGTCCATTATCTGTATTATCTTACGGTAATCTGTAATGGCCACGCAGGATAATTTAACCGCTGATGTTGTTTTCTACATCACATTACGTAAGTCGTCACCATATATTGCCTCTGTGACACACTTAATTGTGGTTGTGTTAGAACTTAACGACCTCATAGGAGTCCTCATATTTTGATCATCCTGCACCTATTACATGGAATGATGATCGATGCTTCATTGTATATAAAGAATATGTCATTAATATGTCACCAAATTAAGCGAGGGCATTCCCATATAGCCGTGTGAACATTCTCAAAGGGACGTGTTAGACGCATTGTGTGGGCTCGTAAAATAAAAAAACAGAAGAAAAATCAGAAATGTGTTCGATTAGGAGGCGGGTGTGGGATTATTTATACTTTTTATCTGGACCCCCTTTCTCTACAGGACCCCTTTCTCTACAGGACCCCTTTCTCTACAGGACCCCTTTCTCTACAGGACCTCTTTCTCTACAGGACTGTCTCTGTCACCAGAGATATTACCAAGTGAGATCTCAATATATAAGGAGATATAATTTGTTCGTCACACTTCTATCTTGTCAAAAGTTACTCTTGTAGTAATTTTATGACACTCGTTTTGTTGAACAATCTTCAGTTCCGATTTTCTGTTAACATATCGATGTATATACTTTGGTTACCAGTGTAGTGTGATATCTTCTTTGTAGACCTTGGCTTGCATTATTGTAACATATTGATGTTGTTACAATAACACAATGGTTGCCGTGTGTAAATACCGCACGCCTACTCACTGATACCTTCTCGAACGTGTAATTGATGTTTACGTCACTCTGGTCGTTTCTGTTTCGCAGTACCCGACGGAAGACGTGACTGTGCCGGCCTACGCTCCGACCTATCACTCGGCCCGCCGCTCGATGTACCCGCCGCCCGATATCACCGTCTCTCGCCGTGTGCGCTACGCCTACCGCGAGGTAGCTATGTAAACCACGGCCCCTGCGGCGTAACATGCTCGGGCTCGAACAGTCCGAACGATAGATACGGTTTGATTAGGAGGACAAAATAGGGATAATGGTCACGTTGATCATGAGATAAGGATGATAGCGAATGTTTAAAAAAATGATAAGAACGATCACAATAATGACAATAGACGTGTTAACATTCGTTATGGGGTTGAGGTCCGTATAACAACATTACTAATGTTCGTTTTAATGGTTGTAACACCACAGAATCACAATGGTGGGGTTTTGTGTTGCACAAATGGCTACATAGGTATTGTCCGTACTCGTATACGGATGGTGGGGTGTGAACGGTGGTTATGGTAATGTTCGTAGAAACAATGATTATAACAAAACTGTTAATGATGATGATGTCCGCGTTGGTGATTGTGATGATGATGATGATGACATAATTTATAATTTACGTAAAGTTTCGAAGATTTTCGTGCCACCCTCTGTAGTGTAGTTGGCAACACCATTTACTTGTTTCACATGAACACTCCACACAAGCATGCACGCGCACAAACACCACCACCACCACCGCCGCCACCGCCACCACCACCACTACCATCACCACCACCACCATCACCATCATCACCACCATCACCACCATCACCACCATCACCATCCACTAGCGCCTTTGAGCAGGTTTTTAACCCGGATACATGGCGCATTATAAATGTATAATAATAATAATACCATCACCACCACCACCACAACAACAACAATATAACGACAACATAGGTCCAACAAATATCTTCGAAATAACGAAAACGTGTTCTAGAGTAATCATAGCTGTGTCCTCCATAATAGCAACGTATATTGCAAACAAGACGGGCCACCTAATTAAGCAAACACAGTTATTATGTATGGAGGTCAAGTTATCGTCTACAAATAACCTATGCTATAATATGGAACAAAAGTTAAAGGCAAACAAAACTGACTGAAACATATGTGTCTTCTCGTATTTACATTTAAAATATTTGCTGTTTGACAAATGTCTGTAGAGGTAATGTCTCTCATTTATCCACCCGTGTATTTGTAGGCTTTGTGAGTTATTATTGTTAGTGTCATAGTTTTGAGTTAGAATATTTAACCTGTAACGAATAATAAGTGACCATAATTGATGTATGTTTCTATTTCAAGCGAATGTTGTGTATGGGGTAAACGAGGCTATGTTTGGATATGATGATATTAATTTTGTGAAAAACCTTTAGACAATGGCGCGTAAAACAACACGTACACAGATTACTATTAAACAGTGTGTACGTGATGTTGTTTTGGTACAATCTGTTACAAGGTCTTCCCAAACGTAACATATTACAACGTATCCGTCATTCAACAAGCCTCGGTTTCCCTGTGTGTGTGTGTGTGTGATTTTTTAGTTTTAATTTATGTTTGTAATGCTTGACAGCTGACATGTATCTAGACCGTGCGTGTACGGTGGTAGTAGCGCGCAACGTAGTAAACAGATGTGTTAATTGTTCAGAAAGCTTTAGTTAGATACTAGAAGTCTGTTACGTGATTTGTGTGATGTTGGGGGGTTTGTATTTGTGATAGTGGACCCGTATCAATACTAAGTCAGCTACAATACATGTTACAGTGTCGCCATTCACCTCGTCCATTTCCACACCAGCTGCTCCAAATAGGAACAAATGAACTGGTGTAGATTTTCGTATTGTTGTTCACAAGAACTTGCGTTTCGTATTTGTCTTTATATTCATTTGAATAAAGATCGTGTCTTAAATAGCTGCTGAATTATACGTAAGCGTTCGCAACGTCGCCATTTGGCACCTTCTCGGAAGAGGACCGACATCGTCTGATCTGGTGATATCCCTTACATCTACCTAATGTTGGTGTGGTGCCCCTATCCTTTGAGTGAAATCCGTCGTTGTCGTCAGTGTAGTTGCTAATTTTTGTGGTCACAGAAGACAGTCAGCAGTGTCTCTTCTGGTGACGTTTGGCGTGGTCCTCGAGTACATATAACAGTTGTTTCCAACTCTCGTGGGTGATTCTAACATAAAAGCGTACTTTTTGCCAAGCGTTTGGTGTACTCTTTATATACTATTACACTTATAATCGTTTGGTGTACTCTTTATATAATATTACACTTATAATCGTTTGGTGTACTCTTTATATACTATTACACTTATAACAACGTCTCTGCCGTTGTCGCTTCTTTCCAACTATCATGGGAGCCTCTAGTGTCGCCCGATACATTTCGCCCAATATTTGGGGTGGTTTTTGTATACTTACAATATCCTCTCTGTCGTTGGTGTTTGCATCCAACTCTCTTTGGAGACTATGGTGTCAACCCACACGGTTCCACCACCATTTGATGTGATTTAGCTGCAGTTGTAACAACGTCTTTGACACTGTTATAACTTTCCTACTCTCCTGTGATATCAGCCCATACATTTTCCGTAACGTTTCATGTGGTTTTCATCTGACGTTTCTATCGGCTTGAAACGCTCGTGTCAGCCCATACACAACGTTTCGTGTGGTGCGTGCGTGCGTGTGTGCGTGCGTGTGTGTGGGGTCTTTGTTGACTTGTAGCAACGTTTCTGACGTTCCTTCTTTCAACCCATGCATTCCCAACGTGTTTGGTGTCGTCTCCACATGTTTGTGAAACCGTCTCTGCCGTGTCGTTGGAGCCTCTGGTGTAAACCCATGCATTCACCACAATGTGATGTGTGTTCGTCCTTTGTTATAGCAATGTAATGTTGCAGTATTTGCTGTCAGATGTCGTTTGGCATGCAGCCTCTATCACACTTTGCAAGAGTGTGATCTCGCAAAGTGTCCGTGCATCGTTTCCGCTCGTTTGTCGGCCTTGTTGTGTGGGCCGATCACGAGAAGAAGCATCCGTTATTTATGTACATTGTGGGCGTTTATAATTTTCTCTGCATGTCCGACTTTACATCATGGCAGTCTGATTTTTACTCGATTTGGCTGTTTCATATATCCATAGAGGTATTGGACAACGACATATCAAAACAACGGTTTTCTATCTACGTATCGCCCGCCCTGATCTGATCTCTGTATAAACATAACCATACCATATTGGTTTAGGTTAATAAGGAGTTGTTTGCAGATCCGTATGTCAGTAACGTCTTGAGTATAGTTGCTACGTCTGATTGTTGCTTAGTCTCATCTGGTACACCACGGCTGGTACACCATGGATGGTACACCATGGATGGTACACCACAGCTGGTACACCACGGCTGGTGTTTTCCTTTTCAACAATCATACGTTTGTCAAGTTCACATAGTATAGCCCATAATAACATGTTGCCAAAATGATGCGCCAGAACGTTGATGTTCAACAACAAAATGTGAACTATATACCCGGGTGAAGCAATCGCATGTAATCGTTTGGCGTGATAGTGCAGATATGTTGAGAACTAGGCTACATGGAACGTAGCAACCCAAAATATTCCATTGCATGAAATTGCCTAACCCCTATGTTTGAACGTATAAACAACATTATCAGTGAACATATTGACATGACACGCACACGCACATACGTAGCACACACGCAGCAAACACACACACACACACACACACACACACACGCACACGCACACGCACACGCACACGCACACGCACACGCACACGCACACGCACACGCACACGCACATACGTAGCACACACGCAGCAAACACACACACACACACACACACACACACACACGCAGCACACACACACACACGCACGCACACACACACACACACACGTGCATAGGTTACCAAGATGTTCACAATGATGCCCGTATAACCTACGTGTTTCCATGTGCGACCTGTTTTCTTCCCTCGCCACCCAGAACAGCCCAGAACTCGACGCTGTCCCCGCCTACACCTTAAATCGCCTGCGCGTTAGGACCACTGACGCCCGCAACAAAATGGACGCCCACCGCTCTCTGCTTGACCGCTACATGCCCGAGACGTTCGGGGCCGAGCAGGACGTCGCGAGCGCTGTCCTCTACAAGTACGGCGAACTCGTTGACAGGTATGTGTGTCAAGAGTCTGTAATGTTTTCAATTAATTTGTTTTCCAAATGAAAAGAATAATATACAACACAGAGATATGCTACGTGATTTTATACATTTTGTAATGGAATGGGAGAACGTAGAAGTGCACTCATTAAGCACTTTCAATCTACTTTCAACATAACATTTACATATTAACAGTAAATCTCGTTAGTAAATAACGGATATATTAAATATAGTTTGTGAAGTATAACGACTGAATTCCATGACGATATTTATAGTTCGAAACATTCTCTGTTGCGTGAAAAAATTTATTTTGTTTACCTTCTTTAGCGCGTACAAAAATTCTTATACAATAAAAACGCCAACATAATTGTACAATTATAATTATCTTCGAGAGCGATAATCGGAAAACTTACAGATTGCAGTTGTACAACAACAGACGACATCATTGTATACATTAATAATTGAGTGTGTATGTGTGTATATATATATATATATATATATATATATATATATATATATATATATATATATATATATATATATATATGCGCACCAGAATAGAATATTATCAATCAAACTCCACAGTAGATACGGTTATGACTAGAAAATTATGAACAATATGCAAATCAGAGGTTACGATCTGTATGGCCTTATTCAAAAATATATATAAGAAAACGACAATTATACGATATATTATTGACTTTGCGAGTCGGGTATTAATGGTCGTAATTAAACTGCGGTTGGCTGTGAATGGTAAAGAGTCGCACCAAGGAAGCACGCGAGATAGTGAAGAGGTGCAGTGTATATGCAACAGGACCACGAATCACGCTTGAATATTTTGTTTTGGAGTATCTTTTGGAGTATCTCTATGAATAACATTATAATGAAAACATTAATTATAATAATTCTGGTTAACTCAACATAGACATACGTAAGGTGCTAATGCATTAACAATTGAGAGTGGTTCATTAGAATAAATTACAATCACACATTAAATTTAGTTTTGGAATTTTCAAACAAATCAATGCATATTACGCCTACGGAAATACCATCACGTAATTGCTTTATGCGGACTGACAAATATTTAAAAAACTTAAACACATCTAGAAATACAGAACTGTACTGTACTGTACTGTACTGTACTGTAATTGATTTTCTTTGCAAACGTTTAAAGAGGACGTAAAAATTAGGTTTAACCGGAGTTGCAAAAACATTATAATAGTTCGTAATATTTATAGGATAATGTTATGTCTAGTACATATTTTACTTTACTTACTGTTCTGGTCATCACTTCTCATTAATAGCCCGTTTTCTTTTAAACTGACACGTGTCATTACTACTCTTTCTATTTCAGTACATCTTTATTTTGTAAAACATTCATGTTATTTATTCAAGTATTGTTGCATTAGATTGATATTACAATGTTTGTGTGACCTAAAAAAATGTTTCCCTACGATTACTTTCACTTCTACATATAGCGGCAACATTTAAGTGTTGAACTACAGAATTAAGGAATCACACTCATAGTTTTTATTTTAATAAACGCTGGATGTTCCTTATATTCTGTGCAGCGCAATAATTAGAGCAAAGTCCAGCAAAAGTGTCTTGAAACTGTTTACATGAAGCACAGCTTCACTAATTTCTACGTCTGGAAATGCCTACCTCCTACAAACGGTGCATATATGACATATACTGAAGATGATGACGCCCGGGGGTGGTACTGCCATACCAAAATGGTGGGGGGAGGGGGTGCCACCAGAGCCCCAATGAAGAAATTTAGAGTCACCAAGAAAGAATAATTGAACAATTTATCTAATATCTGTAAGCGTAAGGTAAGCCCGGGCGGAACGTTTTCATTGGGAAATTTCCTCTTCATGAAAGAGATAATTATCAGATTTAAATGGGGCACAAAGAGAGAAAATTTACATTTTTTTCTTCGGACAGAGAGAGAAAAATTACCAACATCAGGGGCATTTGCGCGGCACATACATGTATACCTCAGTATAGGGAGTATCTCCCCCGGGTGACGACGCTTTGTTTTCTGTTTCCCTTCGTTTCCGCTGCTCCCAATTCCTACTTCGTTGCTCCTAATTCCTAATTTACGCTGCGAAAACTAGTTTTCATAACATCTTTCACCAACAAATGCCTTCAGTTGCAGCTTATTTCTACTTATTTCGAAACCGCTTCTGTTCACACGTTAGACGCGTAGACATTACGTAATCGCTTCTGCAAATTAGCAAACACTTTCAAAAAAAGAGGCGCCCGAGTTACGACCTCGTTTTGAAAGTGTTCGCCCGCTTATGTTACGCTATAAAAGCTATTGTTTCTTAACTGCGTCGTTACCATGTCTGCCCGCTACGCATTACGACGCTACAGTTAAAGACGAGATTCCTGCGTAGCGTGTAGCTTGCTCACCACCAGTGACGTAACAAAGCTCAGAAACGCATTGTTCCAAGTACTACATCAATACAATGTGGTTCATCTCGAGGGGATTGTACTGAGAAAAGGGATTATATTTTGTTAAACATTTATCCTGCATCAACTAAAATATGGTTTTAATCTTGCACCTGAGTACAGTTACGGCACTGACGTAACAGTTACGGCACTGACGTAACAGTTACGGCACTGACGTAACAGTTACGGCATTGACGTAACAGTTACGGCACTGACGTAACAGTTACGGCACTGACGTAACAGTTACGGCACTGACGTTGAGGATCGCATGTCACACGTTCTCTTTATGGTCGGCTATGTATAGTTATTGTTTCTCATGCGGAATGTTCCAGCCGTCAGCCAAGTGTAAGTGTGTTTTGGAATATTAGATTTTCCCTCCCAAACTTAAATACCTTCTACTGCCCATACTGAGAATGCACTCATTTAGTGGCTTTTTCCTTTATGTAATTACATAAAACACTACGCTTTCACCGGTGCGCCGGTTTAAGTAAGATCCAAGCAAAATATGGGTAGCCAACTTGGATTTTATATTTTTCGAAAATGTGTAGTCATACTGTCATTTGACATCACACGCCAATGCATAGAATATCCATTTGATAGTTGCTAGGATGTTTCCATATTGTTAATGTTATAATTTTTGAAGGTATGACGTTCAATAGATGGAATGTCACACAAACGTTTATAGCTCGGTGGTGTAAGATATATAGGTAGGTAATATGTCTAGCAAAATTATGTCTGTTAAGTTGAACCGTTCAATTCAATGTTGTCATATTCTTTATTTTTTTTAAAGAATCACCTGCTTCATTTTTAAAAACTTACAAATTACTTTAGCAATAAAAAATATGTCCACATATCGTTCTCCATATGGCCACCACGGAAGAGATTGGGAAGATGCGCCATTCCAAAACCACTCGTCATGAAATGGCGACACGACGTCCTGCACCCAATCAACGTCGGACATCGTCAACTGCAGCATAGCTCTGCTGTGTGGCGCCACCGTCAACACCGGGATCTTATCTGGCTGTCTCTCTTTTAGAATGCCCTCGTTGGAACCCTACCGGCCAAGAAGCAGTGCCAACTCTGGCGCCGCTAGCCCGACCAATACGACTCGTCGAGATTTCAGTAATTATAACTCCGGGGTAAGCCACTCAAGCGTGGATTGTGGACGTAGTCGTCGTGTGTGGTCTTCTAGTTTGCAGTTTCGGAGATCCGGTATAACCTATGACAGCGTTTCTCAACCGGGGGTCCTCGGCCCACTGGGGGCCGCAGAAAGCTGCCAGGGGGTCCGCAAGATGGCAGGGTAAAATGATAGTTTTTATTACCTGGTAAAATAAAACAAAATTAAAGTTTCTGACCTAACTATGAAAACGACCACCTATAGCCGCCAAACTTCTCTTCGTGTATCTACTATACATATAGACACACAACGTTAACAAAACCATAAATTTACTGCCGTATAACGATCGAAAAATAAAAACAAAATGCTGTGCATCGTCAAACGGAGAATTTATTACTCGTCCATCCTCCTCAAAACAAGTGCCAGTAAATACAAAGACACATATTGATATACTGTGATGTTTATTTAATTTAAATCTGTTTGTTTGAATAGTAATCGTTAACAAGCAGTGTAATGGCACTAGCAACAGCAAACACGTTTTCTTTGAATGTTTAATAAACGCATACATTTTTAAGACCAATAACTTTTAACATAAATTAAGCGAAAAGGCGGGGGGTTCCATATCCTATGTGGGGGGAGTCCCTGGAATTTTTTATTGGACACAGGGGGGTCTTGGAGGCAAAAAGGTTGAGAACCGCTGACCTATGGGTTCCTTCTGTCCGATGTTCCGGCGGAGAGAAATTATGACTCAATTTATAGAGGATATGGCCATAGCTTCTCTGGACAATTAGAACAGCACGAATAGGCTTTCCCAATCTCTCCTGTATATTCGCCTGCAGGGCATGTCTCGGGCGGTGTGGTCCAGTTAAGATGCGGAGAGCCAGCACGGGTTGTTCCATCTGTCTCGGGAAGACCCATCTCCTGTACAACATGGAATAATCATTTCTCTCCGTCGGAAAGACCGGATATGCTAATAGAATATACCTATCATTTACTTGTATCTGTATTCGGTAAGGGCAGCTGTCTGACTAACAGAGAAAACGTAACTGCGTATTGTAATCAGCACAATCATTTAAAAATAATTATAGCTTCGCTGAAGAAATCAGTGGTCAGAATTCGTTACGGATTTCACAAAATTGTGATAACTTATGTGAACATACAAATAATTGTTGGCTAATGTGTTATTACTGTATTTGGAAACCAAAAACATGTCAGTGAACATAAGCAGCATCAAATGAAACCGATTGTGTCACTTGACTGCAGACAAATGCACATTTTGATTTGAAATAACTGGAGGCATAAATATATACACATTACCAAACATTCGAATTGCAGGTACACGTCAGTAGAACATACGTTAAAATTTATACATTATTTTCATTAAATGCCCATTTGTTTTTACATGTGAACTACTGCTCCATTTGTTTTGACAATGAAGCCCACTTTCACTTTTTCTTGTTTGCGACAGAACATATGCAACCCACTTAAACGTAGATGTTAAACTATTCGGCAAACAAGACTATGGATTTGACCTAACAGATATAAGGGTTGATACGTTTTCGCCCCAATCATAAGTTATGTTTGTACCACAATTTAACCTGCATCCGAATAAAAACTCGAGGGCGCATGATATACTACAATATCATATGCATCGTAGTTATTGATTTAACATGTAAAACAGTGGTTTTACAAAAGACAAACTGTAAATTAACCGTAATATCAAAGACAGAAACATGAGACAAAGATGATCCGCCTTAGTTTGTAAACATGGTTTTGCTTGGACCAAGTACAGTCGTTCGAGATTTCCCGGGCGTAGTGGCGCCGCTTTCTAGTTAGAGAGTGCAGCTAGAGTAGCAGTGATTAGCAGGTTGCTTTCGTGTGATGTGTAGCAGCATGAGACTGGGATGTGAAGAAGACCGTGCGTGAATGTGAACCAACTCCGTGTGATGTGTAGCAGCATGAGACTGGGATGTGAAGAAGACCGTGCGTGAATGTGAACCAACTCCGTGTGATGTGTAGCAGCATGAGACTGGGATGTGAAGAAGACCGTGCGTGAATGTGAACCAACTCCGTGTGATGTGTAGCAGCATGAGACTGGGATGTGAAGAAGACCGTGCGTGAATGTGAACCAACTCCGTGTGATGTGTAGCAGCATGAGACTGGGATGTGAAGAAGACCGTGCGTGAATGTGAACCAACTCCGTGTGATGTGTAGCAGCATGAGACTGGGATGTGAAGAAGACCGTGCGTGAATGTGAACCAACTCCGTGTGATGTGTAGCAGCATGAGACTGGGATGTGAAGAAGACCGTGCGTGAATGTGAACCAACTCCGACTGCATGTTGCAGTAAACAGTTTATTGCCCGTGCATGATTTGATTGCAGCATTAACACTAACAAAACACCCTTTCCGATGGATTGGTAGTCTAGTGGGAAATTCGCTCGTTGCACCAACTACGTATATTTCGAATACGAAACGTTTGGGTAATTTATTAAGATACGGGTTGATTTATCAAGTGCGGTTTCCATTAAGGGTTCCGTGATGCGCCAATAGAGGGCGTCACCAGAACTGGGTTGGCCATCTCCAAATTGCTTGAACAACATGACTCGATTTTGAATCAAGTTGTGCGTTTATGTATCCATTAACACCCAACACGTGGCCTCACTTGTGTGTCGTTTTGGCGCTCTCTGTTAAGCCCGACAACTAAAATGCTCGCGTAGCACATACATGATCATATCATTATTATATCGCCATCACTGCTTCAAGAAACTTGCTCTCATCTCCGAACATTTCGGCTGTGTCTTGAGGTGTTCCTCGGCGGACCGGTTCGCTACGGGCGTGTCACGTGACCAGTGGCAAGATGGAATACGTAAGGATTTTAGATCATAAAGAGAACTAATATTGACGGAAAATCGAGTACAGGCCAGAAGCTCCCACCAGTCATTTTCCAGCTTGTTTCACATGATGCTGGTCACGTGACACGTCCTCTGACGAACGCCGGGAGACATGGCTAAAATACTCGGAATGCCAACCAAGTTTCGTGTGGGGTAAACGGTTTCTAATTTAACAATGCACAAATATATGCACGCAAGCAGCTTATTGGTAGTTTTGTTCAGATGTAATATTTTCAATATTATCGTTTCGTCGCACATTTTCATAGGCTAGAAAAATGTCTGACAATTCTGCTCTGTGCGAATCTCTCCGTCTTTCAGCCCAGCCCTGACTTTGGTTATTGCCTTTCCTACATTTCTGCGTTGATACGTTAGACTGCACCAGTGATAACTTTAGTGTCGGCTTAGCCGCTTGGATACCGATACAGGTTTACAACACGTTTGCATGATGTCGCACGCAAGCGTATGTCAACCTGAATGCCCGAAGTAATTTACGTAAACATCAACGTTCATATTTGAAAGACAAGAAAAGTAGTACGTGTCGATCAACGCCATTGTTACATCTATCTTGTTTCCGTCACAGGGCCAGACGTTTAGGCCACAAGTGTCAGACACTCGGAAAAGACTACGAGAGGTCCTATGCCGCACGAAAGGAGATCCCAAGTATTATGCGTACTAACGCATACAGCGACTATTACTACTACTAAAACAATCGTAAGTACAATGTACCTAACCTACACGTATCAACAGTTGCAGGCTCATATAATTTTTTTATATAATTGTTCTATATTCAGAACCACTAAATGTTTTTTTCTGCAAAAATAATATCGTTTCTATATGTTAGCTTGTTGACAGAGGAATAGATAGGTAAACATTTGAGACACTTGAAATCACTTGCACACTTCAGCTTATATGTTTGTGATTGGGAAAAGGAGTGGTATTAGTTAAGTTTGTGAATGCAACTCAAAATTAGCATTCGTAAATGTTTAACTCTTTGCCAACAATATGTACCACTCTCGTTATAAACAATATGTACCACTCTCGTTAAAAACAATATGTAACATTCTCGTTAAAAACAATATGTACCATTCTCGTTACAAACAATATGTAACATTCTCGTTAAAAACAATATGTACCACTCTCGTTAAAAACAATATGTAACATTCTCGTTAAAAACAATATGTAACATTCTCGTTATAAACAATATGTACCACTCTCGTTAAAAACAATATGTAACATTCTCGTTAAAAACAATATGTACCATTCTCGTTAAAAACAATATGTAACATTCTCGTTATAAACAATATGTACCACTCTCGTTAAAAACAATATGTAACATTCTCGTTAAAAACAATATGTACCATTCTCGTTAAAAACAATATGTAACATTCTCGTTAAAAACAATATGTACCATTCTCGTTAAAAACAATATGTAACATTCTCGTTATAAACAATATGTACCACTCTCGTTAAAAACAATATGTAACATTCTCGTTAAAAACAATATGTACCATTCTCGTTAAAAACAATATGTAACATTCTCGTTAAAAACAATATGTACCATTCTCGTTAAAAACAATATATACCACTCTCGTTAAAAACAATATGTACCACTCTCGTTAAAAACAATATGTACCATTCTCGTTAAAAACAATATGTACCACTCTCGTTAAAAACAATATGTACCACTCTCGTTAAAAACAGTTGTTTTATCACTGCTACTGTTGTTGTTGCGATGCTTTACATGGCGTTGAATAAGAACTAATTACATTAATTGCGTTTTCAAAAACATCTTAAAGGCTAGCAATAGTTAAACAAACCGACACATTTACATCATCTGGAACGTGTTACGATGTGGACGAAAAAATAATGAAATTATAATTATAACGACTACTGTGTCTACTGAGTGCATAGTTCACATGACGACAGAATTAGCGCTAACCGACTAATGCATGTGCATCTAGGTTGCAGCACTCCCCCCAGGTGGAGCGTCTCTCAGATGGCCAGTGGTGCTCCACCTGGTGTCAACTTCCGGAACGACTAGTTCTCCATGCAGTATTTGAAGATGACAGCACACCATCGGTGTTCGATTCCGACAAGTTAGACACACACATTAAACGTTGTTTGACAATATGAATACGTAAAGGAACAGTCTTTGTGGAAACTATGACACCAAAGTGAACGTATAAACAAAGAACGCAATGAATGGAAAAGTGCATGTTTGGAAAGTAGAAACTGTTCGGTATGTGTTCATTTGATTTCGTGGCGTTCTTCAATAATGGACGCTGCTTATGTTGGAAGTTCTTGCTTGTCGGCGTATTCACAGTGGACAATGGAGTCAGTCGTTGGCTTAGTGCCAGATGCATTGGCATGAAATGCATATGCTTCTTTCAAATATGTCCGCAGTTATGGCGTGAAGCAGCTGAACGCTTTGCAGTTTTTTACAAGCTTGACGTAATCAATGTAGCCATCGAAGGCGGTGCGTTGTAGCTTTCGAAATACATCACCCGAGACGCTACAAAGTGGATATGTGTTGTTCAGTGTAAAGCAGTTGTTCAGGTGGTCGTGCTACTGTGGTCAATGGCAATGTTCGGTGGGAAGACGAGATCTATGTTTAGATGCTCTTGTAGAAGTCATGTTACAATGTGCATTTTATTTGGAAAAATAAAGCTGTTGCTTTTGCAATACTGGGTTGCATTGCGTCTTTACCTTGAGCTGTTGCATGTCTTAAGGGCAGTTTCTTGAATTTCATTTTAGCAACATAAAAACTATATATTTAGTAAAACGTACTTTAAGGCTTGTGGTCTTATTAGTAGTTTATGTGGTCTACTAACACTGTTAAGCATATTTCTTGTTACACAATTAGTAACTTAACGAATTAATAAATATTATTTATCAACACAGTCACAAAAATGCGAGTTATACATATACACAGTAATAACAAGACGAATGAAAGGAAACCCTGACACAAATGTTACCGGTATTGTCATTGTCACAGTAGCCACTGAAGTCACAAATGACAGGCCATGGGACTAGACGACCTCAGGTGATCACTGCAAGACAAGATCGCCATGTTAATAGCATCCATACGATGGATAGGTACCAAAGCACAGGTGAAACCGCTCGGAACACCCTCGGGAACCAACAGACAGCCAGAGATTGCGCATCTCACTTGCCGATAGAAACATCCAAAACCAAAAACAGGACTAATTGGACATGATGCAGCTTTGACAAAAATTCGTCGATTTCGATGTGTCGTGACAAAAACGTAATGGTCTTTATTGCTGATACTCTAAAACAATAACTGTAGATAGGCCTACATCCATTCTATCAACGGTACCCGTTAAGTGGTGTCAATCTCGGGAAATTAGTTGGCCCAAGTTGTTGACTTATTTAAATATATACAATACAGTACTAATATATCAATCAAGTATTCAACTTATGATGGTTGATTAAGTTTGGAATTGAGATATGAAAATGTTGTCATTAACAACCCTACTATATGCACCTAAAAGTATATTTTATAGACTCGCATTAGAAACGAAAATACAGAATATGTTATGTTACGTGATATCGGTGATAGCTATATTTCAAGTTGGAAAAAGGAAATCTTTACACATGCCAACAGTGAATATGTAAACCTAATGATTCCCTTAATTTCTACATGTTCCGACAATGTATAGCTTTAGTGATTTATTTTTAGGGCAGTCACACTAGTTGTGTGAGCTGGGTTGCCCTGGTCTGTTGCCGGGAAGTGGTCAGTTAATTGCTGGCAGATGGATTACCCTAGACGCCAACTTCAGAAATGCACTGAATAAGCATTTCTAGATTTTGACGGGTCGGCTAGATGTTAACTCATTCGGTGTGAAAGAGCCATTAGCCGTCGGCTTACATCGTCAATAACTACATTCATTTTCATGCACCATAACAGGTCCGGATTTGGTTGGTCCTGGATTCACCATGTGGCGCCACTGTACTGACTGGGACGCCCTCTATACGCCGACATGGAAGGACGGGTCACCATTTATTTCCCCATTGGTGGCAATGTTAACGTTTTCAATGCAATACGCAAAGTTGCTTATTGAATTTTCTGGAGATCGGATATGCCAGTATTTATTCTTTCATTCACGCAAGCGCAAAAACGTAATGCAGTATTATAATACCAAAACAACATAAACATAAATTGGACACATTATGCTGTGAACATACTAACTTTGTTTTACTGCAGACTACGTGAAAACAAAATAAACATGCATTCAAAGGAAGTTATTCAAACACCTGTAGATAAACCAGAACACCCAACTATGAGCCAATACGTACTCTTATCAGTCATCTACATTTGCCTGTTATGTATGCAAATACCGTTATTTTAGTGAATTTGCAAATTTCAAGACGAATTATTATACGTTTTTGGTGATTTCAATATCCACCTTGACTTACCCCGCTTAAATATCATTCATTCGTGGATTTGTTTGAAACATTTGCATCACATTCACCATCATGTGATCACCATCATGTGATCACCATCATGTGATCACAATCATGTGGTTATTGATTTGTAGCTCCTAAATCGAGCGTTGAGCTCAAAGAACAGTTATCACAACCCGACCAATAAACAACATTTGATTGGACACTGTTCGAGAGGATCTCGCAAATTCGGATTAACTTGTTGGCAAACATTTCCCAAAATAAGCAACAAGTGCACAAGTTCGCCTCCATCATCGTGGATATCACTAGACATAGTCCTAGTAGCGTGCGTGCGTGCATGTGTTCGTGCGTGCGTGCGTGCATGTGTGCGTGTGAAGGTTACGTCTGAATCGTAACAGAAATATTGAAGATTCCAAAACAAGCAAAACCGGATAGCTACAATGGCCAACGTCACATCCAAGCACATATCTCGGTGACGACGGCGACAGGTTATTAAGGGTTGACAAATGCATGCTCAGCTTACGCGGCAGTCGAATGATACGCAGTTCCAGTGAACAAGTTGCATGAATGGAATGTGGCATTGTGCACTTCAAGCCACATGATTGGAATGTGGCATTGTGCTCTTCAAGCCACATGAATGGAATGTGGCATTGTGCTCTTCAAGCCACATGAATGGAATGTGTCATTGTGCTCTTCAAGCCACATGAATGGAATGTGGCATTGTGCTCTTCAAGCCACCTGAATGGAATGTGGCATTGTGCTCTTCAAGCCACATGATTGGAATGTGGCATTGTGCTCTTCAAGCCACATGAATGGAATGTGGCATTGTGCTCTTCAAGCCACATGATTGGAATGTGGCATTGTGCTCTTCAAGCCACATGAATGGAATGTGGCATTGTGCTCTTCAAGCCACATGAATGGAATGTGGCATTGTGCTCTTCAAGCCACATGATTGGAATGTGGCATTGTGCTCTTCAAGCCACATGAATGGAATGTGGCATTGTGCTCTTCAAGCCACATGAATGGAATGTGGCATTGTGCTCTTCAAGCCACATGAATGGAATGTGCCATTGTGCACTTCAAAGGGGTTCGCCAGTGTCGAGTGATGTCGTCCGTCACGCCTGGTCGCTGTTGGAATGCATTTGAGGATGAAATCTAATTAGCCCCTGATTCTGAAGCACGTGTCAAAAAGCAAACCTTAACTATGGTACGGCGTGACAACCTATTAAATACATTGAATAAAATCAAGACCTGACCAAATATGCAAGAGTTCGGTTTCAAAATTAGTTCGGGCGTTCGTTCTACACGTGTTTGAATAGAGACCGGTCTGCTATTCGCTGAGGGAAATGTGGACCAAATTGATCGAGTGAATAGACCAATGACGACATCAGTCTGTATGATGGCATTGCATGATATTCATGTAACGCGAGTTAATCACGCTTAATTTTTTCGTCGTGCGAACCGTTTTTACATTAGACCCCCTATACTGAACTCTCCGATAACTGAATCGCGGAGAGACTACAACTATTGCGCATATGTCTTTCCAGAATTGGATACCATATGACAGCTTATTGTGAAACTGTTATGAAACATAAGGATAGTGTAAAATAACAACGAGTGGATATATGGATTATTTTCTTCCGAGAGGCACCACAGTCTTTATTCTACAACGAGCTAAGCGCCAGGATTATCCCAAGTAACGTTACCAAACTACGGAAATAATACGACATACTGCTGCAGTTGGACACGTCGACTGTTCTCGCGACCCAGCGGCAGTGTTACTACTACCCTGGCTTATATCCTACACACTGTACGGAATTGCGCCAAATCATATTTTGTACTTCGTTCCACTTGCTGTGTTGGCGAGCGTACTTCTGGGAACCATACGGCCGAGACGCTCTCGCGCCCAAACTTCAAAGAGCGTTTCCAGGAAATGTATATCATTACCCGTCCTATCTGCGACGACGGGTACACAACCAACTAAAGTTAAGTTCCTGATTGTTCGGCTCGTACATTCCAGCGAGCAATCCCATTGGTTAAAACAGCAATTGAAAAAAATCAGTACCTTTTCATTTTAAGCAATATTGATATGTCCCTATCACGTGGGATGGCGAAGTGCACGTGAGTGTTTATAGCTTGATTTTGTGTTAACATCGTCATGTGATATGTAGAAGAAGAGAGAGAACAAGTAGACCGTGACTAAGATGGGAGGACTGCGTGATGCGAAATTTGGCGGTAGTAGGAGGGGAGTGGACACTGAGAGCGAAAGGGTGGGGAAGTGAAGAATGAGAGCAAAGATGGGTGGGGGAGTGGACAATGAGAGCGAAGGGTGGAGGAGTGGAAAATGAGAGCGATGGACAATGAGAGTGAAGGGTGGGGGAGTGGACAATGAGAACGATGGACAATGAGAGCGAAGGGTGGGGGAGTAGACAATGAGAGCGAAGGGTGGGGGAGTGGAGAATGAGAGCGAAGGGTGGGGGAGTGGAGAATGAGAGTGAAGGGTGGGGGAGTGGACAATGAGAGCGAAGGGTGGGGGAGTGGACACTGAGAGCGAAAGGGTGTGGAAGTGAAGAATGAGAGCAAAGATGGGTGGGGGAGTGGACAATGAGAGCGAAGGGTGGAGGAGTGGAAAATGAGAGCGAAGGGTGGGGGAGTGGACAATGAGAGCGAAGGGTGGGGGAGTGGACAATGAGAGCGAAGGGTGGGGGAGTGGAGAATGAGAGTGAAGGTTGGGGAATGGACAATGAGAGCGAAGGGTGGGGGAGTGGACAATGAGAGCGAAAGGGTGTGGAAGTGAAGAATGAGAGCAAAGATGGGTGGGGGAGTGGACAATGAGAGCGAAGGGTGGAGGAGTGGAGAATGAGAGCGAAGGGTGGAGGAGTGGACAATGAGAGCGAAGGGTGGAGGAGTGGAGAATGAGAGCGAAGGGTGGGGGAGTGGACAATGAGAGCGAAGGGTGGAGGAGTGGAGAATGAGAGCGAAGGGTGGGGGAGTGGAGAATGAGAGTGAAGGGTGGGGGAGTGGAGAATTAGAGCGAAGGGTGGAGGAGTGGACAATGAGAGCGAAGGGTGGAGGAGTGGAGAATGAGAGCGAAGGGTGGGGGAGTGGAGAATGAGAGTGAAGGGTGGGGGAGTGGAGAATGAGAGCGAAGGGTGGGGGAGTGGACAATGAGAGCGAAGGGTGGGGGAGTGGAGAATGAGAGCGAAGGGTGGGGGAGTGGAGAATGAGAGTGAAGGGTGGGGGAGTGGAGAATGAGAGTGAAGGGTGGGGGAGTGGAGAATGAGAGCAATGGTTGGGGGAGTGGAGAACGAGAGCGAAGGTTGGGGGAGTGGAGAATGAAAGCGAAATGTGGGGGAGTGAAGAAAGAAAGCGAAGGGTGGGGGAGTGGAGAATGAGAGCAATGGTTGGGGGAGTGGAGAACGAGAGCGAAGGTTGGGGGAGTGGAGAATGAGAGCGAAATGTGGGGGAGTGGAGAATGAGAGCGAAGGGTGGGAGAGTGGAGAATGAGAGCAAAGGGTGGGGGAGTGGAGAATGAGAACGAAGGTTGGGGGAGTGGAGAATGAGAGTGAAGGTTGGGGGAGTGGAGAATGAGAGCGAAGGGTGGGGGAGTGGAGTATGAGAGCGAAGGTTGGGGGAGTGGAGAATTAGAGCGAAGGTTGGGGGAGTGGAGAATGAGAGCGAAGGGTGGGGGAGTGGAGAATGAGAGCGAAGGGTGGTGGAGTGGAGTATGAGAGCAAATGGTGGGGGAGTGGTTAATGAGAGTGAATGGTGGGGGAGTGGAGAATGAGAGCGAAGGGTGGGAGAGTGGAGAATGAGAGCAAAGGGTGGGGGAGTGGAGAATGAGAGCGAAGGGTGGGGGAGTGGAGAATGAGAGCAAAGGGTGGGGGAGTGGAGAATGAGAGCGAAGGGTGGTGGAGTAGAGAATGAGAGCGAAGGGTGGGGGAGTAGAGAATGAGAGCGAAGGTTGGGGGAGTGGACAATGAGAGCAAAGAAGAGTGGGGGAGTGGACAATGAGAGCGAAGGGTGGAGGAGTGGAGAATGAGAGCGAAGGGTGGGGAAGTGGAGAAAGAGAGCAAAGAAGGGTGGGGAGTGGACAATGAGAGCGAAAGGTGGAGGAGTGGACAATGAGAGCGAAGGGTGGGGAAGTGGAGAATGAGAGCGAAGGGTGGGGAGTGGAGAATGAGAGTGAAGGGTGGGGAGTGGACAATGAGAGCGAAGGGTGCGGGAGTGGAGAATGAGAGCGAAGGGTGGGGGAGTGGAGAATGAGAGTGAAGGTGGGGAGTGGACAATGAGAGCGAAGGGTGGGGGAGTGGACAATGAGAGCGAAGGGTGGGAGAGTGGGGAATGAGAGCGAAGGGTGGGGGAGTGGAGAATGAGAGCGAAGGGTGGGGGAGTGGACAATGAGAGCGAAGTGTGGGGGAGTAGAGAATGAGAGCGAAGGGTGGGAGAGTGGGGAATGAGAGCGAAGGGTGGGAGAGTGGAGAATGAGAGCGAAGGGTGCGGGAGTGGAGAATGAGAGCGAAGGGTGGGGGAGTGGAGAATGAGAGCGAAGGGTGGGGGAGTGGAGAATGAGAGCGAAGGGTGGGGGAGTGGACAATGAGAGCGAAGGGTGGGGGAGTGGAGAATGAGAGCAAAGGGTGGGGGAGTGGAGAATGAGAGCGAAGGGTGGGGGAGTGGAGAATGAGAGTGAAGGGTGGGGGAGTGGACAATGAGAGCGAAGGGTGGGGGAGTGGAGAATGAGAGCGAAGGGTGGGGGAGTGGAGAATGAGAGCGAAGGGTGGGGGAGTAGAGAATGAGAGCGAAGGTTGGGGGAGTGGACAATGAGAGCAAAGAAGAGTGGGGGAGTGGACAATGAGAGCGAAGGGTGGAGGAGTGGAGAATGAGAGCGAAGGGTGGGGAAGTGGAGAAAGAGAGCAAAGAAGGGTGGGGGAGTGGACAATGAGAGCGAAAGGTGGAGGAGTGGACAATGAGAGCGAAGGGTGGGGAAGTGGAGAATGAGAGCGAAGGGTGGGGAGTGGAGAATGAGAGTGAAGGGTGGGGAGTGGACAATGAGAGCGAAGGGTGCGGGAGTGGAGAATGAGAGCGAAGGGTGGGGGAGTGGAGAATGAGAGTGAAGGTGGGGGAGTGGACAATGAGAGCGAAGGGTGGGGAGTGGACAATGAGAGCGAAGGGTGGGAGAGTGGGGAATGAGAGCGAAGGGTGGGGGAGTGGAGAATGAGAGCGAAGGGTGGGGGAGTGGACAATGAGAGCGAAGTGTGGGGAGTAGAGAATGAGAGCGAAGGGTGGGAGAGTGGGGAATGAGAGCGAAGGGTGGGAGAGTGGAGAATGAGAGCGAAGGGTGCGGGAGTGGAGAATGAGAGCGAAGGGTGGGGGAGTGGAGAATGAGAGCGAAGGGTGGGGGAGTGGAGAATGAGAGCGAAGGGTGGGGGAGTGGACAATGAGAGCGAAGGGTGGGGGAGTGGAGAATGAGAGCAAAGGGTGGGGGAGTGGAGAATGAGAGCGAAGGGTGGGGAGTGGAGAATGAGAGTGAAGGGTGGGGAGTGGACAATGAGAGCGAAGGGTGGGGGAGTGGGGAATGAGAGCGAAGGGTGGGGGAGTGGACAATGAGAGTGAAAGGTGGGGGAGCAAAGGGTGTGGAGTGGAGAATGAGAGCAAAGGGTGGGGGAGTGGAGAATGAGAGTGAAAGGTGGGGGAGTGGACAATGAGAGCGAAGGGTGGGGGAGTGGGGAATGAGAGCGAAGGGTGGGGGAGTGGGAATGAGAGCGAAGGGTGGGGGAGTGGATAATTAAAGCAAAGGGTGTGGAGTGGAGAATGAGAGCAAAGGGTGGGGG
Source organism: Lamellibrachia satsuma (assembly GCA_033239005.1). Lineage (NCBI taxonomy): Eukaryota > Metazoa > Annelida > Polychaeta > Sabellida > Siboglinidae > Lamellibrachia > Lamellibrachia satsuma. Next base: position 8,456,452 of record BSQZ01000012.1, on the reverse strand, counting down.
AGTGGAGAATGAGAGTGAAAGGTGGGGGAGTGGACAATGAGAGCGAAGGGTGGGGGAGTGGAGAATGAGAGCGAAGGGTGGGGGAGTTGAGAATGAGAGTGAAAGGTGGGGAGTGGAGAATGAGAGCGAAGGGTGGGGGAGTGGAGAATGAGAGTGAAGGGTAGGGGAGTGGACTATGAGAGCTAAGGGTGGGGGAGTGGAGAATGAGAACGAAGGGTGGGGGAGTGGAGAATGAGAGTGAAGGGTGGGGGAGTGGACAATGAGAGTGATGGGTGGGGGAGTGGAGAATGAGAGTGAAGGGGAGTGGACAATGAGAGCGAATGGTGGGGGAGTGGAGAATGAGAGCGAAGGGTGGGGGAGTGGAGAATGGGAGCAAAGTGTGGGGGAGTGGAGAATGAGAGCGAAAGGTGGGGGAGTGGACAATGAGAGCGAAGGGTGGGGGAGTGAAGAATGGGGCAAAGTGTGGGGGAGTGGAGAATGAGAGCGAAGGGTGGGGGAGTGGACAATGAGAACAAAGGGTGGAGGGTGGGCAATCAGAGCGAAGGGTGGGGGAGTGGACAATAAGAGCGAAGGGTTGACCTCACTCCATCAGGACTTAGTCGCGAATATTGTGGCATACATACTCCTGTTAATGATAGCGACGTGACCTATTGATACGGGGGTCACCCTCGGTAGATTGTATTATCAAACACGCTTCACCGTCGTACTTGTGGCCCTTGTACTTGTTGCCCTTGTGCTAGTGGCCCCTGTGCTAGTGGCCAGGAGTCGCGTCACTGCGGGTGTCTGTCAATGTTTGTTCCAGATTCGAGACTCCAACAGAAAATGGGATGATTGATCAGAAATCGAAACCGCGGTCCGTAGTAATGCAATGCATCGTCTAAAGTCGAACCTCGTTACACGGACATCTTACTGGACCCTAGTGATGACATCTTATTGGACCCCAGTGATGACATCTTATTGGACCCCAGTGATGACGTCTTATTGGACCCCAGTGATGACGTCTTATTGTACCCCAGTGATGACATCTTATTGGACCCCAGTGATGACATCTTATTAGATCCCAGGGCTGACATCTTATTAGATCCCAGGGCTGACATCTTATTGGACCCCAGTGATGACATCTTATTAGATCCCAGGGCTGACATCTTATTAGATCCCAGGGCTGACATCTTATTGGACCCCAGTGATGACGTCTTATTGGACCCCAGTAATGACGTCTTATTGGACCCCAGTGATGACATCTTATTGTACCCCAGTGATGACATCTTATTAGACCCCAGGGCTGACATCTTATTGGACCCCAGTGATGACGTCTTATTGGACCCCAGTGATGACGTCTTATTGTACCCCAGTGATGACATCTTATTGGACCCCAGTGATGACATCTTATTAGATCCCAGGGCTGACATCTTATTAGATCCCAGGGCTGACATCTTATTGGACCCCAGTGATGACGTCTTATTGGACCCCAGTAATGACGTCTTATTGGACCCCAGTGATGACATCTTATTGTACCCCAGTGATGACATCTTATTAGACCCCAGGGCTGACATCTTATTGGACCCCAGTAATGAGGTCTTATTGGACCCCAGTGATGACATCTTATTGTACCCCAGTGAAAATATCTTATTAAACCCCAGGCTGACATCTTATTGTACCCCAGTGATGACGTCTTATTTGACCCCAGTAATGACGTCTTATTTGACCCCAGTGATGGCATCTTATTGGACCGCTGTGATGACATCTTATTGAACCCCAGTGATGACATCTTATTGAAACCCAGTGATGACGTCTTATTGGACCCCAGTGATGACGTTCGCATTAATTAATATCAATATTGTATATATTCTCTGCTATTGTATATACTGTTCTGATTTACACGTGTTAGAATCAATTACTTCTTCAAATGATTAAAAAGATGAAAAGTATTAACTTTAATATTAACGAGCTAATAATTGTTGATCAATTCGAAATGTCCGGATTGTTGAGTTAAGGTTCTGAGTAAAGTTAAGACTTTGGACTTCCGCATCCGGAAGGCGGGTGTCGGTGTGAATGATGAGTATATGAGTCATTCCATTCCAGTGAAATTATATCCGGATACTGAGGCTCCTGGATTATAATGAGGTTCGTCTGTCCCTACAGTGTGTCATCATGCTTGACATCAAAATCCGAGATTATGAAACCGGAATTATATATTACACAACAGGGATTTCAGCTGTTGAGCTACATTTTCCACAGATCTCTGAGTAGGCTCTTGACGCGGTTAAAAACGCATACTTACTGCATAGCTGCCTTACGGACATCGCAATTCCAGTTTTATAATGATTGCATTTGCGTACAAGGAATTACGAGACTACAGTACACACTGTCCCCCTAAAATTAGCCAAACTGTCTGGTTCCCTATTTAGGGAATCCGTTTTCCAGCTGGGACATCGTATACTGGGATATTTAAACTTATCAAGCATGCATAACTTCGGGTATATATTTTCACATTTCCACGTGTCATGCTCACCGGACTCCCACCCTGGTTTAGCGAAGGACATGTACACAACCAAGTAGTAGTTACATAGTATGGCATTGAAAACGCCATCATTTGCAGTGATCGAAATCTTTGGGCGAAATGACGTGCCCAATCCGGCTGTGTCGTGTGCAGACGTGTTTGATGACAACGGGAACTGAGTCACCCCGGGTCGGTAACAAATCACGGGACATTTACTCTGCGGGGGCCGGGTCGACTTGTCAGAGTAATTGCTGTCGTGTTCCCTAGGTAAGATATCACATCACATTGGGGAATGTGTAGGGTTAAGAAGGCGCCCTCCCATCCAATGATGTACCGACCGACCGACCGACCGACCGACCGACCGACCGACCGACCGACCGACCGACCGACCGACCGACCGACCGACCGACCGACCGACCGACCGACCGACCGACCGACCGACCGACCGACCGACCGACCGACCGACCGACCGACCGACCGACCGACCGACCGACCGACCGACCGACCGACCGACCGACCGACCGACCGACCGACCGACCGACCGACCGACCGACCGACCGACCGACCGACCGACCGACCGACCGACCGACCGACCGACCGACCGACCGACCGACCGACCGGACCGACCGACCGACCGACCGACCGACCGACCGACCGACCGACCGACCGACCGACCGACCGACCGACCGACCGACCGACCGACCGACCGACCGACCGACCGACCGACCGACCGACCGACCGACCGACCGACCGACCGACCGACCGACCGACCGACCGACCGACCGACCGACCGACCGACCGACCGACCGACCGACCGACCGACCGACCGACCGGTAGCATAGGTGTAACGGAGCCAATTTCAGACACGAACGCACTGGATAAATGATTGTTGTTGTCTGGTGTTTTGACACGTTAATGCGAAGACGGCGACCTGCTGACGGAAGAGGACAACATAAGCGACGGTCTGTTACGTTTTGGCAGAGTGCCGATTTCAGGCTACCTCGAAACGTATCAATATTTACCCGTTGTGTACACCACACCACACCACACCACACCACACCATACCACATCACATCACATCACACCACACCACACCACACCACACCACACCACACCACACCACACCACACTGCACCACACAGCAACACAGCACTACACCACACCACACACACACACAAACACACGCAACGCCACGCCACGCCACGCCACGCACGCACGCACGCACGCACGCACGCGCACGCACGCACGCACGCACGCACGTACACACACATAGGCGCGCGCACACGCGCACCGATACGCACGCACGCACGGACACGCACACATGTGTTTTGGGGTAAATACATGCGAAAAACGAACGCCAATGATGAATTTCGGCGTGCTCTAACCGAACCTTGCCCGCGGTGGAAGTCAATTTACATCTGACTCCAACAATACTTAATTCAGGAAATGCTGGGGAATGTTGGCAAGCAAAATTGTATCATACATATGTACTTGCAAAACACATTACCTAAGAACTACATTGCTCTAAGCGTAGTAAGTTAATACCCTCAGCATTGCCTACCGTGGGGTGTTAGTTTGCTCCCCGAATGCTGGTTTTGGTTGGCTATACACCTCGCTATTGACTTGTTTTCAACCCATGCACGAGCGGTCGTCCGTTACTATAAACTTCTAAAGGAAGCTGAATACCGGTAGTATTCGGTTTGTGGTCTCCTGACGTGACGTATTTTCCAACCATACTTAGTAACGCTGATCCACAGGAAAATCATAAAAACAGCAGTCTGCGATTTGCGGTCTACCAACGTCGTGTCGAGGTCGCGAGGTGCAGTCCTCTCTGTCGTAATTGGTCAGTACCGAGAAGCTGACACAGCTGAAGCCTTGTAACGAGTCACTGAAACAATAAACCACAACGCTCTGTATTAACGACACCATTTAGAACATTCTTTATCGGTCCAGCTCGCCTGGATTTCAACAGCGTTCCTATTGCGCACCGCCAAACTACGCAATGCTCATCATTAATTATGCCAGAAAATAATATTCCTCTTAATTTCGTCCTACCTCTTCTAGGGTCAACCTAACCGGGTGACGTCCTTAATCCAGGAAATTAATCTAGCAGATGGCCATCACAAACACTGTTATCACTATTGAGGCGAAAATTGGTTAAGTGGCATGAGGCGTTCGTAATTAAAGCAAAATGATTGCACAAAGAATTACTGATGTAGGGCCTACCCGTACAAAACGATTACCCGGAAAAATTATCTTATTAATAATATATAAGGTTATTAGCGATAATACAATAAAAAAAAACTGCGCCATACCCTACCATGGCATATGCACAGGCAAGCGGTTTGTTTCCGGAACTATTGCCGATAGTTTTTACCCCCCCCACATAGTTTCTCAACCCTCCTCGTGTCGTCGTAAATTAGCATTCCTTTAGGCCCCGTCGGTGCACCGAGACACACAAGGCCAACATAATTGCGTTTACACATTTTCCATTAGTCATGTCCAGGCTGTTTTAACCATTCTTTGTCATCGCGACATGCAACTTCCGGCTACTTGGACTTGGTGCAGCGACTTGAATTTGGTGTAGATCATTTACAGAAATACGTGGAATATCAAATAGAATAAGTATTACTATTGCATATATATTATACACAAACGTATTGTAGACATATATTAGGAAACAGGTTTTGTTAATTATTAGTCAGAGGGAGTATTTTAGAGTAAGTTAGTTTCGGATTCTGTCAGGGAATTCAGCGAGCGTTAATAGGGGTGTTTACAATTCGAAAAATTAGATAACATAGTGAATAGTCAGTAACAGTGAATATTGGTTAGAATAAGTATTAGTATTATACATATATTGTTCACCAACTTCTTGTAGACATATATTAAGAAACCGTTGTTGTTAACAGAGGTAGTATTTTTTTTCCCGGATTCAAACTCAACGAGTGATAAAAGGGAGTTTGTTTACAAGTCATTCAACCCGTGCATCGAGCTATCGTTTACATTAGCTAATATATATATATATAAGATAAAGTGATTTATTTACTTAAATTACATACATAAGGTAATATATGACATAGTGGTAGTCAACGTTTTCGGTAAAAGGAATTAACAGCAGGACTTTAGCGTAAATTAGTACACACTCACTTCGTTGTTTTGTTACACAGTGTTCTCCGTATTCGCTAGGTGGCAGGATTTTTAGCCTAAAGTGTTATTTTGATCACAAAAACAGCCTTATTCAAGGCTAACGTAGCACACTAATTAAAACTAAATTGTATGATGGCCCCGTGCAAACGACAGTTAAAGGCCACAAGGCACGTAATTTGTGGCAGTTGTAGTAACTGGGTAGATTTCGTCAAGTCTGGGTGCGAAAAGTCCTGGGCTGAGGTCCAGGCAGATAGTTTTAATTTTGAGTGTAGGGGATGCGCAAGGATGAAGGAAATAGAGGTGGAGTTGAAAGAGCTGAGACTGCTCGTTGTGGCAATGGTGGGAAGGGATCAGGGAGTTGTGCCAGTAGTTCCGGTGAGGGAACAGTAGACGATAAAGTGGGGAAAGACACAAGAGATGCTAGGGAGAGCTCACCTCAGCCTGGGAGGAAGCTGAGAGGAGGGAAGGTGACAGGTCATAGGGAGACAGGACGTAAGGAGACGGGAAGGAAAGGAACGGGAGGGAAGACAACCGGGGTGAAGGAGAGGGGAGTAGGGGAGACAGGAGGGAAGGAGAAGGGAGTGGGGGAGACGGGAGGGAAGACAACCGGGGTGAAGGAGAGGGGAGTAGCGGAGACAGGAGGGAAGGAGAAGGGAGTGGGGAGACGGGAGGGAAAACAACCGGAGTGAAGGAGAGGGGAGTAGGGGAGACAGGAGGGAAGGAGAAGGGAGTGGGGGAGACGGAAGGGAAGGGGTCAGGACAGAATGTGATGGAGGGGATCGAAAGGAAGAGTTATTCTGCAGCAGTGATAGAGGGGGTGAGGAAGAGAGCGAGGGTGTTTGTGGGGATTCGATAGTTAGGAAGACCGACAGAGTCTTAAACAAGGGAGATGATGTGGTGGTCTGCTTGCCTGGAGCCAAAATAGAGGCGATAACTGAGAGGGTAAAAACATCGTAGGCTCGGGTAAGGGTGGATCTGTTTTAGTACATGTAGGGACAAATAACGTAGAGAGGGAGGGTACAACTGCCATAGTTAGGAAATATAGGCAGTTGGTCAGAACACTAAAACAGACGCGGGTTGAGCAGGTAATACTGTCAGGGATTTTACCTGTGATGGGCAGGAGGGGTCATAAATATCGAAATTGTCGGGGATGGCAATTAACATGTTAGTCCAGAGGCTGTGTAGGGAAGAGGAAGTTGGATTTGTGGATTTATGGGAAAGTTTTGTTGGGAGGGTGATATGTACATGAAGGATGGGCTTCATTTAAGTGGAAAGGGGGCGGCAGTATTCGCGGACAAACTTTCAGCAGCAGTAGATAGCGACTTGGGTACAATGACAAATATTTTTGGAAGTAAACATTCTTTAAACTAGAAGTGCAGGGGGTTACCTAGAGGTGTCTCAAGCAGAACAAGAGACCACTAGCACAGATAAACCAATATCAAATCATCCGAAAAACATCTCTGAAAAAGGTTATAGATGCGTATGTTTAAATGCAAGGAGCATAGTAAATAAGAAAAACGAATTAAACATTATGGTAGAAGATATTGACCCTCACATAATTGGTATAACTGAATCATGGGCCAACATAGATATAACAGATGCTGAATTAGGACTGACAGGATACGTAATGTTTAGGAAAGATCGAATAGGAAGAAGGGGCGGGGAGTTATTTTATATGTTAAAGAATCTATTCAGGCTTATGAAATGAAACTAGAAAGGAAGCAGATTGCGATGAAGCTGTTTGGTGCAAAATTGTTTCAGGAAATTCAAAATTAACTGTTGGATTAGTTTACCGAAGTCCAAACATAAACGAAGAGGACAACACAAAAATAAAAAACGCTATAAAGGAAGTTAGTAAAGGGGAATGTATCATAATGGGAGATTTTAACCATGGACACATACAATGGAATTCTCTAGAGAGCACAGGGATTGAGGATCAACAATTTCTATGTTTAATCCAGGATAGCTTTCTTACTCAGCACGTACTAGAACCAACCAGGGAGAAAATGTATTAGATATAGTTTTGTCATCACAAAAAGAATTAGTGGACAATGTAAAAATATTTGAACCATTGGGTAATAGTGACCATAATCAGATACATTTTGACATCAATGTAAAATCAGAAAGTAAAAATAAGAAAACGTACAAGAGAAACTTCTACAAAGGTAACTACAAAGATATGAGAAAATACTTAGCACAGCTAGATTGGAATAACATGCTGATGAATAAGACTGCAATTGAATGTTGGAATATTCTAAAATATGAAATTGAGAGTATCATTGATAAATTTGTTCCCTTCCGAAAACAAGGAAAACGGTGTAGAAAGAAACACGTGTCAAAAGAGGCAATTAGAAAAATAATGCTAAAACAAACTATGTGGAGGGTTTATAGGCGTACCAGAAAGGAAGAAGACTATGCAAAATACAAAGAGGCACTTAATGCAGCTACAACTGAAATCAGACAATCTAAAAGAAGCTATGAGCAAAAACTGGCATGTAACATAAAAACTGACAGCAAGAGTTTTTATGCATATGTCAGGAGTAAACAAAACGTACAAGACAAGGTTGGACCTCTAGAAGACAGTGCTGGAAATATAATATCACAGGGGTTTTTAATGGCGGAAGACCTAAATGGTTACTTCAGTTCAGTGTTTACAAAAGAAGATATTAGTTCATTACCAGTTGCTGATGCTAAATTTCAGGGGACTAAATCTGACTATTTAGGACCGTTAGTTGTAACTCCAGAATTGGTAGCTAGGAAAATAAAGGCAATGAAGGATAACAAATCACCGGGAGTGGATGGGATTCCTCCAAAATTACTAATGGAAACAGTAGATCAAATCAGTATACCACTTGCAAGAGTATTCAACTTGTCATTAAAAGAGGGAGTTGTTCCGTTTGAATGGAAAGAAGCAAACATCATACCATTATTTAAAAAGGGTTCGAGAAATAAGTCAGAGAATTACAGACCAGTGAGTTTAACGTCAGTGATTTGTAAATTATTAGAAAGGTTAATTAAAGACCATATGGTGGACTTCCTCGTTAAGCATAAATTATTAAATTCATCTCAACATGGATTCCTTAAAGCGAGGTCATGCTTAACAAATGTGTTATGTTTTTTGGAAGAAATCACTAAGTGGATAGACGAGGGATCGCCAGTAGATATTATCTACTTAGATTTTCAGAAAGCTTTTGACAAAGTGCCACATCAAAGATTGCTACTTAAATTAAAAGCCCATGGTATCGGGGATAGCATAACTGACTGGATAGAACAATGGCTGACTGACAGAAGACAACGAGTTGTAGTAGATGGCGAAGTTTCAAATTGGAAATCGGTTTTGAGTGGGGTACCTCAAGGATCAGTATTAGGACCTATATTATTCTTAATTTATATCAATGACTTGGACGACAGTATAACAAGTAACGTACTGAAATTTGCGGACGACACAAAACTGTTTAGAAAGGTTAATACTGATGGTGATAAACAACATTTACAAAACGATCTAGACAGATTAGTGAAATGGTCTGAGAAATGGCAGATGCTGTTCAATTTTGGGAAATGTAAATGCCTACATACAGGACATGGGAACTTGAATGTAAACTATAAAATGGGAGCTACTGTTCTTGGTACTACTGTAAAAAAAGGACTTAGGAGTTACAATAAGAGCTGATATGAAAGTTTCAGAGCAGTGTGGTATTGCAGCTTCAAAGGGTAATCAAATTCTTGGATTGATTAGAAGAAACATAACATACAAGGGAAAAAAGTTAATTATACCTCTTTATAAAGCAATAGTTAGACCTCATTTAGAATACTGTATACAAGCATGGAGACCATATCGTAAGAAGGATATAGATACGCTTGAACGCATACAAAGGAGAGCAACTAAAATGATTCCAGAACTTAGAGACCTTAGTTATGAAGAACGCCTGAAAGAATGTGGTTTAACAACTCTAGAGACAAGGAGGTTAAGAGGAGATCAGATTGAAGTTTTTAAGATATTGAATGGGTATGAAAATATTGATAGAAATATGTTTTTCTCACTCAAGAAGGATAGCAGAACTAGAGGACATGAGGTAAAATTAGTAAAGGATCAATGTAGATTGGACATCAGGAAGCACTCGTTCTCACAGAGGACAGTAAATGAATGGAACAAACTGTCTACAGATTGTGTAACTGCTAGCAGCGTGAATATGTTTAAAAACAAGGTTGACACATATATCAGAAGGGCGGGTTATAAGTAGGTGAACATTGTTGGACTCTCGATAAGCCAATGGCTTCCTTGTCCACTTGCCATCTGGGCCTTTGGCTTGGATGGCAAATCTTGTTAAATCTTGTTAAATGTCGGACTCATGTCGCAGGCACCGAATGCACTAGTGCAGAAAATATGCTGGGTAATTGCTGGGTGGCCTGCGACGAGGTTTCTAACCTCAGTTTGAGTTTATTACCAATGCATTTCCATCGGCTGTTGCGGTTACTCCATCTCATATTCCGACACAACAATAATGAATCTGCTATTCGATCTGATTGAGAATACACAGTATCTCTACGAAACTAAATGGTAGGGTAGGGTGGGGTAGGGTAGGGTGGGGTAGGGTAGGGTGGGGTAAGGAGCCTCCTTAAGGTCACATTGTATGAGGGAAAGAATCCTTTCTGTAAATATCGTAAATGTGCTATGAATTATCTAGTTCATTAACTTAGATACATTCCGTGTGTTGAAAGTGTTGACGCACGTTGAAAATAGTTGTAGTAAATTTAGTGGAGGTTCCTAGAATAATATATATGCAATATTATAATTTCTTTATTATTTTGAATATTTTTTCATATAGTTTCCACAACCGATACATTTACTACTATATTCAAATTAATCTATTTTTGTATATATATATATATATATATATATATATATATATATATATATATATATATATATATATATATATATATATGTATATATATATATATACATATATATATATATATATGCATTTACTTATTTCTTTATCATATTCCCGTGGCTATTGTTCACAGTTCCACTACGATAAGGACGATTTGTACAATGATGAAGCTAAAATGTTAATATCAATATCAATATCAATATCAATAGCTTACCGCGTGTTTTTCGTATGTTGCAACCATCTTGTAACCAGATGGACGCGATGACACGCGGCTCCATCTGGCTATCTCGAAATTCTTATTTTTGAGGCATATAGCCAGATGGAGGGGGTAGCAATTTCTCGTAAAGGGGTGTTTTGCCCCCCATTTTACCCACTGTTAAAGCTTAGGCTAACCTACATTTCAAGAGAAGTGCACTGCAGCCATCACTGTCAGACCACTTCAATTTGCAACGCAATTCACCTCCAATGGAGATTGTAAAGCGTAGTTTCGTTCCCGTGAATGTGCCACTATCCAAAGCATTGCTAAATGAACTAACTGAAACTGAGCAGCTGTGACAGAAGGATGGTGTCGGGTTCGACTGCCCAGATACAACATAGGAAAATAAATATTTCTCCACCGATTTTTGTATATCCAAATTATTTGACTAGCACAAGGGAAAGCTGGAGTAGAAAACATAGAACTTTTATATAGATGCACAGGGCCTACTGTGTTGGAGGAACGGTGGGACAAACAAACAGTATATTTCGTGTTGGAATGTCGGTTTGCTGTAGATACTATTTTAATTCATCGTCACTGGGGGTATGTAATGGGGGACAGTGGGCCACCCTCTTTGGCTTAAATGTTCCGTATTTTTCTGTCGCGACGCTACATGGTAGCACGATAAACTAATTGGTCTCACCCTCTGGCCTCCCCCTCTGGTCTCCCTTTGGCCTCCCCCTGTGGCCTCCCCCTATAGCCTCCCCCTTTGTTCTCCCCTCTGGCGTCCCCCTGTGGCCTCCCATTTGGCCTCCCCCTGTGGCCTCCCCTTTGTCCTCCCCCTTTGTCCTCCCCCTTTGGCCTCCCCTCTGGCGTCCCCCTGTGGCCTCCCATTTGGTCTCCTCTTTGGCCTCCCCTCTGACCTCCCCCTCTGACCTCCCCCTTTGGCCTCCCCCTTTGCGAGATCCTAGATGCGCCAATGTTCATCTTGCACTAATTGTGCGTTGAATGGTCGTAGTACAAACCATTCCCCGACGTTTAGCAATATATATGGACTGTTACTTGACTCAGACTGGACTCAGAAGAAAGGCATTGACGTGGGCGGAAGCAGCCAGCCAGAGCAAGACTTCGTGTGTGTCATTATATCATTGCTTCTATTTTATTCTTATCTTTTGAGATTCTCCGGAAATATATGCTTATATCACATTACGTATCTCGCATAACAATAACACAATGGATTCGTCGGCGTTTAGCTGTGGATATTATACCCCATCCCATCCTACCCTAAGGTGGGGTAAGACGCCCCTATGCGAGAAATTGCTACCCCTCCATCTGACCACACGGCATAAAAATTACAATTTTGAGATAGCCAGATGGAGCCGCATATCACCGTGTTTATTTTATTATAATATAGTCACAGTAGAAGAAAAACACGTCATAAGCTATTCACATTAAAATGTGTGCTTCATAACTATACAAATCGTTCTTACCAAAGTGGGACTATGTACAGTAGCCACGGGAAACTGAGATAAATGAAGTAAATGCATACAATAGGCTAATACCATCGGTTGCGGGTGATATTTGAGAACAATACTCAAATAAAGAAAATTATACTATTGCATACGTCCAGAGGTGGGCGTCTTACCCCGTGGGTGGGCCTCTGACGGCACAATAGGAAACTCCACTAAAATGGTTACGACTTTTTTTCAGAGACTCTGTACGTCAACAGTCTCAATACACATAATGTACCTGTGAAGATAACGAAATAGGTCATTCACAGCACATATAATTATTATATATACCCAAAGGATTCTTTCCAGCACACGATGGCCGCTACCAGACACCTAATTAATCTTACCACAGCGTGATCAAGCGTCTGATATAAAGACCAGTCAAGCGACTTTGTTTACACATGGTGACATCGCCGCGGCTTTCGCTAGCCGCCTCAAGCGTGTTCGACTAACCATATAAAAACGATCGGCGGTCGTTGTTGGTGACGCTACATTCCTTTGGAATGTCTGTGCTATGCTCACGCGACGACACCGCCTTAATTGTTGTCGTGGCTTCAACCGACCGCTGCCTTAAATGGTAGCCGGGGCGTCCGGCTGTGATGTCAGCACCGGCGTTGTCGTCATTCAAGCGAACCGGGCGGTTGGCGACGCTGCATAATGTATACAGCACATGACAATAAAAGCGGCCTGTAACCGGATTCAACGCGTAGTCGTCCCGTGGCAAATCAAGCAACACTTGTATTTTAAAAGACAACCTTACAGCTGTTGGATAGGACAGCAGAGTGCCTGCCGTGGATGACGGTTTGTACACGTGTCGATTGACCGTTTCGAAGAGGCCTGCCAGTGAAGTCAGCAACTATTTTAACGCTGATTAATTGGTCGCTATTGGATTTATCATCGTCTCGGTCCCGGGTGGATTTTGGAAGTTGGACCCCTGCAAGGTGCACAGGTAGGGTAGCAGCTTTGTGGTCGTTAGACCGAGTTAAGGACCGCTTCTGTGGCATGTTAGTGTCATAACTAAATACTGCTAGTCAATTTAGCAGCCTTCTCCACCCGGTTGCCAGTATATCATCCTTGAGACAACAATTAAGGGTAACTATTTTGACATTTCATACTTTAATTAACGTTAAGCTATGAATAATTCATAATATGTTAGTTCATTAACCTACATCACATATCACGAAACAATACATAGTTTTCTCGTCAATGTGTGTGCATTTGGTTTTTCTCCATCAACTTGAAAAGGGTATAATTTGGCGTAAATTGTGGTCTGTGACTCCCGTCCAAGGAAAACGGTGTGTGCGTGCGTGCGTGCGTGCGTGCGTGCGTGCGTGCGTGCGTGCGTGCGTGTATATATAATTGCACAATGTGAAAGTGCTATCCTTTTCGGCAGAAGTCTAAAACGTGTTTAGGGGAATTCAGTCAGATACATTTTCAAGGATGGTATGCTGGAGATGTATTGAGTAGCAGCCGCCCTCCCCCCCCCGGGGACAGCAACTAGTTCAGTTTGTATAATTGGAAAGTATTGGCGGGGCGTTCTGTTTGTAGACAAATACTACACTGGGTGTTGAGTACGGTTGCTCCTATTTGGCGACGGCTCATTGTGTATATGCGCAGCTAAGGTGTTTGTGTGGCAGGCTGTAGTGGGCACACTACTCCACACAACGCGTAATAGTCTAGTCTTCTTGATGGCTTGTTGGGTGCAGTTATCACTGTGAACCCGGCTGTTCAACAGCAAAAGTGTAGACAGCGTTTCGGTCAGTCGTTGCACACAATTCGCCATGTTAGTGAATGGTTGAAATGACAGTTTACATTCAGATTAAACTTCTGCCTAATGCACTCCACCACAACTGTGCCTCTTCTGTCGTCACTTCTACAGAAATCTAGATATCAACATTCCAGTTAGTCTCTGTCTTAAATGCTACAATCAGCTGACGACAGAGCGCCTAGTACAATAACTGCGCTACTGAACATGTGTGATTTCGAAACTATAATGAAGATAGTAAATAGCCTAGTTGATAATTCACGAGTGAAGTGCTGAAGTCTATACCAGTTGAATAGACAACTTGTGGTAGTCAAATAGGCCTAATTCAGATAATAATCAACGGAATTAAATGTTACAATCAGTCATATTCCCAAAGAAACATATTGGATTGTCAATGCACATTCTGACAGTTCGAATCATTATAACAATGCTATCATTATTGTGAATACCTGACTTCAACAATAGCCCAACTCCAACATTTTGCGATAGAGTTGATTACGCCTTGCGGACCAACTTTGAAATAGCTATCTATATGTCACACAGAATCTCACATGTACTACGTAGGCTGCGTCAGAGCCAGCGCTAGAAAACGTATCGACATTGTTGTATTCAGACGGTGTATGTAGCTAGACGGAGTGGCAGTCACTCAACGCTAAGTTGCCGACATTTCGCACCGCAATAAGCCACGTTGGATGAAGCTGACATTATCAGTAAAACACGGAGACATGAGGAGGAGTGGAGGGGTTTGGAGGTCGGGTGGGGTTTGGGGGGGGCGAAATAAGAGGTACCTTTTGCGGACAGCGGGAAAGGCATACATCAATGCATGTAAATAGCCCACACCCCCGAACCAACAGTCAGGAGAGGATGTACAGAGGTGACCTCTTGCCCCAATCACTTTATCCAGACAAAGGTGTCTCAGAGTATTGAGCACTTTATGTTTAAATGTTTTTAGCAACCGGGTATACTGTATGGAAATATTAACAATATTGGCAGTGTACTTGTTGACAAATGTAAATAATATGCTACAGTCTACAGTGGTGTCAGTGTGTTAACCAGCATACTCATCCATCAGCAATGTTGCCACATTCCTCATTGACAGCTATTCAACTATTAAAACAGCCACGTCACTGCACCGACTGTACTGCCGGTAGAACCAGTTGTACCGCCACTGCACCGACTGTACTGCTGGTAGAACCAGTTGTACCACCACTGCACCGACTGTACTGCTGGTAGAACCAGTTGTACCGTCACTGCACCGACTGTACTGCTGGTAGAACCAGTTGTACCGCTACTGAGCTTAGTGGTGGATTTAGCCAATTGATCGCGATCCCTGTGTATTTTTGCGCTAAAAAACAACTGGGTGGAGAGTATGCACAGCTATGCAGTTAAGGAGGAAAGCTGTTGTCGCCGCCAGTATGAAGCGTGCTTTAGGGGATGTCTGGTGAACCGTCCCAGAAGCTGATGAGTCATTGCGA
Organism: Lamellibrachia satsuma; assembly: GCA_033239005.1. NCBI lineage: Eukaryota > Metazoa > Annelida > Polychaeta > Sabellida > Siboglinidae > Lamellibrachia > Lamellibrachia satsuma. Next base: position 8,440,963 of record BSQZ01000012.1, on the reverse strand, counting down.
GTCCGGTGACTTGTTACATCCGGCGGTACACGTTACGTAATTGACTCCTCCTGAAGCACGTAACTGACATGTTACGTGCTCGGTATTGGTAGATGCGACATGTCAGTGGCATGCCTGCCTTACTCGACTACTGACTGTTCCGCAGGGAGAGGGAGAGGGAGGAAGAGGGAGGGAGGGAGAGGGAGGGAGAAGGAGGGAAAGTGAGGGAGAGGGTGGGAGAGGAAGGGAGAGGGAGGGGCGTCGCGACGGAACAGTCAGTAGTCGCGTAAGGCCTGTCGGGTGGTCGACGACTATACAAATCTGCCCGGTCAACGTTGGGAGTTAACCAAGTCTAATTTGGACACTGCTGTTGTTGCTGTTGTTGTTACGGGGTCGGCCGTCTGTTGTTGTTACAGGGGCGGCCGTCTGTTGTTGTTACAGGGGCGGCCGTCTGTTGTTGTTACGAGGGCGGCCGTCTGTTGTTGTTACAGGGGCGGCCGTCTGTTGTTGTTACAGGGGCGGCCGTCTGTTGTTGTTACGGGGGCGGCCGTCTGTTGTTGTTACGGGGGCGGCCGTCTGTTATTGTTACGAGGGCGGCCGTCTGTTCTCGTTTGTAGGCGTTGCTTGATTCATTGCGTAATTGTAAGTGTAACGAGGGCGTCACTCACAATGTCGTTGTCATCCCAAATGGTAATTGTCGTGACACTTTTGCTCATTTGCCAGTGTCATGTCAGTATCAATCAATGTGTCGATGTTGCGTAAGTGTCATCCATTGTGTCGATGTCATGCCAGTGTCATTCGTTGTGTCGCTGTCATGCCAGTGTCATTCATTGTGTCACTGTCATGCTAATAACAATCACTGTTTCGCTGTCAGGCCAGGGTAATTCATTGTGTTACTGTCATGTGAGTGTCATCCACTGTATCATTGGTTGTCAGGGCAGTATCAACCATAGTGTCGCTGTGTTGTTGGCAAGAGCGTCATAGACATCGAGTCGTTTCCACGAGAACAGGTGAAACACTCAACTGTCGCATCCATCTCAGTAGTCCTATATAGCGTTTGGATCCTCACTTTTATCAACATCTTCATCCGGTTGCGCGCGCAGCCACCGCGTGCCAGTGCGCGTGCAACACGCGTATTACCGTATCCCCACACTACACTATGTAACAATTAATGCGCCGCGTGCAGCGCGCGTGCGTGTGCGTGCGTGTGTGTGTGCGGTCTTCTGGATAACACGCGCTCTCTTTAGCGACTGAATGGCGGGTGGGGAAATTTTTTTGGGTAACAGGGTGCGCTCTTTAGCGACTGCGACTGAATGGCGGGTGGGGAAATTTTTTTTGGGTGACAGAGTGCGCTCTCTAGCGACTGCGACTGAATGACTTATGGTTATTGGTCTAGTAAGGAGACGAACAAAAGCGTACGGTGCACACGTATTTTATTGAATAAAACAAAGCGGTAGCGATACAATCGTAGCGATAACAGTACAAGCGTGTTCGAACGAATACAACGGGTATGATGAGTTGACTTGCGGATGTCGACCATCGCGCCAGAGGTCGCGAACTTACGGGTGTCTCCACCTCGCCAGAGGTTCAGTACGATGTGCGATAGTATGGTATACCCTTTTTTAGTAGGTTAATCCAATCGAACACGCGACAATCGTTAGCGATCAGATCGGTGTGGAATGCATTTACGAAAGTTCTCATAGGAGCACCGTTACAACGAAACATGATATAAGTGACGCAATATTGTCCGCAAACGTTAGACAGGGAACTCTGAAGTCTCTTGCTATTATGAGTCCACTCGGAACAGTGTTTGTTCAAGAAGGCACGAAACGCCGCGTGACGAGGCGGCAGACCGTACGAACAGAAGTATTCGCCGCGTCCGTCGGAGGATAGGTACAGCGCTATCCAATGTTCGCCTGGTTCGTCGCCGTTGTCGGTGTTGCACACGAAGGCGATCGGCAAAGCGTCAATTGTTGCGGGCAGTCCGTCTTTGGGTACAACGCCACCAAAGATGGACGCGGTGTTCGGATCCATCGCCAGTACACGAGCGATCTGCAGGGTGTCCATCTCAGTAGTCGTAGATGACGTTGCGGTTCTTGTCGATTTCCAGCACGGATTCGAATTCGGCGTAGGCGACGACGTTCACGGTGGTCGGAAGCGCTTGTCGGAAATGAAATTCGATGCGCAGGTTGCCTTTTTGCACCAGATTGAAGCAGGGACCGTCGCATTGATCGGGGGTCAGATCGAAACAGAAGAAGGTGTAGCCGTTTCGGTAGTCGTCTCGAGTCAGACCGTTCCCTTCGTCCTGCCAGATTTTGCCTGTCGAGGTGAACAGGCTCGTGTAGCACCTGACGAAGAGGTTATCCTCGAAGTTGGGCTGGAAGGGTTTGGAAGGTATCTGACGTCCGTCCACGTACACCGAGTGGAACCCTATGGCGTTGTTCTTGGCGTGAAACGGGTTTTTATCGTACGCGCCGTTGTAGGCGTCGTTGTCGATGCAGCATAGTACGAGACGTTTTGGCAGCGTGTTGAGGAACAGGTTCTCGTGCGTGTGCGATCGTGCCCCGCTGGAATGGAGTACACCTTGATACTGACGGGTCGTAACGGATACTTGACCGTGCTCTTCTCGAGTGCTTTGATGTGAGCCAATTGCACGGCTGGATTGAGGGTGGCCTTCTTGACGAACAAGGATGCATTGACGATCGTTATCTTGTAATCGGGGGCTGCTCCTCCAGCCATCAACGCAAACGCTGGCTTACTACGCACCAGTCGTATCTTGACGTCGACTCCGTTGATTAGGAATTTATCTTGTAGAAACATATCCGCGTGGAGACGACCCATCATGTCGACCACGCGACTGCCTGATATGTATTCTCGTCGACTCACGAACCCGGGGTTAGGATCGACTCCATCCGCCAGCTCGACGGCACTCATGCGACTAGCCTTGTCCTTGTACCACAGCTGATTCGTCAGCTGTGTCGACTTGGCACCGACTCCGTAAGTCAACAGCGTTTCTAACAAGGCTCTATACGCGTACGTGTTGGTCGACTGGGTCACGAGCGTGCCGTTCATGAAGATGTCGAGCTGGCTAAACAGCGAATGCAGCCAGTTGTTCACCGGTCCTACGGGTGCAGCCGGGTCGAGATCGGCTCCGTTGGCTTGCGTCACCTTTACCTGCACGTGTAGCATCGTGTTGGCGAGATCTATGTAATCATCGCCCGAACCCGGGATTAAGAATTCTATAGGACCTCCAGAGTCCAGAGACGCCGTGGGTTGATGTTCCACCACATGACTGGTGCTGATGCAGTTCTGAGTGGGAGGTACGGTAAAGAGATCCAACTCGCTCTTGACTCCCTCACACGACTGTCTATGCACGAATGCCATTGTTGATCTTTCGTTTCTTGAACGTCCGTCTCTCACCTCGTCTCTTTACTATAGTGATTGGCGTCCTCGAGGACGGTTGTTTTATACCCTTAGTTAAAGTCAGGCTGTTGTGGTAGCGCAACAGAGCGTCCAGTCCACGACCGTATCGGTATTGCGCGTCGACGAAGTCGGGTAGCGCACCGCCGGCCAGGCGAGCGTAATTCAGCGGGAAGTTCGTAAGTCATAGGCATACCGGCGCGGGTGATCTCGTGTCTAATAAGCACGATCGTATACGGTGTCTTCGTGAAGTTATACACGAGCGTCATTGTCGAATATGTCGATCTCTCTTTTCTTGGACGTCCGTTTCTTGCGGCGCTTTACTGTTCTGATTGTCCCCTTCGCAGTCGGTCGCTTTATACGTTTACCGGGGGGAGATCGAAGTCCCGCCGACAAAGCATCGGTGACGCGTCGCTTGGCAGCCGTTTTTATGTTCTGACCCGATAAGACATCGCCGGCTATACGAACGCCGGTCTTCAATGCTCCCTTACCTAAAGCCACGGCGCCTCTCTTGAGGAGCGGCATGGCGCTGCGCAACAGACCGCTGAACAGACTGCCCAGTCCGTGACCTCGTTGGTATTGCGCGCCGGCGAAGTAGGGCAGTGCACCGCCAGCCTGACGCGCGTAATAATCGTTGTAGTTCATTAGAACAGTCCGATCTTGCGTCGACGAAAATGAAGCGTCACCGTCACTCGACCGTATTCGAATGGTACGCGTCGACCCATGTCGTCTCTTATATCCACTTCGATCGAGTGGAAGTTCGAGCGCAACAGAGGTATGTAGTGAACGTTAGTGAAACGTTCGGACACCCTGTCGCCGTGCCGTCCGCTAATCGGAATGGATCGCAACAGCGGCGCGAGAGTGTCACCCACTATACGAGACTCCACAACGTCCGTGTATACGTATAGGGTGTTGAACCCCTGCGTCATGTCCACCACGTCGGGAGCTTCGATGTGGAAGGGGTACGACGAGTTGGGAGAGTCGGAGACGAGCGACGACGCGGACGCAGCAGTCGTTTTCGTTCCGGTGATCACTTGCTTGTGGAATCCTTCGGAGACGAGCGACGACGCGGGCGCAGCAGTCGTTTTCGTTCCGGTGATCACTTTCTTGTGGAATCCTAACATGGAAGTAGTCGAACTGTGGTACGGTATGGTGAACTTGGTGTTCTCCGTCATGTGTAACGTCATTTTCTGAGTGACGGAACTATAGCTCATTCGCGCTTGTGTCTTCTCCGTTCTCAGACTGTGCAGTCCGTTGTTGACGTGGTACATCAATGTTAACGGATCGTCGTAATATCCGCACGACAATCTCGCGCGTCGAGTCACGTCGTCGGGAACACCGACCTCTTCGAGGAATAACCAGACATCGTCCTCCGTGACGTTGTACCAAGTGTGCGAATACTGCATCTCTGTCAATCCGCACTCCCACTCGCCAATCAGCTCGATGCAGTGAGGCAACTCCGTGACGTAATGGGTCAAGGTGTTGTCGGGGTGCGTCTTCATAGAAGCGTTGCTAGGCAACGTCATGTAGAAATCAGTCGTCATTGCGTTTCAACGTGGGATTGGGTAGTAGATAGCCCAACGAACTACTCAACAGAGCCGTCCACAGATTAGAATCGTCGTGACCGACAGTCAGGTTGTAGATGCTTATCACGATGACCGTGTACAAGATGACGATCTGACACAGAAACACTATTTCCTCTTTGGGACACTTGATACCGAACAGATGCCAAGGAGTGTTGTCGTTCGACGCGTCGGTACAATCCTCCTCCTCCTTTTTCTCTTCTTCTTCCGCCTCCTCCTCCTCCTCTACGACGACAGTGTGCGGTGCGGTGTCTTGCTCCATAATGACAATCCATCTCGCGTCGTTTTAGTCTTTATAGCGATGTGAGCGATCTGGCGTCGATCCAGCTGTTGTGTGTGGAGGGATAGCCGAACCATTTCACCAAAACATTCGTTCGAGCACCGACCTTACGACGTTCCAACACCGCTTCCACTCGGAACTCTTTATCGCTCGCTATCACCACTTTTTGCAGCTCCAGTTCGTAGAAGGTACCTTCCAACACGTCGCCGAGATCGTCTCGCAGGCGGTACACGGGCGGATCTGAGGGTGAACTTCGTGTACTGTGAACGTCTCTTCGCTCCAGTTCGTCTCGTAGCCCTTTTCGAACGTGCCTTTGTACTTGCTGATACGCACGCGATCCGACACGCGTAACTTGGGCACACCCTTACCGTCGTGTCCGTACAGACGTTGCCACACCGTTTCTTGATTTTCGAGGTCACCTGCGACGGAGCCATACCGAGACTGCGGTGACGGGTGTTGTTGTACGTTCGCACCAGATCAGGTAGGACGTCGATGTAGCGCCACGACTGAACTTTCGTGAAGTAGCGCCACATGCGTCCCTTCAACGTCTCGTTGAATCGTTCCACGATGCTCGCCTTCGTCTCCGCGTTGTGCGTGGAAAAGTGATGAACACCACGTTTTCGTAAGAACGTCTGAACGGATTTATTCAGAAATTCGGTTCCACGATCCGTCTGTAACATCAGCGGCCGATCGTCCGCGAATGCGATTCGCAGAGCGGCGACCAACGACGCGGCTGACTTGCTGGGTATAGGAATGCATTTGGCTCGCTTCGAAAAGACGTCGATCGTCGTGAGGAGAAAGGTCATACCGTCGTTGTCGTCTTTCAAATTCGTCAGATCGACGAGATCGGCCTGCCACTGTTGATTCATACCACCCACGATGACGCGTCGTCTCTTGAAACGCCGTCTCGCTGGTTTGTGTAAGCTGTAGGCGTCCTGTTCCGACAACCATCGCGCGATTATTTTACGCGGCGCATGTGTGACGCGTCGCAAGGCGTCGACTCCTCCGTAACTGCCTACCCGACTCGGATCGAAATAGACCTTCTTCAGTGTCTTCGTCATCGTTAAAACAGAAGATCCGACGCGTTGACGACGTTGACGGGTTCCGAGTACTGACGAACGACGAGGAGTGCACTGACGTATAGTAGGACGCACGTTATTGCTCCCACAACGGTAACGGTCGAACAACAGTCTGGCAACGAAACCATAGTCCGAATAATACCTGTTGTATAAGAATTCCGGCTGCAATGTCACCAAGCGAAGTAAGTCCGTTAAACAATAGCGCCGCGACGATGGAACGAGGCGTGTCTTGCGAATCCAACGACATGAGTGAGTTACGACTATGACGTAGTCTCCTTATAAAGCGAGCCAACGAGGCAGTGTGGGTGTGGGTGTGGGGCGTCTCGGACGAGGCAGTGTGGGTGTGGGTGTGGGGCGTCTCGGACTAGCGAGGGTGTCCAACGTAGAGATTTTCGTGCGCTACCAACAGCACGCGGGGTAGCGGCAGACCCGCGAGAGATGTAGGTTCTCCGAGCTGCGTTACCGATCAACTCCATGGGTATGTTGACGGCGCGGAGTTGTTTCGCGAGCGATCTCCAACCCGTCGGAGCGTCGGTCTTTCTCTTACGCAACAGATCATGAACGAGATCCACCGCGTTACTTCCTGCAATGGGAACACCCTCGTGCACGAGTTCGTCGCGATCGTTCCACGCGACGTTTCTTTTGAGATGTTCCATCAATCGTCTGGCTTTGGCCTGCAGACTCTTGGGAACGGTATCCAAGACGGTAGCCTCCAGTCTTCTAATAGGAGTGTCCTCCTTTTCCTTCTCATCCTCCTCATTCTTCGTCTTTGAATCTTTCGTCGGTTCGTTCACCGAGATCGTGCGTATCGGTTCCTTGATGCGTTTGTCGACCAGACCGTTGTATCGTTGCAACACCTGATTATACAGCGTTACCTTTATCCCATCGTCGAGGTCCTTTCTATCGAGGATGGTCTTCATCTCATCGTCGAGGGTTTGCACTATCTTACCTACGGTGTCCGTCGGAGGAGGTTGCGAGCGAAGTGCATCCAACAATCGAGGGTCTACCAAAGCCATCTTTCGCGCGTGATCCATGCGTCTAATTCCCGGCCAACACCTGACGAAGCAAGGGCAGCAAGACCGAACCAGCCAACGGAGCTAGGAAAGCCGATAGGAAACCTCCGCTCTGTCCCTCGCCGATCTGAGGTAACAAGAGGCGTTTTCTCCTGGTCGCTGTCGTTTTTTTCGTGCCAACTCGCGTAACTTCGTCCTGTATTTACCCAATCGTCGCCTCTGCAAAGCGGTCAATGGAATGTTTTTCGTTAGTATGTTGTAAGCACACTCGGCTAGTGCGCACAGCAACTCGGCGTCCGCGTTGGCGATGATGGCCTTTTTATGTTGTTGTTCTTGATTCTGGCCAGCGTCTGGATGCACAAAATGTGTTTCTTCACGCGGGCAGACATGGTGCGAATGAAGAGACGATCCACGCGTTCGATCTTTTATACCTTCGGTAAGTACACGTACTGTACGTCGTCGTCTGGAAAGATGGCCGTGCGCAGACGCATGTCCTCGGGTGTGTCCTGTTTCAGATCGACCAATAGATAACCGTACGGTAACCTCGTGGCATCTTTAAATGCCTCTTGCACGAACTTACCACGTCCTGGATACATCTGTCGAGCCAAGGTCGTCATCTGCGACGCGTCGCGTGGATTCTTGAACACCACCATGTACTGCGAATTCAGACTGATGGTGCGACTCTCTTTGTTTTTAGGGAACAGGTTCTGCACGAGATACAGTACGGACGTGTTCCTGTGGTGGCTTTTTTAGTGAACAAGGTCGTGACCCTTTCGTCCGTTTCCGCCATGAGATCGTCTATGACGATGAGGTTCCTACTTGTCGGATCGAACATGGCCGCTGTTGGTAACCCTTCCTCGAATCGCACGTGAGTCAAGTTCATCGTTGCGTAAGTCTCTTGCCATTCTCCGTAACACCACGTTATTTGTTCGGGAGGTGGGTCGATCATCGCAGTGGCGTGACGCAACATACGCGTCACGAAAGTACTCTTGCCGCATCCCGTCGGTCCTGCGACGATACACGTGAAAGGATGTTTCCATCGCGCGTCCATGATCCGTTATGACAGATCGTCGAATCGCGTCGTCTTATCTACACGTCCGTCGGACCCGTGCTCAAACCGTCCTCATGCACCACGCGTTTGGCGTAGAAGTAGGTGAGCGCCGTTCGATTCTGCACGTACGTCATCACGGTCGATTTATACACCCGAAACCCGCGGTTGTTTCCGCTTCCGCTCCGACGGTTGATGAGCACCTCCAGGAATGCATCCTTGTCGATAACGTTGTGACGTTTGCTCAGTCCTTTGGTGCTGTACTTGTCGGTGGTGCCGAAACAGTAGTACGTCTTGCTACACAATCCCACGAACCCATCACCGGACCACTCGACCTTGAACAGACCCGGTGTCCTCTTGTCGAACGCTCGTCGCTTCTTACAGCACTCTTCGTCTCCGATCCACTGTCTGCCGGCGAGTCGACAACGCACATACTCGTCCCGATGTTCGTCGCAACATTCCGACGGGAGCCATTCGGATCGATGTCGAAAATAATGTTCTCGTAGTGTTGGGGTTACGAGGGCATCGACTGACTCGTCGGTCAAGGCCAAATAGGCACTATCCGTATCCATCTCGCAGTATTGGAACAGAGGGCGCTCCACGTATCTATCGATGAAGTCGTAATAGAACTGCAGCATGCGCATCTTGGCGTACTGCAGAACGAAGAATCCCACGTGTATAGGTAAGGTATACGTCACTGTTCTCTTGCTCATCTCTATCTCGTACGCGTTGTCGACGACGACGTCGAGTTGTCGGAATCGACGATCGTTGATCAGACGCGACGCCGACTTCTCCGTACAGTAGTTGACGTCGCGATGTCGGTCCACGTTGGTGATGGTTTTTCCGTAACCCGAGTTTCCCAGCAACTTCATGGTGTCCGCGATGATGGCCTTGTCGCTGTGAACGTCTCCCGAACGTCTGGCCTCGGACACGGCATCGCCGAATCGACGGAAACACGGAATCGGATCGTATTCGACGATCTGATAGACGTGTAACACCTCGAGTCCGTGGTCCAGATACCATCGCAGCAGAGGCGTAGCGAGCAGTATCTTATCACCGTAATAACTGCCCACGAGCATGCGTCTCGAAGTCGTCATGATGTTGTGCTCTTCGGCGTATCGACGCATGAACGGACCGAGATCCTCGCGTACCAGACTGATGTTCTTGAACACGGGCTGCATCTCGGCAAAATGACCGCGCAGTTCTTCAGGCACGCAAATGTCGCACTCGATCATACCAAACACGGTTCCGTCACGCACGTCGCTCAGGATCTGTTGTTGAGTCATCGTCCACCGAACGCGTCGACGTCGTCGTGGAAACGCGGTGTCCAGACACCGTTTTACGCGCGGTTCTCGTCTCATCTTTTTCCACTCGCATTCCCACAGTTCGACAACCTTGACAAAGTGACGTAGGTAGGCGGTGGTCTTTCGAGTCTCGACGAGCAGTTCGGTCATGGTTTTCCCGTTGACTGAATTGACCACTTCCTGATTGCACGAGCAACCGTGGAAAAAGCACCCTTGGAACTGATAAGCCGTCTTCGTCTCGCTGCACCAGCCATCCACTCGATGTTTACCTATCCGTTTCTCTCGTCCGTTGGTCTGATGTCGTATGGAAAGTCCCGTACGTTCGGATTCCCACGTCAGCCATTCCGAGGCCATCTGTCCGTACAGCTGAGCCGATTCGGGTCGGAAGTCGTTCTCAAAGCGTCGTCGCGTGTACCACCCCATGGGCATGTCTTGCATGAGCGACCATAGATACAGCGCGTTCGCGTCGTATCCGACGATCGATCGACACGGGTGAGATCTCTCTCCGTACTCGTTCTGACGTAGTGTGGTGACCCCTTTCTCATGATAACGGTGAAATATGATCGAGGGACCACCGCAAATGTTGTCTTTGACGAGATCGTGCAGATCTTTGTGTTTCTCGTTGAAGATGGTAAAGTAGGTCTTCTCGGGAAGATCGTTGAACAGGTACAGCAAGGTCAGACCCGGTACACTGATGCCTTGTCTTGAACATGTCTATTCCACGCTGCTGATAGAAGTCAAACTGTCGATCGACGGCCTGCAGAAAGGGAACCACGTCCCTGTTGTTATACCAGACGAGAAAGTCGCGCAACGTTGACATACCGTTGTCGCGCCATGCCTCCTGACAACTGACATAGTCCTCGTCGGAAATACCTTCGTTCTTCAGTCGACTGAAGAAGGCCTCTTTCGGAGGTAGAACGGTATCGTCGAGTTTCTCCAGTCGATCCATGTACTCGTACGGGAAATGACCTTTCGTCACCTCACATCCGTACGCTTTCAGATACTTGGCGTAACTGAATCCGGGAGCTAAGTAGTTGGTCATGTCTAGGAATTTCAACTGATCCGTCGAAAGACACATGAAAGCGTTGTTGCGTTTGATGACGAAAAACGATCTGCTCTCTTCTTCTTCCTCTTCTTTTTCTTCTTCCTCTTGTCGTCTCTCTTCTCTCTCTGTCTTTGCAACGGTCAGGAAGTAGGGCACGAGGAACTGTTTGACGACATTGAGATCGTACTGACCCGAATTGAACCCGATGACGGGTAACTGACGCATCCATCCATACAGTTGCCACATCAGCTTTTTGTATGGATTTTTGTACGTCGATGTCGACTTTTCTTGTCGTTGGCCGCTCTCGTAGTCTCCTCTTGTGCGTCCCATTGCGTCAATTTTTTCGCGAGCTGATCCATCACGTTCTCGTACGAGTCTTTGAGGCAGTCGTACGCGGCGTTGCTCATCGATGTCAGAATGGTCATCATGTCAACCGTCAGCTTGTTGGAATCTCCGTTCGTGACGAGACATGTCACTCGTTCGTGTCCCGGTACGTTTGAGGTCACGCTGACGCTCAGTGGAACGTGACGCGCGATCCATTGAACCTCGCTGTCGGAGGGAAGGTGTTCGGTGTCGAACCAACATTCGAAATCAAAAATGGCTCTGTACGGGTAGTATCGCAACGGCTCGTTCACTCGAATGTTCTCGTCGTCCAGTCGTTCGAATATCGACGGCGTGGAATGGTACACGCCTCCAGGAAAGACTCGACGTACAGAACCAGTACACGCACTCTCGTGCATGCGTAGGTTCCATGTGCGTTTCCACAACGAGTTGCATGTTCGACATCTGTACGAGTGACAGTACATGCGTATATCGCTGATAAAGGAGAAATGCGTCTCATGAAGGTTGAGGTAGAGCGTGGTAGGATATTTACAGATCGATCGACGAATGAGTTCTGCGGTTGGTCGTTCGTCGTCGTCGTCGTCGTCGTTCTCTTTCGGTTTTACGAGACTGTACACGCACACGTTCGTCTGAAACGTGGTCTCAACGCGATAGAGGTCTTTCATCGAAATTCCGGCAAATTTCTCCATGGGTACACCGTCTTGAGCATACGTCTCGTACAGCGTCTTCACAGCTGATTTCAACCGACGTACGTTGCATCCTCGTTGTAGAGCCAGACATCGAAAGAGACACAGGTTATCTCCATACCGTCTGCCATGAACGGGGTCCGCTTCCAATCCGACGACTGCTTTGTTCCTCTTAATGTAGATCGGAAGGGGTATCATTCTGACACATCCTATCGGATGATCGATGATACGGTTGACGAAAAAAGTGGTGTTTGTCACAAGCTCGCACACCCACGCAGAATCAGGTCTTTGATTGATGGCCCATTGCAAGACGTCAGCTTCTTGGATTCGTTCCAGAAACTCGTCAAAGTCCTTGCTGTTGGTTACGAGACTGGGTTCGTCCAGGTACCGTCCGCAACAGTTACAAGACGAGTGATAATACCTGTATCGATCCGTGTTCTTGTTTCTCAACACGAATGCATAACTGAGGTTAATCTTGAAAGCAGTGGTCTGTTCTCGGAACACGTTTCTCAACGGCGCTTCTAGAACGGTCGTGTCTAGCGTCGTTAATCTGTAATTGTACCTACTCTGGAGAGGTCCCCTCGCCATGCATGTCCTTATGGAGGACCAGTGATCTCGAACGACGTCTAATAAGTTCGTCGACAGAGCGTCTGGGAAGGGAAGACGTTCGGGTGGGTCAACGGGGTCTTCGTCGGTGACTAGTGGGTGATGAGGTGGTAGTGGTGATGGTGGTGGTTGTGTTGGCGCGCACGCGTGTTTGATCAAATAGTCACGTCTGGCAAAATTCTTTCCGCATTCAACACACGTGAATGTCTTGGTCTTTCTTTCTTTTTTAAGACGACATGTTGTTCTTACGTGATGTCGCAGATCGTTCCATCTTTCAAACGTCGCTTCACATTTACACGAGAATTTCGTTTTCTTCTGAGAGGGGTCTTCTAAACGATCACCAGAGGGCGCTATCGAATAAGAATGTTCTTTCTCAGATGGGTGACTCTCTAAGTGGTCTCGTAGAACCACATACGATTCGAACGCGAGTCCGCAGTGACGACATAGATGACGTTTCATGATACCGACGACGTGTCTACAACTGACAGACATTGACTCTCGTTATAACATTATATATACGGTTCAGAACCGTTCGTTATACAAACGACACCGCGACCGTACGGAGGCGACGTCTGACGGCTGGGCGGACAAACGACACCAAGACCGTACGGTGGTGACGTCTGACGGCTGGGTGGACAAACGGCACCAAGACCGTACGGTGGCGACGTCTGACGGATGGATGGATGGATGGATGGATGGACAAACGATACCAAGACCGTACGGTGGCGACGTCTGGTGGATGGATAGACAAACGATACCAATACCGCACAGAACTCAAACGTGAATGCTACATCGTCGCAAAGCGAGTATGTTCTCCAGAATTGCTTTGGGAAAACAAGCGGTGCATTTTGCAGGGAGTTAAGGCGAATATTACACTTTCGTAAAACGGAAACGGTTTAATACAGTCATTTATTAAGGATTGACTCTACTGCGAGTTCCTTCTCCTAGAGACGACTCGCACGAGAGGACTGACTGCTCGAACTATATAAATAAATAATTCTTTACGAGAGAGCATAAAGAGTCTACGACAACACGCATCATATTGTTTCATTTTTTTATTATGTTGTAATGTCATACATATACGATTCGACTTATAGACGATGATGATGATGATGCGGGGTTTATGGATCTTTATGATCGCGACAGTGACCCCCTAGCTTACGATCTGTTATCGATACGGCAGTGGCTAGTATATGAATAACTTGTGGGTTGTTAACCACGACAGAGGTTAGGTATTGTTGATGATTATAAGTCTTTTCTGCAGAGATGTATATATATAACAACATAACAAAAAATAAAAAAACAATATATTCACGAATTTTCATTTCTACAAAAGCGGTTATATTCAATGTTCGTTTCTACAAAGTATGTTTCTACAAACGGTTATAATGTTCGTTTCTACAGAAGCGGTTATATTCAAAGTATGTTTCTACAAACGGTTATAATGTTCGTTTCTACAAAAACGGTTATAAAGTCCGTTTCTACAACGGTTATAATGCGGTTATATTCAATGTTCGTTTCTACAAAGTATGTTTCTACAAACGGTTATAATGTTCGTTTCTACAAAGCGGTTGTATTCAATGTTCGTTTCTACAAAGTATGTTTCTACAAACGGTTATAATGTTCGTTTCTACAACGTGTTCTTTTTCTACAGCGGTTATAATGTTCGTTTCTACAACGATTTAACAGCGGTTGTTCAATGTTCATTTCTTCGAGTCCAACTGAAGATGTCGACGAACTTCCTTCTGCCAATCCGTCGATGTTATAGCGACGGCTACGTCCTGGCACACGTTGTGAGTTGTCGTCTCGAGCGATAAACGACTATTTTGACGTTCGAGCGTGATCTTACGACCTATCACCTCTTCGAGGATGACATCGCAGACCTCCTGCGTCATGTCTTCGTTTGGCGTACGTGGCTTAAACACAGCCGGGCTGTCGTGTGGTGACACAATAACGGTGGTGTCCGGTAGAACGAACAATACCGGCTTCTCGTCATCCGTTGAATCGGAACCGTCGTCGTCTTCCGGTTGCGTTAGAGGACATCCCTCCGGCGGTGATGAAGGCGATGAAGTCGTCGATCTCTCGCACGGAAGGTCATCGTTCAACGACTCCTCCCTAGCGCAGTCCTCTCTGACGCGTTGCAAACCAGCCTGCAATCGTCTCAATTCATCGAGCGGTATCATCGCTGGTTTCTTTGCCTTCGACGCTATCCAACTCGGCGTTGCAAAGACGACTTCGTCGTCTTCGCTCGATGGCGCTGTCCTCTTGTACGCTTCTTTGATGCGCTGCAAACCACTCTATTGAATAGAAAAAAAGATTAGTACATATATGAACCGTATTGTTCGATTAAAAGCTCTCTCACCTTATCTTTCACTTGATGTCGCCACTGTATACTATTACACGTTGACATTACTTCTATACCTATCCAACTCACGACATGCAAGATCGTGCTGTCTGAAGGCATATCGCTCTCTGAATCTAAATTCGCTATACGAGCCATCTCGGCGCACGCGTATTCCGCAGTGGCTTTCTCTACAGCCAGGTTAAATTGCTGTTCGTTATACATACTTTCGGTGCGATTGGCTATTTCGTCTATTCGACGCACCGTTTCCATACAGCTATCTCTGTCGTTGTCGTCGTCGTCGTCGCTACCGCTACCGCCACCGCTGCTTACTGTTATAACAGCGGGTCCGGTCCCCTCCGTCTCGTCGTCTGATATAGAAGAAGAAGAAAATAAATCGTTATCCTCTAACCACTTTCTCACCTTTTTTTTCCCGTCGACAGCGGTAGCGGTAGCGGTGGCGGGTGTGTCGACGATAGTGGTTGCAGCTTCGTTCTGTCAACAAAGTTACATGATATTAATCTCCTCCACAATGTAGTTTACATACTCTTTGGTCACGCGCTTCCTGATAACAACCGTGACCTGGCTGCCTCGCAGTGTCGCCATTGAGTCGTAACGTTCTTCGTCCGTCTCCATATGCACATAATCGTCCGCTGAGAAACCTAAAATCTTGACGGCGTTTGCGTCAAAACAAGTACACCAGCACTCAGACCCGATACTGTCTGACAGCAGTACGCGCAGAGCGAATCTGTTCACGTGCTCACGCTGGTAGCCGTGCACTGCGCAAACGTGGTTGACGAGTCGTTTGGGACATTTAGTGCAAGCCCTGTAAAACACGTATTTATTTTGAACACCGAGGGCCGTTACTGTCAAAGGCTGCGCAAACACATACCGACCGCCACTCACCTCGCATTGTAATTTCGTCAAAGTCATATCGACGCAGATCGGGTTTGAGGCAGTCATCTTCGTGTTCTGGTAGAATTGCTTGATGAAACAATTGTGATAACCGGGCTGTTACTGCTGTGTTTATATAAGCCCTCACCAGCTGTTGACAGCGCTATTGCGAAACAACGCGTGATGTTTTCGCCGCTGCAAACGAGTTCGGACTGGTTCTGGTGTTTTTGCTATTGTAAAACAGCGCGTGATGTCGGAATCGGGTTGCAAGTCGTGTGATGCTTTCGTCGGTGCAAACGAGTTTGGACTGGTTCTCCCGATGCCTGGTTGCAATCTCACATCCGCGTTACATCAGATCCATTTTTTACCTGCTGGTGATTTCGAATGAACTTTCTTAGTTGCATAAGTAACTCCCCGAGCGTATTCTGACCCATTCGACCGTCGTAGGTTAAAGCACCCCAAAAACCCTCCTTACTTCTCACCCATTCCATCAATTGTCGCTCTCCCGTGCTTAGCAGGCGTTTCCGTAAGTATGGATCACGAAATTTCACGGCTACTAGAGCATACATTATGGAACGACGTTGCGTGTTCCAACTCTCTCGTAAATGAACCTTCTCACGAATGTTCTTGCTCAGGCGTTTAGCCTGCAGTCCCGTGCGCGTTGCTGCCATCTTTTCAGCCGTGTCTCGATCGTTGTTGTGCATACATTTCTTCCACTGGTAAGCGCTTTCGACTGTATGAAATTCCCTACCCCATACGCGTATTCTGCACGCATAAAAATTTGACAAATAGCTATTAGAACTTTTAAAACGAACCGGACGATCCATACTTGCGTTAAAACACGCATTCACTGCGTTACATAAACGAGTGCTGTCACCTCGATTTTTTGTTCGTTCACCAGACAGTCTTATCTATCAGAACTCTATAGATAGAACTCCCGTCGCATTCTCGACAACAACATTTCCCTATATATACGTCACTCCCGTCGTGTTCTCGTCATCACAGTCAACATGTCGTCGTTTGTTCGTTTCGTCATGTCGTTCGTCATATCTATTATTATTCTTACGTGTCGATACGTGCGATGTTATATCGACGACATCAAGATCGTGCGGCATGCAATCCGAGAAAGATTGAATATGGAAACTGCTATTCGGTGAGTTTATTTCTAGTCTATAATGATTTCTTGTATTCATTACTTTATCGTTGCAAAACTTTAGGAAAGAAGTTGCAGAGTTCTGTCTTCGGTGAGTTTATTTTTTTAGTCTATAATGATGTGTTGTTTTATTCGACTATATCTCATTTTTTTGTTTTCTCGTAGCAATCACTGCGATCGTTGGTGTACGGTGATGCGTGAGTTGAGAGAGGTAACTCTCCAACGAACCATCAAGAAGTACATCGAAGAAATGCAGGACAAAAAGAAGGAGCTGACGCGATCGTGGAAGATGCGACCATCCGAGTTGACAGCGATAGTGCAACTAATGCACGCCAGGTCACTCTGGCCATCTGTCATGGCTGAATTGACACAGAAGTTTGCATATAAAAGCACGCAGTGTTATGAAAAGGTGCTTGAAGCAGAGAGGCGTGAAATTTGGACGACCGACGACGACGACGACGACGACGACGATGTTTCAGCTCCGGCCCCAATTCAACGACCGCCATTACAAATTCGTCGTCGTCGCGGTCGTCACGGCAAGCCGCTTTGCGTGCGGTTTGCACCATACTGAACAATATGAACTTTCAACTTTTGCTTTTCGCTTTTTAATCATGTTATGAACTTTCAACTTTTGCTTTGTGTTATTAATCATGTGTCTTTATGTCATTAATACATTTTCAACTTTTGCTTTAATACCAATTCACTTTTTAATCATGTGTATCTTTCTGCTATTAAATTTTGCTTTGTGTTGTTAATCATCTTTCTACTATTAAATTTTGCTTTGAATGCATATAACATGATCTTTCAACTTTTGCTTTAATACCAATTCACTTTTTAATCATGTGTATCTTTCTGCTATTAAATTTTGCTTTGTGTCATTAATCATCTTTCTACTATTAAATTTTGCTTTGAATGCATATAACATGATCTTTCAACTTTTTGCTTTAATACCAATTCACTTTTTAATCATGTGTATCTTTCTGCTATTAAATTTTGCTTTGTGTCAGTAATCATCTTTCTACTATTAAATTTTGCTTTGAATACATGTCTGTTGTTTTTACGTACGTTCTCAATAATAATATTACACGATAATACATTACACTCACAAAACAGTTCATTATATATATATTTATTACACGATCCTTCCTAACACAACACAAAGTCCAATCACTTGTAAATTTTCCCAATCGCTTTCCGCATACAGTTCAACCAGCCGTCGAGTCCAAATCCACGTTAAACCAGTCACTTCAGCCTGCAACAAAACACAGCTGTTTTAGTTAGGTATAGAGTTACAACACGCACGCTGTGAATTAAAAATAACATTACCTTCTTGTAAATTTTCCCAATCGCTTTCCGCATACAGTTCAACCAGCCGTCGAGTCCAAATCCACGTTAAACCAGTCACTTCAGCCTGCAACAAAACACAGCTGTTTTAGTTAGGTATAGAGTTACAACACGCACGCTGTGAATTAAAAATAACATTACCTTCACGTCGTCAATTTCCACACGTTTAACAATCGCTAAATGTCATATGAATGCAGCTGTTTCGAATAGGTATCGAGTTACAACACACACCGTAATAACACACTTCAGTCCGTGTTGAAATGAGTCTCCATTCGATTTCAACCACTAAACGTCGTATATATAGATCAGCGCAACAGAATGCTGTTCGTTTAACAGCAGCTGCAACTCGTGTTTCGGCCTACGCGATCGCCTGTTGACAAACGGCTCCGTTCATAGTTCGTTGGATATCACGTTACGCCAACACCGATTATAACAGCGACTCGATTATAGGGTAGTGTCGCATTAATTGTTACATAGTGTAGTGTGGGGGATACGGTAATACGCGTGTTGCACGCGCACTGCACGCGCGCATTAATTGTTACATAGTGTAGTGTGGGGGATACGGTAATACGCGTGTTGCACGCGCACTGGCACGCGCGCTGCACGCGGCGCATTAATTGTTACATAGTGTAGTGTGGGGGATACGGTAATACGCGTGTTGCACGCGCACTGGCACGCGGTGGCTGCGCGCGCAACCGGATGAAGATGTTGATAAAAGTGAGGATCCAAACGCTATATAGGACCTATTTACGTCTATTTACGGTTTTTATTTATTTTTAGAGTTCGTCATCAGTCTCAGTACCAAAATGCCTGGCCGAAAAGTTAAGTAAGTACCCAGACAATAAGCCGCAGCTGATATTTAAATAGAACAGTTAAGGTAATGGTATAACGTTGCAACACACCTATTTTACGCACGCACGCACGCACGCACGCACGCATAAGCCGTGAGACTCAGATGAGCTTTACTTTAATTTTGTTTAAAAAGTGTCGTCACAAGTCTCCAAATGCTCTTCAAATTCACTGAGATCCAGTGGGTGGGGGACTTAGCGGTCTGCGGTCCCTGGACCCTGGCTGGGAACATTTATCAGGCCTAAGAACCCTCCAGGGGCGGACTTGCAGCTGTGCGAGTTTTGTCGTCATATCACTGTATTGCTGTTTGTAACTTGTTAGCGGGCTACACCACTAATTCATCATTCGTTGTCACATTGGAAATGGAGTGATGTACGCTGAGTTTGGTTGACCGCCATCGTTTTTGATTGACAGGCCCGAGGTGCAGCGCATCTTCGATAAATACGTGCACAGTAACCTGGGGCGCCGCCTGGCGAAGAATGATGCTGTGCTGATGCTGCAGAACGAGTTTGCCCTGAACAGCCACCAGGCGGAGGTGCTGTTCGACCACTTCGATGCTGACCAAAATGGATTCTTCAGTCTGTGGGAGTTCCAGCATTTCTACGACGTCGTCGGGGTGAGGTGAGTGTATTACATGTAACACATTCTTTGGCACTTTTGTAGAATCCGGGTCAACCTCATTTTCGCCATTATAAGGATATGTACAGCAACCATGTATAATATACAATGCATAATTATCTGTCTAATGTATTAAATTAATAAACATTTTGTGTACGTAAAAACGCATTTTATTACCATTTCCTATCCTAGAATGTGCACATCTGACACGCTTCAAGCGCCACATTTCTCCTTTCGCGTTGTCATAATGAAATAATGTATAACATATATAATTGATGACAATCAGCTTCAAAGTAATTTTTAAAGCCATATAAAAAGGGTTCTTAGTGTGTAGTGAAGCATTTGTTACAAAAAACCCTTGAAACAGTAAAACAATTACTTATCTATTTAATATTGTTCACGAATTACTGTCGATCACCCATAATGATCCGCACATTGGAGCATAAAAAATGTATTTGTACACGAAGAATGTTTAACAATTTACATATTCCATATTTAACAACGCATTGTATCTTTATGATGGCGAAATTGGGGTGGGCCCGTAATCTTGGTCGAGTCCCCGTCCGTTTTACATGTCATAGTCCCCAGTGAACACTTGGGCCAGGCAAGGTGTGGTTCCTGTAAACACCTCTCAACGTTGGCAACTGCGCATTCCTCGTGACTGGGACAACTTCGTTACTGTTGGTTCCGTCCCTTATTGAGGACATAACATAACCAGGGACATATCGTTATTTGACCCCCGGGTTCATGGTAGAGTGTCAGCGGCTCTTGCAAGGATTTGCTGCACCCTGAAAACTTGTTTTTAACGGGGAAAGGCACATTTGCGGACTGTGACACTTGTGCTGTGGATAGGCCTAAGTTTCTAGTTGTTGGTTCGCGGCATATTCTGGTGTCAGTGATGGAAGGATCCCTGGTGTCAGTGATGGTAGGATCCCTGGTGTCAGTGGTGGAAGGATCCCTGGTGTCATTGATGGGAGGATCCATGATGTCTGTGATGGAACGATTCCTGGGGTCAGTGATGGGAGGATCCATGATGTCAGTGATGGAACGATCCCTGGTGTCAGTGATGGGAGGATCCCTGGTGTCAGTGATGGAAGGATCCATGATGTCAGTGATAGAAGGGTCCCTGGTGTCAGTGGTGGAAGTATCCCTGGTGTCAGTGATGGAAGGATCCCTGGTGTCAGTGATGGAAGGATCCCTGATGTCAGTGGTGGAAGGATCCCTGGTGTCAGTGATGGAAGGATCCCTGGTGTCAGTGGTGGAAGGATCCCTGATGTCAGTGGTGGAAGGATCCCTGGTGTCAGTGATGGAAGGATCCCTGGTGTCAGTGATGGAAGGATCCCTTGTGCCAGTGATGGGAGGATCCCTGGTGTCAGTGATGGAAGGATCCCTGGTGTCAGTGGTGGAAGGATCCCTGGTGTCAGTGGTGGAAGGATCCCTGGTGTCAGTGGTGGAAGGATCCCTGGTATAAGAAGACAGAATACCGATGGTTTCGGTGACCGACGAGGGGAGCATCTTTCATGTTTATTTTCCCGAAATAAAAAGTGTATGCGAAAACGCTAAGTAATAATTATTGGGTCGATTTCTTGCTTCCATATCAATGTTACTCGTTCATCAAAGTAGCACTTCGACAGTGGACCAACTGTATTTGCCAACAAGTAAACAATTCTTTCGCTCTGTTCCGAATCAAGTTGCGAACATATTTTACACTGCATTGCGTCATTCGCAGTTGGGACGTGTTAGGTAACGCACAAGTCCACGCAAGTGATTAATGAAGCGCCAGTAACCATGGTTTCTCTTTCAGAAGATCTCGGTACTTCACCTCTGTCTCTGACTGTCCTGGACTGTTATCTATATGAATGTGATGTGAGAAGTGTATAATGAAGCGCCAGTAGCCATGGTTTCTCTTTCAGAAGATCTCGGTACTTCACCTCTGTCTCTGACTGACCTGGACTGTTATCTATATGAATGTGATGTGAGAAGTGTTTAATATATCCTCACGCCACCGTGTCCACGCCACCGTGATACAAAAACCATATAACTACCACTGGTGTAATTTCACATTGCAGGGTCGCTGATATCGTACAGAAGTTCGAGTCGCTCGACACGGAAAGAGTCGGCCACGTCCGAGCGGAGACAGCGCGCGCCTGGCTCGAGTCCGTGCAGCCGGACAGAGACCTCGCGCTCAGCGACAAACAGATCGACTTCCTCATCAAGGTGACGGTCGGAGACGACGAAGACGACGCCATCGACCTCGTCAAATTCGCTGACCTCGTGACACGGCTCGATCTTTGTCTCAAACAACAACGGCAGAAGGCGTCGTAGAACACGGCTTGTTGAAACACTGGGGTTACAGGCATTACTGACGTTACTGACGTTTACGCATCGGCTTTCTCGTTCTGCAGCCAGCGTCGATTCATCGCTGCTGTTGGTTCGTTGATGGGTGCCGTCACACACCCTTACATTTGACTATTTCCGGTATAGACGTTGAATTGTGTGTGTTTCAATGGCACCACGAAGATAATTCTGGGCGTCGAAAGTGCAACTATTTGCCTCGTAGTTGACCACTGCTTCCCGTCCCAACTGATTCGACGGCATGGTCAAGAAGATGCTTGACTATTGTTGCGAAGATGGGAATGGGGGTATACTTTTACTTCAACGTTCACGAAATAAGAATCACGCGCTAGTGACTTCAGACAGTGTCGTGTTAAAACTGTTACGGTGCAGATTTTATTCTCAACACAGTTCTTCGAAAAGTTGAGCTGTTGCATGATAGCTTTCTTCCGTGGCTTAACGCGAGAGTTTGCATACTAATTATGGACATTAATATGACATGTGCGTACGTTCGTGCGTATGTGCGTGGGTAATTCAATTATTACGGCATACTGAATATTACGGAGGAGACCTGTAGTGCGAGTGTCAGTATGCCGGTCTGTGTCTCCTGTCTGTACTTCTCGGCATTGTTTGAAACTTCTACAGAAGAATTACCGTGTAATTACCGTGTAATTACCTTGTAATTACCGTGTAATGTACCTTAAACACGTCTTTCGACGATACTGCGTGGCAACTACTAAAATTGCAGCAGAATGGTATGATCTTTTTTTTCTGTTGGCACATTTATTAATGGACAGTGACGAATTCCGCTAACCCGAGACACAGAGCGGCGTAATTAGGGTATTCTTAGTTGGGCAAATTCGATTTTATATTGATTATTATTTTGCATTCCAAAGGACAGCGAAACTGATTATGTAACAATCACGTAACTGCCGGATAGGGTGACGGGTAACTAACACTTATGATTTCAAACTAAGTTGGCGGCGTCGCAGTGGTGCGGTGGCGCGGTGGCGCGGTGGCGCGATGGCACGGTGGTTAGAACACCGGACTCTCAATCGATAAAACCCGGGTTGGAATCCTCTTGCTGCCGTTTAGAAGCTTGAGCAATGTCGTTCACCACGCGTCGCCTCAGTTCACTCAGCTGTGTCGATGAGTACCTGGCTATACACAATGAGTACCTGGCTATACACAATGAGTACCTGGCCATACACAATGAGCGAATAGTATTCGCGCAGTAAATGCAGCGTGGCTGAATGCGTCCCAGAGAAGTCGAATATGTGTCGGAATAAACTGATATGCCAGGGGATGAAGTATAAAGCGTTTTGATCGGTCAAACGGACTGGACACCGCGCTATATAAGAATGTATCTTTTTAAAGTGGTTAGTGAAAAATGTAAGTATATCGTACATAACCGATTAGTTACATATTACATTATCTATGATGTGTTATCTTACATAGTTATTACTGTCAATACTTTGTTCACTTCTTGTTTAAAGGCCTTATCTTGTTTAAATAAATGTACATAACAACTATATAACTATATTTGTATATATGTGTTCTTTAATGTTATGGCAAATCCGAAGCTACATTGTGGCCAAAACATTGATAACATTTATTTTAAACAGTGAAAGGTCATAGTTTAAACATGGAAATGTTTGTTTTCCGGAAATGCCGAGTGGGCAGATTCGTGACGTCACGTGTGGAACACATCTCCTCATCTGACGTTCGAAACAGGAGGTCAGACTGGACCCGTGCTATGGCGAGTAGCGTCTATTTTGTTACACATTTCACGATATCTGACAACTTGAAGGGATAAATGCAGTGGAAGATGGGCTTCAAAAGTCATCGAGAAATCTTTCTAGAGATGTACACTGAGTTACGAGTACCACCACAACAGGGTCAACGCCGTCAGTGTCGGGCCCTCGTCACAGCCGGTTCATGCCTGTATAGAGCCTCGCCGGGCTGACTAACGCCAACATATACAATCTTAGTATCTGGAACGTTATTCCCACTGTCTCCTAAATAAAAATCATTACCAAAAGCATCGCTCTCTGTGTCAAAATTGACATCGCTTGCAGGGGTCAGACCACTGTAGAGAATTGCATTGGTGACCATGTTAACGTTTTGTCTGATTATAAGAAAACGTGATAATTAAAATCACAATTTTACAGCCAATAGCTTCTACAAACAAACCTGTGAATATGCCTGCTCAATTGCACTTATGTTACATCATATGAATTGTTTAAATTCACATATCACAATTTAATACGCCCTACATTCGTGTGAAACAATAAACAGAAAGGTCAACGGTGGTCTTACCCCAAATAGAAATTTTTTTGTTTGAGAAAGTATCAAATTTTATATCAAGTTGCGGTACAATGTATATGTAGACACACAATGGAACACTCCTGCTTATCAAGTCATTGTTATTTGTTTGACAGCCAAGTCTAAACAATGCCTTGCCCATAATATTAACCGAAAACCAGTCACATAATTTAATTATAGGTCGATTTTGACACTTGATAAATCATAGATCATGTACACTAGATTTACAGAGCATTGCGAACCAATGAAGCCTGCTTACTGTCTCTTTAAATATACTAATGAGTTTATTTTCAAATTGATATTCATGTACTTTTAACCAAACATGGCATAACTTTGTAAGAAAATTTATAATTTCTCATATTTAACAGGATTTCGGGTAAATTCCAAAGTGTCAGGTTTGTCAAATTTTATTGTTTATGTGACTGCCTTCATACTTCTAGTTGATAAAATACTAGGCGAATGGCTTGATTTCGATACTCCCCCATAAATATCACATGACCAGATGCCCGTCGCGGCCACATTTGAAAGTGTTGATCTACGCAGTGCTTCCAGTGGCTGTGACACAACCAAAATACAACTATTCTGTCAACATTTTTTACACAATGTTGCTAATGCACTGGGCCACAAAACAAATATCACAAATGACTGTTCCTGTGCAAAATAGCTACCTGCTCCCTCATATACTGGTGTCATACCCCCTAATTTTTAACAAATTTCCATTTTAGCATCCGATCTGTACCATGCTGTTCGTGATTGCTACTGCTGTCTGCCTTTTCCAAACAAACTGTTCACTTTTCCTGTCAACTTGTACCTATGGGAATGATTATATCTTCTGTAAACCACTTCGGGATTAGGGTTAGTGTTAGCTAGATATGGGGTTAGCCCAAGCACTTACAAAGTACTGCACACAACATGAAATTGGTATTGATGTGTGGTGAATAGACATTTTGGAAAAGCAACAGTTATTGTTGATACTAAAAAATTTTTATTGTAGATTTTTAGCTTACCACAAGCTCTTTAATGGTATTTTAACATAAAATTTTGCACAATATCGGCTCGTGCACATCAAACGTTAAATGTACATTTATTTGATTTTTTTTATATTTAGTAGGTCGATTATAGGACACCTCCTAAGGGAGACTGTTAAACGGCGTTTAACCAGTAATGATCTTGTTGTCTAGATGGGATCAATAATATATATAATAATAATATAATATTATCCAATCCGACACTGACAATTTTCTAAGTCAACCACACACAACATGGGGCAGGTTAGCAACCTTTTTTATTTATTTATTTAAAAAAAATATGAGCCCTAATTATATTATCAGAATCGCAAATTATAACAATTTAAAAACATTTTTCATAATAATTTAAAAACAATGAATTCATGCGCCCACGTGGCCCACAGCAGAACAATTCCCATAAATCCCTACGCCTGTTGAACTCTTAAAATGCACTATTTCACAGCCAACAGCTTCTACAAACAAAGCTGTGAATATGCCTGTTCAAATGCACTTATGTCACGTCATATGAATTGTTTAAATTCACATATCACAGTTTAATACGCCCTACATTCGTTTGAAACAATAAACAGGAATGTCAACTGTGGACTTAACCCTGCAGAACTACTGGAGTCAACCGCCATTGTTTACGAGCCGTTGCGCAGCTGTCAATCTAAGTCAAGCCGCCTCATGTGCTCCAGGTCGGCGGCTGTGTTCCACACGTGACGTCAATAGGCTATTATGTTACGGCTTAACATCCAAGGTCTATGGAGAAGGTTTTCTATGGGAAGAAATACCATGTCACACCGTCAACCAAAGTCTTCTAACGTGTCAGCTCGAACGGGACATATGAATGATTTAGTTCCGGCTTCCGAATACACGAATTTAACTCTATCGTGTCAAACTCTTAGGAAGGACAGACCAAAGAGCGTATAATATAAGAGGCTTTACCTCGCCCGGTCCAGTGGTGAGTTCTGTTATGGCGCGACTGAAGCGCCACCTAGGTTGTTCGATGTTCTTTCACGTAAACATTCACGCATTGCCTGTTATGGAATAGGGCCCTACGACTGTTATGGAATAGGGCCCTACTACTGTTTATTCTGAAGAAAACATATTTAATTGCGTACGCATCGATTGTTTAGCACATATTATAAAGTTAATAAGTGTTATACTACGTATAGCACAGGGGCGGGTCCAGGGTTTAGAAACGGGGGGGGGGGGGTCCTAGGTAATGTATGAAGCCCCGAAGGCGCGAAACGAGGAGTGAAGCGCCTCGGGGGGGGGGGAGGCGGAGGGGGTTGGAGTTGGGTATACCCATCCTACCCATTTGACATTTTTTAGACAAAACACTTGAAATGCTGTAATTTGGGACACCAATAATCCGGTTTTAATCGAGTTAGGGCCTAATGTAGTCAACCCAAACTTCAGACATGCGACATCGTACGAATTTTCTGTATACGATACGGATTTTTCGGAGGAATACGGCCTTGGGCCATGTCTCGTTTTAATGCGGATTTGTTGAAAATATAAAAATCGTGATAAAGTAGTCCTATGTATTTTCTTGTATAACTTCAAATGTCAAATTTACAGTAGACAAGACTACTTGTGAGTCTAGAGTTTCAACGCAATGGATTTTATTTAATTTACACCTGTAGGTAGGCCTATTCCAAACGAGTATATTACAATTGGCTAAAACAACATGTAATCGTCTTAACTCTGTATCGGCGTTATTGCAAACTAGAGGCATGGCAATGCTACACGCATTCTCTATATTATTCAGCACATCCTTTTTCAAGGAAACTGTGTTTAATAGTTTCTCATCCAGCCCCTTCTGAAATAATGGTTCTGAATGATACAATAAAAGTAGCTAGGTTTCATGTTACAGAAAGTCGTAGCATCAAGTTTGTGCTGAGACAAGATGTAATTTAAACGTTTCGACATATATGAACCAATACCACGAAGGGCTAGATTGCCCTCTCACGAGAGTCTATCCAAACTGTTGTTGCATTTCAAACTATTCTGTATAATCGCACCATTCGATTCGTGATCTGCCTTTGAATCGGGAGACATTCTACTAAAAGTAGTAGTATAAATATAACAACAGTGAGTGCAAACTAGTAGATTAAAACGTTTCCTGAGACCTTTGCGCCATGTGAATTAAAATGCATCATAGAAATACATACACCATAGAAAGAGGAACAGTATGACATCACTAATTGACGTTGTGTACTTCTATTACAAAACCAAAAAATGTAAATGTAGTGATTAGCACATCCGCCTTTCATGCCAAAGTTCTGAATTCAAGATGCAAACCGGACACGTTACATTTGGTGCTTGGCGATAAAGTTCTGAAAAGGCTAACTAGTTGAATGAGACTTATGTAATGCTGCTCTCCAACATTTAATGCTGCTCTCCAACATTTAATGCTGCTCTCCAACATTTAATGCTGCTCTCCAACATTTAATGCTGCTCTCAAACATTTAATGCTGCTCTCAAACATTTAATGCTGCTCTCAAACATTTCCAAAGAGCTGAGGATATCGATTGCCAGAGTTAGAATTGGTTGTGAATTTGTTGACCGAGTAGCCTTGTTTCGTGATCTGCTCCTGGCTGGTCACAATGTGTAAATGACGTCCCAACATTCTGGCCACTCCTTGGACGTCAACCTCATCAACCCGGAATACCTGGCTGTAATGAGTAAGAGGGCTTACTCATTACAGCCAGCTATTCCGGGTTGCAAAACTCGAAAAGAGGGTCACCAATATCCTGTAAGGAACAAATATAGCAATTTATATCAGAGATGGAGGTGCACCTTTTAGTTGGTTCAGGTTAGTAAAATGGCTCCTAATTTGTCGGAAGTTCTATTTATTTAGTTTCCACTTTCTTGCTCCATGACTCTTGACATTTTTGCCGTCCCCTTTGAAAGCAATTGACGGCATAGTGTACTGGTAGACTAGTCTCTCTCTCTAAATCTATGATATAATTAGTTAAGTTCCTTTCAATAATATATAATAATGACCCGTTTCTCTTACACAATATGTTTTTGGGCATATGTTATCGGCAATCCGTTCGTTCGGTCAGTTACCAAGTTTTGAAGGCTGCGTACAAGACCAAAGCTGTGCGTGGCTGCGTGGCTGCGTGGCTGCGTGGCTGCTTGGCTGCGTGGCTACGTGGCTGCGTGGCTGCGTGGCTGCATACCCAAATGTTTCAGCTGGTCTGAGACGCAGTGAAAAAGAAACAGTTCCCATCACCTGGTACATCTGTGTGAATAGCCATCTGTGTGAATAGCCATCTGTGTGAATAGCCATATGCAGCACTTTGGTATTTCTTAACAAACGGTCAAAAAATGGCTGCATCCAGAACGGTTTCAGTTCATGTTCTTCTGCTGAAATATCTTCCAGTATCGGTATGTCTAACAAAAGTCTAACAAAAGTCTAACAAAAGTCTAACAAAAGTCTAACAAAAGTCTAACAAAAGTCTAACAAAAGTCTAACAAAAGTCTAACAAAAGATCCTCACTAATTGAATTTCACACACAAAAAAAGTTTTTCTGAAAGTAAAATGAAATGGAAGCCTGCGTGGTACCTGCTTGTGTATACGGGTCTTTCTTATTTTTGTCAGACTCTATTTTTAATAGGAATCGTTTATAAGGATAATACCAGTGCCAGTGCCAGTGCCAGTGCCAGTGCCAGTGCCAGTGCCATGTGTTTGTCTGATTTTTTTCTAAGCACCAAAATGGAAATAAGTGCATCTACTTTTCAGTGTCATCCTAATATTTTTAATGTACTTCATTCATTAATTCACATTTGATGTATATTTTATTTTGAATAAATCAAATGTGAAAAAGCCAGGGAATGCCATGACTGAATGTCATGACTGAATGCCATGACTGAATGTCATGACTGAATGCCATGACTGAATGTCATGACTGAATGCCATGACTGAATGTCATGACTGAATGCCATGACTGAATGCCATGACTGAATGTCATGACTGAATGTCATGACTGAATGCCATGACTGAATGCCATGACTGAATGTCATGCTATTTTTTAATGAATGACTCATGAGTTTATTTCACAATAAAACAAGTTTGTACACAATACACGAATTATTATACGTTTCAATGAATTTGTAGAGATAAAACAAAGTAGAAGTATTTAAACTCGATGGCAGGAATCCCGGATCATGATGTTATCTCTCACAGATCCATGAACACAAAATTCACTATAAGTTTACTACTGTTGCACATATTTCTAATTTTGAAATATATGTCCTTTACATACTACCTTTCTTCGTTCACGGGAAATCAAAGAAATGGCATCGTGCCGCATTTTCCCCAAGCCTTGTTACAATTTATCTCCGAGCAAAACTGTCCATAACATCTCAACATCAAAAAACCTAGAGGGCGCTGCTGCGTACGCTTAACCATTGGACTGGGCGAAGTAAAGCCTTATCTTATACGCTCTTTGGACAGACCACCTGCGTATTTAGACACTATCTTATTGTTTTTGATATCATCTTGACAGGAGCATTTCCACGTTGTTTTCTCGAGAAAAAACAATTCTCAAATGTTGTACCCCAAATAAGCCATTTTTAGGCTACCCCTCCCCCCATGTGGGATCTGCTACTTCCCCTGGCATGAACACTAGGGCCAAGTCTGGCTTAGCGACCAAACGGACTAATCGTCACTCTAGCGGGACGCGGTGGTTTAACAAGATTTAGCAAGATTTAACAAGATTGCCATCCCAAACAACAAGTTCCAGATGGTAAAGTGGACAAGGAAGCCATTGGCTTATCGAGAGTCCAACAATTTTCTCATCTATGTGTAGCCCACCTTTATCAAATATCTGTCAATTCTATTTTTAAACATAGTCACACTACTAGCATTAACAAGGTTAGAGCGTCGGTTTGTTAATTGATAGGCCAGGCTTTCAAGTCCACGTGCTATTGTTTTGGAACTTGGGCAAATTCGTTCACCCCACTTTGCCTGTGTCTTCTTAAATATGCACTAAAAGCCGTTGGTCGCAGTGGAAACGACTGCGATGCTTGATTCCTGGCTCCGG
This sequence comes from Lamellibrachia satsuma, assembly GCA_033239005.1. Taxonomy (NCBI): domain Eukaryota; kingdom Metazoa; phylum Annelida; class Polychaeta; order Sabellida; family Siboglinidae; genus Lamellibrachia; species Lamellibrachia satsuma. The sequence goes on along the minus strand of BSQZ01000012.1, from coordinate 8,410,653 downwards.
TGTGTAAAAAAAAAACGGTGGCGCCACATTACGGATCCTGGATAATCGAGGCTCTCGTCACAATTATAGTCGCGACCAACATCAGTCGAACGCATTCTATGCGACGTGGTTTGGTCAGAATTACGACGTTGTTGTGCACGGGTCATTCCATTACTGCGGTACACTTTCAACTCCTGCTCTTTTCAATAATTATTTTTTCTGATCATTCTAACTTTGATGGTGTACGTTTGCATGGCCTTTGTGGTTACTGTGTGAATGTTGGTCAGCAATGTATGTGCCGTGTCTAAGATCTCGTAGGAGGAGGCCAATGGGGCTGGGTAGGGGGGGGGGCAAGGGGGCTGGGGGGGAGGGGGCAAGGGGGCAAGCCTAGTCACCGGTGTTCTCTATAATACCACTGCTTCTCAGCAGCTTGTTTAGCAATGTATATCATATTTAATTTAATTATCTGTATACTCATTCATTAATTTAATTATCTGTATACTCATTCATGAAAAAACAAAACATAATGTACAACACGGCATATACTATTTTAGCCCACGTTGACGTACACATAAAAACTAAATAATTGTAATGTGAACTATTTTACTATATTATTGCCCATGTTGGCTATGTTTGAGAGTAAATGCCTGTCTATTAAAACAACATAGTCGTGCCAATTACGTTGTCATTGTATCAACTCTGTCATGTGCAAGGGAACAGGTACAAGATTAAAAGGAAACAAAAGTCGTGGTTTTGGGCTTATGCACCTGTAAAAGTAAATATAACATATACGTGTAAATACATTAATTCCTATCCAATTCGTTTTGTATTCGGTTGTAAAATTTATATTTATTCAAGAACTAATGTTATGAAAGCGTAATACCTTTCTATCTAATGTAAAACACGTATCATTGCGACTATATCTATGCATGAAAGCGTCAATGCAATCATGATTACCAATAAACAACACTATGGCTAGCAATTATAGCTAGACATATACTAGAAGAAGTTAATGAACCATTGATATGAATGTGTTCCAATGCTAAGAAACTACACATATATTTGTTAGAGAGGCAACGAACTAGTCCTATTGCATGTAACATGTAAGTGCAATTACTAGCAATTACATATAATTGACAATTTATAAAACGTATAAATATCATAGCCTATGACCAATTCAATTAATTACAATACATATTTGTCTTGAATTCTGCTGTACAAATGTATTGATTCCAGGACTTAAACTGCGGATTTTTGAAGAAAGACAATCCTTCAACAAACAAATTCAATCATCTGCGCACTATAAGAAATCAACATGCACACACTAGCGCGCACATATTATGCATACATGCCTATATTATGTATTATGCATACATGCCTATATTATGTATTATGCATACATGCCTATATTATGTATTATGCATACATGCCTATATTACGCATTATGCATACATGCCTATATTACGCATTATGCATACATGCCTATATTACGCATTATGCATACATGCCTATATTATGCATTATGCATACATGCACATATGACGCCTATATATGCACTATTTCTATTGTTTCTTCTACTGCTGTTTCTGCGAGATGCTGCCACCGGGTCCGCTGGTGCCACCGGATCCGCTGGTGCCACCGGGTCCGCAGGTGCCACCGGGTCTGCTGGTGCCACCGGGTCCGCTGGTGCCGCCGCCACCTGCAGCCGCCGCTGCCGCCGCCGACGTCGCCGCCACCGCCGACGCCGCCACCGCCGACCCCACCGCCGCCTGTAGATCCTTGATAGTTTTTTCCAAGGACTGCAGTTTTGATATGATCTTTTCCTCTTTGTCCTCTTTGTCCTCTTTGTCCTCTTTGTCCTCAGTCCCGTACTTGAGGTTACGTTTACTCTTTATGTACTCCTTTGTCGCTTCATCCTCAAACTTCTGTAACATTGTTTTTGTGCCTTCACTCATTCGTGACGGTCTATCTGTAACAAAATGTTTTTGTGCCTTCACTCATTCGCGACGGTCTATCTGTAACAAAATGTTTTTGTGCCTTCACTCATTCGCGACGGTCTATCTGTAACAAAATGTTTTTGTGCCTTCACTCATTCGCGACGGTCTATCTGTAACAAAATGTTTTTGTGCCTTCACTCATTCGCGACGGTCTATCTGTAACAAAATGTTTTTGTGCCTTCACTCATTCGCGACGGCCTATCTGTAACAAAATGTTTTTGTGCCTTCACTCATTCGCGACGGTCTATCTGTAACAAAATGTTTTTGTGCCTTCACTCATTCGCGACGGTCTATCTGTAACAAAATGCATAATAATAAACGTATTGTTTTATGACCACGTACAAACCGGACAGGTGTTCGGTCCCTTTGTCCAGACACGGCCTTTTTAATGGTCAGTTTACTATATCTGTGCTATCGCCATATTTTCACCAGCACCATAAATAATAAAAATGGTTGCATAGTAGCTTAATAACAACGAAATAAATTCAAGGCAATATGCTCTGGAGGGAGTGTGTTCTACGAAGCCATTGGGCTTATATAAAATGTACAATTCTAAATATATGCCAGTGTCGTCCAGCACCTTTTAATATATGTTATGTATCTGTTATGCGTTCACGCTGCTTAAGAACAGAAAATAATAGAACAAAAAGTTGATTTCAACGAAAAGTTGATTTAAAATGTGCATTTCTCGACATAAATTAAAATTCGTACATTTATAGGCATATACATAATTATACAATCTAGCTTACAGAACATACAACTATATATTTACTTTATGTATAACAATTAAACACATAAGACGCAATAGAGATGGGGTCGGTGACTCCTGCCCATTAAGACAATACAAGAGCCACCCCATTAAGACAATACAAGAGCCACCCCATTAAGACAATACAAGAACCACCCCATTAAGACAATACACGAACTTTTTTTGAGCAGGTAGGTTGAGCACAATGGGCAATGCGGTGTTCAGATTTCATAACGTGATGGGTACATTATGGAGAATCTTTACACGTGGTTTGGTACGACAGCTTGCGCCAACACATGCATATATTTACTAACAAATTTTATGGAAAAGACGGCGTTTGTTTGGCGTTGTTGGGGCGATTAATGACCAACATCAGATACGCGTTTCGCGCATGTTATGTAAACACCCTTGTGTGTGTGCGTGCGTGCGTAATAATTATTTGTTTAAAATAAATAACCACGGTGAAAATTTGCCACTAAAGGTAACAATGTCATGATGCATAAATTAAACCATAAACAATGGCGGTAATATTTTGCTGCAACTGTCGTAACTTCGGCGAAGAATACAGTAGAGTAAAGATAAGTTGGTTAGAGTCCTTGGGAGAACTTCACATATGTGCGATCTTATCTTATTTCCTGGTTTGTGTTGTATTTGCAATCCAAAGTACATGCTTGTATTTATATAACAACAGCCAACATAACTACCACGTATAATTAACATTTTACAAGTACAAGCTTAATCTGGAATCTGACCTAGATATCACTGATCGTTTTTAGAACTTAATTCCAAAGATATAACTGCGTAAGTGTAATTGCATAAGTGTATGTAAACGTCTAGTTGCGTTATATTTAAATAAACGTGATCTACTATAAAAACTGTAATTTTCCTTGTCCTTTCGCCATCACCGAGAGCCCGTCTCCAGTCTCCAACTTGTCAATTGTCGAGGACCTGCTACCAGCTAAGTGCATGCGAAAATTGTCACTACGGTTATTTATTTTAAACAAATAATTATCACGCACGCACGCACGCACGCACGCACGCACGCACGCACGCACGCACGCACGCACACGGGTGTTTACATACCATGCGCGAAACGCGTATCTGATGTTGATCATTAGTCTCCCCAACAATGCCAAACAAACGCCGTCTTTTCCATAAAACTTGTTAGTAAACACATGCACGTGTTGGCGCAAGCTGCCGTACCACACCACGTGTAAAGATTCTCCATAATGTATGCATCACGTGATGAAATCAGAGCACCGCATTGGTTCACATCCGCCCATGGTGCTCAACGTACCTGCTAAAAACACGTTTCCCGCTGTAGTAAAACGCGTCACTTAGCCTAACAGAATGATGTCCACTTAACCTAACAGAATGATATCCACTTAGTCTAATAGAATTATGTCCGCCACACAGCCTAACAGAATGATGTCCACTTAACCTAACATAATTATATACACTCAGCCTAACAGAATGATGTCCACTTAACCTAACAGAATGATATCCACTTAGCCTAATAGAATAATGTCCGCCACACAGCCTAACAGAATTATGTCCACTTAGCCTAAAAGAATGATGTCCACTTAGCCTAACATAATGATGTCCGCCACTCAGCCTAACAGAATGATGTCTGCCACTCAGCCTAACATAATGATATCCACTTAGCCTAACACAATGATGTCCGCCACTCAGCCTAACAGAATGATGTCCACTTAGCCTAAGAGAATGATGTCCACTTAGCCTAATATAATGATGTCCGCCACTCAGCCTAACATAATGATGTCCACTTAGCCTAACAGAATGATATCCACTTAGCCTAACATAATGATGTCCACCACTCAGCCTAACAGAATGATGTCCACTTAACCTAACAGAATTATATCCACTTAGCCTAACAGAATGATGTCCGCCACTCAGCCTAACATAATGATGTCCACTTAGTCTAACAGAATATTGTCCGCCACCTGCCTAACATAATGATGTCCACTTAGCCTAACAGAATGATGTCCGCCACTTAGCCTAACAGAGTGATGTCCACTTAGCCTAACAGAATGATGTCCGCCACTCAGCCTAACAGAGTGATGTCCAGTTAGCCTAACAGAATGATGTCCACTTAGCCTAACATAATGATGTCCACTTAGCCTAACAGAATGATGTCCGCCACTTAGCCTAACAGAGTGATGTCCACTTAGCCTAACAGAATGATGTCCGCCACTCAGCCTAACAGAGTGATGTCCAGTTAGCCTAACAGAATGATGTCCACTTAGCCTAATAGAATGATGTTCACTTAGCCTAATAGAATGATGTCCGAAGAACATAGCAATTTGTGAATCAAAATTGTTTCGGAAATTAGGTTAAAGTTGCTTAATCAATTCGATTTTTTTGCTAGTCTCATTTCAAATTAATGTTGCGAAAAACCAAACCTACCTAGTATCCACTGCAACATGGTAGCTCGTTTGTGCAACTTTTGTTTGTAGTTTTTGTGAAATCATCAGACAAACTATTAAATTACTTAATGCTTGTTCAAGCATCAACTGAAGTGAAAATCGAAATGCTGAAAAATCATGATTTTCTTCCTTGGTGAAATTTCGTAACTTTGTCATGTGATCGGCGAGAGGATGGAGGTCACGCCCATGATCAGCATTGACCCATACAATGTTTACCATTTTGGATATCTACTATTTTCATCCTTACCAGACATAAAGTCAATTCTTTCGATGATTAAAAAAATATGCATTTTAAAAATTAAATCGACAGCGGATGTTACACAAACTATTCACATTTGCGATGGGCCAACTCAGCGGAGGAAGCAGTTTTAAGAGAATCAGCCGCTTAATAGAATCAAAATGTTCGGGTTCGAAATGATTATGTTCATTAGAGTTCACTGTTTTTAACGTGACCGTTCTAGCGTTACGATTTTTTAGACACTAGTTAACGCGATTATCCTGTAAAACTGTGTCAGAATCAGAATCAGATTTTTTCAGAATCAGTTTATTATTGGCAACATTTTCAGTAGGGTTGTACTTACAGTCACGATAAAATACACAGAGCCAATCAGGGCTGGTCCAATTACACAAAATTATATCAATTACAATTACATTACATTTTTTATTTCAATTACAATTACAATTACAGTCATAATTTTCTAAATCAATTACAATTACAATTACACTGTTTCAATTTCAATTACAATTACATTATGCGGAACCAAATATATTCAGCATTTGTTAATTATGTATTTTTGCGCGTTTTGCTTAATTTCAATATTTTGTACACAATTGATAAACAAATATAACGGTAATGTTTGTACATTTTGTTGAATTGTGACTTTGAATTATACTAAATAAAAAGATAGCTGTTTAAAACATATTTTTATTATATAAAAATACAATGCAATATCCAGACATAATCCTACAGGACATATTCCAATGCAGACATTTATCAGTGCGCATTTCTTAAGTTTTTCTTTGGAAAATACTAATAATAGGGTTTGATGTGTTTACTTTGAGATTGTAGCTCCTGCTCTAGGCTGACATTCTTAATTGGTCTGCCCTTTGCTTTGTGTGAGTTTGGAAAGGGAAGAGAGGCCATATAAACAGTCCTTGCCACCTGACCTATCTCCAACCCACCACAACACAAGGGGTGTAATTGGCTTGCTAATTCTGCAATGTTTCACTGAATGTCTGTGCATTGTTTATTGCTTCCTGGCTGTTATCAACTTACTGAAAAGGCTAATTGCTAAGGCTACCCACCACTAGCACCACTGACCAGTACCCACCAGACAGTGAATACTGAGACTTAAATGTAAATATATAAGCAGGTGTTATTATTAGTCTTGATTTTCAACTCATGTGAGACTTAAATTATATTTTTATTGACAATTCGTTCAGGTAGTTTGTGATATGAAACGTACTGTAATTGATTGTAATTGATTGTAATTGAAATAAAATTTCAATTATACAAAATATAACAATTACAATTACAATTACAGCAACATTTTGAAACCATAATCAATTACAATTACAATTACATGATTTTGCTGTAATCAATTACAATTACAATTACATAATTGGACCCAGCCCTGGAGCCAGTTCTGTTATAAATAAATCTGTTATAGATAATTATGTTATAAAACACCTGAAATTACGTTAAAATAAATATTGTATATTTTGTACTTAATATCAGTAATGCAATTACACTGAAATTACATTTATATACATTCATTAAAAAGAACCGTGAACGCAACACTTTATATTAAAACTGACTGTATCATTATAATTACATTAATAAAGTTTATTATAATCAACATAATTAAATTACATTAAAATGAAAATAAATCAATTACTTTAGATACTAAAATGTATGTTAAAACATACCTGATAAACCATTTAAGGGTTTCGACAGTGTACCAAACACCATGGTATTAACGAGTTTTTTTTAGTGATTTGTTTTAGCCATTGGAAAGGGTATCTCAGAGCATATGAAACCATCCGAGTGTCCGGTTGTAGCTTATTCAGTTTGTGTTCACCACGCCTCATTCTACCGAAACACGTTTTACATATCTCACTGCGCCTGTCGTGCCGCGTTGGTATGTTTACCTTCTGCAGAATATCCTAGTACGTAAAACTAGGAAATATAGTTTTGAGACACCGTTTTTGAATTATCTCGATATTGTCCGATAAGTATTTAGGCAAATTCGTGTGCTATACCGGACAAGCATATTCCATTACTGGTCTGATCACAGATATACAAATTCTAACCGAATCATTTTTATTGATTCCAGCACGTTTCAACTGATAGATCATAATTTTATACCCCCTTTCCTTGCCTTTGCAAGTATTCCATCTACATGTGCATTCTAACTTAAATCCGATGCTATAGCTGCACAGATAACTTTTGTTTGAGTAACTCTTTCAATACCAGTCCCATTTATATCAACATACGGCAGAGATTCAACATACGTTCTATCTTTACAGAAGCATTAAACATTTAACATTGAAAAGCCTTTACTGTCCAGTCAGTGCTTCACATAAAATGGAAATTTTCCTTTGGGCTCACACTGATAAGGTATAAACAATGAGACAAATGATTAAAATATGAGACAAGTAAAACATATAAGACATGTTTGTAGTACCGTACATCATTGTTATCACATCAATTCAATTTCAACACGCACGCACGCACGCACGCACGCACGCACCCACCCACACACACACACACACACACACACACACACACACACACACACAATTGCACATTAAATCAGCTGGTACATGACTTGGACATGATATACAACAGCAAGTTCAGGCCTTAGAATTCAATATGCTTATGGCTGACGGAACAAAAGATTTCTTGTAACAGTTGTTGCGTGCCAGGGACATTCTGAGCCGTCGACCAGACGGGAGAGTTTCAAAGCAGAATTGAGTGGATGAGTGGGATCATGTTGAATTGAGTGGATGAGTGGGATCATGTTGAATCTGAGCAGCTTTCCTTCTCAAAGCTGATAAAGATCACAAGGCTGCAGTTGTTTGATACCAACAATTTTGCCCGCCTGGTTGACCACCCGAGTCAGCCTGGTTGACCACCAGAGCCAGCCTTGCTTTGTTCTTGGCAGACAAATTGTCATACCATGACACTAGGTTAAAAGAACGTACACTTTCAATCAAAGACCTGTACACCAAATGCAGAACCTCTGTGCTGACATTAAAACTCCTTAATTTCCGGAGCACAAACATACGTTGTTGTGCCTTTTTGTATATGTGGTCTACATTGTCAGTGAAGGTAAGGTTTTCATCAACAACAGTATCAAGATACTTGAAAGTGGATACTTTTTCCACAGTCTGCCTTTTGATCATCAGTGGTTGAGAAAGAGGATGCGATGCATCCTTGACTGGATCACGTCCGAAGCACATCTTCTGTGTTTTCTGGGCATTGAACTCAAGAACACTGTCGTCAAACCAGGATACAATCATACAACCATTTCTTTTGTCTTACTCGTAATAATGCGCATATCATCATCGCTAGACCACTGCGTAGTAATATTAGCTGGGTCCTGTGTGACAGATACTCTGCTTTGGTTGCATATTTCAAATATTTTGCTGCCATCCCCTTCATTCACATATTTGTAGATAGGGCAAGGATAGGGCAAGGCGTTCGTAGATCATTGATATGGACCAAAAAGTGTTTTGGTTCAGACAAAGTTCCCTGGTTAACGCCTCCATTAGGGTAGCCTGGTCTTGATATAGCGTCCCCGATCTTAACTCACTGCTCATCGTCTAGGAAAAACGCAACCATCCACCGGACTAGATGAGCTGGTCATTTAATTATGATCAGTTTATAGATTAATATATCATGATTAAATGCTTTTCTGTAGTCCAGAAATAACACTCTCACAACATTTCCCGTTACATCAGTGGCTTCATACCACTTGTGGAGCATTTCAACCAGAACCACAGTAGTACAAGTCCCTGCCATGCCTCCGAACTGCCTATCATCAATCTGAGGTTTAACACAAATATCGACCCACTTCAGCACAAGTGACTCAAACACCTTTGCCAGAATTGGAGTCAGCGATATAGGTTTAATGTAATTTTCCACTGTGTCTGGTGGATGTTTCGTTGACAAAGGAATGACTGTTGCTGTCTTCCATAGCTTGGGTAGTACTCCTTCCCTGAGTGAGCTGTTAAAGACAGCTGTGACCGATGCCGCGAGAAGGTGCGAACAGTCTTTCAATACCCATGGCGGAATGTTGTCCGGTCCAGTGGCTTTATTAACCTTGACCTTTCAAGTGCCACCTCCGTATCTGTCACGCTGATAACAAACTCAGCTCGCAATGGTCGTCGACGTCAACGGGTGAAATGGTGAGAAGACTGCAATCTTGGTAAGTCTTCACACACTGACACAAAGAATCCGTTCATATAGTTGACCAAGCTGTCCATATCCCCATTAGTGTATTTATTTGGTCGTCGTTGTCGATGATTCCTCGAGTGTTGCGATTTTTAATTGGTAAAACTGGTGGCGCAATTTTGGCGCTGTGCGATTCACTAAGTTCCCCAGTCTTTTGGCCTGTTCCGTGTCACCAGACATACGAGCACGTTGTCGCTGCCTGATCAGGTGCCGGAAGCCATCTGTGATCCATGGTTTATCTGTGCTATGACGTGACTCAGTCTTGTACGGAAAACACGTGTCCAATAAATAGTCCATGGTTTCCTGGAAGAGATTAAACTGTTCTTCATACGTAGCAATGTGTACATATACTCCCATCTGGTACGTGACAGCGCTAAGTAAACATTGCTCGTTCATTGTTACCCATGCGCCTGGTAACGATGCTCTGGACCATGCCCGTGTCGAGTGTTGGGAAACACGATGGGACCAGTAACACCATCTTGTGGTCTGATGGTCCCACTCCGTCAAGCACTGTCGGACAACCGTACACAGGTGACATGTTAGACCACATTTTGTCGAATATTGCACGATTGTGTGTGGCTGCCTTAACAAGTTGTTCGTATCCATAATGTGTGCTTAAAAACGACAAATTTCTATTAAACTATCCACATTACGGTTAGGCTTTGTCGGAAATGATGTACCAGGAGGAGCGGGTTTGGTTACAGCGATTATTGGTAGAGGTGTGACGGAAAACACAAAGAGGAAGACGAAGGATGTCTATTTTGGAAGGGTTTAGGGGAAGAAAAGAAGATAACTGAAGAGGTTAGCAGAGAACCGGAAGATTTTGTGGATTCTGTTATTATTGCCAAATGTGGACTGAGAATACTAGATACCAAGGTATCTACAAAATAGTCATTCTCACAGCTGATTGGGAAAATGCGTCATTTTGCTTATAGTAACTGCGTAAGCATGCCTGGTATTTCGGTGATGCACAAGAGCAGCACATCAACTCAGTACATGCCACAGATGCTGCATCTTGGCTCATAGGCTCTGGCTTCAGTTCACCACCAACTCTCCTCCAGCCATTGCCAAAAGGTGATGGTAAGACTGGTTTAGCTACGAGTGTTGCCAACAGGTTACGGTAAGACTGGTGTAGCTACGTGTGCTGCCAACAGGTGATGGTAAGACTGGTGTAGCTATGTGTGCTGCCAACAGGTGATGGTAAGACTGGTGTAGTTACGTGTGCGGCCAACAGGTGATGGTAAGACTGGTGTAGCTATGTGTGCTGCCAACAGGTGATGGTAAGACTTGTGTAGTTACGTGTGCTGCCAACAGGTGATGGAAAGACTGGTGTAGCTATGTGTGCTGCCAACAGGTGATGGTAAGACTGGTGTAGTTACGTGTGCTGCCAACAGGTGATGGTAAAGCTGGTTTAGCTATGTGTGCTGCCAACAGGTGATGATAAGACTGGTGTAGTTACGTATGCTGCAACAGGTGATGGAAAGACTGGTGTAGCTATGTGTGCTGCCAACAGGTGACGGTAAGACTGGTGTAGTTACGTGTGCTGCCAACAGGTGATGGTAAAGCTGGTTTAGCTATGTGTGCTGCCAACAGGTGATGGTAAGACTGGTGTAGTTACGTGTGCTGCCAATAGGTGATGGTAAGACTGGTGTAGTTACGTGTGCTGCCAACAGGTGATGGTAAGGCTGGTGTAGTTACGTGTGCTGCCAACAGGTGATGGTAAGACTGGTGTAGTTACGTGTGCTGCCAACAGGTGATGGTAAGAATGGTGTAGTTACGTGTGCTGCCAACAGGTGATGGTAAGACTGGTGTAGCTATGTGTGCTGCCAACAGGTGATGGTAAGACTGGTGTAGTTACGTGTGCTGCCAATAGGTGATGGTAAAGCTGGTTTAGCTATGTGTGCTGCTAACAGGTGATGACAAGACTGGTTTAGCTATGCGTTTTGCCAACAGGTGACGGCAAGACTGGTTCAGCTACGTGTGCTGCCTACATGTGACGGTAATACTGGTTTAGCTGCGTGTGCTGCTAACAGGTAACGGCAAGACTGGTTTAGATACGTGTGCTGCCAACAGGTGATGGCAGGACTGGGTTAGCTATGTCTGCTGCCAACAGGTGATGGTAAGACTGGTTTAGCTATGTGTGCTGCCAACAGGTGATGGTAAGACTTGTGTAGTTACGTGTGCTGCCAACAGGTGATGGTAAGACTGGTTTAGCTATGTGTGCTGCCAACAGGTGATAGTAAGACTGGTTTAGCTATGTGTGCTGCCAACAGGTGATAGTAAGACTGGTTTAGCTACGTGTGCTGCCAACAGGTGATAGTAAGACTGATTTAGCTACGTGTGCTGCCAACAGGTGATAGTAAGAGTGGGTTAGCTACGTGTGCTGCCAACAGGTGATAGTAAGAGTGGGTTAGCTATGTGTGCTGCCAACAGGTGATAGTAAGAGTGGGTTAGCTATGTGTGCTGCCAACAGGTGATAGTAAGAGTGGGTTAGCTATGTGTGCTGCCAACAGGTGATAGTAAGACTGGTTTAGCTATGTGTGCTGCCAACAGGTGATAGTAAGAGTGGGTTAGCTATGTGTGCTGCCAACAGGTGATAGTAAGACTGGGTTAGCTATGTGTGCTGCCAACAGGTGATAGTAAGACTGGTTTAGCTATGTGTGCTGCCAACAGGTGATAGTAAGAGTGGGTTAGCTATGTGTGCTGCCAACAGGTGATAGTAAGACTGGGTTAGCTATGTGTGCTGCCAACAGGTGATAGTAAGACTGGGTTAGCTATGTGTGCTGCCACACAGCACATCACAGTCCTTTGTGGGTTGTAAGTGAGTGATACACAGAGAGTGATTCTTGTCATGCAAACGGAAAAGTAACTGTTCTAGTGAATTTTCAGATTCCTTGCCCATTGGAAATATTCCCACATATGATGTGCTGGTGGGCTCTCATCATACAACAGATGTTCCATGTCCACACGTCGCTTGTGTTACAACCAGAAAATGCATGCAATGTCTGCAAACTGTGGCAGTATAGTTGTTTAAGTTGATCGGCTAGGGTATGTACTGGGATTAATCTGGGTTTGTTGGCGGTCCCTAGTAGTTATTGAGTGGAGAACGGATCGGGGTCGGGTCAGTTCCAGTCGTCTGTGGTCACTTGCGGTCACCGGGTGCTCATTGGCTCTCTCCAGTCATGTGGGTCTTCCCGGTACGCCTAGGGGTATTTCCGCTCGATGGGACACAAGGGGTCGTCTCGACAATATCCGAAATAAGGGGTCGTAAACACGTGAAAGAAAAAACACCATCAGTGGTCAGAGACAAGATTTAACAAGATTTGCCATCCAAGCCAATTGATTGATTGATTGATTACCCTTTGAAGCTGTAATACCACACTGCTCTGAAACTTTCATATCAGCGCTTATTGTAACTCCTAAGTCCTTTTCTTTTACAGTAGTACCCAGAACAGTATCTCCCATTTTATAGTTTACATTCAAGTTCCCATGTCCTGTATGTAGGCATTTACATTTCCCAAAATTGAACAGCATCTGCCATTTCTCAGACCATTTCACTAATCTGTCTAGATCGTTTTGTAAATGTTGTTTATCACCATCAGTATTAACCTTTCTAAACAGTTTTGTGTCATCCGCAAATTTCAGTACGGTACTTGTTATACTGTCGTCCAAGTCATTGATATAAATTAAGAATAATATAGGTCCTAATACTGATTCTTGAGGTACCCCACTCAAAACCGATTTCCAATTTGAAACTTCTCCATCTACTACAACTCGTTGTTTTCTGTCAGTCAGCCATTGTTCTATCCAGTCAGTTATGCTATCCCCGATACCATGGGTTTTTAATTTAAGTAGTAATCTTTGATGTGGCACTTTGTCAAAAGCTTTCTGAAAATCTAAGTAGATAATATCTACAGGCGATCCCACGTCTATCCACTTAGTGATTTCTTCCAAAAAACATAACATATTTGTTAAGCATGACCTCGCTTTAAGGAATCCATGTTGAGATGAATTTAATAATTTATGCTTAACGAGGAAGTCCACCACATGGTCTTTAATTAACCTTTCTAATAATTTACAAATCACTGACGTTAAACTCACTGGTCTGTAATTCTCTGCCTTATTTCTCGAACCCTTTTTAAATAATGGTATGATGTTTGCTTCTTTCCATTCAAACGGAACAACTCCCTCTTTTAATGACAAGTTGAATACTCTTGCAAGTGGTATACTGATTTGTTCTACTGTTTCCATTAGTAATTTTGGAGGAATCCCATCCACTCCCGGTGATTTGTTATCCTTCATTGCCTTTATTTTCTTAGCTACCAATTCTGGAGTTACAACTAACGGATCTAATAGTCAGATTTAGCCCCCTGAAATTTAGCATCAGCAACTGGTAATGAACTAATATCTTCTTTGGTAAACACTGAAATGAAGTGACCATACTGATCAGTATGGTCAGTAGAGGGGTCAAGGATCGTGGAGACTGATCATATGCAATATATATCCAAGCAGTGTTAACTTGTGCAGAATTATGTACAATAAGAACAGTCATTGACACATGAACTAACATCCACGCGGTACGTTGTCTGCCCCAAAAGGTTACTTACTTTGTTTCCAGTTGCATTTCCACTGTACGAATACTACCACGTGACGGATTGCCGAAAATGGCGGCGGAACCACTGAGCAGCGTTCGTATTCGTTTAGGAGACCGTGGAAGTAGAAGTGCCATTTCTTCATCTTGACAGTTTTGATTTTATCGACGGAATGGCTGAAGATAAAAACGACGAGTGCCTAAGGTTAAACGCAAGACGTTTGTGTACTAATGTTCCAAGTTAATATATAATATGTTCCAAGCCTTGTTCGAATCAGTTTACATAATAATTCACAAGTTGCTGACATAATCAGGATAAGCGGGAAACCCCTTGTCCGCCGTTAGTTTGATGTGGGACTCTTGGGACGGACACTAGGCAAACTAGCACGAGAGCAGACACTTGTGTTGTTCGTGTAGTAAGCAAGAACCCTGCTAATGTAAGTACAGTAGAACTCCTCTAAAGCGGCCACCCAAGTGACTCAGATAAAGTGGTACAATTAACAGGATGGCCGAATTAAGGATTCTGGACAAATAAATAGATGTGGGGAAATCAGGCTGTGATACAGTGACCAAGGGGTGGCCGTTTCTACAGGTGGCCACTTTGAGGGGTTCTACTGTATTACAATTATCCTTTTGCTCATATGTTAACTCGCCTCATCCCATTTCATTAATTACCTACTAAACCTGCCTCTCGATTCGATGAACGGGGATCTATTCATGGCAGATGTTATGATTATGTGATTGTAAATGCATTTTAATTTCTGGCTGCGAATCTTGTAGATATATTTGTTCCTAACGGGAAGACATGGACATTACGATTCAACGGAAAACGAAGGAACTACAAGAATGGTCCCGGTGATACGTCTACGGTCGGCCGAAATTAATAAAACGATGAACCAGTAATTTGATCCATTTAAATAGCAAGACTGAACGAGATTGCTAGCCAGAACTAGCAACTCTCATGTATTCTACTAGTAGTAAAACCAGTAGTTTATTTAATGCTACATTAAACATTATTAACAACAATGACATATCAGTCCCGCTGTACCATCGACATGTGGCTTGCCCTTGGAAGATATTTGTCTGTTCTTTTTTGTATATACATCGGCCTAGGATTCAAATAACACTGGTATCACTGGTCTGGTGCATGCTAAGCTGTTATCGATTGACAAAAAGGTAAAATTGCTGTAACATCTGACACCGAGAATTCGGGTTCCTCAAATGAACAATTGCTGAGCAATATTTGTCAATTAATTGTAGCTGACCTGAACAATGCGATGAGAAGATTCAACAACAGAACGTTACTCATAACCATGTAGACGGCGAACAGGCCCGTGGCGACGGACGAGTGTTTCCCGCAGGTTTTGCTGTATGTTTGGTTCGATGAGCAACTTTCTCCTGCGAAGAAAAGATGAGTGCCTAGTTTCCATACGAGGTGAGTTTGTAATACAGTAACGTTAGTTTGTTTGTGTGTCAAAATATTGACAAATCATAACATAAAAGTCATGTTTTGGATAAATGAATCAATACAACTATATGGTTTGTGTAAAGCGCTTTTAGCAGTCCCGAGGACTGGACAGCACGCTATATAAGAACTGGACACCACGCTATATAAGAACTGGACACCACGCTATACAAGAACTGGACACCACGCTATATAAGAACTGGACACCACGCTATATAAGAACTGGACACCACGCTATACAAGAACTGGACACCACGCTATACAAGAACTGGACACAACGCTATATAAGAACTGGACACCACGCTATATAAGAACTGGACACCACACTATACAAGAACTGGACACCACGCTATACAAGAACTGGACACCACGCTATATAAGAACTGGACACCACGCTATACAAGAACTGGACACCACGATATACAAGAACTGGACACCACGCTATATAAGAACTGGACACCACGCTATACAAGAACTGGACACCACGCTACATAAGAACTGGACACCACGCTATACAAGAACTGGACACCACGCTATACATGAACTGGACACCACGCTACATATGAACTAGACACCACACTATACAAGAACTGGACACCACGCTATACAAGAACTGGACACCACGCTATATAAGAACTGGACACCACGCTATACAAGAACTGGACACCACGCTATATAAGAACTGGACACCACGCTATACAAGAACTGGACACCACGCTATACAAGAACTGGACACCACGCTATATAAGAACTGGACACCACGCTATACAAGAACTGGACACCACACTATATAAGAACTGGACACCACGCTATACAAGAACTGGACACCACGCTATACAAGAACTGGACACCACGCTATATAAGAACTGGACACCACGCTATACAAGAACTGGGCAGCACGCTATACAAGAACTGGACACCACGCTATATAAGAACTGGACACCACGTTATATAAGAACTGGACACCACGCTATACAAGAACTGGACACCACGCTATATAAGAACTGGACACCACGCTATATAAGAACTGGACAGCACGCTATATAAGAACTGGACACCACGTGATATAAGAACTGGACACCACGCTATATAAGAACTGGACACCACGTTATATAAGAACTGGACACCACGCTACATAAGAACTGGACACCACGCTATATAAGAACTGGACACCACGTTATATAAGAACTGGACAGCACGCTATATAAGAACTGGACACCACGCTATACAAGAACTGGACACCACGCTATATAAGAACTGGACACCACGCTATATAAGAACTGGACACCACGCTATAAAGAACTGGACACCACGCTATACAAGAACTGGACACCACGCTATATAAGAACTGGACACCACGCTATATAAGAACTGGACACCACGCTATACAAGAACTGGACACCACGCTATATAAGAACTGGACACCACGCTATATAAGAACTGTACAGCACGCTATATAAGAACTGGACACCACGTTATATAAGAACTGGACACCACGCTATATAAGAACTGGACACCACGTTATATAAGAACTGGACACCACGCTACATAAGAACTGGACACCACGCTACATAAGAACTGGACACCACGTTATATAAGAACTGGACAGCACGCTATATAAGAACTGGACACCACGCTATATAAGAACTGGACACCACGCTATATAAGAACTGGACACCACGTTATAGAAGAACTGGACACCACGCTATACAAGAATTGGACACCACGCTATACAGGAACTGGATACCACGCTATATAAGAACTGGACACCACGCTATATAAGAACTGGACACCACGCTATACAAGAACTGGACACTACGCTATACAAGAACTGGACACCACGCTATATAAGAACTGGAGTTACAACTAACGGTCCTAAATAGTCAGATTTAGCCTCCTGAAATTTAGCATCAGCAACTGGTAATGAACTAATATCTTCTTTGGTAAACACTGAACTGAAGTACCCATTTAGGTCTTCCGCCATTAAAAACCCCTGTGATATTATATTTCCAGCACTGTCTTCTAGAGGTCCAACCTTGTCTTGTACGTTTTGTTTACTCCTGACATATGCATAAAAACTCTTGCTGTCATTTTTTATGTTACATGCTAGTTTTTGCTCAAAGCTTCTTTTAGATTGTCTGATTTCAGTTGTAGCTGCATTAAGTGCCTCTTTGTAATTTGCATAGCCTTCTTCCTTTCTGGTACGCCTATAAACCCTCCACGTAGTTTGTTTTAACACTATTTTTCTAATAGCCTCTTTTGACAAGTGTTTCTTTCTACACCGTTTTCCTTGTTTTTGGAAGGGAACACATTTATCGATGATACTCTCAATTTCATATTTTAGAATATTCCTACATTCAATTGCGGTCTTATTCATCAGCATGTTATTCCAATCTAGCTTTGCTAAGTATTTTCTCATATCTTTGTAGTTACCTTTGTGGAAGTTTCTCTTGTACGTTTTCTTATTTTTACTTTCTGATTTTACATTGATGTCAAAATGTATTTGATTATGGTCACTATTACCCAATGGTTCAAGTATTTTTACATTGTCCACTAATTCTTTTTGTGATGACAAAACTATATCTAATACATTTTCTCCCCTGATTGGTTCTAGCACGTGCTGAGTAAGAAAGCTATCCTGGATTAAAAATAGAAATTGTTGGTCCTCACCCTCTGTACTCTCTAGAGAATTCCATTGTATGTGCCCATGGTTAAAATCTCCCATTATGATACATTCCCCTTTACTAACTTCCTTTATAACGGTTTTTATAGTTGATATAACATAAACCCAACCATCAAAGAGCTAAATAGATTTAGTTAGATCACACGGGCTCGCTGTATTTGTTCGAGGAATCTAACATTTAACGAATGAACACAGAGCGAAGGGTCACTTGAAACACAAATGTGTTACAACTGAATAGCGAGACACAAATAATGTTCAATATTCACTTGTTTTACTCATATTTGTTGGTGGATTCGTGAACGACAATAAATAACACAAAGTCTATAGAAAACACAACGTCTGAAACATAAAAAAGTGATATTCATTGAAAAAGTAAAATTACCGATAATTGGTTAATATTCTATACAAATATACACAATGAAAGCATTCTAATGAAATCAATATTCTATTATCCCACCTGTGACCTCATTGAGACTTAGTTCGCCGTATACCTGCCAATATGGCAGGTAAACTATGTCGATGATCAGCGACGGAGAAAGATCCGAGTGGGGGAATCGTAGAGCTTGTGAAGCGACCCCATACGATATAATGACTACCGCCATGATGCAAACGAACGTCAGCAGGTCTTTAAGCTGTGTGCAAAAATAGATACTGGTAACACGGATAATAATCTCGTAAATGTTCGCTTCAACACGTAGCACCTGCACACACTAGCATTACCCTTGTCAATTCGGTGTCATCTCTCTGTTAGTGCAGGTCTGGTCTGATCAAAGTTCCCACTCTGGGAAATATTACTGCAGCCCTGTTATATATTCTAAATTTGTAATAGTTATTGCATCAATTAAATACAAACAAATTGCTAGAAACGTTGTTTTGAGTGGCATAGATACGATTATCGAACGAAACGCTGGGTCACAAAACGTTGCCCATCGAGTAGAACCGTGATGCATGTATTATCCAATCAGTGACTACTACTACAGTTTATCCGTCCACGTATGTGACCTTCACTTGGCACTCACCTCCAATTTCATGTCTCACCGATATATTCAAATAACATAGTGGCATATCTAATGATGAGATCTAGCGAGATTTCAAGGGAAACGAATTGGACCGAAAACTGTACGGCGATTATTCTTACCATCATCTTGATCATGAACACTTGCGGTCCGATATACTTGGACACAATAAACACCTGCAGGAAGCGAGCAGACAGAACGACGATGGCCACGCAGTAGGATCCGCGCGCCCACTCAAGTTGGTAGGCCAGCCGTAGCACGGACGACAGTACGACCAGCCCATAGCCAAACAAGTCTATGACGTTCCAATTGTTGTGGAAGTAGTCTTTCCAGCCGAATGTCATCTACAACATATTTTGAAAATGCAATTCCCAATCTAGCACCAATATATTTTTGGCGACCACAACCTGTCAGATTTAAAACAAAGAAAGCTGGCTAATAGGATATCAGTCACAACTATGGGCTGTGCACCTATTAACCGCATTCAACGATAGCTTTAGATGCGTAATGTTGAAATCAATAAACATATACGACGTAAACATACACGCCGTACCTAACACGTCGTACCTAACACGCCGTACCTAACACGCCGTATCTAACATGCCGTACCTAACACGCCGTATCTAACATGCCGTACCTAACACGCCATATCTAACACGCCGTACCTAACACGCCATACCTAACACGTCCATCTACAACCCGCCCGATCTCGGGTACTCCTCCTCGGAAAGACACTGGAGTTCTTTGCCACAAAAACGGAAATGGGCTCTTCTCCCTGTCCGAATTAGCTTTATTTTTAAGGTCTGTACAATTACCTATCAAGCACTTTCATCCAAGCAACCAGCATATTTACATTCACTGTTCACTCTTGCAAGACAGCTCAGACAGCTTCAATCATCTTATTCTAAACTACTCTATGTTCCCAGTGTTAAGACAAATGTCGGAACTATAGCTTTTTCAGTTGATGCACCGACTCTGTGGAACTCCCCCCCGGTGAAACTAACTCCTGTTAGTGTTAAATCTGTAGGAAATATAGCCACATTTTGTTGTAAACTAAAAACCCATCTGTTTAAACTTGCTTATCCTCCATAGCTCCAACTATTTACAACTGGAACGGCTTATCGATTATGAACTGCTTAACCCCTTTTGTTTTGGTGCACTGCCGAGCTTGGGTCTCCCGAGGATTTTAGCGCAAGTATTATATATATTATTATTATTATTAACACAACTCGACTTCACATGCTTTGCCTGGGTTGGCGCCAGTGTTA
>BSQZ01000012.1:8087500-8385000 GCA_033239005.1 Lamellibrachia satsuma | reverse complement strand
GTGTGTGTGTGTGTGTTTGATGTGTGATGTTAAGCAACACGACCGATAGGCGCATGCGCAGTTCTATTAAATCGAGTAACGTAGTAAGAGCTACCGGCATACACAGAACCAAAGCAATGTCTCAATCAAACGGGGTGTTATGTCGGATAGAGGACTACTTTAGTACACAAACGGGGTGTTATGTCGGAAAGAGGACTACTTTAGTACACAAACGCCAAAATATGATACATGAGTTGCATGCAAACAGCACGGCCATGTCCTGTTGTAAGCATAGGAATAGATGTATACAAATAATATATGTTTTAATTTGGCGAGCGAATATTGCCAGACAACGGCACCCGTGACGTAGGGTTATCTAACAGTACGGCACCCGTAGAAATCATTTTAAAACGACTGAAACACGCATGTGTAGTAAACGTTACTATGCGTTCGCTTGGGACCATGTTGTATAATATGGTATAATTGGTGAATTACAATAGTACTGTTTTCGGTGTGGGCGTGTTTCTTGCTGGCTTGTTCGCTCAACAGCACGCAGAACGTTTCAAACAAAAACAAGTGTCGTAATTAGGCCTATAGCTACGTTAGCAACGTCATGAATAAACAACAGCGATATTCAAACTATATCGGGCTGTCTCACAAGTCATGCCGTTGTTACAAATGCTCTGTACCCGTACCTATGCGATCACGTCCGCATTCCCAGAATAGTTCTGCCATGTACTGTCTGTCCTGCAGCAGAGCCCACATCAGAAGGTCTCGCTGCGGGTTCTTGTAGTTCAAGGTCTCGGGATCCACTGTAGTGCGCATACCACGAGCGTTACAAACAAAAACTTTCGAACTGGTACGGACGATTGAGCAGGTATATCAACGCAAGAATGTGTGTGTGTGTGTGTGTGTGTGTGTGAGTGCGTGCGTGCGTGCGTGCGTGCGACCGTGTGTGCGTGCGTGCGCGCGTGTGTGTGTCTAAAGCGGTCGTAAAGATAACTTACCCGGGTCGATCTTGTACCCTAATAACTTCTCGAGGTGGCTGGAAACGTTTTCACGAGTGTAGTTCCCTGTCGTAGAAATTAAAGCATTTGTATGTTTGTCATAATATGTTTGTGTCATAATATGTTTGTGTCATAATATGACAAGCAATATATATATATATATATATATATATATATATATATATATATATATATATATATATATATATATATATATATATATATATATATATATATATATATATATATATATATATATATACACACACACAAACATACACACATATGTGTGTATATATATATACATATATATATATATATATATATATATATATATATATATATATATATATATAAGTTGCCTGTCAAAATTATATCTTAACATCAATGAAGCCAAGACAGAGTTATATGCATAGTATAGTCATATATATATATATATATATATATATATATATATATATATATATATATATATATATATATATATATATATATATATGCCATCAAAGGTCGGTGGTATCTGTTTGGACATAAGCTTCGCATGTCACGTGAATCCCCTGCACAGCAAGCCATAAACCAATCAATTTCACATCCGCTGACGTTGCTGGCTGTCGAGGGCGACCACGAACAACACTCCCAATTGCCCTCGACAAAGATCAGCATGAAGTCGGCAAGCGTATTCGAAGCCAGTGAGATATATGCTGGCTTAGACCTGAGACTGGCTGAGATTGCATGACCGAAGTCAATGGAAGAACATAAGCCAGAATATCTTGAAAGCGGCAAAAGCGAAACTGTTCCCGCTGTTGTAGTGATTCAGTGACGCGAAAGTGCGAACACGCAAGTACTGTATTTATGTGCATTCTAATCACGAATATACGGACCGTCAAGCGTGTTCTCTGGCTGTCTATGACATAACTTCTTCATGAGCCACTTACTCAATATTTCATCCTTTCGATCAATGTCCGCCTACAAACAGCATCAACACAAGCATTCAAATACATGGAATCACCTACACAGGCGCCTCTGGCGTCCCCTTTGCGAGACACTATATACGCCACTGAATGTAATTTACGCAACACGGAAATGTTTCATAAATTAAACTCTACACATTCTGTAGCCACTTTTACGGAAATGTAGCCATGTAAAAATATTTAAAAAAGAAGGAAAACCACAAAAAAAGCACACAAGATGGAGTTATCCTTCCCAAAGCAGGACATATATTGGTGTCGTACTGGATG
The DNA here is from genome assembly GCA_033239005.1 of Lamellibrachia satsuma. NCBI lineage: Eukaryota > Metazoa > Annelida > Polychaeta > Sabellida > Siboglinidae > Lamellibrachia > Lamellibrachia satsuma. Next base: position 8,382,776 of record BSQZ01000012.1, on the reverse strand, counting down.
CGGTACAACGTAGTCAACACATTTCAGGTTGATTACAATTTACTGAAATAAATTTTTAGCTGATATATCAAATATCAAAATGTATCTACCCTCTCTATGTAGACGGGCTGGACTAGATTTATTAACGCTACCGTTTCTGCCTACCCCATAAAGATATGTGGTGCATAAGTAACGAAATAGATGTTTACCATGTTGTACAACTATTTAAACATTCGTGCGTGCGTTCCGGCGTGCGTGCGTGCATGCGTGTATGCGTACATATATATATGGTGCATAAATAACGAAATAGATATATGTTTACCATTTTGTACAACTCTTGAAGCAGTTGAGAGTCGAGACACGCGAGTGTCTTAGGTTGCCTCAGTAACTCGGTGTCCTCTCTCCCTGGTTCACTCGACATCAGAAGCCGCAACAACTGTCAATTACGCCAGAGTACAGTGGACTCCGTTTAAAAGAATCATTTCGGACCAGAACAACTTGATTCTCTTAAGCAGCAGATTCTCTTATGCGAATCTCCGAGATAGAAGCATATTCAGAATGATGTGTAAATGAATATATGCCAAACAAACGAACTTAGTTTCGTCCAGACTGAATTACTGAATAGTAACTACGAAATTACGTAAATTTTTATTCTCAAACGACACATTTTCCAGTAAACAAGCAACATTTCCGGCAAACAAGCTACGAACCGACGAGACTAGACGTTGTCGTTGTGGAGTAGTTACGTGTATGCAGTCAACCAACTGACAACGATTGCCACCGACTGCTATCGGTAATGTACGATGTTGTCGTTGTGGAGTAGTAACGTGTGTGCAGTCAACCAACCGACAACGATTGCCACCGACTGCTATCGGTAATGTACGATGCTGTCGTTGTGGAGTAGTTACGTGTATGCAGTCAACAAACTGACAACGATTGCCACCGACAGCAACAGAATGCTGGACTTGTTTAAAATATGAGATTGAGGACATTATTGAGAAATTTATTCCATTAAGAAAACAAGGGAAAAGATCCAGGAAAAAACACCTGTCAAAAGAAGCTATTAGAAAAATTGCTCACAAACAGATGCTGTGGAGGGGCTATAAACACACTGGAAATGTAGAAGACTACACAAACTACAAAGAGGCACTTAACCTAGCTACAACTGAAATTAGAAAATCTAAAAGAACCTCTGAACAAAAATTGGCAAGTAATATAAAAAATGACAGCAAGAGTTTCTATGCTTATGTAAGGAGTAAACAGAAAGTTCGAGATAAGGTCGGACCTCTGGAAAACAACAGTGAAAACATAATTTCAGATGGGTTCCAAATGGCAGAGATCCTGAATGAGTATTTCAGCTCAGTTTTTACCACAGAAGATATCAGCTCACTTCCAGTTCCATTGACTAAATTTGAGGGCAATAAATCAGAACATTTAGGGCAGTTATTTGTAACTCCTGAAATGATAGCAAAGAAAATTAAGAAGATGAAAGATAATAAATCACCTGGAGTTGATGGGATACCACCAAAACTGCTAAAGGAAATTGTTGATCAAATTGGTACACCACTTGCACACTTATTTAACTTGTCACTAGAAGAAGGAATAGTTCCTTCAGAATGGAAAGAAGCAAACATTACGCCGCTATTTAAGAAGGGATCGAGGAAGAAGCCAGAAAATTACAGACCAGTGAGTTTAACATCAGTTGTATGTAAATTACTCGAAACATTAATTAGAGACCACATGGTGGAATTCCTCGTAAAACATAAATTAATAAATACATCTCAACATGGATTCCTAAAAGCAAGGTCATGTCTAACCAATCTCTTATGTTTTTTAGAAGAAATTACAAAGTGGGTAGATGACGGGTCACCAGTGGATGTTGTCTACTTAGATTTTCAGAAAGCTTTCGATAAAGTGCCACATCAAAGATTGTTACTTAAACTAAAAGCCCATGGTATAGGCAATGATGTAATCAACTGGATAGAAAAGTGGCTTACACACAGAAGACAGAGAGTAATAGTAGATGGTGAGATTTCAAACTGGAAATCTGTTTTGAGTGGGGTACCACAGGGATCAGTATTAGGCCCTATACTGTTTTTAATATATATAAATGATTTGGAGGATGACATATCTAGCAAAGTACTCAAATTTGCAGATGACACAAAAGTATTCAGAAAGGTTACTAATGATACAGATAACCAAAGTTTACAGGATGATCTGGAAAAATTAGTTAAATGGTCAGAAAAATGGCAAATGTTATTCAATTTTGGGAAGTGTAAATGTATACACATAGGACATGGAAATATGGACGAGGAATATAAAATGGGGGATGCTGTACTAGGTAGAACCACACAAGAAAAGGATTTAGGAATAACATTTAATGCTGACATGAAAGTTTCAGAGCAATGTGGGATTGCTGCTTCGAAAGGAAATCAAATTCTAGGGCTAATTAGGAGAACTATCACGTATAAGGAGAAACATCTAATTGTACCCCTGTACAAAGCAATAGTTAGACCACATTTGGAATATTGTATTCAAGCATGGAGGCCATATCGTAAAAAAGACATAGATAAGCTAGAAAGAATACAACGAAGAGCAACTAAGATGATTCCAGAATTAAGAGACCTTAGTTACGAAAGTCGCTTATTACAATGTGGTTTGACAACGCTAGAGACCAGGAGACTAAGAGGAGACCAAATAGAAGTGTTTAAAATAGTGAACGGTTATGAGGATGTTGATAGGAATATGTTCTTCAAACTTAAAGAAGGCAGTAGAACCAGAGGACACAAAGCAGCATTAGTTAAGGAGCAGTGTAGGTTGGACATGAGAAAGTACTCTTTCTCACAGAGGGTGATAAATGAATGGAACAAACTGCCAAATGATTGTGTTAATGCTAGTAGTGTGAATATGTTTAAAAATAGAATTGACAGATATCTGATAAGGGCGGGCTACACATAGATGAGAAAATTGTTGGACTCTCGATAAGCCAATGGCTTCCTTGTCCACTGCCATCTGGAACTTGTTGTTCGAGATGGCAATCTTGTTAAATCTTGTTAAATCTGACTGCTATCGGTAATGTACGATGTTGTCGTTGTGGAGTAGTAACGTGTGTGCAATCAACCAACTGACAACGATTGCCACCGACTGCTATCGGTAATGTACGATGTTGTCGTTATGGAGTAGTTACGTGTATGCAGTCAACCAACTGACAACGATTGCCACCGACTGCTATCGGTAATGTACGATGTTGTCGTTATGGAGTAGTAACGTGTGTGCAATCAACCAACTGACAACGATTGCCACCGACTGCTATCGGTAATATACGACGTTGTCGTTGTGGAGTAGTTACGTGTGTGCAGTCAACCAATTGACAACGATTGCCATCGACTGCTATCGGTAATGTACAATGCCAGCCGATCCAAGAAAACGGAAAGTTCATCCATTCAATGAAATTAATACCGTCGTTTGCAATCATTTTTCAATATCGAAGTTAACACATGTTATATACTGAAATTAGAGACATGGGATATTTCTTTCACTGTACCTTTAATTTCTCCACATTTTCACATTCCCATTCTGCATTTCTTTCTGTAGCACAAACAGAGAGATGATAAATACATCGCATACATTGGCGCCAATTAATTAAATGTGGCTAACAAATATCCCATCCGATATTTCTCTTTGTTACACAAGAAGAGATATGATAAATTTATTGCATACATTGGTGCCAAATACTTATATTTAGCAAACACATAAAAAACAATGTGGATATTGAATTAGTATGCATTTTATATAAGACAAGGTCATCGTACCAAACTGACGTATAATTCAATCTATTTCGTGTCTGATTTTAATATGAATTGCTTGTTGCATTTTGTGTAGTCTGCTCGTTGCAATACGTTCTCACCACAAGCATGGCGTGGTACACCTTAAACGTTTTGTTAATTCAAAGTCATGCAATACACCGTTTTACCTTTCTGCAGTAATCTTGTCAACTCATTCTCTTTTATATCGTCGATCACCTATTAAAAAACAAGTTTAAACACTTCAATACTAACAGCTAACCTCAGCAAATATGTGCTTGTTCTGTTTGCATGTCGACCCGTTAGCATTCCAACAACCGTGTACAACTTTTGTAAAGGGTCATCCGCTAAATTCAATTACACTGACTTTACATTACTTCTATTTACAACATAACTATTTATTTGATCATTGTAATACTATTTACTGGATTAATTTGTTAGCCGAGAACAGTTAACATTATTCATACAGTGTCCGCCTTCCCGTTAAAACACACCTGTTTCAATGTTTCAGTATGAACTGAGGCCAGATTGGTGAGATTCTCGGTTAGATGAACGGACGCGTACGACTAAATACCGGAAACCCATAGTTACAATTGAAAGGTTTGTTCCTATCGCTGCTCAAGGTCCCATTACGTTTGTTTCAATTGAATATACTTCATTGACCATAATTATTGAGGATGTCAGCGAGCTTACTGACGATGCAATACACACGGTGCTAGTGGACCTAAATAATATGCCTCGCCGTACGTCACAGCTACATGCAAAAATCTTAATGCTAACCAAACATTAACGGATTTTCCGGCAGCATAGTGCTCAATTGGATCGCTGATTGGATCGCTGAGCTCGATTAAAGGGAACGTGCCGCGATTTTCTTTGGTTATTTGAGCGATTGTTTTACATGATGTTGTAATACTGAATGTATTAGTATTATAACATCTATGTTGGTTAAAAATAATGTGCATACAAAACGTGTTACTGTCATGATGTTTCACCTCTTAATATTTTCAAAATACACGATTTGGCGATAAATTAAAATATCTTAGTCTTACGACATCAGTGGAACTTCGCTAATCCGGACGCCGATAATCCGTAAATCTGGGCATCCGGGCATAATTTCGCGGGAACATTTATTCGGAAAACTCGTTCATCCGGACACATACACTGGGGACCAAGGTGTCCGGATTAATGAGGTCCCACTATATAGATACCGTTTTACTGCATATAAAGGACCGACCAAAGAGTCTTCAACTGTGAAGGTGGAACATAACGACGGATGTGTTAGCTTGCAAATTCTTGTTTTATGCAATGTCTGATTGTAAATATAACACCACAGTAAACGATAAAACATGACGTATTGCATTTTTAATTTAAATAACCTTCACAACAAGCAATTAAGATAATTTGGCCATCTTAGTTATACGAAACCTCCACATCTGCGATCAGGTAACAAATGAAATCGCCGTGCATTCCGTTTAATATGAGGACTGATTTGTGTTAGTATCAAGTACAGGAAACTCACGTCGTCGATATCGTATTCGCTGGAACTAATGCGCACTGCAGGAGAGACATCAAGCCGGTGAAGACTGTGGAAGTGGCACTAGTACGACCGTCATCAAGAGATGTATTAAGGAATGGCAGAAGGAAAGAAGAGAGGGAGGGAGGGAGGGAGGGAGGGAGGGAGGGAGGAACGAAAGAACGAAAGAACGAAAGAACGAAAGAACGAAGAAGGAAGGAAACAATGAAGGAAGGAAGGGAGAAAATAAGGAAGGAAGGAAGGAAACAAGGAAATAAGGAATTAAGTTAGGATGGGAGGAAGGAAGAAGACAAGGAAGGAATGAAGGAAACTAGGAACGAAGGAAGGAAGGAAGGAAATAAGGAAAGAAAGAAGGAAGGAAGAAAGGAAACAAGGAAGAAGGAAGGACGGAAGGAAGGAAGGAACGTACCAATGCTGCAACATAATTACCGTTAACGTTGCTTCAGGTGCAGCAATGGGTGGCTCAAATCCTTCATGTTTCATGGCCCTGATGTAAAACAAACAAAGACACATTTAATATAAACTACGTTCTCCGAGTAGATTGTACCTGCATTTACCTTCTGGCATTATTTTACATTATTTTTATGCGTGCGTGCGTGGTGCGTGTGCGTGTGCGTGGTGCGTGAACGTGTGCGCCAGGTACCAGCTTGAGTATAAGGGTTGAGAACACTTGCATTGTCAGAGAGACAGGAGCCGGTACAGGAGGAGCCGCTACAGGAGGAGCCGCTACAGGAGGAGCCGGTACAGGTGGAGCCGCTACAGGAGGAGCCGCTACAGGAGGAGACACTACAGGAGGAGCCGCTACAGGAGGAGCCGGTACAGGTGGAGCCGCTACAGGAGGAGCCGCTACAGGAGGAGACCCTACAGGACGAGCCGCTATAGGACGAGCCGCTACAGGAGGAGCCGCTACAGGACGAGCCGCTACAGGAGGAGCCACTACAGGAGGAGCCGCTACAGGAGGAGCCGCTACAGGAGGAGCCGCTACAGGAGGAGCCGCTACAGGACGAGCCGCTACAGGAGGAGCCGCTACAGGAGGAGCCGCTACAGGTAGCAGAGAGCAACGAACATGTAAAGTGAAACGAGAAGACACAAGGAACATGGGGGAATTAAGAGAAGAGATTGAGAAGAAGAAACACTTGGTGGTGAGGGCAGTGGGAGCAGTGGGAGCAGTGGGAGCAGTGGTAGCAGTGGGAGCAATGGGAGCAGTGGGAGCAGTGGTAGCAGTGGGAGCAGTGGGAGCAGTGGGAGCAGTGGGAGCAGTGGTAGCAGTGGGAGCAGTGGTAGCAGTGGGAGCAATGGGAGCAGTGGGAGCAGTGGTAGCAATGGGAGCAGTGGGAGCAGTGGTAGCAGTGGGAGCAGTGGGAGCAGTGCGAGCAGTGGGAGCAGTGGGAGCAGTGGTAGCAGTGGGAGCAGTGGGAGCAGTGGTAGCAGTGGGAGCAGTGGTAGCAGTGGGAGCAGTGGGAGCAGTGGGAGCAGTGGGAGCAGTGGTAGCAGTGGGAGCAGTGGGAGCAGTGGTAGCAGTGGGAGCAGTGGGAGCAGTGGGAGCAGTGGTAGCAATGGGAGCAGTGGGAGCAGTGGGAGCAGTGGGAGCAGTGGTAGCAGTGGGAGCAGTGGTAGCAGTGGGAGCAATGGGAGCAGTGGGAGCAGTGGTAGCAATGGGAGCAGTGGGAGCAGTGGTAGCAGTGGGAGCAGTGGGAGCAGTGGGAGCAGTGGGAGCAGTGGGAGCAGTGGTAGCAGTGGGAGCAGTGGGAGCAGTGGTAGCAGTGGGAGCAGTGGGAGCAGTGGGAGCAGTGGGAGCAGTGGGCGCAGTGGTAGCAGTGGGAGCAGTGGGAGCAGGCTGGGATGGGCAGAACACACACGGAGAATGAATTAGGAAAGATTGACAAAGAGAGCATGGAAAACAAAACAGGTGTGTGTGTGTGTGTGCGTGCGTGCGTGCGTGCGTGCGTGCGTGCGTGGGTGTGTACGTGCGTGTACGACGTATAACTCTGTTCGTTCGTATCATATTTACAAGAATAAAACACAACGTTATTATCAGGTTGTTCTTCTGTGTATTTTAGAGAAACAAGTCGCAAAGTTACACATCAGTGAGATTAACATCAATTGTATGTAAAGTTATGTCAGTGTGACTGTACGGTGTAAATCGGAAACGAAATAAAAGAGAAAACCTTAGTATTTTAGTATGGTTCGAATACCTTGGAACGTACTCATGATTGGCATTGACACTGGCAACATTGTTAACGTAGTTACGGTTGACGTCAGCTCTTCTATCCACCTGTTCTCCCATCCTTTGCTGGCCTGAAAACAGAATTCGTTCGTTGTACCATGTGTCAAGTCAACACAGAAATCCTTAAGACAGCGGTATATTGAAATCAAATGGGTCGACGGTGCAACCGGAGTTATAATACACGTATTGCGGTTATATGATAATGAACGGCGAGTGTTGTGTTGTCACAACTAATAGTAATAATCATTAAAAATCATCGAAAGAATTGACATTAGTCGTTAGATCTGGAAAAGTTTAAAATAGTGGATGTCCAAAATGATAAACACTGTGTTGGACATTGCCGATCATAGGCGTTACTTCCATCCTCTCGCCGATCACATGACAAAATTCGTCAGTTTTCAATGGTTCCATTTTCACTTCAACTGATGTTTAACCAAACATTAATGTAATAGCTAGCACGTCGTAGTGGATACTAGGTAAGATTTGTTTTCGCAATTTGAATTTGAAGTTAGACTAGCGAAAACATCGAATTGAGGATGCACCTTTAACAACATCAAGATTTAACATCAGCCTATTAAGCGTCCAACTTGTTTATTGTTTTGCAGGCCGCCTTTATCAAATATCTATGAAACCCATAATATGACATCATCGGAAATCCTCGCGCATTTCTCGCGGTTTCCGCCAAACTACGTACTGTAGCGTTTCTAGCGGTTTCCGCTGATCTCCGTACCCTGGCGTTGCTGGCAGTGACCGTTGATTTATCTACTGTAATGTACTGTAATGTACTGTAATGTTTCTAGCGGCCGGGTGGCGTCTCCCGCGTCTCCCGCCGTTTTCTCAGTTACCCGTGTTTCTACAAACTCGCTGTTTTCTCTTTTTTCCCGCTTTTCTACAAACTCGTCGTTTTCTCCATTTTCTCGCGTTTCTACAAATTCGCCTTTTTTCCATTTTCCCCCGTTTCTACAAATTTGCCATTTATTTGCGTTTCTGCAAAATTGCCATTTTCTCCATTTTGCCGCGTTTCTATAAACTCGCCGTTTTCTTGAGGCTGGCTTGCACTACCAGTCTGTCAAGACTGGCATGAATATACACTCGGGTACTCGGTAGAAATTGAATGGCTCAGTGATAGAATGTCGCCTGCCACGAAGGCATCGTGATTAATTCCCGTCTAATGCTTCTTTTTAGTGGTACTTACACAATCACACTTAGTGAAGCATTTTAAAATTAAAATAAACATCATGCCATTACCACAGTAACTTTTAAAGCACACACAATCAACATACACACGCACACGTACAATCACACGCACGCACGCACGCACGCACGCACGCACGCACGCACGCACGCACGCACGCACGCACGCACGCACACACACACACACACACACACACACACACACACATACACTTAACGCAGTTAATGCAGTCTATGCTCATAACGCACGCATGATCTAAATGTGTGGATGTATAGTGGACAACGCACCATGCTTGTACATACCAGGGCGCGTGTGCATACACACATAACCTGTAAGCCCGGTACAGAGAAATGCACACGCATGATAGTCGTACCTTCACCGAGTATCATCAGCACTGGAACGTTATTCTTAAGAGCGTTATCGTTGTCCCTTTTGGCATCTCCACCGCTGCCTAGTTGCACTTGCGTTATGGGAATTCGCCGGTCTGACAACAGAATTTGTTAATATGTTAAGCTATGTGTATTATATTTCATTTCAATACATATGCCTTGAAACTGCCGAATTAAATCATGTGAATGGACGGTGCCATCGGAGTAAATATACACAAATTGCGGTCACATGGTAATAACTAGCGATTGCCGTCACAACTAATAGTAATAGCAATAAAGGGCTATGTTGACGTGGCAGAAAATTTTAATGAAACATACACATTCCCTAACACAATACTTATAAACACATACACACACCCGGAAGCGCGCGCGCGCACGCACACACACACACCACACCGCGTGCATAACCTAATTGTGTACAGTGTACACGTGTAGTGGACACCGCAACATGCTTGTTACACACGAGTTGTCGCTCGCGCATCCACACGTGACCAGTAAGCACGAACCCGGACCGAGAAACGCGTCATGGTGTACCTTCTTTGTCGTTGTCACAGACTATGTGTTGTTGCAGGTTGTGTCGAAAAGTGTTCAGTTCGACCGGGTCTTGTACGTCGACGAGGATGAAGTACGTGATATTGGGATTCAGCCCACTGTTGCCTCCCTCTACCTTCAACGTTGGGTTACATATAAACGTTAGTTATTGTGTTGCGCGATATCCAATTCCTGGTGTCGTTCAAAGCGAATACGCTTCAATCCTACCAAACCCCTATTCACTCTATACCTCATTTTTTCTGGGAAGCATTCAACCACGTCACAATTACTGCGCAAACACTAGATACCGCGCTATATCTGAACGTACTTCTTTGAAATTAAGACTACCGCACTGCGATTATTTGCAATCTTATTAGAAGTACAACATATTGCAATACTGTATTTCAAATTAATTAATTAATGTAACGGTATTGCAAATTAATTAATAGAAAATAATTTATACAAATTAATTAATGTAAAACATATTATGTATGATGTGATTGGTGTACACTGTATTATTTTTCTACATGATAGACAATGTATATAGGTCATATGTTGATAATAAAATAAACAATATATATATTGTATAAGATCTTGTCTTACTATTATTTAATATTTCAACATACTAGTACACTAGAGCCGAAATGTATTATGAAGGTGTTGATGCATATTTGGAGTACTTTACTAGTAAGTACCTACCTAATTTACTAGTAAGTACTTTCCATTTTCATTTCAATTTATGTTTGACCAAACATTAATCTAATATTTTGTCTGATGATTTCACAAAGAAAACTACATGCAAAAGTTGCACAAGCGAGCTAGCACGTCGTGGTGGATACTAGGTAAGATTTATTTTCGCAATATGAATTTGAAGTTAGACTAGCGAAAACATTGAGGATGCACCTTTAACAACATCAAGATTTAACAACAGCCTATCAAGAATAAATGTGAACTTATAAACTTACCGGTTGTTGGTTGCGATTAACATTGCGCCTGGCTATAGAACTCCATCTCGCTATGCCGATAGATGAGACGTCGTCAGCGGCGAAGAGATCGTTGACTGTCACGGGTGTAGTTTTCTCACCCTGGGTGAAGATGTGACAACCTATGTGGAACATAACCGAATCATGCTCACACGATCCTCATTTTCTCGTATTCATTGTATTCAAGTATTTTTCGTTAATCATGTCCATGTTTTCATTTTGAAATACAGTAACGACTATCCGAAGTACCCGCCTGTGGTAGATAATATAAACTACACTAGTCGACGTCATTAACTGTAGCTGAGCCCACGTTATTTACGTGAACATTTGTCATATCACCCCTGCCGCTACTGATGTGCAGATTCTGCACATGTTTATTTCACTTGGTAAACTCTAAATTGTTGTGAAGCAATCTAAATTCTTTAAACTCGTAATGTTTGTCAAGAATTCTCACAATGTTAATTGCACACAATTGTGGATAGTGTTGTGGCGAATTAGATGTTCAATCTATGATGTAATTGTAGGAGTCACTTTGGCGATCTAGATGGGCCGCCTGTTATATAACGTAGGTTGTGGTGAACAGACAAACGTCGTCACTGGGGGCGGAGTTATTGGGTTGGGTATAGCTAACTGTAAAGTTATGGGCTGGGTATAGCTAACTGTAAATCCAGCCATACACGTAACGACTTTTATTTGCCAACAGTTTGTCTGCCGAAAATGTGACCGACTGTTGAACAGACACACAAGCCCGCCATACACATGCCGACTTTTAGTCGCCAGCCGTTTATCTACCAACAAATAGTTGGCATCTATCCGTCGGCGGGTGAGAGATGTCCTATGATGCGTCACGCCAAAACCAGGCGCTTCTCGCTAGATATAGTTCGGCGCAGGAGCCTAAAACGCATGGTGTACCTTCGAATTGTCGAAAATGGGTTAACGACGGAATCGATCATCAAAATTATCCATCTTTCCATAAATCCATTTATATAAGCTGAAAGATTGTTCAAACTAGTAATATTTAGCACTTTATTGAAGCCCCTGATTAGCGTCGCGGTTGAGTCTGAAACAAAGCCATTTTTACGCTTACAAGTGGGAAACCCCACATGTTTTACGTGGCTGGGGAGCTTATGACGTCAACTACACGTGTGATTGGGAATCTATTATTCCAGAACAATGGAACAGCTCCTATTATATATAATTTACCCAGCAACAAAGTGCTGTTGTTGCTATGGAAATAGCGAAACGCTCGCTGATTGGTCGAAAACGTAAGCGCGCATGCGCAGTCGGCTTGTTTACACATTCCTTTCGTCTTTGTTCGCCATTTGCGCTCGCTGCTTTCGTCTTCGATTCGTTAAAGAATTGCACTATGGCATCGAAAGAAGCTTATTTAGCTACCGAGTTGGATGGTGCGAGGGGGTGCAATCTCGAGGACAGCAATTTAGCTGCCGTGATTGAAGATTACTTCGAAGGCCGCGTCGAGCCCTTGGAAGTCGCCTCGGCAGGGGCAGGGGAAGACCACATTGAGCCTGCACTGGTTGGCTCAGCGCCAGCGGGAGCGGACTTTCCAAATTGGGGAAACTGACATTGTGTTGTGTTATTATGTATGTAATGTGTAAATAATGTTTTATTTTCAGATATTTCAGGGATTTACTTTAGGGGTTCGGCTTCCATTGCTCGCGGTAGTCTCCGGGAATACCAAACCTGGTAGTAAATGAGGTGGCATTCAATAAATATTACGTTTTTCCACTTTATACTTCTTAATATTTTTTATACACACCTACTGGAAGAGTATACAAAATGTCATTCCATTTGGAGCATCATAAGTGGATGGTTGCTATGGAAGAAGCATTTTTTCAATGTCGTTTTTTAAAGCAGATTTTTTTCAAAACTGTTATTCCAAGAACGTGTACACTAAAAGTGTAATATCTTGGCCCAGTAGTAAGATACACTATTCACGTTGGTGTCATTTTAAAGCTGTGTAGCTCCTCTATTTGAATATGTAATACAATTGTTTTGTCAAATTGTCGAGAAGTGCCTGGTTTTGGCATGTGGCATGTTGGTGGAGAACATACACATAACGACTACATTTGAGTTGCCAACTAAACAAGTAGTCGCCAACATGTTGGCAACTGAAGAATCAGTGTGTGTCTGGCGGGCTGAAGACAGACAATCACTCAAAGCTGGCCAGTCGTTAAGAGAAGACGCAATTTTGGCAGCTCGATGTCGATCGAAGATAAGTGGCATGTAGAAACCAAGTGGGGTGCTTAACCCGTGAGTAGGATATACGTTATTGTTATAGAATTACTGTTGTAACGCTCGATAATATACAGTGTTATTTAATGTATTACGATGAAGCGTTAACGTGTTGTATCAGATGCTACTATTTCGGTTGTAATTATGTCAAATCGCTATCCACGACCAAGCTAAGGGTTTAGCTGGATGGTGCGCGTAACAGGGGCGGCGTCCCACCAAACGTGCGGGACAATCGGGTCGGTGCGGGACAACCGGGTCGGTGCGGGACAATCGGGTCGGTGCGGGACAATCGGGTCGGTGCGGGACAATCGGGTCGGTGCGGGACAATCGGGTCGGTGCTGGACAACCGGGTCGGTGCGGGACAATCGGTTCGGTGCAGGACAATCGGGTCGGTGCGGGACAATCGGTTCGGTGCGGGACAATCGGGTCGGTGCGGGACAATCGGTTCGGTGCGGGACAATCGGGTCGGTGCGGGACAATCGGGTCGGTGCGGGACAATCGGTTCGGTGCGGGACAATCGGGTCGGTGCGGGACAACCGGGTCATTGCAGGACAATCGGGTCGGTGCGGGACAACCGAGTCATTGCAGGACAATCGGTTCGGTGCGGGACAACCGGGTCATTGCAGGACAATCGGGTCGGTGCGGGACAATCGGGTCGACGTGCGGGACAACCGGGTCGTTGCGGAACAACAGGGTCGGTGGGGGACAACCGAGTCGGCGTGCGCGCGAGATGTGGGGCGAGGACATCGTGACGGCGTGTCGCAGCGTCACTGGCGTGAGTACAAAGGGCAAACGTACCAGGCTTGGATGGCAAAGTTGCGGTGTTGTACATTAATGACTTATGAAAAATACTCTCGAACCACTTGACTCCAGGTTATTATGCTTTTGAACTAATAGAATTGGAGCAGACTCCAGGTTGTTATGTTATTCCATTTCATGTTACTGTGTACAGTTGTATATTAAAATGTAATTAAGTTTAATTATACTTAATGTGTTGTCATCAATTACGCAAATCATCCTCTAGGTGCAAAGTAATTTATGGAAGTTCTAATTCTTAAAAAAACAACTTTTATCAAGCTAAATTCTAGAACTCACTAAACAATCAAGAAAGATTTCAAAGTGCGTGTGGTACACACGTACACGTACGCACGCACCCACCCACCGACCCACCTACCCAAAATTACTTTGTGAGTCATTCATAAAAATATATCAATTATAAATTACTCTGTTATGGTAACTTTTAGCCACTTTTATGTGGGTAGTATATTATATAATCGGTATATAGTACTAATAATAATATTATTACTATATACAGCGTGTAGCTATGATTATATTAAGCCTTTTGGGGGTTTACTTCACTACACATCCTACAACGGTATTTTCAGTGGTAACCAGACTTGATTGTTCTAGCAGAACTCGACGGTTCTTACAGAAGTCGACGGTTCTCGCAGAACTCGATCAATGTTGGGAACGAACAATGCAGAGAAGGAGCGAACGTCAGCCATCGTTGGTAAGCACAGGAGGTTGATCAAGACACTTAAAGAGGCACGAGTTGGGCAGATCGTATTGTCGGGGATATTACCAATAATGGGAGGCAGGGGTGAGGAATATAGGAACTGTAGGAGGATGGCGATCAACACACAAGTACAGAAGGTATGTATGGAGGAGGGAGTAGGCTTCGTAGACATGTGGTTAAACTTTGTGGGAAGATATGACTTTTTCATGAGAGATGGACTTCATCTGACAGGGAAGGGTGCTGCAGTTCTTGGGTATGAGTTTGTCAGAGTTGTCGACAAGGGCACAGGTACCATAAATTATTTAAACTAGATGCGCAGGGGGAACTGACAGAGAAAACTCAAAGGAGTACTACTACAAATACACATCCAAAGAAATGTTCAGTGATTTCAGACAATGAACTTAAATGTGTATGCTTAAATGTCAGGAGCATAGTAAGTAAAAAAAGTGAGTTACACATTATGGTAGCAGATATTGATCCTCATGTAATAAGCATCACAGAATCATGGGCAAATGAAGATATAGTAGATGCTGAGTTAGCACTGACAGGCTATGTAATGTTTAGGAAGGATAGACGAGAAAGAAGGGGAGGTGGAGTAATTTTGTATATTAAAGAATCTATCCAAGGATATGAAATTACACTGAAAAGTGAAGCAGATAATGTGGAAGCAATTTGGTGTAACATAGTTACCAGGAACTCAACATTAACAATAGGAGTAGTTTATCGTAGTCCTAACATAGGACAAGAGGAAGATGTAAAATTACAAAAGGCGATAAGGGATGCGAGCAAGGGAGAATGTGTTATAATGGGTGATTTTAACCATGGCCATATACAATGAGAATCATTAGAGAGTGCTGGAGGTGACGACCATCAGTTTCTACTTCTAACACAGGATTGTTTCCTTACTCAACATGTCTTGGAACCAACCGGAGGTGGGAATGTGTTAGATTTAATTTTGTCTTCTCAAAATGAATTAGTTGACAATGTTAAAGTACACGAACCTTTGGCTTCAAGTGACCATAACCAAATCCATTTTAATATAAAAGTAAAAACAGGGAATACATATAAAAAACAATGGAGGAGGAACTTCAACAAAGGCAAATATAAAGTGATGAGAACATATATAGCAAATATAGATTGGAATAACTTGCTGAAGAACAAGACAGCAACAGAATGCTGGACTTGTTTAAAATATGAGATTGAGGGCATTATTGAGAAATTTATTCCATTAAGAAAACAAGGGAAAAGATCCAGGAAAAAACACCTGTCAAAAGAAGCTATTAGACAAATTGCTCACAAACAGATGCTGTGGAGGGTCTATAAACACATTGGAAATGTAGAATACTACACAAACTACAAAGAGGCACTTAACCTAGCTACAACTGAAATTAGAAAATCTAAAAGAACCTTTGAAAAAAAATTGGCAGGTAATATAACAAATGACAGCAAGAGTTTCTATGCTTATGTAAGGAGTAAACAGAAAGTTTGAGATAAGGTCGGACCACTGGAAAACAACAGTGAAAACATAATTTCAGATGGGTTCCAAATGGCAGAGGTCCTGAATGAATATTTCAGCTCAGTTTTTACCATAGAAGATATCAGCTCACTTCCAGTTCCATTGACTAAATTTGAGGGCAATAAATCAGAATATTTAGGGCAGTTATTTGTAACTCCTGAAATGATTAATTAAGAAGATGAAAGATAATAAATCACCTGGAGTTGATGGGATACCACAAAAACTGCTAAAGGAAATTATTGATCAAATTAGTACACCACTTGCAAACTTATTTAACTTGTCACTAGAAGAAGGAATAGTTCCTTCAGAATGGAAAGAAGCAAACATTACGCCGATATTTAAGAAGGGATCGAGGAAGAAGCCAGAAAATTACAGACCAGTGAGTTTAACATCAGTTGTATGTAAATTACTCGAAACATTAATTAGAGACCACATGGTGGAATTCCTCGTAAAACATAAATTAATAAATACATCTCAACATGGATTCCTAAAAGCAAGGTCATGTCTAACCAATATCTTATGTTTTTTTAGAAGAAATTACAAAGTGGGTAGATGACGGGTCACCAGTGGATGTTGTCTACTTAGATTTTCAGAAAGCTTTTGATAAAGTGCCACATCAAAGATTGTTACTTAAACTAAAAGCCCATGGTTTAGGCAATGATGTAATCAACTGGATAGAAAAGTGGCTTACACACAGAAGACAGAGAGTAATATGAGAGATGGTGAGATTTCAAACTGGAAATCTGTTTTGAGTGGGGTACCACAGGGATCAGTATTAGGCCCTATACTGTTTTTAATATATATAAATGATTTGGAGGATGACATATCTAGCAAAGTACTCAAATTTGCAGATGACACAAAAGTATTCAGAAAGGTTACTAATGATACAGATAAACAAAGTTTACAGGATGATCTAGAAAAATTAGTTAAATGGTCAGAAAAATGGTAAATGTTATTCAATTTTGGGAAGTGTAAATGTATACACATAGGACATGGAAATATGGACGAGGAATATAAAATGGGGGATGCTGTACTAAGTAGAACCACACAAGAAAAGGATTTAGGAATAACATTTAATGCTGACATGAAAGTTTCAGAGCAATGTGGGATTGCTGCTTCGAAAGGAAATCAAATTCTAGGGCTAATTAGGAGAACTATCACGTATAAGGAGAAACATCTAATTGTACCCCTGTACAAAGCAATAGTTAGACCACATTTGGAATATTGTATTCAAGCATTGAGGCCATATCGTAAAAAAAGACATAGATAAGCTAGAAAGAATACAACGAAGAGCAACTAAAATGATTCCAGAATTAAGAGACCTTAGTTACGAAAGTCGCTTATTACAATGTGGTTTGACAACTCTAGAGACCAGGAGACTAAGAGACCAAATAGAAGTGTTTAAAATAGTGAACGGTTATGAGGATGTTGATAGGAATTTGTTCTTCAAACTTAAAGAAGGCAGTAGAACCAGAGGACACAAAGCAGCATTAGTTAAGGAGCAGTGTAGGTTGGACATGAGAAAGTACTCTTTCTCACAGAGGTGATAAATGAATGGAACAAACTGCCAAATGATTGTGTTAATGCTAGTAGTGTGAATATGTTTAAAAATAGAATTGACAGATATCTGATAAGGGCGGGCTACACATAGATGAGAAAATTGTTGGACTCTCGATAAGCCAATGGCTTCCTTGTCCACTTGCCATCTGGAACTTGTTGTTCGAGATGGCAATCTTGTTAAATCTTGTTAAATCTGGTTAAATATCGCAGTCAGAACTCGACGGTTCATGTGGAACTTGATGGTTCTCGCACATCTCGCCAAGTTTTGCCGTTTCATCACCATTTTGTCCGCTACAGCGCTTCATACTTTTATCCGCTACGGTGCTTCATACTTTTGTCCGCTACGGCGCGTCATACTTTTGTCCTCTACGGCGCTTCATACTTTTGTCCGCTACGGTGCTTCATACTTTTGTCCGCTACGGCGCTTCATACTTTGTCCGCTACGGCGCCTCATACTTTTGTCCGCTACGGCGCTTCATACTTTTGTCCGCTACGGTGCTTCATACTTTTGTCCTCTACAGCGCTTCATACTTTTGTCCGCTACGGCGCTTCATACTTTGTCCGCTACAACGCGTCATACATCGGCGCTCCAAGAACAAGATTTCTACTCACCGCTGTGTTCCTTCCGACAGACCGACGAAGACTCGAATGCTTTGAGGAAAGCAGCCTTGAACTTAGTGATGTCGTGTTCGCGGAGTTGGAAGTCGTCTTCCCACCCAAGAAATACTATCGGTATCTTCATGGAGAGTTCCCAATGTTTTCTCAGCAAGGTCCAAATATTATCTACAGGCGTTGCAAGGTCAACCCTAACGTACTGAAACATGGTTCAACAAAACACACAGTTAGCGTAGGAATACCTGACTTAGACAAGAGCCCAAATACATTGTGGTGATTTTTGTTGGGAGCCAAAAAATCACTATTGCTTAGGTGAATTGGGGCTTATGTCTCAAGCTCGTCTGCCTATTGAGTAGTGCCTTTTGTGCTCCCAACCAAATTCACCAAAAATGGGGTTGGGCTAATGTTGAAATCAGGTTGATAGTTACCCATAATTATACAATTTTCAACATCTTTTGTTTCGTACTTACTTTCGAACTTTCTTGTGTAGAATGAAATGAAATCTCCCCAAAAGTCGCCAGTCTGAAATAATAACATCAAATTGGCATTAATGTTGCTATACAAACTGAACGGTGACGCTGTAGACCAAACTTACATTCAAGCATTAGTTTCATTAAGCAGCCAGGTATTATTAGAAGATATGTCATTGTTGCAAGGATCAGTCTTTACTTTAAATTAAATTAACTTGTATACCTGCTGTGTTTGATTGTAGTAAGGGTATCATAAAAAAGTATATCAGGCTAGATATGAACATATACAACCCGATACTTAGAGTAACTATTGCTGTTATATCACAAATGACGATGTGTTGAATCTTCAAACTTATATTTGCCTACATTTTGCCTATGTCTCCGCGGTCACAGTGGGTTATCGACGGTGGATTGTGTTGCAACCAAGACTTTCACAATCAACACACTATTATTAGATGTTATCACTAGACATCAATCCGTGCATACGGTGGTCTTTGGAATTGTTATGTACACACCATGCATCTTTATTGGCGTAGAGAGGTATTAAGTCGATATGTTTAAAGCATGGTTACAAGAACAATTAATTGCCCAGTTGGTTAATCGTTCGTGTAAAATGTGCAACACGCAAGCAGGTTTTTCGTTGGCCGACAAATAATCTTCAAATGTCGGTTATTATGATGCGAATACCGACATGTCTTGTTCAAGATCGGGGGTCATTGGGCAATGTCTGACAGTGCTAGATTCCAAGAGATCAGGCCTTGCCGGCTAGTGTACTGCAGATCTAAACAAAATGTCGGGGTTTTTACGTGTAACGACCTATTGGAAGCGTGATTGTGGTCACGTGCACAAACATAAATTCATTGCTTATATCATGAAACCCTAGCGCGAGTATTTCCCGGAAATGTTCTTTCGGTAGACGGTAGTAGGACCGATACCCAGTCAGATCTTCCTCTCCTCGTTCTTCAACGAGATTGTTGTAGAATCCTCGACTGTCTCATGTGAGAATATAGTTAATTACCCACGTTGATCTTTTAATTGTCTTTCGGCGTTTTTTTATTCTCCGTTGCATGACCAAGACAAACAGAGCTGGCTTCTCCGCTTCGCTGCCACGTCAGATGTGAATGCCGCCATTTTGGCTGAATTCCAAACTCGCCACTAGAGGCGTGTTAATCGCGAAAAATATCTACTAATGTGCTGTAAGTGGCCCGACACGTTTGACCCCGATGAAAGATCTGCAGTCCCCCACGGAGATATCGGTTAGTACGCTGCTGCCCTCTCAAGACGGCGATTAGCGAGGAGGCTGGCTTCAATTCGGGCGTCTGTCTCTCGACAGTTTCAGGCATTAGCCAATCAGCGACCGCTAAGGCCCAATGCAGGTGCACCCGTCGTGATTATTAATTAAAACTCAAGTGGGCATTGGTGTCAGTCAATGGGTTGCACTTGAAGTGCCTAGACACGTCGTTCGTGTAACCACAAATATAGTTTAGCTGCGCTTTGGCACGCGACACGGTATCGACCAATCGGGACATAAATCATTTGTGTATACGGGTCTTTAGATGTCGGGCGTAGCAAAAGGGCATTTACCCTGGAGTGGGCTTGTCCACACCGTCTGATGTTGAAGAATGTGCGTCCACGTGGCCGTTTATGCTGTTTCTACGTGTGATGTGGCTGCGGATGAATTTGGCAGTGTCGTCTACCTAAACCAATAAAATTAACATTTGTTCAGTATACAGCAAGCATTGAAACCAGATGCTACATTCATGAAGTGGACACCTGCGATTTCCTGCGATTTTCTCTGGTGATCTGAACACGTATCATGGAAGCAGACGGAACCCAAATGTGTTCCTCACTCTAGTAATGTTTTAACGCATACATTAAGCTCCGGTTTTATGAGAGTTTTCAGTGGTTGCAGCTTTAAACAGGTCGGCATATTCAACATAGGTAATTTCACATGCGGAAATATTAATTCAAAAATTACTTCTCCTAAGATTCGTCATTTGTTACACGGAATTAAATAAATAGCATAATGGCAGCGCCATCACTGACGTGCAAGCTGGACAAAATATTCTGCATACATTATGCAAATTAATCATGTTGCAGAGGTGCGTGTTATGTAATCAGGAGGATGGAGAATCTCTGAGGTTGTCATACCTCATTGGAACACATGAATTTGAGTTCATGAATCAAAACATCCAGATCTTCTTCAGGCAAACGCAAGTGGACAGTGCGACAATCCAGATGATGCTTGGCGTATTCGACGACTGAAACAATAAAAGTGTAATGTATGATATGAAGACATAAAAAGAACGAAGAAATAAACATGACATCGGTCGGAGGGGAACACCAGTGATTTGTGCTAATATCAAATATCCCCAGGTAGCTCACATCAAGTCTCACAACAGGTTTTTGTTCCTCACACTCAAATGCTGGAACGAACTCACAATCACACTAATATTATTTGAAATTTAGTTACCTTCCGCAAAAATTTATCAGGATGTGCATTGTGGAATTTCATTCTAAATCCTCGATAGTTTCTCACTTTGTGGCGATTTTTGCACTTTCCTACTCGTGGTATTATGCTTAACGATACTAATAAATTGCCGTTTAAATCCTTTGATTAAAGAATGCACGCATACCGGACAAAGGACTATGCGGATAAGGTTTGTTGGGAAGGCAAATCAGAAAGACTCGTGGGCAAATGAAAGGGCAGGGAAAATGCACCCAGTTTGCATGTAAAAAATGCCCTCTGGTTTGTTGTTCGTACCTGTTCTGAATTTCGTATTTTTCATGGATTCAGTAGACTCGACGAGCACCAATACAAACAGATGTTTCGCCGCCACCGTGTTTGGTAGCTTAACCACTGAAAAGGGTGACAAACATAGCATGACATCACCCAGTGGGCCACTGTATACGTCACCAGTACAGCATCCTTTAGCTAACATTAATGTATGAATAAAAAATGTATCACATATTGGGGAGCAATGCGAATTTTGCAAATCAAAATGTATATATTTGGTTGTACTCTAACTTGAAAATGGCATGATTTTGATATATCTATAAAACATATTTAGGTGGTACGGAGTACTTCCCCCAGGGGGCATCATTGATGCTTTCCATTCAATGAACGGCATAACAAGCAACATGTTGGAATAACAAAACGAAACCGATATAACAGAACTGCGCCAAACAGTAGAACTTTGTATTCTGCTTCAAGCATATAAGATAGGTCGAAATAATCGGAATAATTTACACATACCACGATAGTCTATGTTTCACAAAGGAAACAGGAAATACGTAATATCACCGCAGACAGCCCAAAGTGATCTTTTGTTTCGTGATTGTGCCATAACAACTGATTAGAATCGAGACCGTGTAATGGCCGCTTTACACGAGATATTAATTGATCACTTGGTCGGCCAACATGATGTCGCGCGATATCGCGGTGCAACAATCGATCGTGTAAACGACGATTGTTGCTGTAGAATTGGGAATGGTTACAACTTAACCGACAGTCTGCGGCGACTTTGAAGCGGTGACCAATCAACGACCGACCACAGGTGCATCCGTCTTGATCTATCGTCAAAGTTCAAGTTGGTATTTGCACTCCCAGTGTCTAGACACGTCTCTTGCCTAAACACATCATTTAGTAGCTGCGCATTGTCTCGCAACATTGTATCGTCCGACTAATCGGGGGCACACATCAATCGTGTAAACCGGCCATTTCTATACACTGGACTACGTTTAACATAATCACGGATAACAGATTCAGCCGTTTAGTGGCTGAGACAGAATCATCATCTATCACCGCCGTGCTGAAAGGCGCCGCCTAAAAGAATAACGTCCGCCGCTTAGTAGAATCAGGTACACGAAAACCGATGCATTGTAGCGGGAAGTAGCAAGTTATCCTCGAAAACCTCAAGGCTTTTTTGACTGTAGATCAGTATTTTTTAGAAAAACGATACAACGAACAAAAAACACGGTACAATATTACATAGACAAAAATATCAGACATATATACTATATAGCTGAATTGCGACTTTTGTCTATGTAAGAAAATATGTCGATGTTGGAGAATACCAATTTATGAAATTGTCGTAACTACTATGTAGCAACTTAGAATGGACGAAATAACATTCAATTGTTTCACGTACATTCACTTCCACATCAATCTGTGTCCATTTATTTCTGACTTTCGCATAAGAGAATCAGCCACACAAGAGAATCAAATTGCTGTGGCCCGAAGTGATTATTTTACGTTGAGTCCACTGATTCTACTAACAAACTAACGTCAAGTTAGAAAACAAAGCAAAGTTGCTTAAAACAAAGTACATACCTCTACTGTTTTCATCCATCAGATCTACGTCGAAACGCCGGTCTTTAAGGGTTTTCTGGATCTCAAGGACACGTTTCTTGTTGGCCGATGCGTAATGTATAAGAACATTTCCTGCAAAAATAACAGATTCCTTAATAGTTTATTTCTTGACCCCTATATGCACTTCCGCTTCTTGAAACTGTTCCCCAGGTTTGTGGAAGTGCACGTACGGCACAATGAAACAGCTAAGCAAGTTTAGACGCCTCAAATAGCAGATTTTTATTAGCATAAATGGGATGAGTAAGATATGTAGCTTCTGCTCCCTTACTGTGTTAGTTTAAGATTTGATTTATCGATAGAAATGTCGATGAAATATAATGCATTCCCAACAAACCATTAATTATAAGAGAAAGTGAAAGCCGTTCCATACCGATGTTGTCTTGTCCACAAGAACCTGGAAACGAAATAATTATGTTGCTTGAAAATTGGATCTTGCAATATACATATATTAAAGATTTTGTTTTATGAAACTCCGCAATATGACAGCATTCATTTCGCCACAATTAATAGGAATTAATACAATAAATCTTACTTTTTTATCGCTGCAAGTGCCCTTTTTTTTTGGACTTTATCCGGAGTAGATTGCAGTAATTTATGCCCTTTTTGTAAAAAGTGGAAGTGTTCCCGCGTAGTTGCCCTTTATGAAAAATTAATTGCTATTTCAGGACCGTCCTCTAAATAGATGGTCGTTTTATAGAAACTGTGTCGTGTTATAGAAACTGTGCCGTTTTATAGAAACCGTGCCGTTTTATAGAAACCGTGCCGTTTTATAGAAACTGTGCCGTTTTATAGAAACTGCGTCGTTTTATAGAAACTGTGCCGTTTTATAGAAACTTTGCCGTTTTATAGAAACTGTGCCGTTTTATAGAAACTGTGCCGTTTTATAGAAACTGTGCCGTTTTATAGAAACTGTGCCGTTTTATAGAAACTTTGCCGTTTTATAGAAACTGTGCCGTTTTATAGAAACTGTGCCGTTTTATAGAAACTGTGTCGTTTTATAGAAACTGTGCCGTTTTATAGAAACTTTGCCGTTTTATAGAAACTGTGCCGTTTTATAGAAACTTTGTCGTTTAATAGAAACTTTGCCGTTTTATAGAAACTTTGCCGTTTTATGTTTCACTTTCAGGACTTTGCCACCAGTGGAAATTCACTATGTGACCTGATAGAACAATCCATCTCTACTGAAAGAAGGGCCTAATAAAACAGGACACGGAAGCATCTCAAGGGCACTAGGGTACTAATGGACGAGCTGGGGCAATTACCCTGTTGTGGTTTAATGGTATGCACTGTAAAATAGTAAGAAGTGTGTAGGATCCCTTTAATGAAATGTCCTTCCATGTGATCAAATTCAAATGTACACAAATAAAATAAAATAGGAAATTGGGTCATTCAGCGTACTACATGGCGTACTACATGGCGTACTACATGGCGTACTACATGGCGTGCTACATGGCATGCTACATGGCGTGCTACATGGCGTGCTACATGGCGTGCTACATGGCGTGCTACATGGCGTACTACATGGCGTACTACATGGCGTACTACATGGCGTACTACATGGAGTACTACATGGCGTACTACATGGCGTACTACATGGCGTACTACATGGCGTGCTACATGGCGTACTACATGGCGTACTACATGGCGTACTACATGGCGTACTATATGGCGTACTACATGGCGTACTACATGGCGTACTACATGGCGTGCTACATGGCGTACTACATGGCGTACTACATGGCGTACTACATGGCGTACTACATGGCGTACTACATGGCGTGCTACATGGCGTGCTACATGGCGTACTACATGGCGTGCTACATGGCGTACTACATGGCGTACTACATGGCGTGCTACATGGCGTACTACATGGCGTACTACATGGCGTACTACATGGCGTACTACATGGCGTACTACATGGCGTGCTACATGGCGCAGCCCACGCTGACTCGTCGAATAAAGAGATACCCGAGGATGAAAGTGATGTGGGCAGACTGCGATGGGCAGGACACATACGGAGAATGAGGGAGGAAATATTGACAAAGAGAGCACGGAAAACAGAGGAGGGTGGTCGACGGAGAAGAGGAAGATCGAAATTAAGACGAGGAGAGTGTTAGGAGAGATCTCGACCGGGTAGAAGTAAATATCCAAAAGTGGGAGAGACTGGCGGAACAGATCAAGTGGTGCCCCTCCCGCACCTCGCAAGGACCAGACATTAAGGAGTGGCCGCGACTTACCCTTGGTTCTGGGGAAGTATTTCTCCAGGCCAGTTAGAACGAGCAGCGCGTTCGTTGCTGCGAGCACCAGGAGTTTGTTGTCACTTCGGTAACATCTGTCCAGCGCTGCACAATCACGATAATAGTCAACGTTCTCCATATGCTGGAAAACTTTGTTAACACTAAACTGCAAAATATGTCATGTAACAGTGCATTGTATCACTTTTGCCGCTACTGAGCGCACACGATTTCATATATGACGGTGTCTAAATTTAAAGCGAAACAAAAGTCATGGTTTATGGGCTATGCACCTAAAAGTCATGGTTTATGGGCTATGCACCTAAAAGTCATGGTTTATGGGCTATGCACCTAACAGTCGTGGTTTATGGGCTATGCACCTAAAACTCATTGTTTATGTGCTATGCACCTAAAAAAGTTAATGAAAACTAACCATTTGCATGCCAGTGCCGCACGGTCCAAGGAACTTCCAGGCAGTGGAAACTGATCCAGGTATGTTTCTGATAAAGCTTGTAAAATCGGACGCTGTGAAATTATCGTGTCGCCATTTGTATTTCTCCGCCTACCGAGATTATAAATTTGGCACGCAATTGAGAAAATTGTAATTAACCAGTGCGTTTTATTTGAATTTGCAATCGTTCAGTTAAATGGTTTTGGTGGATTCAACCGTTGATGTTATGCAACTGGGTTATGCCAAGATTTAAAATCTGTTCAACAATCTCAAGACGTAAACAAACCGAATTAAATTGTTGAAGTTATTTAACAAGATTTAACAAGATTTGCCATCCAAGCCAAAGGCCCAGATGGCAAGTGGACAAGGAAGCCATTGGCTTATCGAGAGTCCAACAATGTTCATCTACTTATAGCCCGCCCTCCTGAGATATGTGTCAACCTTGTTTTTAAACATATTCACGCTGCTAGCAGTTACACAATCTGTAGACAATTTGTTCCATTCATTTATTGTCCTCTGTGAGAACGAGTGCTTCCTGATGTCCAATCTACATTGATCCTTTACTAATTTTACCTCATGTCCTCTAGTTCTGCTATCCTTCTTGAGTGAGAAAAACATATTTCTATCAATATTTTCATACCCATTCAATATCTTAAAAACTTCAATCTGATCTCCTCTTAACCTCCTTGTCTCTAGAGTTGTTAAACCACATTCTTTCAGGCGTTCTTCATAACTAAGGTCTCTCAGTTCTGGAATCATTTTAGTTGCTCTCCTTTGTATGCGTTCAAGCGTATCTATATCCTTCTTACGATATGGTCTCCATGCTTGTATACAGTATTCTAAATGAGGTCTAACTATTGCTTTATAAAGAGGTATAATTAACTTTTTTCCCTTGTATGTTATGTTTCTTCAAATCAATCCAAGAATTTTATTACCCTTTGAATCTGCAATACCACACTGCTCTGAAACTTTCATATCAGCGCTTATTGTAACTCCTATGTCCTTTTCTTTTCCCTTAGTACCCAGAACAGTATCTCCCATTTTATAGTTTACATTCAAGTTCCTATGTCCTGTATGTAGGCATTTACATTTCCCAAAATTGAACAACATCTGCCATTTCTCAGACCATTTCACTAATGTGTCTAGATCGTTTTGTAAATGTTGTTTATCACCATCAGTATTAACCTTTCTAAACAGTTTTGTGTCATCCGCAAATTTCAGTACGTTACTTGTTATACTGTCGTCCAAGTCATTGATATAAATTAAGAATAATATAGGTCCTAATACTGATCCTTGAGGTACCCCACTCAAAACCGATTTCCAATTTGAAACTTCTCCATCTACTACAACTCGTTGTCTTCTGTCAGTCAGCCATTGTTCTATCCAGTCAGTTATGCTATCCCCGATACCATGGGCTTTTAATTTAAGTAGTAATCTTTGATGTGGCACTTTGTCAAAAGCTTTCTGAAAATCTAAGTAGATAATATCTACTGGCGATCCCACGTCTATCCATTTAGTGATTTCTTCCAAAAAACATAACATATTTGTTAAGCATGACCTCGCTTTAAGGAATCCATGTTGAGATGAATTTAATAATTTATGCTTAACGAGGAATTCCACCATATGGTCTTTAATTAACCTTTCTAATAATTTACAAATCACTGACGTTAAACTCACTGGTTATGGTATGATAGAGGCGCTTGAATTGAATGAATTTCACAATGTATCATAAATGAGTGTTTGGTATGATTATCTAAATGTTGTGAACTAGCATATTTTGTTCATTGTAACGTGCACACAAGTTATGCTTTATTTACATCCCTACATGAACATAATATTTTTGCAATTATGTTTTAGGAGAAAGCCATGTTGCTTTCGATGGAGATGGCAGGCCACGAGGACTTCAGGGCATCAAACAGGTGGCTGCAAGCGTGGCAGAAGCACCACAACGTCAAGTGGGCGGCTTTGTGCGGCGAGGCAGCCGAGGCTTTAGAACACGTGGTGGCTGACTGGACAATGCATCTGCCAGAGTAGACTGCTGGCTGCTGACTGCTGACTGCTGACTGCTGGCTGCTGGCTGCTGACTGCTGGATACGCTCTGGCAGACATTTATAATGTCAATTGGACAGAGCTCTATTTCCGTGCCCTGTCTGAACGATCCATTGTCGTTCGTTGCGATGCTCGGAAAGGGATCAAGACATCAAAAGAACGAGTGACCGTGCTGTTGGCCTGTTCTGTAGCAGGCACAAAACTGAAGCCGCGGTGCTTCAAAGACATTGACAACACAGCACTCCACGTACCGGGCCAACCGCAAGGCCTGGATGATGTCCGTCCTCTTCAAGGAGTGGCTTCGACAAGCTGAACAGCACAGCGAAGCTGCAGGGGAGCAACATATTGCTGTTCATCGACAACCGCGGCGCGCATCCCGAGGTTCGGTTGTCTAACATAAAGATGGTGTTCCTGCCGCCGAAAATTACATCTCGCCTGCAGCCGCGGAAGACACATTATCGCAAGCGTCTGATGCGGCATGTCCTGGCGGAGATGGACGGTGCGTGGACTGCCACCGAGCTTAGCAAGCGTGTGTACGTCCTGGATGCAATCCGCTGGTTGTATTTGTCATGGGCCAGTGACAGAGCCGACAACTGGCAAGTGTTTTGCTAAGTGCGGATTCGGCTCTGACAACACTGATGATGTGTTAGAGGATGTTCCTGAGATTGACGAGGGTGTGTTGCAGCTGGAAGGCTTTGCCTACAACGAGTTGCGTCGTGGGCAGACCACGTGTCAATGGACGATGGCACCAGCATCACTGACTTGGCCAGTGATGACTGGGAGGTCGCCCTCATGGCCAAGGCGAGGGGAAAGGTGCCAGCGGATAACGGATGTATTACCAATTGTGCCTGCAGTATGGAAATAATATTATACTTTTAATTGTTTGTATATGTGTTGTATTTGTATACTGAAGTGTCGTGTAGCTACAGGGCTCCTCCGAGTGCTGTCTACATGAACCAGTCCTGCCGACAACTTTGGTCTACCTAATTTATGCTGTATTACTGTTTTATTAACATTTAATATAATATGCTTATAATTTATGCATACTTCTTATCTAATATGTTTGCATGACTATTGCTTAGATGTACATGTATGCAATTAATGTTTTAATAATGCTGTATTTTCAGCGGCTCTGAACTGAATTTAGATTCCGGATTTACGTCACTATTATTATCATCTTTAGGCTGTTGTTGCTGAACGGCGATGTTGTTTTCTTACACAGATAACGGTCAAATTATATTTTAAAATGGTAGTTAACTAACACATATTTGGACGGTCAAAATGTTATAATAGATGAGTTTACTATGTTATTACAATGTTTTTAAAAAGGAAACTAACTTACCTTCCAGACAACCTCGTTCCTTTCTAGACCTTTCCCAGCATGTCCACGAAAATATACAAATACCATCTGCTGCCTTCGTCTGCTCCTCCGGGCTGCCGATGTTGAGTATTTCCGTATATATAAGCAATGCTCCACATTTGACCATACCAACTGCGTCTGTGTCACTTCTCTTGGCAGCATTGTTTAAATTCGTCGCCACGAGGCACATTTGTTGTGGGCCTCGTGCGTGTAAGTCTAAGGAGAGTTTGACTGCATAACTTAACTTGCTATTTGCCAAATCACACAAGTCAGTCAAACATTTCTTGTACTGCCATGTACTGCGTGAAACGTCTGTGTCATTCTCTTGAGCCATCCCTCTGTTCCGTTCTGAAATCGAACGGATCAACACAAGGTCAGTGCGATCGAAATGTCTACCTTAAGTCTAACGACTTCACTAGTGCGCATTTCATCACGAAAGGAGGATTTAAATCGAAACACTTTATTGCAGGGTTGGAGCGAGTACCTGACTAAAGTACTCGAGTACGAGTACTTTGGGATGCACGAGTACGAGAAAAGAGTACTTCATCCGTCATCGTACATGAGTATGAGTACTTCATCCTTCATCGTACATTAGTATGAGTACTTTCAGACGTACGAGTACGAGTATTTATTTTATTAAAATCGCATGATAGAAATATGATATCGTGTGTCCTGTAGCATATTTTAATATAGTTCATTTGATAACATGATGGGCTCAGCGACAGAGAAAGCACGTTTACGCAAGTTAAGTTTTGCTTTAGGTACAATAAGTTGTGAAACTGATGATCTTAGCTGCCTAGGGATATTTGAAAGGTGCAGGAGACTAGCCAAGTAGGGTGGTTGTTGTGTACATAGAGCACGATATGTAAGAGTGTACAGCTTAAAATCAATTCGATAAGAATCTGGAAACCAGTGCAACTGTTTAAGTAGTGGTAGTGACGGTGAAAACCGAGGCGCCCTGAGAACCACACGTGCCAGACAATTTTTTACTCGTTGGAGTTTAGCCAAGTCTCTTTTAGCAATGTTATTTAGTAGTGGATTACAATAGTCAAGGTGGCTACTAATTAGTGCCATTGATATTGTTTTAGCAGTAGATATAGATATGTGACACGGAATTCGACGGAGATCACGAATATGATAGAAACAGGATTTACATACTTGAGAAATATCGACGGCGAAGGTTTGCTACAATTATTAGACATCCATGGTGATGGAGGGCGAACTTGTACACTTTTAGTTTGTTTAGGAGCATGTTTATCTAGGAGTTTACTTAATGTTTCATTGTACTGATTAACAAGTTCGCATAATGTACATTTAGGTTTGATCAAAAGATCAGATTTTGCTAGATCGTCATGAAGGGTATTTATGTTAATTTTATTTATTGGTCGAAATGTGATATTTTTTTTCTCGATCTTGAACCAACTTGCAACCACAAATCAATAATGACACAATGGTGGTCTGATAAACCATCAGTAAGAAATATTGCTTTAATGTTAATGCAAGTAGATCTAGAATAAACAAATCGAGCCAATGACCATGGACATGCTTAGGAAATGAAACGTGTTGATGTAATGCATATGTTTGAATGACATCCATGAATGATCTAGTATTTAGACTTGGTAAATCAAGGTGGATATTGAAATCTCCAAACATGTAAAGGTTTTCTTGGAATTATAACGTTCATTCAATTAAAAATCAATTTATTGCTTTGGCAACATCATAAATGTTCATTCAGTGTTTTTTTTAGGTCAAAGGTAGCATCACGAATGTTCCGGCACCTGGGTGGACTCACTGATACGAATATATTTCTCTAGGTTCAGCAGATTTGTTTTCACAGTTGATCGCTCCTCGTCATTGCGAAACCAACGAAGAACCTGGGATCGAGCGCATTAGCTGTGGTGTACACATCCCTCTCCTCGAACTGTGCACACTAGCTGTGGTGTACACATCTCTCTCCTCGAACTGTGCGCACTAGCTGTGGTGTACACATCCCTCTCCTCGAACTGTGCGCACTAGCTGTGGTGTACACATCCCTCTCCTCGAACTGTGCGCACTAGCTGTGGTGTACACATCCCTCTCCTCGAACTGTGCGCACTAGCTGTGGTGTACACATCCCTCTCCTCGAACTGTGCGCACTAGCTGTGGTGTACACATCCCTCTCCTCGAACTGTGCGCACTAGCTGTGGTGTACACATCCCTCTCCTCGAACTGTGCGCACTAGCTGTGGTGTACACATCCCTCTCCTCGAACTGTGCGCACTAGCTGTGGTGTACACATCCCTCTCCTCGAACTGTGCGCACTAGCTGTGGTGTACACATCCCTCTCCTCGAACTGTGATAGACGTTTATTCACTGATGCGCTCAAAGCTGACATCAAGCCCCCATTAGTCTTGGAGATCAGAATCCTCATGTTACAAGGCATAACATTACTAGCAGACACTGTGTTCTCCTTCTGGGCAAACATGGTGGCATCCTCAAATTATTTTAGCATTTTGTACAGTTCCTGGAGTGTCCTTTTGTTGGCTGCAGCCTCTTTTCACCCTCCAGATGATCAGTAGCAATATTGGATTTACGAACATAGCTTACTATCTTTTAAACTTTAAGCAATCACCCGTTGGAGATGTGGCCCTGCCTGATCCTGTCCATTCAGATCATTCAGATTCACTATCCTCTCCAAAGTCGCCATCAAATCCGGGTAAGTCAAAGTTGTCGTTGAAAGCCTTCGTCATATTTGAGGCATTATCCATCACTATGTTGGTGATTTTTGTAGCGCTCTCGAAAGAACTCATTGTCTCCTCATATTGCTGGTGTATGTTCTCTGTCTGCTTTTAACCCGCTTGCAGATTGACGTACTGAGGCCAGTGATACCAATAAATGAAATATCCAACTTTTATTTGTTTGACCAACCGATTTAATTTCATTTTAGATTGTATGGTGGTTCATCCATGCCGACTATCTTAGAGGACTCTCCTGACCCTATTTGTTTATTTACCGTGTTTACTCACACTCTGCCAGTTGACATTAAAATGTCAGACACTCTCTCCACTTTCAAGGCACGCCTAAAAACTCATTTTTATAAACTCTCTTTCTAAGTTCAACATTCTAGTTCCTGCATTAATATAGTTATGTTATAATTATTAACTTAACTACATGTTTATTTGTTATATGTGTGTATATGTATATATATATATGTGTATATATGTATATATATATATATATATATATATACACATGTATTTACATTTCTGTGTCAATCCTAGTGAGCTAACTAAAAAAATTAGTTTAGAATAGTTATTTAATTACTGTGTTTATTTTACTAATTTATTTTTTCTACTTTTTATATATTTATTTATTTTTATTACGTTTTAGTATTATGCATAAAAAAAATTAACTTATATATTTATATATGCCTAACATTCTATGTGTTAATTACATAGCATACACATATATTTTATTCAGGTTGTAGACATATAATTTTTACAGGTTGTAGAAATGGTTATAATTACTGGTTGTAGAAATTGTTATAATTATTACTATTTTAGCAATTTTAGAAAACTACTTACAATTGTCTTGTACATGTTGTAAAGCGCCACGAACAATATTACATTGGATCTGGCGCTATATGAAATAAAATGTATTATTATTATAACCGTATACACTTGTATTATGTAAAATTAAAATACCACATGGATATATATGTATGTGTGTGTGTGTGTGTGTGTGTGTGTGTGTGTGTGTGTGTGTGTGTGTGTGTGTGTGTGTGTGTGTGCGTGCGTGCGTGCGTGCGTGCGTGCGTGCGTGCGTGCGTGCGTGCGCGCGGGTGCGTGCGTGCGTGCGTGCGTGCGTGTTATATATGTATAGTTATTCAATTCATACACTGTTCCACACCAATCCAATCCAATCCCAGCCAGGTATTCTGCAACCGTAGGCCCTATTGGTTATTTAATCGGATTGGCTTATACGATGCTTACATTTTTAAGCTAAAGAAAAAATTCAAATGGCACACCATTAACTACGTTAGCTCGTCTTTAATATGTTCGTATTATACAACCATGAAATTGTGCTCTCTTGACTGAACAAAACAAAGACACGCCATGCTTGAGCGATTCTGAACGAGCGCTGTAAGAAGACCTCAATAATTAGCCATGCCTAAAACACCGAAATATGGAGTTATGGACCATATTGATTCGTCCATATCAATAGTACTCTCCTTGACTTATTCTGGTGAAATGTTGTAAAATTAATAATATACATATTTTTACAGTGACGGGGTGTTGTGGTGTTTTAATGTTTGTGCAACAAATGCCTCTTTCCTTTGTTCACAGCTGATGAAATGCACAAAAGACTAATAAGTTATCGTACTCAATATAGCCGGCATTTGAAAGCGCATGTAGTTCCAGGAAATAACGCCCCGATGTTAGCGCGACTCGCAATCAAAATTTAGCAATGTACGCCTACCATAATTAGACAAACGGATAACCGAGTGATGTTAGTCGTGGTCAAAGGAGGCATGTAAGAGTGTGCCCTAGAATGAACGTTTGTAAGGAGACAGCTAGTAGGAATGTGTAATATGTCCGTGGCAGACTTGTTAAGTTTCTGAAATTACAAAACTGGAGATTTGGAATCACGAGTCAAGCCGCTTGATTGGATTCAATGTTTGCAGACGACGTGTTCATTTCCATCCAATTAATATGTCTATAGCATGATTCCGGTGGCGAGGGAATTCAGAAATATGCAACAACATGACTATTTACAGTGTTGCTAACCGGAAAGTTTCCGCCACAACGGAAATGGGGAAATATTTATTTATAGAAACGGAGCGTGGTCAGAAATGTTTTGGGGAAACGGTATGAAGCATAACAACGGGAGGGATCAAGAAAACGGGAGATTTAATTTCCCCCGCGGGAGAACGGGAGATGGGTCCCAAAAGCGGGAGCCTCCAACCAGAAACGGGAGACTTAACAGGTCTGGTCCACGGGTAGATGTGCATCATCTGTCCACGACTGCCTGTTGTCAAGTGTCTACGGTTGCATGTATGTCTCGTGTCTACAAGTGTATGTATGTCACGTGTTTACGAGTGTATGTATGTCATGCACGTATGTCACGTTTACATGAGTTTATTTATGTCAAGTCATGCAAAGACGTTGATATCGAGAAATCAAGCACGTATTTGTGTTCAGTGCTAGATGTGTTCAGTGCTAGATATGTTCAGTGCTAGATGTGTTCAGTGCTAGATGCTCTTCTCGCATTTAAGCGTATGCATTTTAATAGGCTTATAAAACAAAAGAGCTCTGTCGAGATAAGTATGTGAAGTTTTCAGGGGTTTGGTCAATTAATTGATACTATGTTGTTAAGATGGTTTCGTTTAATAACTAATGAAGTTGAAATTAATATTCAAGGCCAAATAATGTCCGCTTAACCCGTGTATAGTTGTACTTCTTCTTTGATAAATTAAACATAACCTTACCTTAGACGTTAGAAATGCGAACAGACAGCGACGCTTCAGTGATTCACTCAAATTCCTTCCCGTAGCGAAGTTCCTGAATAGTGTGAAAGATCAGCCAACGAGCCACAGAGGTACGATGAAGCAGAATCGGTAGACATGCTCGGAAAACAGCGCCGACGAAAATTCGTAACTTGCTTGCCACTCGGCTACTGGTTCGTGGAACGCAACGGTTGCGTCTACCATTAGACGTTCCAATGCGCCCGTATGACCAGTTCGCAATATGTAAATAGAGTTCACGGTGACCCCGGTCAACTCGTAAATACCAGTCAAGAACGCGAAAGTTAAAAAGGAGCTCCAGTTGGCGACTCGTAAATACTAGTTGACGGGGTCGTGAACTCTATTCATGCATTCGAACTCATTATTCGGCCGCAGCATTACATCATCGGACTGCCCAGCGAACGGTATCCAGCGGAGAGAGTTTCGGTCATGGGTCGCTGAACAAGGTTCTGTTGTCACCGAATCCCGACCCCTGGATTCGGCCATATGTGACGGAAATGTTTTACACAGTAATTATAGACATTGAATAGTATCCAACTAAATATTTAATGTCCATAAGGACTTCATTGAAACTACGTCCACCAGCCCACGCGCAAACGGTCGATGTCACATTTGTCACAAGTTTCCAAGTCATTGTAGCCTGGCATGTCCAAACAGTGTTGACCTGGTCAAATAGTTGAAACACCGTTCATGGTTGATACACATTCTTCGTTGCATAACAACGCCACGTCGCGGTGTTTGCAGTAGTATTGTCTAAGCGCGGCATCACACCAGGTGGCACACAACACCCCAGTGTCTCCATACTCTCATCTTAACCTACAGGTAAAATACTATTTAACAAGATTGTCACCAAAAGAAGGGGCAAAAGACAACGAAGCCTTTGGCTCTTTGAGAGTCCAACAATGTCCCATCTATATGATACTACATCGAAACTTGCATGTGATACTCTAAATTGGCTCAAATCTATCGTTTATAATCATGATAATGATATATATATATATATATATATATATATATATATATATATATATATATATATATATATATATATATATATATATATATATATATATATATATATATATATATATATATATATATATATTATGTAGATATGCAGAGTTTGGCCTAATGTGTTCCACGGTGTACACACTGATATGAGACAAATACATCAGTGTCACCGATGTGAGCTAACACAATCACCTTCTCGTTGATGTAGTTAAAGTGAGTGGCGATTTGCAGAAGACATTCCGTAATTAGATAGTCGTGTAAATTAAAACTTTTCGTATCAATCAACCACAATCCACACTAATATATATATATATATATATATATATATATATATATATATATATATATATATATATATATATATATATATATATATATATATATATATATATATATATATATAATATGTATCACAAGTTAACGTAATATTATAGGTAACAAAGAACGTGTAAGAATCACAAATCCTTTGTTTCACCTCTACTTGCCATTTGTTCACTTTCTCGTATATATAGTATTGTGCCAACTTTCTGCATTGAGAGCATTTCGGCTTTCCTCTGATTACACAGCTACAAACTGGATTATGCTGTGTGCACTGGACACATTGTCTTGGAGAATTACTCCTGCGTTAGCCCAATAATGGGCTGTCTGGAGTATAATCACTTGAAAGTCAGCCACACGCTGTAGACAAAAGAGGGGAATGCCAACAGTATCACACGCTCAAAGAGCCACAGTTTGTTAAGCTGTAATGGGCATTCACTGGCCCGTCAGGTCAATTAACTTTGTACAAACTACAATTAATTGAACACCAGTAGCGCCTGCATAACAAACCGGTGAAAGCGACTGCAACGAATGTCTTGAAATATACCGACATGGTTGTTGAGTGAGTGTAGGCTAGTTGCTGTTAAAAGTGACATTTTGCTCATGCTAGATGCAATAAGACTACAACCGCTTTTGTAAAAACTGTTTATGTTTCAGTTCGCTGTATTAGTTAAATGGTCTGAAAAACGGCATGTTATTAATTTTTTGGTAATGTAAATTCCTACACACAGGACACGACAACTTGGAGGTAAACTATAAATTGGAAGATACTGTTCAAGGGACTACCGTAAAAGAAACGGACTTAGGAGTAGCAATAAGTGCTAATATGAAAGATTCGGAGCAGTGTGATATTGCAGCTTCAAAGGGTAACACATTTCTTGGGTTGATTAGGAAACCTATGACATATAAGGAACAAAACTAATTACACCTCTGTGCAAAGCAATAGTTAGGCCTCATTTAGAATACTGGATACAAGCTTGGATACCATATCGTAAGAATGATATAGATACGCTTGAACGAATACAGAGGAGAGAAACTTAAACGATTGCAGAACTGAGAGACCTTAGTTATGAAGAATACCCATTAGAGTATGGGTTAACAACCCTAGAGACAAGGAGGTTAAGAGGAGATCAAATTGAAATCTTTAAGATATTGAATGGGTATGAAAATAGTTATAGAAATATTTTATTTAACTCAAGAAAGACCTTAAAACTAGAGGATATGACGTAACATTAGTAAAGGATCAGTGTGGATTCGATATCAGGAAGTACTCGTTCTCACATAGAATAATAAATGAGTTGAACAAATTATCTACAAACTACTACCAGCGTGGATGTGTTTGAAAAACAAGGTTGACACATACCTCAGGAGGGCGGGTTACGCATAGAATAAATGTTTGACTCTCGATAAGCAAATGGCTTCTTGTCCACTTGCCATCTGGTGCTTTGATTTGGATGGCAATCTTGTTAAACCTTGTCAAATTCTAACACTGTTTTATCGCACTGTTATCTAAAAACATGTTTTGTAAGTGACATTACTA
The DNA here is from genome assembly GCA_033239005.1 of Lamellibrachia satsuma. Taxonomy (NCBI): domain Eukaryota; kingdom Metazoa; phylum Annelida; class Polychaeta; order Sabellida; family Siboglinidae; genus Lamellibrachia; species Lamellibrachia satsuma. The sequence goes on along the minus strand of BSQZ01000012.1, from coordinate 8,345,368 downwards.
AATTAAATGTTCTTTATAATGTTTTAGCTTGGTGTGTCCAAATTATATTCTATAAATACATTTTTTTAGACCTCAATAGGCAATAACTGGGCTCCAGGGAAATAAATATTCGAGTCCCTCCCCAATGCAGCTTGCATTTAGAGAAATGTCAGCCACTCGGCGAATCAGCGTCTTCGTGTACATCTTCCAGCTAGTTAGCTGGCACCATCTTCCAGCAAGGTAGCTGGCACCTTCTTCCAGCTAGGTAGCTGACACCTTCTTCCAGCTAGGTAGCTGGCACCTTCTTCCAACTAGGTAGCTGGCACCTTCTTCCAGCTAGGTAGCTGACACCTTCTTCCAGCTAGGTAGCTGGCACCTTCTTCCAGCTAGGTAGCTGGCACCTTCTTCCAGCTAGGTAGCTGGCACCTTCTTCCAGCTAGGTAGCTGACACCTTCTTCCAGCTAGGTAGCTGGCACCTTCTTCCAGCTAGGTAGCTGGCACCTTCTTCCAGCTAGGTAGCTGGCACCTTCTTCCAGCTAGGTAGCTGGCACCTTCTTCCAGCTAGGTAGCTGGCACCTTCTTCCAGCTAGGTAGCTGACACCTTCTTCCAGCTAGGTAGCTGACACCTTCTTCCAGCTAGGTAGCTGGCACCATCTTCCAGCAAGGTAGCTGGCACCTTCTTCCAGCTAGGTAGCTGGCACCTTCTTCCAGCTAGGTAGCTGGCACCTTCTTCCAGCTAGGTAGCTGGCACCTTCTTCCAGCTAGGTAGCTGGCACCTTCTTCCAGCTAGGTAGCTGGCACCTTATTCCAGCTAGGTAGCTGGCACCTTCTTCCAGCTAGGTAGCTGGCACCTTCTTCCAGCTAGGTAGCTGGCACCTTCTTCCAGCTAGGTAGCTGGCACCTTCTTCCAGCTAGGTAGCTGACACCTTCTTCCAGCTAGGTAGCTGACACCTTCTTCCAGCTAGGTAGCTGGCACCATCTTCCAGCAAGGTAGCTGGCACCTTCTTCCAGCTAGGTAGCTGGCACCTTCTTCCAGCTAAGTAGCTGGCACCTTCTTCCAGCTAGGTAGCTGGCACCTTCTTCCAGCTAGGTAGCTGGCACCTGTTTACTGCAAGGAAATGTAGACCTAAATCCTAAATGAGTTGAGTGTGTTTGCTCGCTCGCTCGCACGTGCGTGCGTGCGTGCGTGCGTGCGTATAATGTATGCGTACGCACGTGCGTACGTTCGTACGATATCGTCCTGTACCAACTTTCTTCATTGGCAGCCTCAAGCTTTCCATTAAATGCGAAGCCATAAACTGGCTTATGCAGTGTGCACAGGGCATGCACTATCTCTGTGTGTCCGCTAGAAATCAGCTCACACTCACGAGGCCATAAACCACCCACTGAAGACAATGGGAATGTTACAATTACATACATGATCAAAGAATCATAGTTTGCTTAGCTGTATTTGATAATCACTGGACCAGTCAGACCAATTAACTTTGTGCGAAGAATAAGGAATTCAATCGGTAGCGCTTACATAACAAACCACATGAAAGTGGCTGCAATTAACGTCTAGAAATAACAAACTGTCTGATAAAGTGGACCCCGCTTTACGGAATTTAGGATAGAAGATCCAGCCATTAAGTACAAACATTCGTTCGTTCGTTCATTCATTCAAATATAGTGCCTGAGACGGAATTATTTCCTATTCCCGCTATACTAAGATTCGCCACTTAACCTAATCATTTCCGTCGGTTAGTAGAATCAGTTATAAAAAACCAATAAATAACAGGTTTTACTGAAAACCCAAACTGTTTTTACGAATACATTCACAAATACATTGTGTAACTAAGTTCCGATTGACGTTTATTTCAGAAAAAAATTCATTCGGGAAATTCCCACGTATGATTCAGATTAGAACCAAATTACTTACACTGTACGTAGTTTCCAGATGTCATATCAGCAAATCATGCGAACCATTTTCAGCCTACATACCCAACAAAGTAGGTGTACACATCCGTCTCCTCGAACTGTGCGCACTAGCTGTGGTGTACACATCCCTCTCCTCGAACTGTGCGCACTAGCTGTGGTGTACAAATCCCTCTCCTCGAACTGTGCGCACCAGCTGTGGTGTACACATCCCTCTCCTCGAACTGTGATAGACGTTTATCCACTGATGCGCTCAAAGCTGACATCGAGCCCCCATTAGTCTTGGAGATTAGGATCCTCATTTTTGTGTTTGAAACCCCTCATACAAGGCATAAAAATTACTAGCAGACACTGTATTCTCCTTCTGGGCAAACATGGTGACATCCTCAAATTATTTTAGCATTTTTTACAGTTCCTGGAGGGTACTTTTGTTGGCTGCAGCCTCGTTTCACCTTCCAGATGATCAGTAGCAAAATTGGATTTACGAACATAGCTTACTATCTTTGAAACTTTGGCAATCACCCGTTGGAGATGTGGCCCTGCCTGATCCTGTCCATTCAGATCATTCAGATTCACTATCCTCTCCAAAGTCGCCATCAAATCCGGGTAAGTCAAAGTTGTCGTTGAAAGCCTTCGTCATATTTGAGGCATCATCCATCACTATGTTGGTGACTTTTGTAGCGCTCTCGAAGGAACTCATTGTCTCCTCATATCGCTGGTGTATGTTCTCTGTCTGCTTTTAACCCGCTTGCAGATTAACGAACTGAGGCAAGTGATACCAATGAATGAAATATCCAACTTTTATTTGTTTGACCAACTGATTTAGTTTCATTTTAGTTTGTATGGTGTTTCATCGATGCCGACTGTCTTAGAGGACTCTCCTGACCATATTTGTTTATTTACCGTGTTTACTCACAACCGTATACACTTGTATTATGTAAAATTAAAATGCCACATGGATATATATGTGTGTGTGTGTGTGCATGCGTGCGTGCGTGCGTGCGTGCGTGTGTGCGTAATGTGAAATGTCTGAAGGGTCAAATCTTCTTCTTATCCTACACGCATTTATACATACAGAAAGTGATCAAAAAACATCAAGCATGCAGATACTTGCAATGTAGGGAAAAACAGTGTTAGTTGAGTCACTGGGTTAGTTGGGCCACCCATGTTTCCCAGGAAACTTCAGCAGCGACAGTTACATGTTACAACACAGTGATTGAATATGTTATTATAACGCGATTGACGTACAATAAGTGCCAATTGTAACAACGGTCAGAAAATGTGAGTTAAAAGTATGTTTTTGATGTTCTTCGAAACTTTTTGTGATTGTAATTAATGTCTGTTGGTGTGTAAACTATTGTAAAAACTGTTGTACCCATTGGGTAGATGTGTTGTACCCATTGGGTAGATGTGTTGTACCCATTGGGTAGATGTGTTGTACCCATTGGGTAGATGTGTTGTACCCATTGGGTAGATGTGTTGGCTCAGTTGTTATGAAATTTTAGTACATGGCCTACGTAAATTATGCAAATAAAGCATTTATCCAACTTACGCTACACTATGGCTCAACTTACCCCACACCAAGTGTTAGTTGAGCCAGCTTACCAACCCTATTTGAATCAACTACATATAATTATATATGCAAACTAGATATATTACCTTGGTATAAAATGATCTACTAATAACCATAGTGTATATGAGTAGAAACAATGTTGACATAAGAATATCATTGTGCCCTAGATATCAAAAAGAATGAAAAATAGCTAACAACTGTTTTCCCTGGTCACGCTTGATCGCCCCGGCAGTGCGCTCTAAAGTCAGTTCAGGTAGTAGCTACCGAACCATGAAATTTGCTCTCTTGACTGAACAAAACAAAGACACGCCATGCTTGGACGATTCTGAACGAGCGCAGTAAGAAGACCTCAAGAACTAGCCATGCCTAAAACACCGAAATATGGAGTTATGGACCATATTGATTCGTCCATATCAATAGTACTCTCCTTCACTTACTCTGGTGAAATGTTGTAAAATTAATAATATACATATTTGTACAGTGACGGGGTGTTGTGATGTTTTAATGTTTGTGCAACAAATGCCTCTTTCCTTTGTTCACAGCTGATGAAATGCACAAAAGACTAATAAGTTATCGTACTCAATATAGCCGGCATTTGAAAGCGCATGTAGTTTCAGAAAATAACGCCCCGATGTTAGCGGTGCGCACAAGTGTTGCGCCACCCTTTTTAGTGTAATGTAGTGTAATGTAGTGTAACGTAGTGTAACGTACGCTGACCAGTCAAATGCAGTCGTGGAATGTGCGCTGACAACGGACAGGAAAACCGTTGCAATAGTGCAATCGCGCGACTCGCAATCAAAATTTAGCAATGTACGCCTAGCATAATTAGACAAACGGATAACCGAGTGATGTTAGTCGTGGTCAAAGGAGGCATGTAAGAGTGTGCCCTAGAATGAACGTTTGCAAGGAGACAGCTAGTAGGAATGTGTAATGTGTCCGTGGCAGACGAACGACGAATTCGCCGCGCGTCTGTCAAAGGATACAATTCACGCTTATTCGCGCGAACGCTTGATTGGATTCAATGTTTGCAGACGACGTGATCATTTCCATCCAATTAATATGTCTATAGCATGATTCCGGTGGCGAGGGAATTCAAAAATATGCAACAACATGAATATTGACAGTGTTGCTAACCGGAAAGTTTCCGCCACAACGGAAATGGGGAAATATTTATTTATAAAAACGGAGCGTGGTCAGAAAATTTGAGGGGAAACGGTATGAAGCATAACAACGGGAGGGATCAAGAAAACGGGAGATATAATTTCCCCCGCGGGAGAACGGGAGATGGGTCCCAAAAGCGGAAGCCTCCAGCCAGAAACGGGAGACTTAACAGGTCTGGTCCACGGGTAGATGTTCATCATCTGTCGACGACTGCCTGTTGTCAACTGTCTACGAGTGTATGTATGTCTCGTGTCTACGAGTGTATGTATGTCTCGTGTCTACGAGTGTATGTATGTCTCGTATCTACGAGTGTATGTATGTCTCGTGTCTACGAGTGTATGTATGTCTCGTGTCTACGAGTGTATGTTTGTCTCGTGTCTACGAGTGTATGTATGTCATGCACGTATGTCACGTTTACATGAGTTTATTTATGTCAAGTCATGCAAAGACGTTGATATCGATAAATCAAGCACGCATTTGTGTTCAGTGCTAGATGTGTTCAGTGCTAGATGTGTTCAGTGCTAGATGTGTTCAGTGCTAGATGTGTTCAGTGCTAGATGTTCTTCTCGCATTTAAGCGTATGCATTTTAATAGGCTTATAAAACAAAAGAGCTCTGTCGAGATAAGTATGTGAAGTTTTCAGGGGTTTTGGTCAATTAATTGATACTATGTTGTTAAGATGGTTTCGTTTAATAACTAATGAAGTTGAAATAAATATTCAAGGCCAAATAACTTCCGCTTAACCCGTGTATAGTAGTACTTCTTCTTTGATAAATTAAACGTAACCTTACCTTAGACGTTAGAAATGCGAACAGACAGCGCCGCTTCAGTGATTCACTCAAATTCCTTCCCGTAGCGAAGTTCCTGAATAGTGTGAAAGATCAGCCAACGAGCCACAGAGGTATGATGAAGCAGAATCGGTAGACATGCTCGGAAAACAGCGCCGACAAAAATTCGTAACTTGCCTGCCTACTACTGGCTACTGGTTCGTGGAACGCAACGGTTGCGTCTACCATTAGACGTTCCAATGCGCCCGTATGACCAGTTCGCAATATGTAAATAGAGTTCACGGCGACCCCGGTCAACTCGTAATTACCAGTCAAGAACGCGAAGCTTAAAAAGGAGCCCCAGTTGGCGACTCGTAAATACAAGTTGACGGGGTCGTGAACTCTATTCATGCATTCGAACTCATCATTCGGCCGCAGCATTACATCACCAGACTGCCCAGCGAACGGTATCCAGCAGAGAGAGTTTCAGTCATGCGTCGCTGAACAAGGTTCTGTTGTCACCAAATCCCGACCCCTGGATTCGGCCATGTTAACGAAATGTTTTACGCAGTAATTATGGACACTGAATAGTATCCAACTAAATATCTAATGTCCAGAAGGACCTCACTGAAACTACGTCCACCAGCCCACGCACAAACGGTCGATGTCACATTTGTCACAAGTCATTGTAGCCTGGCGTGTCCAAACAGTGTTGACTTGGTCAAATAGTTCAACACCGTTCAGGGTTGATACACATTCTTCGTTGCATAACAACGCCACGTCTCGGTGTTTGCAGTAGTATTGTCTAAGCGCAACATCACACCAAGTGGCACACAACACCTCAGTGTCTCCATACTGTATATATATATATATATATATATATATATATATATATATATATATATATATATATATATATATATATATATATATTTATTTATTTATTATATATATATATATACACACACACAGTCACACACACACACACACACACACACACACACACACACACACACACACACACACACACACACACACACACACACACACACACACACACACACACACACACACACACACACACACACACACACACACACACACACACACACACACACACACAAGCAATCACAATCCACACTAATTGCATTGTATTTTCGATTATTAAATAGAATATGTCACGAAGGAATGAAGGACATAATATATATATATATATATATATATATATATATATATATATATATATATATATATATATGTATATATATAATATAATGTATAGTATAATATATATTATATATAATATTATATATATATATATATATATATATGTATATATATATATATATATATATATATATATATATATATATATATATATATATATATATATATATATATATATATATATATATATATATATATATATATAATATAATATATATATATATATATATATATATATATATATATATATATATATATATATATATATATATATATATATATATATATATATATATATATATATATATATATATATATGTATCACAAGTTAACGTAATATTATAGGTAACAAGGAACGTGAAAGAATCACAAATCCTTTGTTCCACCTCTACTTGCCATTTGTTCACTTTCTCGTTAATATAGTATTGTGCCAACTTTTTTCATTGTGAGCATTTCGGCTTTCCTCTGATTACACAGCTACAAACTGGATTATGCTGTGTGTACTGGGCACATTGTCTCGGTGTCAGCAAGAAGCCACTCGTTTTCATTGGAAAAATACTCCTGCGTTAGTCCAATAATGGACTGTTTGGAGTATAATCACTTGAAAGTTGAGAAGCCGCCAGCTGTAGACAAAAGAAGAGAATGCCAACAATATCACACGCTCAAAGAGCCACAGTTTGTTATGCTGTAATGGGCATTCACTGGGCCCGTCAGGTCAATTAACTTTGTACAAACTACAATTAAGTGAACACCAGTAGCGCCTGCATAACAAACCAGGTGAAAGCGACTGCAACGAATGTCTTGAAATATACCGACATGGTTGTTGAGTGAGTGTAGGCTAGTTGCTGTTAAAAGTGACATTTTGCTCATGCTAGATGCAATAAGACTACAACCGCTTTTGTAAAAACTGTTTATGTTTCAGTTCGCTGTATTAGTTAAATGGTCTGAAAAACGGCATGTTATTAATTTTTTGGTAATGTAAATTCCTACACACAGGACACGACAACTTGGAGGTAAACTATAAATTGGAAGATACTGTTCAAGGGACTACCGTAAAAGAAACGGACTTAGGAGTAGCAATAAGTGCTAATATGAAAGATTCGGAGCAGTGTGATATTGCAGCTTCAAAGGGTAACACATTTCTTGGGTTGATTAGGAAACCTATGACATATAAGGAACAAAACTAATTACACCTCTGTGCAAAGCAATAGTTAGGCCTCATTTAGAATACTGGATACAAGCTTGGATACCATATCGTAAGAATGATATAGATACGCTTGAACGAATACAGAGGAGAGAAACTTAAACGATTGCAGAACTGAGAGACCTTAGTTATGAAGAATACCCATTAGAGTATGGGTTAACAACCCTAGAGACAAGGAGGTTAAGAGGAGATCAAATTGAAATCTTTAAGATATTGAATGGGTATGAAAATAGTTATAGAAATATTTTATTTAACTCAAGAAAGACCTTAAAACTAGAGGATATGACGTAACATTAGTAAAGGATCAGTGTGGATTCGATATCAGGAAGTACTCGTTCTCACATAGAATAATAAATGAGTTGAACAAATTATCTACAAACTACTACCAGCGTGGATGTGTTTGAAAAACAAGGTTGACACATACCTCAGGAGGGCGGGTTACGCATAGAATAAATGTTTGACTCTCGATAAGCAAATGGCTTCTTGTCCACTTGCCATCTGGTGCTTTGATTTGGATGGTAATCTTGTTAAACCTTGTCAAATTCTAACACTGTTTTATCGCACTGTTATCTAAAAACATGTTTTGTAAGTGACATTACTAAATTAAATGTTCTTTATAATGTTTTAGCTTGGTGTGTCCAAATTATATTCTATAAATACATTTTTTTAGACCTCAATAGGCAATAACTGGGCTCCAGGGAAATAAATATTCGAGTCCCTCCCCAATGCAGCTTGCATTTAGAGAAATGTCAGCCACTCGGCGAATCAGCGTCTTCGTGTACATCTTCCAGCTAGTTAGCTGGCACCATCTTCCAGCAAGGTAGCTGGCACCTTCTTCCAGCTAGGTAGCTGACACCTTCTTCCAGCTAGGTAGCTGGCACCTTCTTCCAACTAGGTAGCTGGCACCTTCTTCCAGCTAGGTAGCTGACACCTTCTTCCAGCTAGGTAGCTGGCACCTTCTTCCAGCTAGGTAGCTGGCACCTTCTTCCAGCTAGGTAGCTGGCACCTTCTTCCAGCTAGGTAGCTGACATCTTCTTCCAGCTAGGTAGCTGGCACCTTCTTCCAGCTAGGTAGCTGGCACCTTCTTCCAGCTAGGTAGCTGGCACCTTCTTCCAGCTAGGTAGCTGGCACCTTCTTCCAGCTAGGTAGCTGGCACCTTCTTCCAGCTAGGTAGCTGACACCTTCTTCCAGCTAGGTAGCTGACACCTTCTTCCAGCTAGGTAGCTGGCACCATCTTCCAGCAAGGTAGCTGGCACCTTCTTCCAGCTAGGTAGCTGGCACCTTCTTCCAGCTAGGTAGCTGGCACCTTCTTCCAGCTAGGTAGCTGGCACCTTCTTCCAGCTAGGTAGCTGGCACCTTCTTCCAGCTAGGTAGCTGGCACCTTATTCCAGCTAGGTAGCTGGCACCTTCTTCCAGCTAGGTAGCTGGCACCTTCTTCCAGCTAGGTAGCTGGCACCTTCTTCCAGCTAGGTAGCTGGCACCTTCTTCCAGCTAGGTAGCTGACACCTTCTTCCAGCTAGGTAGCTGACACCTTCTTCCAGCTAGGTAGCTGGCACCATCTTCCAGCAAGGTAGCTGGCACCTTCTTCCAGCTAGGTAGCTGGCACCTTCTTCCAGCTAAGTAGCTGGCACCTTCTTCCAGCTAGGTAGCTGGCACCTTCTTCCAGCTAGGTAGCTGGCACCTGTTTACTGCAAGGAAATGTAGACCTAAATCCTAAATGAGTTGAGTGTGTTTGCTCGCTCGCTCGCACGTGCGTGCGTGCGTGCGTGCGTGCGTATAATGTATGCGTACGCACGTGCGTACGTTCGTACGATATCGTCCTGTACCAACTTTCTTCATTGGCAGCCTCAAGCTTTCCATTAAATGCGAAGCCATAAACTGGCTTATGCAGTGTGCACAGGGCATGCACTATCTCTGTGTGTCCGCTAGAAATCAGCTCACACTCACGAGGCCATAAACCACCCACTGAAGACATTGGGAATGTTACAATTACATACATGATCAAAGAATCATAGTTTGCTTAGCTGTATTTGATAATCACTGGACCAGTCAGACCAATTAACTTTGTGCGAAGAATAAGGAATTCAATCGGTAGCGCCTACATAACAAACCACATGAAAGTGGCTGCAATTAACGTCTAGAAATAACAAACTGTCTGATAAAGTGGACCCCGCTTTACGGAATTTAGGATAGAAGATCCAGCCATTAAGTACAAACATTCGTTCGTTCGTTCATTCATTCAAATATAGTGCATGAGACGGAATTATTTCCTATTCCCGCTATACTAAGATTCGCCACTTAACCTAATCATTTCCGTCGGTTAGTAGAATCAGTTATAAAAAACCAATAAATAACAGGTTTTACTGAAAACCCAAACTGTTTTTACGAATACATTCACAAATACATTGTGTAACTAAGTTCCGATTGACGTTTATTTCAGAAAAAAATTCATTCGGGAAATTCCTACGTATGATTCAGATTAGAACCAAATTACTTACACTGTACGTAGTTTCCAGATGTCATATCAGCAAATCATGCGAACCATTTTCAGCCTACATACCCAACAAAGTAAACAGAAATAGCGAGATGAGATCAGTAGATTAGAATTAGATGATCGAAGCTGTCTGGGCTGTCACACAGTGAATGTAAACATGCTGGTTGTTTGATGAAAGTACGATAAAGGTACTTGTGCAAATTTTAAAAATAATGTGATATCAGACAGGGAACAAATGCAATGATCTAAGAAGTGGCACGGACCGAGAGAAAAGAGGAGACCGGGTAACTACCCTAGCCAAACAATTTTCCACATGCCGAAGTTTCACGATGTCCTTGAGACAATGTTGTGGAAAGGGAATTGCAATAATCAAGTGTACTTCTAACAAGAACCGTTGCAATAATTTTATCAAAGGTATAATGTAGAGTTCCACAGAGCTAAATTTCATGACTTACGTTGTTCGTGTTATATATAAATGATACCTATAATACATCATCACAGTTAAATTTTATTCTTTTTGCTGATTACACCAATATTTTTCGTTCCGGAAATGACCCGGTTGAACTCGGCAAATATATAAACAAACCAATTGTGTAAACATTTTGCAGTTAATAAAGTTTCGTTTAATTTCATGCTTTTTAGTAACTATAAAATCCAGTAGTAATGTAAACATCTTTTATATTGAAATGGCATAGGTCAATTTCTAGATGTTTTAATAGATCCAGCTTAACTGGAAAGATCATATCAGCTGTCGGAAAGTATCGTAATTATGCTTAGCGCAAGATATTTACTAGACGAAAATATTCGCTTAAAACTGTACTATTCACATTGTGCTTGGTATTGTAGGGAAGTGTGGGGAAATAACTACAAAACAAATACCGACTGTATTTATTTGTTACAGCATAGGTGCCAACATTACCGCTTTCGGGCGGGAAACACCGCTTTCCCCCTTGGTGCCGCTTTCCCACTTTTGGGGCGATATGTCCCGCTTTTTGTAAATAAAAAAATATCATGGAAAAATCGATATATTTGTTGTACATGAGGCACATGTCTAGGCGCGTTTAACAGTTTCTCCAGTGCGTTGACCGCGAACAAGAACAGCCCACCGAGATGGCGACCTGTTAAAATAACGCGTTAAAAACGACGGCAAACGCTAAAAACAACAAATGTGGAGTGGAGGAGGGTGGAGGAGAGTGGAGGAGGTGGTTTCCCGCTTTCCATAAGCACTTTTCCGCGTTTTCATTAGCACTTTCCCGTTTTTCCATGAACAGATGCAGACACCCATGTTACAGAAGCAACTAGCAAGGATTGTCGGCAATGTACACTATTGCCATCATACAAATGGCTTATTTTGTGAATTTTATATATATTAAAGCTTACTGGTTTTGTTAAACTAAAGCCTGCTATTATAGTGTGTGAAGCAAACAAAAAGTTGTTACCAAATAATATGCTGTTATTGTTCAATAGTTTATGACACAAAACGAGAAATCGGAATCGGAAGTGTTTATTTGACCTACACATTAAACAGTACAGTTGTCAATACAGTGAAAATCTACAGCTTAAGTAACATGTGTTAATAAATAACAAGTAATGCATGTATTGTAAACTAAAATATACAACACAAATATAATAAAACTGAAGTATAATGACATTACAATAGCCTAAACATGGACTATCAGTTTGCTGTAGATAAACTTAAAAGGGGTCAGGGAGACTGCCACTAAGACCATTGTTGGTCTCGTGGCATCAAAAGGTAAACAAATTGACATATTTTTTAATCTTGCAAATATGTATGTTTACATCTGACATACTAATTACGGTATAGTTTATATATATATATATATATATATATATATATATATATATATATATATATATATATATATATATATATATATATATATATATATATATATATATATATATATATATATATATATATATATATATATATATATATATATATATATATATTTATATATAAATTAACAGAAGTAACGAAATATGAAAAACTTTCTAATTTAATTATTAAATATGTCCACAAATGTAACAATTTGGCATAAAGCACTATTCTATGTAGTTTTGTAGAAAGCACATTTTAGCATACCGAGTAAATTCATGTAAGCTATGTGTTAAAATTGTTTTCCTTATGTGATTCGAAGTATCGTATATAATGCATCGTTTGGTAAAATCATGTTTATGCCTTATTTGTATGGACATTTTCATGTATTCGTTCTATTTAAAAAACTGGCAAGTTTTGTAAATATACTGGTAATTTCATGTGCACATATTTATAATAAAATTTGTATTCCTGTAATTGCAACATATATGTTACATTAAGAATTGTTTATTTCTTAATCAGTAACTCAGTATGTGAATTATATTTACTTAGACATATTATTCTGATTGCTTTTTTTAGTTTGATAGTTCTGTTACATTTAAAACCCCAATTAATTAGGCCATAATTTATATATTTATTTTATGGTAACATCAATGATTGATAGAAAGTTACTTTTATATTTAATGGCAAAAAGCGTTTTAATTTGTTTAATATACCTATAATTTTTCAACATTTGATATAAATATTTTATATGACTGTCCCAGCTTAGATTTAACGTAATATTATAGGTAGCAAGGATTATATGTATGTATATATACTTTTTTCATTGTGAGCATTTCGGCTTTCCTCTGATTACACAGCTACAAACTGGATTATGCTGTGTGCACTGGGCACATTGTCTCGGTGTCAGGAAGAAGCTACTCGTTCCCATTGGAGAATTACTCGTGCGTTAGCCCAATAATGGACTGTTTGGAGTATAATCACTTGAAAGATGAGAAGCCGCCAGTTGTAGACAAAAGAAAGGAATGCCAACAATATCACACGCTCAAAGAGCCACAGTTTGTTATGCTGTAATGGGCATTCACTGGGCCCGTCAGGTCAATTAACTTTGTACAAACTACAATTAAGTGAACACCAGTAGCGCCTGCATAACAAACCAGGTGAAAGCGACTGCAACGAATGTCTTGAAATATACCGACATGGTTGTTGAGTGAATGTAGGCTAGTTGCTGTTAAAAGTTACATTTTGCCCGCGCTAGATGCAATAAGACTACTACCGCTTTTGTAATAACTGTTTATGCATAAGTTCGTTGCATATTTTCTGGAATGTGCACAACACCCATAATAATGGTACAATTCTTAGCTAAAACAAATGCGTTAAATGGTCTGAAAACGGCATGTTATTACATTTTGGGAAATGTAAATGCCACACACAGGACACGGGAACTTGGATGTAAACCATAAGCTGGGAGATAGTGTTCTAGATAGGCTACTACCTTAAAAGAAAAGGACTTAGGAGTAACAATAAATGCTGACATGAATGTTTCAGAGCAGTGTGGTATTGCAGCTTCAAAAGGTAATCAAATTCTTGGGTTGATTAGGAGAAATATAACACACAAAGAAAAAGACAAATTATACCTGTGGATAAAGCAATAGTTAAGCTTCATTTAAAATACTGGATACAAGCTTGGAGACCATGTGGTAAAAAGGATATAGATACGCTTGAACGCATACAGAGGAGAGCAACTAAAATGATTCCAGAACTGAGAGGTTTTAGTTATGAAGGACGCCTAAAAGAATGTGGTTTAACAACCCTAGAGACAATATAATGTTCTAGCTTCTCCGTCACTTCTATTCTATAAATCACATTTTGACAGCACAATAGACAATAGACAATAGACAATAGCTGGTCTCCATGGAAACTAATACTGTTTACTGCAAGGAAATGTAAACATATATCGTAATTAAGTTGTGTGTGTGCTCGCGCGTGCTTGCGTGCGTATAATGTATACAAACGTACGTACGATATAGTCATGTACCAACTTTCTTCATTGGCAGCCTCGAGCTTTCCATTAAGTGCTGCAAAGCCATAAACTGGCTTATGCAATGTGCACAGGGCATGCACTATTCCTGTGTCCGCTAGAAATCAACTCACGCCCACAAGGCCATAAACCACCCACTGTAGACAAAAGACAGGAATGCTACAATTACCTACATGCTCAAAGAGCCACAGTTTGCTTAGCTGTAGTTGGCAATCACTGGGCCAGTCAGGCCAATTAACTTTGTGCGAAGAATAAGGAATTCAGTCGGTAGCGCCTGCATAACAAACCACGTGAAAGTGGCTGCAATTAACGTCTAGAAATAACAAACTGTCTGATAAAGTGGACCACGCTTAACGGAATTTAGGATAACAGAAGACAGGTATTTGCAAGAATACTTCTAAAAGCCCAATGTATATATGTAAAAGGTATACAATTATGGAACATACTAGACCAAAATATCCAATGCAATCGGGTGGGTATCGATCGCAGACAATTTTGAACACGGAAACTAACAAACTAACAAAAGTTGGACATTAAAAATGCGAGACCATGTACTGTCCACATCGATTCACTTATTCGGGTGATGGTCCCATGATGGTGTGAAAGCTACTATGTATATATATATATATATATATATATATATATATATATATATATATATATATATATATATATATATATATATATATATATATATATATATATATATTCTACATTCCTAGGGTTTTATTCAGCATACTAACATACAAAATTACTATGCCACTGGAAAAAACCTGATATAACAATGAGAGCATACCAGAAAACATGTGACCTGTTATGTTCATTACCTTGTTGCACTAACCAACATTGTTTAGGCTGTCAAAGAGGTACCTCTCGAAATTCAGTTCTAGACCATCCCGAAGAAATGACGAGAGATTCTCCCCCCGCCTTACCCCTTAATTGCATTTAAAGAAGTCAGACATACAACTATCATTGATTGTAATCTCAAATTCGGCATATTATCGCCGCCATTTTCACACCGTTGGCGTCACCGGAGGTATATCTGGCCCGGAAATTACGAGTCGCTTATAACATGTTACGTCATAGTAGTTACTACGTCACAATGGCGCCCGCTATCTTGAAGATAAGTGACAGGTAAGAACGGACGCGTTATGCTCCCTTTCCTGCCTATTCGCTGGTTGCAGGCTTTTTTGGGCTCACGCGAACTTAGGCGAGCTTAGTAGATAGAACATAGTTTGCAGGTATATTATTGACATAATTAAATTAAAACTTTAATAATCCAGCCTAAAGTGTTCTATTGAACACAGAAAACAGCCTTATTCAAGGCTAACGTAGCAATCTAACTAAATCTAAATTCTGAGATGGCGCCGTGCAAGCGGCAGGTAAAGGCCACCAGATATTTAGTATGCGGGAATTGTAGCAACTGGGTGGACTTCGTCAAGTCCGGGTGTGAGAAGTCCTGGGCTGAGGCTCAGGGGGATAGTTTAGTTTTGAGTGTAGGGGATGTGCGAAGATGAAGGGAATAGAGGTGGAGATGAGGCAGCTTGCTGTGGCATTGGTGGCTCTGTGATGGGAAGAGGTGGGTTGTGCCAGTGGTTCGAGTAGGGGACAGTGGGGGAAGGCGATGAGAGAGAAGCTAGGGAGAGTTCACCTAAGCATGGGAGGAAGCTGAGAGGAGGTAAAGTGACAGCACGGAAGGAGACAGGACGTAAGGCGATGGGACGCAAGGAGACGGGATGTAAGGAGACGGGACGAAAGGAGACGGGACGGAAGGAAACGGGAGGGACTGAGTCGGGAACGAAGGAGACGGGAGCGAAGGAGAAGGGAGCGAAGGATACGGGAAGGAAGGCGACGGGAGCGAAGGAGATGGGAGGGAAGGTGACGGGAGCGAAGGCATCAGGAGTGAAGGCGAGAGGGAAACGTGACATGTTGATAGCAGAGAGGGAGATGGCCAACATGCTGCGACGGAAGGGATCCGACGCAAGAGCTACCCTAAGATAGTGATAGAGAGATTGAGGAGAAGATTGAGGGTGTTTGTGGGGGACTCCATAATTAGGAAGACTGACAGAGCGCTAAGCAAGGGGAAGACATAGTGGTTTGCTTTCCAGGGGCAAAAATAGAGGCTATCACGGAGAGGGTGGACAAATCATGGGTCCGTGGAAGGGAGGATCTGTTTTAGTACACGTAGGGAAAAATAACGTGGAGGGTACAACTGCCATAATTAGGAAATACAGGCGGTTAGTCAAAACACATAACATGGGTTGAGCAGTTAATTCTGTCAGTGATCGGTAATGGGAAGCAGGGGTCAGAGATATTGAAATTGACGGAGGATGGCGATTAACACGCTAGTTCAGCAGCTGTGTAGAGAAGAGGAAGTTGGATTTTTAGATTTGTGGGGATGTTTTGTTGGGAGGACTGATATGTACATGATGGGCTTTATCTAAGTGGAAAGGGGGCAGCAGTTTTTTGCTGATGAACTCTCAGCAGCAGCCGACAGTGGCATGGGTAGCATAAAATAGTTTTGGTAGTAAACATTGCTTTAACTAGAAGCACAGGGGGGTACTTAGAGGTGCCTCAAACAGCACAAGAGGCCACTAGTACACACAAACCAGTAACAAAATGTCCGGAAAACATTTCTGAAGCTGGTTATGAATACGTGTTTAAATGCAAGGAGCATAGTAAATAAGAAACACGAATTAAACATCATGGTAATAAATATTAACCCTCACATAATTGGTATAACCGAATCATGGGTCAACAAAGACATATCAGAGGCTGAATTAGGACTGACAGGATATGTAATGTTTAAGAGAGTTCGAATACGAAAAAGGAGACGGGGAGTTATTTTATATATTAAATAATCTATTCAGGCTTACGAAATAAAATTAAAAAGGAAGCATATTGTGATGAAGCTGTTTGGTGCAGTATAGTTACAGGAAATTCAACATTAATTATTGGATTAGTTTACCGAAGTCCAAGCATAAATGAAGAGAATAAAAAAAGGAAGTGATGGGAGGGGGTATAGGAAAACGGTATATAAGGAAATACTTGTCAAAAGAAGCTATTAAAAATAGTGTACAAGCAAACTATGTGGAGGGTTGATAGGCGTACCAGAAAGGATGGAGACTACACAATTTACCAAGAGGCACTTAATGCAGCTATGACTGAAAAACAAAAAGAAGCTATGATAAAAAATTAGCATGTAACATAACAATGACAGCAAGAATTTTTATGCATGTCAGGAGTAAACAAAACGTACGAGACTAGGTTGGATCATTAGAAGACAGTGCTAAAAATATAATATGACAAGGTTTTTAATGGCGGAAGACCTAAATGGTTAGTTCAGTTCAATGTGTACCAAAGAGGATATTAGTTCAATACCAGTTCCAGATGCTAAATTTCAGGAGGCTAAACCGTAATATCTAGGGCAGTTAATTGCAACTCCAGAAGTGGGAGCTAAGCAAGTAAAAGCAATGAAAGAAAATAATACAGCTGGAGAGGATGGAATTCCTCCAGAACTACTAATCGAAACAGTAGAACAAATTAGTATACATACCACTTGCAATAGTATTCAACTTGTCATTAAAAGAAGGAGTGGTTCCTTTTGAATGGAAAGAAGCAAACATCACACCATTATTTAAAAAGGGTTCGAGAAAAAAGTAAGAGAATTACAGACAAGTGAGTTTAACGTCAGTGATTTGCAAATTATTAGAAAGGTTAATCAAATACCATATGGTGGACTTGTAAGCATAAATTATTAAATCAGTCTCAACATGGGTTCCTAAAAGCGATGTCATGCTAAACAAATAAGTTATGTTTTTGGAAGAAATCTCTAAGTGGATAGACGAGGGATTACCAGTAGATATTATCTACTTAGATTTTCAGAAAGTTGTTGACAAAGTGTTACATAAAAGATTACTACTTAAATTAAAAGCTCATGGTATCGGGGACGGCATAATCGACTGGATAGAACAATAACTGACTGACAGAAGAAAGCGTGTTGTAGTAGATGGGAGCTTTCAAACTGGAAATCAGTTTTGAGTGGGGTACCACAAGGATCAGTATTAGGACCTTTATTATTGTTAATATAATATTATATCAATGACTTGGACGACAGTATAACAAGTAACGTACTGACATTTGCGGATGATACAAAAGTGTTTAGAAAGGTTAATACTGATGGCGATAAACAACATTTACAAAACGATCTAGACAAATTGGTTAAGTGGGCTGAAAAACGGCAGATGTTATTAAATTTTTGGAAATGTAAATGCCTATATAGAGGACACGGGAATTTGGATGTAAACTATAAAATGGGAGATACTAGGTACTACTGTAAAAGAAAAGGACTTAGGAGTAACAACAAGTGCTGACATGAAAGTTTCACAGCAATGTGGTATTGCAGCTTCAAAGGGTAGTAAAAGTCTTGGGTTGATTAGGGTAAATATATTATAAAAGGATAAAGCAATGGTTAGGCCTAATTTACAATAATGTATTACTGTATACAAGCGTGGAGGCCACATAGTAAGAAGGCCATAGATACGCTTGAACGAATACATAGAGGAGAGCAAATAAAACGATTCCAGAACTGAGAGACCTTAGCTATGAAGAAGGCCTAAGAGAATGTGGTTTAACAACCCTAGAGACAAGGAGGTTAAGAGGAGATCTAATTGAAGTTTTTAAGATATTGAATGGGTATGAAAATATTGATAGAAATATATTTTTTCTCATTCAAGAAAGAGAGTAGAACTAGAGGACACGAAGTAACATTAGTAAAGGATCAATGTAGATTCGATATCAGGAAGTACTCATTCTCACAGAAGACAATAAATGAATGTAACAAATTATTTGCAGGCTGTGTAACTGCTAGCAGCGTGAATGTGTTTAAAAACAAGGTTGACACATCTCAGGAGGGCGGATTTAACAAGATTTAACAAGATTTGCCATCCAAGCCAAAGGCCCAGATGGCAAGTGGACAAGGAAGCCATTGGCTTATCGAGAGTCCAACAATGCTAACAAACCCCGACTGCGACTGCGTGGCGATTTCAATCGCCGAAACATTGAATGGCCACCGGCAAACAATACAATAGGCTTAATGCTCCATTCATGGACCAATCCCTAATCCGAGCTCACATTCATTAACTAACTATAAAATATTTTCTGAATTACGAACCAGTTTTAAGAAAGTTAAAAGAGAAAAGTACTGTGACTACATATCACAAATCAAACAATCAGTTAAACAAACTGCTAAACGCCTATTCAGTTTTGCCAAAAACAAGCAAACGAATCTGAACACTCCTAACTCAACTGAATATAACGGCACCGAGGCAGGCAGTCCAGCTGATATAACCGGACTATTTTCAATCTGCAGGGCTGCCTACCATTACGAATTTTCTGTAATTATTACGTAAATGTAAGGTAGATTATGGCGGCAGTAGGTAGGAAATGGCGCCACCTGGTGGATGGTGACGACACTATCCAGTTTTGGTACTAGTGGTACCACTGGCGGATAGTTTATTAACTATTTTTAACAGCGCCCCTAGTGCCTAGTAACCGAACTAATACGACAGTGCCACGTGGTGCATAGTGATCGCACTGGGATGCTCCTTGGTGAGGTTTTTTTTATCCACCATGATGCCAATCAATGTGTTATTTATCACCCGGAACAGTTTATCGGGTCCGTCGTAATAACCGGCTTCTATCCTGCAACTCCAATCAATACCGTAAGCGTCGGTTCTCGAGAGGAAGAACCAAGCATTCTCGTCTCTGGCGTTGTACCATCATTGAGTTTCATTGAAGGATTAGGTAGCTGGTAACTAAGAGAACTGCTCAACAGTGCCGTCCAGAGATTGGAGTTGCCGTTGCCTTTAGTCAGGTTGTAGATACTGACCACTATGACGATTTCCGATTTCGGGCATGGATTTCCAGAAAATAACAAACGTTTGCTTTTACTTCCGGTATCTTCGAGACATGTGTTTTTGAAGCGCGCATTTGGCGAATCTTGAATTACACGAATGATCATTCGACCAGCGTGTGCTAGCCTTCATACTCGACGAGAGATCTCTTATCCAACCAGCTGTTAAAATAATCGGGATACCCTACTCACTTGACCAGTACATGTATGTTTCTCTATCGTTTGCGCTGCTGCAATACATTCTCCACACGATAGAGTTTATCTTTCGTCACCGGCACCCTCTGTAGTTCCTGTTCGTAAAACGCGAGGCGATTCTATTGGCGAGTTCTGGTGGTCGATCAAACGATAAATGGGTGGGTTGGAAGGATGCACTACTTTAACGGTGAAAATTTCATAACTGCAGTTGATTAAGTAATCCTTCTCGTCTCTTGACATTGCGACTTTTAAACCGGGTTTAGTTTTACTTCAGCCTAGGTTTTCATACAACCTTTGCCAAACCTCTTCTTGATTTGTCAAATTCACTTCCACCAGTGCTATGCCGATATTTCTGTGATAATTGTTGTTGCACGAATTCGGGAGATGTTGCAACACGTCTATATACCTCAAGGTCTGATTTGCCGTGAAATACTTCCACGTGCGCGTATTCGGTGTACGATTGAATCGTTCGACTATACAAGCCTTGGTCTCTTCGTTGTGTGTTGTAAAATGTCGGTTACGTTTTCTTTTAGAAACTCTTGGAATTCCCGATTAAAAATGTCCTTTCCCTGATCCGTCTGCAAGCTCTGTGGTCCGTCGTTGGCCTTTAGCAATCGACGAAACGCTGCCGTTAGTGACGATCCCGATTTGTTCCTCAACGGAACGGACCACTCTTTCATGGAGAACACGTCTATGACAGTCAAAAGGATATTATTGTCATTGCGTCGCATTGTGTTGTTTCAAACGTGCAATGTCAACCAGAGCTGCCTGCCACTGCTGATTTATACCGCCCATTACGACGCGACGACGATTGAAGCGACGTCTCGTTCGTTGATGTAGGGTGTAAGTATCCTGCTCCCACAGCCATCGTTTAACCTTTTTCGACGATGTACCAGACGCGCGGTGCAAGGCACCGACTCCTCCGTAACTTTCAGTTTGTGTCGTGTCGTAGTAAATACGCTTCAAGACGCTCTCTGGATGTGCCTTCTTACCCAGAGGAGGAGCCATGTCGTAACGATGCTGTCGTAACGAGCAAGACTATTTAGTAAGGTTCCCAACGCATGCGTTGTAAAGACAGTGCCGAAGGTGGCGAGTGCAAACACACGGGCCGTTTACGACGGCGCGGTTGGTGACGATCACGGCTAAAGAGACTGTTGTCATCGACGGAGACTAAGTTCACATCCGCGAGACCTCGAGCGAACGTCTTCCACCCAACAGGTTCAAACGATTTCCGTTTTCTCAGCACGTCGTTCACCGGATCTATTTAACAAGATTTAACAAGATTGCCATCTCGAACAAGTTCCAGATGGCAAGTGGACAAGGAAGCCATTGGCTTATCGAGAGTCCAACAATTTTCTCATCTATGTGTAGCCCGCCCTTATCAGATATCTGTCAATTCTATTTTAAACATATTCACACTACTAGCATTAACACAATCATTTGGCAGTTTGTTCCATTCATTTATCACCCTCTGTGAGAAAGAGTACTTTCTCATGTCCAACCTACACTGCTCCTTAACTAATGCTGCTTTGTGTCCTCTGGTTCTACTGCCTTCTTTAAGTTTGAAGAACATATTCCTATCAACATCCTCATAACCGTTCACTATTTTAAACACTTCTATTTGGTCTCCTCTTAGTCTCCTGGTCTCTAGTGTTGTCAAACCACATTGTAATAAGCGACTTTCGTAACTAAGGTCTCTTAATTCTGGAATCATCTTAGTTGCTCTTCGTTGTATTCTTTCTAGCTTATCTATGTCTTTTTTACGATATGGCCTCCATGCTTGAATACAATATTCCAAATGTGGTCTAACTATTGCTTTGTACAGAGGTACAATTAGATGTTTCTCCTTATACGTGATAGTTCTCCTAATTAGGCCTAGAATTTGATTTCCTTTCGAAGCAACAATCACACATTGCTCTGAAACTTTCATGTCAGCATTAAATGTTACTCCTAAATCCTTTTCTTGTGTGGTTCTACCTAGTACAGCATCCCCCATTTTATATTCCTCGTCCATATTTCCATGTCCTATGTGTATACATTTACACTTCCCAAAATTGAATAACATTTGCCATTTTTCTGACCATTTAACTAATTTTTCTAGATCATCCTGTAAACTTTGTTTATCTGTATCATTAGTAACCTTTCTGAATACTTTTGTGTCATCTGCAAATTTGAGTACTTTGCTAGATATGTCATCCTCCAAATCATTTATATATATTAAAAACAGTATAGGGCCTAACACTGATCCCTGTGGTACCCCACTCAAAACAGATTTCCAGTTTGAAATCTTACCATCTACTATTACTCTCTGTCTTTTGTGTGTAAGCCACATTTCTATCCAGTTGATTACATCATTACCTATACCATGGGCTTTTAGTTTAAGTAACAATTTTTGATGTGGCACTTTATCGAAAGCTTTCTGAAAATCTAAGTAGACAACATCCACTGGTGACCCGTCATCTACCCACTTTGTAATTTCTTCTAAAAAACATAAGAGATTTGTTAGACATGACCTTGCTTTTAGGAATCCATGTTGAGATGTATTTATTAATTTATGTTTTATGAGGAATTCCACCATGTGGTCTCTAATTAATGTTTCGAGTAATTTACATACAACTGATGTTAAACTCACTGGTCTGTAATTTTCTGGCTTCTTCCTCGATCCCTTCTTAAACAGCGGCGTAATGTTTGCTTCTTTCCATTCTGAAGGAACTATTCCTTCTTCTAATGACAAGTTAAATAAGTTTGCAAGTGGTGTACTAATTTGATCAACAATTTCCTTTAGCAGTTTTGGTGGTATCCCATCAACTCCAGGTGATTTATTATCTTTCATCTTCTTAATTTTCTTTGCTATCATTTCAGGAGTTACAAATAACTGCCCTAAATGTTCTGATGTATTGCCCTCAAATTTAGTCAATGGAACTGGAAGTGAGCTGATATATTCTGTGGTAAAAACTGAGCTGAAATACTCATTCAGGACCTCTGCCATTTGGAACCCATCTGAAATTATGTTTTCACTGTTGTTTATGATGTTACTCCTGTGCACCGCAGTGTTTCTGTACACCAATTCGCCACGATCGTTCCATCCCACGACACCTTTGGTTTTTATCGAGGAGTTGTCGTGCCTTCTGCTTCATAGCTTTCGGGATGCTGCCGATGATTTCGGAGATCGTGTGAGTTGTATAGAAGCAGCTTGTCTACTTACGCCACCTAGCGATGGTACTTAGTGATTGAGAGTCGCGCTAGTGGCGCCGAATAGCGACCAATGACAAATCAAGATTTCGGAAAACTGTTTTGCTACAACGGATTAAAAGATAAACGAAATGTTCTCATGTTTGGTATCGTTGCAAACTCGTTGTTAACTCATATTGATTATCCTTGTGTTAGAATTTAACTATCGTGGAGAAAAAAATATCTCCCTCCCTCCCTCCCTCCCTCCCTCCCTCCCTCCCTCCCTCCCTCCCTCCCTCCCTCCCTCCCTCCCTCCCTCCCTCCCTCCCTCCCTCCCCCCTCCCTCCCTCCCTCCCTCCCTCCCTCCTCCTCCCTCCCTCCCTCCCTCCCTCCCTCCCTTCTTCCCTCCCTCCATCTATCTCTCTGTGTATGTATGTATGAATGTATGTATGTATGTATGTATGTATGTATGTATGTATGTATGTATGTATATATATATATATATATATATATATATATATATATATATATATATATATATATATATATATATATATATATATATATATGTATGTATATATATATGTATGTATATATATATATATATATATATATGTATATATATGTATATATATATATATATATATATAGTAGCAGTTGTTGATTTGAATAATGGTTAAGTTAATATGTTTACGTTCTCACTTTTAATAATGGCTTGAGATAAAGGAAACTTGTAAAGTGCTTTTTCTGTTATAATTCCTGTACCAGTTGTGCTTTGGTGTACACCATTATTATGTGTATATTGTCTAGATTTTATGATAAACATTTTGTTTAGGATATTATTTGATTTGAATGTGTGATACTGGGATGTTTTGGTGCATCTATTGTTTAGCGTTTCACAAGTCAACTTGCAAGTTGCATATACAACCAAACCTTTCCATGGTCTACGTGAGTTATGTATCAACTAAAATGATTGGTTAATTTACTATGAGACGACAACTGTTATTTGTGGTAGAAGAATGTACAAAACTTGTCTTGGTCAGACAACTGAGATAAATCAGATACATGAGTTATTCGATGATTAACGGCGTAAATCGCCACGTGAATCGATAATTTGTCTCCGAGACATGGAAATGTGGTGGAATGTTCGTTCGAACAGAATACATTCACCAAGTAAAGTAATGTTATTATACCCATGTTTCGTGTTACGAGTTTCGACGTGCAAGGACCAGGTTAGAAACAACACTAAGATCTTCCATCTCAACATATTAAAGGAATATGATTCCAGGTCAAAAGAGTGTTTACTGCGGCTATGTTGGATCCTCCTGGTGATTCTTCTTAGAGATAGAACCACTGTTAGGAAAATTGGGAGAGACCATTCAGCAAGTATCTATTTCACCCGAACTTGATTCCTTTTCAATCTAATCAGCTGGTTGGTTTGATCGAACAATTTGGAGATCTTTCCGGAAAACACTGGATTCTCTAAACTTGTCGAACATACTATCACATTGAACACGACTTCGGGTCGAGCCTTATCCGATTCCTTTCACCAAAGTATCGGACGTAGTTAAGGAGGAAGATACAATGCTCAAACTAGGAGTAATCGACCCACTGAAATCTAAGTATTGTTTCCCTCTGTCGTTGGTTAAGAAAACGGAACAAATCGTCCAGTGGTAGATTTCCGTCAACTAAACTGAACTACCTCTTTCGACTCTGAGCCTATGCCCAATTCTGAAGCGATATTTGCCACTTTGACCAAAGACTGCAGCAAAGGTTATTGGCATATTGCTATGCATGCCAAGAATATAGAAAAGACTGCTTCCTCTAGTCCTTCTGGGCTATTCCAGTCTCGACGAATGCCATTGGGGTTGGTCAATGCCAGAGCATCTTACGGATGTATGATGCGAAAACTCTTGAATGAACAGACGTGGCCAGACCATCTAGCTGTACTCCGTAAGGTGTTTAAGCGTCTCATGTCTGCTGGAATTACGGTTAAACCGTTGAAGTGTTTTCTTGGGTACTCCAAAATTTACTTTGTTGGTCATCAAGTAGGAGAGGGGCAACTTATGACCCAGGATGATAAAGTAGAACGTGTGCAAGAGGCATCAGTTCCTCAGACCGTTACCCAGGTTAGGTCATTCCTGGGACCTACCATATACTACCGGAAGTTTATTCAAAATTATGTAAGTAATTGGTACCCCTTTAACAAACCCACGAAAGTAGTATGGTCGGAAAACGCCGACAGAGCGTTAAAAGAGTTGAAAGCTATGATGTGCTGTACGCCAATTGTGAAACTGCCCGATTTTTATCGATCTTTTGTTCTTAGAACAGGTGCATCAAACAAAGGTATCAGTGCAGTACTTCTCCAAGAGTATGACGGAGAATACTTACCCGTAGCGTACGCCCGTAAGAAGTTAACCCCTACTCAAGCGGCATGCGCCATAGTGGAAAGAGAATGTTTGGCAACTGTCTGGGTCTTGAAAGAATTTACGACTTACTTGACGGACATTCGTTATCCAAACCGACCATCGACCTTTGGCTTTGCTAAGGACAACCCGATTAAACAATCCGAGATTAATCCAATGGGCGTTGAAGTTGGAACCGTATCAATTTAGAAACGAGGCAATCCCCCGCAAATAAAATGTGGGCGCTGATTATCTCAGCAGAGTCATTACGAAGTTTGACAGAAAGAACAATGGACTTTGATGTACACCATTATTATGTACACCATTATTATGTGTGTATTGTCTAGATTCTTATGATATAGATTCACTTCAGGGAGTGGATCTCTCCCCAAGAAATTAGTTACCTATCTTGCTATAATAAGAAACTAGGTATCCCACAAAACACGTTTTGCGATATGCGCCATGTCCTTTCTACGCTTCTGTATTATCCAATCCTCGTCGCCGCTGTAGTGCATTACACACGTTTATTCTTTTCACGAAATATGGCTAACTGCTCACAGCCGGGAGCGGTCGCTAACGTTTCCGCGGCTTCACCTTTGTGACTGCAATGTACTAGCGTGGTATGTAATGCTACATGTTTTTGAATGATTGAACCGCAGTAGGATTAGTGTATTATTTTTCAGCGAATCGCAAAATTCAACCCGCACTATGCGCCAACAAGCCCCGGTCTCCACTACAAATGATTCAGCGTACATACACACTGCGTAGGAAATCCACCTTTCAACACGTCGTTCTACCATGGGTACTGTAATACTACTAATACCACCACCCACCTTTCAAAACGTCGTTCTACCATGGGTGCTGTAATACTACTAATACCAACACCCACCTTTCAACACGTCGTTCTACCATGGGTACTGTAATACTACTAATGCCAGCACCCACCTTTCAACACGTCGTTCTACCATGGGTGCTGTAATACTACTAATGCCAACACCCACCTTTCAACACGTCGTTCTACCATGGGTACTGTAATACTACTAATGCCAACACCCACCTTTCAACACGTCGTTCTACCATGGGTGCTGTAATACTACTAATGCCAACACCCACCTTTCAGCACGTCGTTCTACCATGGGTGCTGTAATACTACTAATGCCAACACCCACCTTTCAGCACGTCGTTCTACCATGGGTGCTGTAATACTACTAATGCCAACACCCACCTTTCAGCACGTCGTTCTACCATGGGTGCTGTAATACTACTAATGCCAACACCCACCTTTCAGCACGTCGTTCTACCATGGGTGCTGTAATACTACTAATGCCAACACCCACCTTTCAGCACGTCGTTCTACCATGGGTGCTGTAATACTACTAATGCCAACACCCACCTTTCAGCACGTCGTTCTACCATGGGTGCTGTAATACTACTAATGCCAACACCCACCTTTCAACACGTCGTTCTACCATGGGTGCTGTAATACTACTAATGCCACCACCCACCTTTCAACACGTCGTTCTACCATGGGTGCTGTAATACTACTAATGCCACCACCCACCTTTCAACACGTCGTTCTACCATGGGTGCTGTAATACTACTAATGCCACCACCCACCTTTCAACACGTCGTTCTACCATGGGTGCTGTAATACTACTAATGCCACCACCCACCTTTCAGCACGTCGTTCTACCATGGGTGCTGTAATACTACTAATGCCACCACCCACCTTTCAGCACGTCGTTCTACCATGGGTGCTGTAATACTACTAATGCCAACACCCACCTTTCAGCACGTCGTTCTACCATGGGTGCTGTAATACTACTAATGCCAACACCCACCTTTCAGCACGTCGTTCTACCATGGGTGCTGTAATACTACTAATGCCACCACCCACCTTTCAGCACGTCGTTCTACCATGGGTGCTGTAATACTACTAATGCCACCACCCACCTTTCAGCACGTCGTTCTACCATGGGTGCTGTAATACTACTAATGCCAACACCCACCTTTCAGCACGTCGTTCTACCATGGGTGCTGTAATACTACTAATGCCACCACCCACCTTTCAGCACGTCGTTCTACCATGGGTGCTGCAATACTACTAATGCCAACACCCACCTTTCAACACGTCGTTCTACCATGGGTGCTGCAATACTACTAATGCCAACACCCACCTTTCAACACGTCGTTCTACCATGGGTGCTGCAATACTACTAATGCCACCACCCACCTTTCAACACGTCGTTCTACCATGGGTGCTGTAATACTACTAATGCCACCACCCACCTTTCAGCACGTCGTTCTACCATGGGTGCTGTAATACTACTAATGCCAACACCCACCTTTCAGCACGTCGTTCTACCATGGGTGCTGTAATACTACTAATGCCAACACCCACCTTTCAGCACGTCGTTCTACCATGGGTGCTGCAATACTACTAATGCCAACACCCACCTTTCAACACGTCGTTCTACCATGGGTGCTGCAATACTACTAATGCCACCACCCACCTTTCAGCACGTCGTTCTACCATGGGTGCTGTAATACTACTAATGCCACCACCCACCTTTCAACACGTCGTTCTACCATGGGTGCTGTAATACTACTAATACCAACACCCACCTTTCAACACGTCGTTCTACCATGGGTACTGTAATACTA
Source organism: Lamellibrachia satsuma (assembly GCA_033239005.1). NCBI lineage: Eukaryota > Metazoa > Annelida > Polychaeta > Sabellida > Siboglinidae > Lamellibrachia > Lamellibrachia satsuma. The sequence goes on along the minus strand of BSQZ01000012.1, from coordinate 8,316,819 downwards.
CTAATACCAACACCCACCTTTCAACACGTCGTTCTACCATGGGTACTGTAATACTACTAATACCAACACCCACCTTTCAACACGTCGTTCTACCATGGGTGCTGTAATACTACTAATACCACCACCCACTTTTGAACAAGTCGTTCTACTGTAGTACTACTAATATCATTTGTTGGCTACTCACCATGGTGCATCACATGACCTGCCAGACGAAGACAACATTCTCTCACGATTATGGTGATCCATGGGAGGGAGCCTTAGTGTTCTTGGTTGGTCATGTCATTGCACCATGACACGTTTAGGATTTTCCGCTGCATTCTTGTACACTAGCCAGTTCCTAACCTATATATATATATAATACACACACGCACGCACGCACGCACACACACATCAGCTAACCCGTTAATTTTTTAACAGAAACAGCAAACTGTGTGGTAAATGTGACACAATTTAATAATACTTAACAGCATTTTGAAAATTAATGAACTTCATGCACAAATATACTTTTTCCCAATGCTACCATTTCCACAACACACAGAATAAACACAACCAACCATTCAACATACATTATGTCCATAAAAATATGCAATAAGAAATGTATAAGTGTTACTATGCAGTGAGATATTGATGGCTTGAATTGGCTTCACCTTAACAGCCTGCATTTGTGCAATTTTTTGATAACCACATGAGTATCCATGCACACCCACCAACTGTTGGATCGAATCTACTACTGAGATGCACACTCATCGACTGTTGGATCTCATCTACCACCGAGATGCTAACACTCAACGACTGTTGGATCTCATCTACCACTGAGATGCAAACCCATCGACTGTTGGATCTCATCGACCCCTGAGTACCCACGCACACCCATCGACTGTTAGATCTCATCTACCACTGAGTACCCATCAACTGTTGAATCTTATCTACAATTGAGTAGCGATGCACACTCATCAACGGTTGGAATCTCATCTACCACTGAGCTGAGTGCCCATGCACACCCTTCAACTGTTGGATCACCTCTACTATTGATTACCTATGCACACGCATCAACTGTCGGATCTCATCTACCACTGAGTACCCATGCACACCCATCAACTGTTGGATCTCATCTACCACTGAGTACCCATGCACACCCATCAACTGTTAGATCTCATCTACCACTGAGTACCCATGCACACCCATCAACTGATGGATTTCATTTTGCTTTTCATTTTTCACATGTTAATACAATCTACAAAAATCCCCAAACCTATGATCATGCTATCTATTGCATATCCCCTTATTAAGTGGAACATACCCACAATGCATCACACTTAGTTTTACCAGAAATTATACAATTATTTTAAATAAAATTTCATGACTGCAAAATAATGTAATTATGATTGATATTTTAGTGATAGATCGAACATTAGAGCACGTTTTCTATAGATGAGATGTTTGGATAAAATACAAGAAAAAAACGGCAAGTAACTTGTGCCTGAGTAAATATATTTTCTAACCCATTTCTATGGAAACACACATACAGAGTGTATTTGGCATACTGTAACTGCACATTCATGCAATTCGTTAGTACAATTCCAGTATTTTAATTTGGTTCTGATTAAAAACAAAACAGAACAACGTCCAAATCAAATGGATGTCATAACAAGATTTTTAATTTCTCCCAATCATTTACAGATTACCGTCGTGAGAAGATCAACTCAATCTCAATTTCTGAGAACAACTTGAGTACCAAGAATAAAGAAAAGGATAAAAGGGAAAGTTACCAAAACCGAGAAGAAAAGCACAGGACAGAGAGGAATGGAGAGGAACAATTCTACGGAAAAGGAAGATCTAACCTGAATCTGTAAAACACCTGTTTCTTGTAATACCAGTAATGCTGCATGTTAGTATTTTATGAACATGACAACTGATCATTCAAGACACTTTCCAGGCATAGCATGCATTCACGCATGCATGCAAGCACGCAATGACATTGTCTGCCCATCTCAACACAGTAAATCAGCACAAATTCTCACTGTAGCCAAATACTAAAACTACTCCTAGAAAAGGTGAGAGTGAATTGTGCAATGACAACGTTTAATCATTCAGACTTCCATAAAGTGTGGATGTATCATGACTAACTTGTGACAGCTGCATCGAAGCATGTCCTTGCTGACTAGGCAGAATGTATCTGAAGACATATCAGTACTGCATACACAAAGTACCAGTCACAGCACAGTTGGGGTCAAGTCCACTGGACTTGTACTGAGTACAATATTTCAGTACTTGTACTTTAGATTTTGTAATGACCAGTACTTAATAAAATCTAGTTGACAAAATATCAAGTAATGTGCATAACTAATATATTTAAATAGGTCACCTGTTATACTGCTATATTTACTTTGTAGTACCATTAATACATATGGAGAATTAATGTTGAAGTCTAAAGTGATAACAACATTTCATATAGTATTAGTATTATTAGTATGTTATTAAAGTCAATAAATGGGACTTGAATAGTCTTATTGTTGATTACTATGAATAAAACGTACCTGGCTTTGTACTTTACCTGATACACTTGGACTTCTATACATATACACTTGATACATTTTGTGGTACTGGTACTTGATAAGTTTTTCTGACGTTGGAGAGCAGCACGTAAGTAACATTCAATGGTGTTATGTACAATGGTTATTTCCTCAGTTTTTTATGACATATTGTGGTTTAATCCCAAAGCATATTATTTTCACACAACTAATTATGGCAATGTAGTGATTATATGCATTTGTTCCTGCACCTGCCAACAGACATTCAATTCACAGACAGCCACGAGACTGGGCCAACCACCACAACACGCATTCCTCACCACGGTAATTCTCTAAATTTAAAAATCTCTACGGCATGTCTCTGTAATGCCCTGCATATCTCCAGCAATATGCCATCAGTATTCGTGAAATGGATAATTCCACAATCTTGCAGCAATTTGCTGCCACAGTCACAATGTTCAACGGTCACACTGAGAGTGCTGAATCTACTTGCGCACATGTTCAAAGCAGCCATGTTAAGATCAAATGCAACAGCCTCCACATCTACTCTGCATGTTGTAATCTGTGTCACTGGTTTTTGGGTCTTCATCTGTGAATACCCCAGAGCTGTTGGACCAGATCTTACTCATGACCAATATACTGTCCATGTCCGTCTACAGTGGTCAAGCAGTTGCTGTCTCTCTGGCTTGTTCCTGTGCTTGAGCCGTTCGATGTTCATAGTTAACAAGCCGTTGCCCAACTAGATATCTGTAAGTCAGAGACATACAATGTACAGTGGGTGAACAGGGCTGGGATATTAGCTACAGTAAGCTGCATTGTCCATTGCTATAACCACATAGTGGAATGATATATTAGTTGGTGCCAATATATGTGTGTGCTGTACACACCAAGCATACAAGCTTTATAGACACATGTATAATATATGCATGTGTGCTGTACACACCAAGCATACAAGCTATATAGACGCATGTATAATATATGTATGTGTGCTGTACACACCAAGCATACAAGCTTTATAGACGCATGTATAATATATGTATGTGTGATGTACACACCAAGCATACAAGCTTTATAGATGCATGTATAATATATGTATGTGTGCTGTACACACCAAGCATACAAGCTTTATAGATGCATGTATAATATATGTATGTGTGCTGTACACACCAAGCATACAAGCTATATAGACGCATGTATAATATATGTATGTGTGCTGTACACACCAAGCATACAAGCTTTATAGACGCATGTATAATATATGTATGTGTGCTGTACACACCAAGCATACAAGCTTTATAGACGCATGTATAATATATGTATGTGTGCTGTACACACCAAGCATACAAGCTTTATAAATGCATGTATAATATATGTATGTGTGCTGTACACACCAAGCGTACAAGCTTTATAGATGCATGTATAATATATGTATGTGTGCTGTACACACCAAGCGTACAAGCTTTATAGATGCATGTATAATATATGTATGTGTGCTGTACACACCAAGCGTACAAGCTTTATAGATGCATGTATAATATATGTATGTGTGCTGTACACACCAAGCATACAAGCTATATAGATGCATGTATAATATATTTAAAGGTCCTTCCTCAGTTTAGTATCCACCATGACATACTAGCTCGTTTGTGCAAATGTGTTATTTAGTTTTGATGAAATCGACAGGAAAACTATTATTTGTGACTGACTCCAGTCAAAATTCAGCACAAAAAGGGCTAAAGCGGTCTGCCTCTATATACTATGACATCAGGTCTGCCTCTATATACTATGACTTCAGGTCTGCCTCTATATACTATGACTTCGGGCTACACTGTATTCCTATTTTCACAAGTTACCTGATCTAACGATCAAAGTAAATTCTTTAACAAGAGCACACTCTTTTCTCCAACCAACTGCACATATTACTTAGCTATTGCCGCAATACAGATTTGAACATCAATGAATCTGATTTGCGATGGGCGAAATTAACTAAGGTGGGAGTTTTCATATTTCCCAATCCAAATGCCCAACATTTAATAGGTTTTCCAGCAACAAATGTACAACACCAAACACTATTGTTACAGCAACAAATTTATTTTTCAGTTAAGAATGAATCCGGCCTTACTTGTCATTCTTGATGTGTTCATAGAGTTTTTTGAACTGCGTCGCTTGGAAGACACAGAAGCCAATAATGGAGATAACACTGAGAATCAACGGGTAGACACGGCGCAAAACCAGGTTTTGTGTCTCGAAATCCGCACCTGTGACACACCAGAGGGCACTGCTAGTATCTCGTCTCACAAAAGCTGAACGTAGTTACACGTGTGTGTTCTCTACATGTCTCATTGATTCACCATATATCATACATGACACAGGTGTCAACAACTGCTCGTAGAGTGTTTGAGGAAATGGGGGACAGAAAATGTGAAATCACTAGAGACCAATGAAACAACATGTGCAATAAATAGACAGATTTTGTGGTAAAAATGAAATTGACAAGAATGAAAAAATTTGTTTAAAAGTGTGACAGTGGAACTAAGGAAAAAGAGGTATTTCTGGCTCAAAAGCACCAATGTTGACACCTATGATATGGTCAATTAAGAATGACAGTGAATTACTTTGTTCAAAGTTTGCTCACTTTAAGGGACTCACACACCAAGCTGAGTCATGTGATTGACTCTAATATATAAAACATTATATTTCATCTCCATATATGTCGTAAAACTAGCATATTTGAATAAATAAAAATTGTGTATTTAAAAAAAAATATTTTTTTACTGCCATTTTGTATCACTATAGATATTATTTTTAATGAACTGAGATTTTATGAATACCAATCAATTCAGCATCACAATGTCTCGTAAAACAGTCGTTAACATGTTTTCAAAGTTGCGAAAGTTGTTGCACATTGCCGTTAATGAGAGACATACCAAAGGCAGGAACAATACTCTTTGCGAAGATGTACGGGAGGGAGAGAGCGATTCCCAGGCAGCCTATGACAGGAGCACAGAGCTGTCTCAGGATGAACGTCAGGTCCATGTTGCGCAGACCAGCATTGTACATCTACAGTTCAACCAGAATGCAGGCTTGTTCAATCTCATTATAATAATAATAATAAAAACAATATTTATAGGAACGAACAAATATGAACGAACGAATTATTTCAGGTAAAACCCACATACATATGAATATGTATTAAAAATATAATAATGTTAAAAATATAAACAAGTTAAAAAAGTAAAAAAAATAAAAAATAAGTGAAAAATATAAATACACTAATATATAAATAAGCTAAAAACAATAATAATTATAATTAAATATTTCATATCGAGACTAGACCCTGTTCAGGAGTGTTTACATTTGACTAATATGCTAAGACTAATGGCTATAAATACTGACTGAATAAGAATTACAATTCAATACTGAAGACTGACTAATAAAAACAAAAGTTGCTAAGATGGCTAAAACAAACAGAGAATCTAAAAATATAAAGTAGCTAAAAGTAAAAGTTGTCAGTAGCAACATTCAAATAAGAAGTATTACTAAAAAAAATTATAAATAAATAGACAGTAAATATGAATGAATAAATAACTAGAATAAATATTATTAGAAAATAAAAAATAATAAATATTATTATAACAGCAGTAAAATATATTATTAAGTCATTAGCATAGCATTACGGAACTCATGACTTCTATCGCCATTGTCTGTTTTATCTGTTAGTTAGACAGAACAATCTGAACAATTTATCATTTCTTTCATCAAATGGTATATCCATGCAACTGTTTTAATTACTACTGCTAACATCTCAATATTATTACCTGTTCGATGACCCTGCGCAACCACCATCTTGGACCCATCATAGTGACAGCACAGATGATCTTAGCGTGAAGCACACCCAGGGCCCAGTCCTAGAAACAGACACAGATGATCAACAACTCATTCACAGATGATCTTAGCATGAAGCACACAAAGGGCCCAGTCCTAGAGACAACTCATTCACAGATGATGATTTTCCACCATGCTCTATCCAACTAACACCATTAAAACATTCTAGAGTCATCAGAACATGCATTTATTTAATTTTTTACTCTAATCAGCTGCTAAGCTGCTGGAAAAGGTTAGAGTAGAGTAAAACAGTCATTGCTGTCGGACTTGATTGAAACACTTAACCTTGAAGCCAGAGTCGGACTTAACCTTGAAGCCAGATATGAATTTGACACTGTTGTAACATGTCTCAGTGATCTATCATGTGTGATCTGCTTTCGAGATAAAGCTTACCACATTCTGAACAAGAGCTGGACTGCACAAAAGAGCGGACAATATTATTGAAATGGCAGCTATGTTGGTCAGAAACGAGATTAGGATCACTGCATATGAAACTGATGAATTCCCTGATAAAGGCAGCAGTGAGTCTCTTGTTACACCTGCTCCTCCAGCTCCCTTCAGAGGTTCATCCAGGATATCACCTCCCAGAACTCGGACAGCATGCCTGTGAGGAGGAACTAGCTTTGGCAACGTTTATCCACAAGAAGAACAGGTCGAGGGAGCTGATTGATGCCAGAGACAGTCTATGCTGGGAACTCAACTGCACATACAATGACAGGCCATGTGTACTCGAAGGCTCTTGGGATTCACTTGATCATGACTGCATGGGGTCTCCAGATGCTCTGAAAGGAGTCGACACCAATCACTTCAAGATGCTCGCACGACCACACTGTGGTAGCAGTTGATTTCCTTCAGTACATATATCCAACTGCTGCTGGATGAGACTGCTGCGAGGAGCAGAACCGCCAAGCTGTGGGTGAATGGACTCATCTACGCCCAACCAGCACCGGGACTTGAGACCTGAATCTGTGCACCTTTCTAAGAAGCACACCAAGGTGTTCATACGTCTTCGCTGCTCATCCACCATTCTCATCTGACTACAACAATCTCATCGTCACAGTTGCAGCTCTTAACGTCAACTGTGATGATACTTTCGAAGTTTGATGAGCTGCAGCAGCAAAACTGGTCAGGGTCACAGATATGAAGATGAAGAGGGGGGACCAGGTTATCAATGTGGCTGAGCAGGCTCAGGAGCTTACCTTATTGTTCGATGACAAACAATCAACAATTACCACATTAGTACAGCTTCCTCAGGAGCCCAAGTTACCTAACCAACAAGACACGCCTCAACTCCATCATTGCACAATGTTTTGCAAATGATTTTGTCCCAATGCCAGCAGGCTGAGGGGGGATGGAGAGGCTGATTGTCTCAACAGCCCTGGATGTTTCCAATCCAGCGCTTGGCTTCCTGTGTCAACGTTCTTGATACCCCGGAGAAGATCGGAGCACTTAAGACCTGCTATTCACCCATGCTGTTTCTGGGTGTGACAGTGTGTCAGTGCTCTTCGGCGAGGGCAAGAAGGCCGTGCTGCACAAGGTGAAGGAGAGTTTGGGGAACACCAGCTGTCTGGAAGCTTTCATCAACACTGACAGCAAAAAAAGAAGACTGAATGTGCACTGAATGTCCTGAGATATAAGCTCAGGAAGTGTAAACTGTCTTTGGAATTCAGGCTGGAGACATTGCCTCCGACTACTGCGGCTGCCGAGCAGCATTCCTTCCGCACATACCACACTCGCTCTGTGCAGTAACGGAAACACCCTGCCTGCCGCTGACTGGGGATGGTCATGGCAAGATGATGGACAACTGGTTCCTGTAGCGAGTGACAACCCCCCAGCCCTAGACAAACTACTCCGCGTGGTTTCTTGTGATTGTAAGGGCCATTGTGGGAAGACCTAGGATGCATAAAGACGGGCTACACTGCACTGTCCTCTGCTCATCCTACAGTGGACAATCGCCTTCCAACAAATACACACAGCATGAATCTGCTGAAGCCTAGATATGGTGGGGTTGATGGAGATTTGGTGGGGTTGATGGAGATATGATGGGGTTGATGGAGATTTGGTGGGGTTGATGGAGATATGATGGGGTTGATGGAGATTTGGTGGGGTTGATGGAGATATGATGGGGTTGATGGTAAAGCTTTAGGCAACTGGTGTTGAGAATGCTGTAGTGTGAATGTATTGATACCCTAGTATGTTGTTGAGGCAGATTGTCTATATTAGTACGTAATGCTGAAATGAATGTTAAGCTACACACTGTCATAAGTAATAAAACGATAGGAATTTAATCTTTTAATCGCCCTTTCCCTTAACATTTCCCCACAGTCAAAAATGAAATGAATGCATGCTCTGATGCCTCTAGAATGTTACAGTGGTGTTAGTTGGATAGAGCAAACCCCCACCCTAGACACCACCGTTTGCCCTCTAGCATACGTGGTTCAGACGTTATATAGTTGCCGTCTTGGACGCCATTTTGAACTCTGAGTTTAGCTCAAGGCGAATTCATGGTGGGTTTTCGTATGTTACTGTAGAACCTTTCAAGGATGTCTGGTGCAAAAATCAGCTTCCTGTATTGAATTTTTAGGTTTTACCTAAAACTCCTGGACTAACACAGATGATCAACAACTCATTCACAGATAATCTTACATGAAGCATGCCCAGGGCCCAGTCCTAGCGACAGACACATATGATCAACAATTAATTCACAGATGATCTCAGGATGAAGCATGCCCAGGGCCCAGTCCTAGCGACAGACACATATGATCAACAATTAATTCACAGATGATCTCAGGTTGAAGCATGCCCAGGGCCCAGTCCTAGCGACAGACACATATGATCAACAATTAATTCACAGATGATCTCAGGATGAAGCATGCCCAGGGCCCAGTCCTAGTGACAGCACAGATGATCAACAACTAATTCACAGATGATCTCATGATGAAGCATGCACAGGGCCATGTCCTTGTTACAAAGACACAGATGATCAACAACTAATTCACAGATGATCTCACGATGAAGCATGCACAGGGCCATGTCCTTGTTACAGAGACACAGATGATCAACAACTAATTCACAGATGATCTCACGATGAAGCATGCACAGGGCCATGTCCTTGTTACAGAGACACAGATGATCAACAACTCTTTCACAGACGATCTTACTTGAAGCATGCCCAGGGCTTCATCCATGTTACAGAGACACAGATGATCACCAGGATAATCACAAAGACTGGGCCACACACCCATTCCCACTCACACACACCCATTCCCACTCACCACCTACACACATTTGAGTTGTCCTCAAGTTGTGTGTTTAAAATTGTCAACAAGTTGTGTGTTTGCAATTGTCCTCAAGTTGTGTGTATTGATTTGTCCTCAAGTTGTGTGGCTTGATTTGTTAAGAATTGTCAACAAGTTAAGAATTGTCAACAAGTTGTGTGTTTGCAATTGTCCTCAAGTAGTGTGTTTTGAATTGTCAACAACTTGCGCATTTTGAGTTGTCATCAAGTTGTGTGTCTTGATTTGTTCTCAAGTTGTGTGTTTAGAATTGTCAACAAGTTGTGTCTTTGCAACCGTCCTCAAGTTATGTGTTTTGAATTGTCAACAAGTTGTGTATTTTGAGTTGTCATCAAGTTGTGTGTATTGGAGCTGTCAACAAGTTGTGTGTTTTGAATTGTCAACAAGTTGTGTGTTTGCAACTGTCCTCAAGTTATGTGCTTTGAATTGTCAAGCAGTTGTGTAATTTGAGTTGTCATCATGTTGTGTGTATTGTGTTGTCATCAAGTTGTGTGGTTTGAGTTGTCATCAAGACAGTTAATGGACAGTAAATGTTTGGCTACCAACCCATGGAATGCTCACCAACCCAGTCACCTTCACAGACAGGCCAGGACAGCTCACTGACCCATTCAATTACAGACACAGACCAAGACAGTTCACCGGTCCACTCACCTACACAGACAGACCAAGACAGCTCACCAGCCCACCCACCTACACAGACAGACCAAGACAGCTCACCAGTCCACTCATTTACAAAGACAGACCAAGACAGTTCACCGGTCCACTCACCTACACAGACAGACCAAGACAGCTCACTGGCCCACTCACCTACACAGACAGACCAAGACAGCTCACCAGTCCACTCACTTATACAGACAGACCAAGACAGCTCACTGGCCCACTCACCTACACAGACAGACCAAGACAGCTCACTGGCCCACTCACTTACACAGACAGACCAAGACAGCTCACAGGTCCCCTCACTTGCACAGACAGACCAAGACAGCTCACTGGCCCACTCACCTACACAGACAGACCAAGACAGCTCACTGGCCCACTCACCTACACAGACAGACCAATAGGGGTGCTTACCTGCCAGGGATGGAAGACAGGAGTCTGGTCTAGGGGTACTTATTTGCCAGGGGTAGAAGACATGGGTCTGGTCTAGGGGTACTTATCTACCAGGGGTAGAAGACAGGAGTCTGGTCTAGGGGTACTTACTTGCCAGGGGTAGAAGACAGGGGTCTGGTCCAGGGGTACTCTCAGTGGGGCCACAATGACGACCTCAAACAGCAGCCCCAGTAGTAGGGGTACCAACCCTATGAGCACAGCTGCAATGATAAAAGACTTGGCCGCCTGCCAATAAAACAACAAATTGTATTTAGTACAGATTACAGTGGGAAAATGGAGCCTAAATTGTTTTTAAAGATAATATCCTACAGAACAATAAAGACAAAAATAGAGGCTACTGTAAATGAACAACAACACATCTAGTGGATACATTGACAGGCATATGTCGACATAATGGATACCTTGACAGCCATATGTCGACTAACTGTTTGCAGAAGAATCACGTATACATGACAATACATTTCTGATCATAGTCCAAAAATATTTAAGAAATTATTATGTCTGCAAAGAATACATTGTAAAAACAATAATGCTTACTGAAATAAAATAAAAAATCACACCTACTGCCACAGACATGGGAATGTTGTGTCCACTGTAAAACAGTCGTGGAACTTTTTAGGGATCTTTTCATTTTGTTCAACCCCTCAAGAATATATATATATATATATATATATATATATATATATATATATATATATATACATATATATATATATATATATATATATATATATATATATATATATATGTATATATATATATATATATATATATATATATATATATATATATATATATATATATATATATATATATATATATACACAAACCACAACATGTAATCTCAACAAGAACAATATGCAGCACCATGTCTTGCATTTAGACGTATTAAAAACACTATTTTAAGTGGCTTCTAATCAACATGTATAAAACATTGCAGTAGATATTTCCTTAACGAATGCTGGACATTTGAGTAGCAGAGAAACAAGCTGACATGAGGAGATGTTAGGGCACATTATATTACACTTCAATTTGATCTCCTCTTAATCTCCTGGTCTCTAGGGTTGTTAAACCACAGTCTTTTATGTGTTCTTCATAACTAAGATCTCTCACTTTGACGAGCTGCTTACAAGAACAGTCCAGTCTTTGACGCGGCTGAAGAGATTGCCCCAGCCTTGTGGAACCCAGTGGTAGAGGATTGTGCCAGCCCTCAGAGTCACCCAGCAGGTGTACAGACCACACGCAGTTGTATACAGCTCATGGATCTTGGCCTCGCCCATCCAAAGTGACATCAACGTACGCCCAATTAACACTGCAACAGCACCACGCATCCAGCTGGTGAGCATCCAGTTTTAGAAAATGGACTTACAAAAATAGAGACAGATTGACAGACAGAAAGACAGCCATACACACACAAATGACAGACTGATACACATGGAGGCAGACAGACTCACATATACATGAAGACAGACAGACTGACAGACAGAAAGACAGCCATACACACACAAATGACAGACTGATACACATGGAGGCAGACAGACTCACATATACATGAAGACAGACAGACTGACAGACAGAAAGACAGCCATACACACACAAATGACAGACTGATACACATGGAGGCAGACAGACTCACATATACATGAAGACAGACAGGTTGACGACAGAAAGACACATGGACGGACAACTTGGCAGATAGGCTGACAGACATATGGAGACAGAACAGAACAGACAGAAAGAAAGACAGACATACTGACAGCCAAACATACACATGGACAGACTGACAGCGAGACAGACAGACCAACAGACATGTAAACGTTTGGCAAGCAATTCAGCATTCACTGGGTCTGCACACAGACTAAAACTTGTAGAGAACTCAAATGTGGCTGTGTGAGCAAAAATATACCTGTGTCCTTGGTACGTTAGTTGCTTTCACTCGTCATCAAGTTGAGAATTTTTAACTTGTTGTGGGTTTTTAATTTTTCATCAAATTTTGTGGGTTTTAATCTGTCATCAACTTGTGGGTCGGTCTTGACTTGTCATCACGTTGTTGGTTTTTAAGGCGTCGCTTGGGTCTAAACGCATTTTATTTTCTTATTTCGTTATCACTGAATCTACAGAGCTGAAACTTTCATAGATTGCAAGTCCAGGTAAGAGTAATGCTGCGAATTTTTTTCAGAAAGTTTCATACATATTTTCCCACGGTATGCCGCCATCTTGGATTAAATGTTGCGTGTGACTTATATCAGTAACCATTGGATTTAGAGGACTCAAATTTGGTGTGTAGTTACTCCACATAACCCCAATGAAAACAGTCAGTTGACTTTCCAAGTTTTCAAAAAACTTTTGTTTTCATGATTTTTTTACATCTGAATGTATTTTTTCATAACGAAATTTTACATTGATGGTTCATTATATAAAATAGAAATAACGTTTTCTAAAAAGTTACTACATAGTTTTCAAGAGCATACTATCAAGAAACACTGTAGAAAGTTTCAAGTAATTCTGTCAAACAATAGCAGAGATAAGTGACACGGGAGGCAGTAGGTGTGAGGGAAAACATGTTTTTGAGAAAATCATATTCAAAGTTTATGTACATTGGCACATACATTTCAACATCTGAGAAGCAACCTAGATGATTGAAACTTTGCATACATATTAATGAATGTATAATCTATCAAAAGGCAAAGTTAAGAGTCATTGGCATTGTAAAATAAATTTCACACAAGTCCCGAGTACCCGACACCCATGTCCATCGTTGCCGACACAGCTGATCTCACCACGACAAATGGGACATTCGTCGCCTGAGTCCCATCGATACAGTCTGATGACAGAGTTGCATTGATGACCTTGTCGCAACTGGTGCAGAAAGTCTCGAGGCCACACACCATGCCGAGGGTGCGGTGCGGTCGACAGCTGGGGTGGAGAGTGTATGCTTCCTACACAACGTGCATAGCAGGCTCGCAACAAGTGATGGCAACACGGCACAGCGTACAAGTACTGTTGAAAGATCTCCATCAGCATCTGTCTCATCCTCAGCCAGGAATCGCGGGACACCTATCTCCTCCAGGAGATCTGCATAACCAAACTTTCGTTCAGTGACAGACAGTCTCCGAGACAGATCAGCTGGTACTGTTGATGACCGCCTTGATGCCTGGAAAAAATACACAATATAAATGTATTTCATGAACAAAAAGTACCCAAGACATGTTCAACAACAAAAGCCCCCCCCCTTACTACGTATGCAAGGGTATGGCATTGAATGCAATTTATTTTATTGGCATTGCCATATTATACACACACACCCACGCGCGTGTGTATATAGGCTATAGGTATACGATAATTACCAGGGCAAATTGTAGTAATATAATAAACCATAGTTACAACTCTGCTTCTGATGTGCCTGGATGGCCCCTGGGCGTGAATGTCAACACAACCACGAACATCAACAGCATGAACTAGATCAGCGTCAAATCGTTTATACAGTAATAGTTATGCCACAAAGGCGATGTTTGGATAAAACACAAGTGAACATATGAAATATCAGAATTAAACTTACACTGCGTGCCATTCTCGCTGGCACCACGAACGGTGATGGTCGAAGAAGACGAAGTTGTCGCCGCAGGTTCATTGGCGAATTCAACCATCGATGCCTTTGCATCGCGCGCTAACTGCAACGATGCAAACTTTCGCTGCCTCCCAGTACCGTAACCGCCCACTCGCTTTCGACCAAACGGCATAATGTCGTTTTACAAAGCGATATAAATGAACGAAACTCATGGGATAAAAAAAGTCGATCGAATCGAACGTAGCTGGTATTTCAACCTGACGTCAGAGGATGGAAATTAGTATTACAACCAATTAGAGCGCTTGATTAGAGGGAATCCGACATCACATGGTGAAGTCCGGCGAATCGTCGTGGCTGGCATTCCCCATTCCTTTGTCACCGAGATGGTTCAGAGGCGGTCATTTATAGTCGGAATTACTCGGATACCTCCGGGCACATTTTAAAACTGTTTGTACCATCATACAGAGCGAAAATGGGGCTTTCCCGTGATATGCGCCATGTTGGAATGATAGCGTTTTCCGGCATGCAATGGCTCGCGGAAAATCACCTAATGTCCCATTAGTCTCGGTTCATTTGACATAAACAAAGACTTAGCAATGATAGGCATCATACAAAAGACACGTTTTATGACAGAAACGTTTCGACAGTGCAACTTACATGAATGGCAAGTTGAATAATATTTATACACGGAAATAGCAACAACTCGAAATTCATTTTATTGTCAAAATTCCGTAAAATCCGACCCGAGTCTCCCGTTAACTTGTCATAAAGTTGTCATCACATTTTGGGTTTTGAGTCATCATTGAGGTGACACATTTTGACACACATACCTGGGACGACCAGTGAGACGAGACTGGCGAGGAAGAGTGTGACACACTTACCTGGGACGACCAGTGAGACGAGACTGGCGAGGAAGAGTGTGACACACTTACCTGGGACGACCAGTGAGACGAGACTGGCGAGGAAGAGTGTGACGCACTTACCTGGGACGACCAGTGAGACGAGACTGGCGAGGAAGAGTGTGACGCACTTACCTGGGACGACCAGTGAGACGAGACTGGCGAGGAAGAGTGTGACGCACTTACCTGGGACGACCAGTGAGACGAGACTGGCGAGGAAGAGTGTGACGCACTTACCTGGGACGACCAGTGAGACGAGACTGGCGAGGAAGGGTGACGCACTTACCTGGGACGACCAGTGAGACGAGACTGGCGAGGAAGAGTGTGACGCACTTACCTGGGACGACCAGTGAGACGAGACTGGCGAGGAAGAGTGTGACACACTTACCTGAGACGACCAGTGAGACGAGACTGGCGAGGAAGAGTGTGACACACTTACCTGGGACGACCAGTGAGACGAGACTGGCGAGGAAGAGTGTGACACACTTACCTGGGACGACCAGTGAGACGAGACTGGCGAGGAAGAGTGTGACACACTTACCTGGGACGACCAATGAGACGAGACTGGCGAGGAAGAGTGTGACGCACTTACCTGGGACGACCAGTGAGACGAGACTGGCGAGGAAGAGTGTGACGCACTTACCTGGGACGACCAATGAGACAAGACTGGCGAGGAAGAGTGTGACACACTTACCTGGGACGACCAGTGAGACAAGACTGGCGAGGAAGAGTGTGACACACTTACCTGGGACGACCAATGAGACGAGACTGGCGAGGAAGAGTGTGACGCACTTACCTGGGACGACCAGTGAGACGAGACTGGCGAGGAAGAGTGTGACGCACTTACCTGGGACGACCAATGAGACGAGACTGGCGAGGAAGAGTGTGACACACTTACCTGGGACGACCAGTGAGACAAGACTGGCGAGGAAGAGTGTGACACACTTACCTGGGACGACCAATGAGACGAGACTGGCGAGGAAGAGTGTGACACACATGAAGACACACAGCAGCTGCAGCTGAAGCACAGAATCAACAGTCTTAATAACAATGACGTTTTATATAGCACTGGTATCTGCCTAGACAAGGTGCTAACTCCACTATGAAAGCTAGTTCTGGCAGCAGCTAATTGACTTCCCCTGGCTTATACATCAGGTAGAAGGGACCAACGGCTTTTAACATTTGTTAACATGTATTTACAATGTATTGCCGCACACAAGTATTAATGCAGTGCCGCACACAAGTATTAATGGAGTGCCGCACACAAGTATTAATGGAGTGCCGCACACAAGTATTAATGCAGTGCCGCACACAAGTATTAATGCAGTGCCGCACACAAGTATTAATGGAGTGCCACACACAAGTATTAATGCAGTGCCGCACACAAGTATTAATGCAGTGCCGCACACAAGCATTAATGCAGTGCCGCACACAAGCATTAATGTAGTGCCGCACACAAGTATTAATGTAGTGCCGCACACAAGTATTAATGTAGTGCCGCACACAAGTATTAATGTAGTGCCGCACACAAGTATTAATGTAGTGCCGCACACAAGTACTAATGTAGTGCCGCACACAAGTATTAATGTAGTGCCACACACAAGTATTAATGTAGTGCCGCACACAAGTATTAATGTAGTGCCACACACAAGTACTAATGTAGTGCCGCACACAAGTATTAATGTAGTGCCACACACAAGTATTAATGTAGTGCCACACACAAGTGTTAACCTGCGAAACAAAAACGTGACAACATGAAAACTTATGAACTGAATGGATACAAACCCTGAGATAAAACAAGCTCGGCATCTTGTAGGGTTGATACCCTGTTGGCCCACCGCCCTGTAGCATGGCCTGGTGGGCCGCTCCAAGGCCGTTGTGTCGGAGTGCTACCTCAGCATGGTTACCACCTGCGGGGGCCACATGTGGTGCGGCAGGGTTGTCGCCCCCAGCTTGCTCTCCATCAACCGGATGTCTGGGGTTGTCTGCGGGGGGTGGGGCAGGTTGTGGCACCCACGGGGCTTCCACCGCCCCCGGGCGCCCAGGTTCCACCATGTGCACCACTTTGTCATTCTACGAGAGACGCAGAGATGAAGTGTGACATGGGACGTAATTATTTTTTATTTTACAATTTATTACAAGGCATGTAACTATTTTTTTATTCATTTATTATATTTTATGAAATATTGTAAAGCACCCCAGAACAATTATTTGGATGGGGCACCATACCAGAAATCTATTATTATTATTTTTGTTTGCGGTCATACAATAGACTGTTGCATTAATAACTCACCAGTCATGATATCTGTCGCATATTACATATAACATTGTAGTACTAAGTAGTAACAATAAAATTAATAAAATAAAATGACAAGTGTGACAATATTTTTGTTTGATGTCACATAAAATATAGTTATAATAATAATTCAGTAATCATGATATGTGTACATATTACTTGTACTATGATAGTTGTAATACCTGCAATATTAATAAATGAAAATAATATTAAACGACATGAAAATAAAAATCATATTTTAGTAATACGAAAATAGCGAATAGCGAATTTTGAAAAGAGCAATCTTCACAATGTATAAAACATCTTAAACAATGCACCAAACAACCACAGACAGCTCCATCTATGCAATATTCCAGATGCAAAATTTCAAGAGGTTATATCAGACTATTTAGTAATTGTAACTCCAGAAATGGTAGCTAAGAAAATAAAGGCAACGAAGGACAATAAATTACCTGGAGTGGATGGAATTCCTCCAAAACTACTAATGGAAACAGTAGAACAAATTAGTATACCACTGGGAAGAGTGTTCAACTTGTCACTAAAAGAAGGAATGGTTCCTGTTGAATGGAAAGAAGCAAACATCATACCATTATTTAAAAGGGGTCCGAGAACTAAGTCAGAGAATTATAGACCAGTGAGTTTAACATCAGTGATTTTTAAATTATCAGAAGAAAAGTTAATCAAAGACCATATGGTGGACTTCCTTGATAGGCATAAATTATTAAATCCATCTCAACATGGATTCCTAAAAGCAAGGTCATGTTTAACAAATATGTTATGTTTTTGGAAGAAATCTCTAAGTGGCTAGACGAGGAATCACCAGTAGATATTATATACTTAGACTTTCAGAAAGCTTTTGACAAAGTGCCACATCAAAGATTACTACTTAAATTAAAAGCCCATGGTATCGGGGATGGCATAATTGACTGGATAGAACAATGGCTGACTGACAGAAGACAGTGTGTTGTAGCAGATGGGGAGGTTTGAAACTGGAAATCAGTTTTGAGGGGGGTACCACAAAGATCAGTATTAGGACCTTTATTATTCTTAATATATATATATATATATATATACATATATATATATATATATATATATATATATATATATATATATATATATATATATATATTGAAATTTGCGGATGACACAAAAGTGTTTAGAAAGGTTAACAATGATGGTGATAAACAACATTTACAAAATGATCTAGACAGATTAGTGAAATGGTCTTAAAAATGGCAGATGTTGTTCAATTTGGGGAAATGTAAATGCATACATATAGGACGTGGTAACTTGGATGAAAACTATAAAATGGGAGATACTGTTCTGGGTACTACTGTAAAAGAAAAAGACTTAGGAGCTACAGTAAGTGCTAATATGAAAGTTTCAGAGCAGTATGGTATTGCAGCTTCAAAGGGTAATCAAATTCTTGGGTTGACTAGGAGAAACATAGCATACAAGAAAAAAGCTAATTATACCTCTGTATAAAGCAATAGTTAGGCCTCATTTAGAATACTGTATACAAGCTTGGAGGCCATATCGTAAGAATATAGATACGCTTGAAAGAATACAGAGGAAAGCAACTAAAATGATTCCAGAACTGAGAGACCTTAGTTATGAAGAATGACTGAAAGAATGTGTTTTAACAACCCTAGAGATAAATTGTTTTTAAGGTATTGAATAGGTATGAAAATATTGATACAAATATGTTTTTCCCAATCAAGAAAGATAACAGAACTAGAAGACATGAGGTAAAATTACTAAAGGATCAGTGTAGATTGGATATCAGGAAGTATTTGTTCTCACAGAGAACAATAAATTAATGGAACAAATTGTCTACAGATTGTGTAATTGCTAGCAGCATAAATATGTTTAAAAACAAGGTTGACATATATCTCAGGAGGGAGGAATACACAGATTAAAAATGTTGGACTCTCGATAAGTCAATGGCTTCCTTGTCCACTTGCCATCTGGGCTTTTGCCTTGGATGGTAATCTTGTGAAATCTTGTTAAATATCCAATCATATCCATCAACACAAAAACCAATCAGAACGATCTGACCAGTCATCTCCATCGATCCAAAATCCAATCACCTCTTTCAACACAGACCAATCATACACGATCTGACCAATTACCTCCATTGATTCAAAATCCAATAATCTTAATCAACACAACCATAGACCAATCAGAATGATCTGACCAATGAGCTCCACCGATTAAAAATCCAATCATCTCCACCGACACATAGACCAATGGGACTTACCTGTCCGAGGGGGACGTCGCCAAGCAGGTAGGAGCGGATGCCTAGTAACCATGCGACACCAACGCACCAGCCACGCACGAGACTCTTGAGCCACTGGCGGGTGTGGCCCTGCTCCAGGAGGGCAGGCAGCACCACCTGGAGCAGTAGCAGCTCCAGGGACAGCTCACTGACTGGAGTGTCACTACAACAAGTGGCAGGCACACTTGAGTGACAGCAACACACGGGTGCATAGTTGCATATGGCATGTGTGCGTGTGTGCACCTGTGTGTGTGCATGTGTGTGTGTGTGCGCGTGTGTCTATCTGTGTGTGTGACACGGTGTGTGTGTGTGTGTGTGTGTGTGTCAGTGTGCGTGACACTGTGTTTGTGAGTGTGTGCATGTTGTTGGGGAATTAAATTGCATATGGTGTATGTTTATATGTGTATATGTGTGTTGTGTACATGTGTATGCATGTGTGTGTACACACATGCATTCATGTGTTGTGTGCATGTATGCAATGTATGACTGTGTTCACTCTGTGTGCATGTGCACGAATGTACCTACGTACATACATACACACATAGATATACAAAGTAAAGGTACATTCTTATATAATGCGGTTTCCAGTCCTTGGGACTATTCAAAGCGCTTTACACTTCACCCCCTGGCAAACATACATACACACATGCATGCATATGCACATATTGTGACGAGCATTAACCACAGTATATGAACGTGACTGTTGAAGTCCTTACAAGAACGTTGATAACAGCAAGAGACTGTTCCACCCACCTGGACATCATGACATTGTAGGGCAAGAACACTGGTAGGAGATATTTGATAGTACGTATTGGCAGCCACAACATCACCAGCACAGTTGTGCCAAAGATCACCTACAACACACAACATATCAGGGTTAGCAAAGTAAAGTCTAGAAAATGTTTCTTTAGAAGAAAAAATATATATTTGGATTTGAATAATGCTTCTTTAGAAGAAAAATATGTATTTGGATTTGGATTATACAGTGTCATACAGTGCACAATACAGAGTACAGTACAGTGTAATACAGTACACAATACAGTATACAATACAGTATACAATACAGTATACAATATGGTGTCATACAGTACTCAGTACAGTACACAATACCGTGTCATACAGTACATAATACAGTGTCATACCGTACACAATACAGTACACAATACAGTGTACAATACAGTGTACAATACAGTGTCATACAGTACACAATGCAGTGTAGAGTACAGTGTCATACAATACATAATACAGTGTCATACAGTGCACAATACAGTAAACAATACTGTGTCATACAGTACACAATACAGTGTACAATACAGTGTCATACAGTACACAATGCAGTGTAGAGTAGTGTCATACAGTACATAATACAGTGTCATACAGTGCACAATACAGTAAACAATACTGTGTCATACAGTACACAATACAGTGTACAATACAGTGTCATACAGTACACAATGCAGTGTAGAGTACAGTGTCATACAGTACATAATACAGTGTCATACAGTGCACAATACAGTAAACAATACTGTGTCATACAGTACACAATACAGTGTACAATACAGTGTCATACAGAACACAATGCAGTGTAGAGTACAGTGTCATACATGATACAGTACATAATACAGTGTCATACAGTGCACAATACAGTAAACAATACTGTGTCATACAGTACACAATACAGTGTACAATACAGTGTCATACAGTACACAATACAGTGTAGAGTACAGTGTCATACAGTACATAATACAGTGTCATACAGTACACAATACAGTGTAGAGTACAGTGTCATACAGTATACAATACAGTGTTATACAGTGCACAATACAGTACATAATACAGTGTCATACATTGCACAATGCAGTACACCATACCATGTCATAAAGTACACAATACAGTGTACAATACAGTGTTATATAGTACACAATACAGTGTAGAGTACAGTGTCATACAGTACACAATACAGTGTCATACAGTGCACAATACTGTACACAATACAGTGTCATACAGTATACAATGCAGTGTAGAGTACAGTGTCATACAGTACACAATACAGTGTACAATACAGTGTCACACAGTACACAATACAGTACACAATACAGTGTCACACAGTACACAATACAGTGCACAATACAGTGTCATACATTATACAATACAGTACACAATACAATGTCACACAGTACACAATACAGTACACAATACAGTGTTATACAGTACACAATACAATGCTACAGTGGTATGCTACAGTGCATATAACTTGGCAATAAACAACATTGCCAAAGATTGCTTTCAATAATCAAGTTGCTTGCTTCATTGAGAAATACATCAACTGGCTGAATTTCGGATACGACACCAAAAGCTGTGATCATCTCTACCTGTAAGCCACCAAAAGTGCAAACAGAAGGATATACCCAGCTCGACAATACTCTAAGTCACATCATCACATGTAACTAAATTGTGACAGGAAAACAAACACAAACTCACCATTGATGCAAGGAACCTCCTCACGTGTCGGTAAATGGGCAGATGAATCATCTGAAGATAACACAGCAATGATTAAAATACATATACAAAATACAGCAGAATGAAATATAAACAAAGGCATTAGACATGTTCAGCTACATGTAGGTCCTAGTTTGTCGCTACATGTAGGTCGTAGTTTGTAGCTACATGTAGGTCCTAGTTTTTAGCTACACGTAGGTCCTAGTTTGTAGCTACATGTAGGTCCTAGTTTGTAGCTACACGTAGGTCCTAGTTTGTAGCTACATGTCGGTCCTAGTTTGTAGCTACATGTAGGTCCTAGTTTGTAGCTACATGTAGGTCCTAGTTTGTCGCTACATGTAGGTCCTAGTTTGTAGCTACATGTAGGTCCTAGTTTGTAGCTACATGTCGGTCCTAGTTTGTAGCTACATGTAGGTCCTAATTTGTAGCTACATGTAGGTCCTAGTTTGTAGCTACATGTAGGTCCTAGTTTGTCGCTACATGTAGGTCCTAGTTTGTAGCTACACGTAGGTCCTAGTTTGTAGCTACATGTAGGTCCTAGTTTGTAGCTACATGTCGGTCCTAGTTTGTAGCTACATGTAGGTCCTAATTTGTAGCTACATGTAGGTCCTAGTTTGTAGCTACATGTAGGTCCTAGTTTGTAGCTACATGTAGGTCCTAGTTTGAACCACAGGGGAAATAGCAACTCTACAGTTACACAAGTTAGACCAGCCTAACCCCAAGTACCTGGTACATAACACAAAACTTTAAAAAGTACATAATACAAAACATTTTTTAAATGTAAGCACCTCTTGAAGGATTTTGTCCAGATATACAACACTATATAGACATAGCTATGTATTATATTACCTTACTACCATCACAGCCATATTTTTACAAAAGACTTGCAAACATCCCAGCAACAAACGCTTACAAATGTGTATATATATATATATATATATATATATATATATATATATATATATATATGTCCCTATCATAGTATATGTTATATTACCTAATTACCATCATAGTCACATTTTTACAAAAGACTCACAAACATCCCAGCAACAAACACCTGACACATCTAAAGGTTATATAGCGCGGTAACCAGTCCTTCAGACCGTTCAAAGGAAACAGGAAATATTTATACATCCCAAAAAACAACAAAAAACAAACCAAAACAAAAAATATTCAACACAAAAACCATACAATATATTACATCTAAGTCGACATGAGAAAACGAAGTGGTAAGAATATAGAGTACGGTCTGAAAATAAAAGATAATGTCATATAAGGGACGGGAGACTCCTACTAAGACTAAAAATTAATCACTGTTGTAGGAGTCACCCTGTCGATTAATTTCACCCATTATTTAAATGATAAAAAAGAAAATCCTATAGAGTATTAGTGCATAATTACTGAGTGAACAAAATTAATATAGATATGTCTGTATATTGCAAATGAAAAGATCCAACAAATACAACCAAACAAGCACTGGACTATAACCCACAAGGAAAGAGAAGACAAGGAAGGCCAAAAATCAACTGGAGACGCTCCACACTACGAGATCTTGAAAAAGTGGGGGTCACCTGGCAAGAGGCCAAAGCTCTAGCCCAGAAGAGAGTGAGGTGGAGAAACATGGTTGACGCCCTATGCTCCTGAAGGGGCCAAGACGATTAAGTAAGTAAGTATTGCAAATGCCAAATATATTCATACAACCGGATATACGGAGTGATTTATAACCATGGAGGAATGGAGACATAGTCAGTCATGTTGACATGTATAACAATTTTGGATTGCACATTGTTCAATATATGTATTCAGATAATAAAGTTTGATATAATTTGAGAAACCATTTTCAACCTTTTAGTAAATTAAGACTTTTGAAAAGTGGATCGGTATGAGCATTATATTTGCTTAAACTTAAAATTTGCTTAATTCTAACGGCTTTCTTTTGAAGTTTTTTATTCTATCACATTTATAGCCTCAGGCCGTTAGGCCATAGTTTAGATGTGACAACATCAAAGTGTTATACAGCATAATCTTTATATTAAGAGGTAACAATCGTTTGAGTTTATTTAGGATACCTATAATTCTGGAACACCTATTTGAAATTTTTTTGATGTGGCTTTGCCAGTTTAATTGTTCATTAAAACTTATCCCTAGGAAATTGAACTCATTTACTCTATCGATATATGTATTATCTGTTTTTATATTTAGTGGATTTATCATATTATTTCTTCTAGCCATTTTGAAGATCATATATTTGGATTTATTTACATTTAGAGATAATTTGTTTAATTTAAGCCTCATTAATTTTGTCCAGTTCTGTGTTGATTAAAAATTCCACATTTTCATTTTTGCTATGTTGTGCAAAAGAATCTAGGGTACTTGAAAGTGTTGTGTCATCGGCGTACATAATAAAGTTGAATTTTGGACTAGATTGGGCAGTCATTTATGTAAATTATAAATAACAAAGGGCCTAGAATTAATCCTTGAGATACGCCTGTTGAGATATTAAGCATATCTGATTGGGCGTCTTCAAATTCTACGTACTGTTTTCTATTTGTTAAATAATTTTTTAATAGATCTAAAGCTACTCCTTTTACGCCATAAAACTCTGACTTATCAATTAATATTAAGTGATCCAGAGTGTCAACTGCTTTTGACAGGTCCAAGTAAATATTTATAGGTATTTCCTTATTATCCATACGTGTCAATATCCTATCAATTAATTCAAGAGTGGCAAATTCCGTAGACTGTTCCTTTCTAAACCCATATTGACTATCGTACATAAGTTTACGTCTTTTTAAGAAAGAATCTAGCTGGTTGTAAATAATTGTTTCGATTACCGTTGAAATGGCAGGTAAGATTGATATTGGCCTATAGTTGCAGAATAGGGTTTTTCCCCTTTTTTATAAATTGGTATTACTTTGGCAGTTTTGAGTTTGTCAGGGAAGATACCTGTAGTTAATATTTCATTTGTGATTAAAGTTAAAGATTTTGTCAAAACAGGTTTAATTGACTTTAGAAGCTGTGAAGAAATACAGTCAAATCTGCAACTTGCTTTTGTGTGCATATCATCTATTGTTTTAGATATTGTTTCTTCATTGATAAGTTGAAAATTTAATACATTGTTATGGTTTCTGCTTATATTTCTGTTTATATTTCTGCTTATAGCCAGGCACTCACTCACACTGCCAACTGAACGGGAGCAATGTAGCATCAACGAAATTACCCAAGCTTTGAAACGGCAGCAAGAGGATTCGAACCCAAGTTCTCTTGACTGAGAGTCCGATGTTCTAACCTCTCCGCCACCGCACCCCACATCTAAGTACCTCTTGTATCGGGTTGAAGTCCGGGTCATTGAGGTTGCGTAGGAACCAGAGCACACCAGGGCGCAGTACCTCGCGCAGCAGCAAGATAAAGGAGGCGAAGTAGAAGACGTAGACCATGCCAACCAGCCAGCGGATGAAGATGAATGTGCCCGGTGCGAGGTTGAAACTCTTGTGACGTTCCTTCAGTGTCGTGTCAAACATGCTCTGAAAGCAGACAACCAATGCACTCCTTCAGTGTCGTGTCAAACATGCTCTGAAAGCAGACAACCAATGCACTCCTTCAGTGTCGTGTCAAACATGCTCTGAAAGCAGACAACCAATGCACTCCTTCAGTGTCGTGTCAAACATGCTCTGAAAGCAGACAACCAATGCACTCCTTCAGTGTTGTGTCAAACATGCTCTGAAAGCAGACAACCAATGCACTCCTTCAGTGTCGTGTCAAACATGCTCTGAAAGCAGACAACCAATGCACTCCTTCAGTGTCGTGTCAAACATGCTCTGAAAGCAGACAACCAATGCACTCCTTCAGTGTCGTGTCAAACATGCTCTGAAAGCAGACAACCAATGCACTCCTTCAGTGTCGTGTCAAACATGCTCTGAAAGCAGACAACCAATGCACTCATCAGTCAATTAAATTTTTTTCTTCGTCTTAACTTATTTCTTTACCAGATATGGGTCAAATTCACAAAAAAAGGTCCTGCTCTATATACTATAATACACGGCTATTCACACTCACACGTTACTATACACTATAACACAAGAATATTCCCACTTACAAGTTACTATATACTATAACACAATACTATCCCCACTTACAAGTTATTATATACTATAACACAAGACTATTCCCACTCACAAGTTACTATATACTATAACACAAGACTTTTCACACTCACAAGTTACTATATACTATAACACAAGACTATTCACACTCACAAGTTACTATATACTATAACACAAGATTATTCGCACTCACAAGGTACTATATACTATAACACAAGACTGTTCACACTCACAAGTTACTATATACTATAACACAAGACTATTCACACTCACAAGTTACTATATACTATAACACAAGACTTTTCACACTCACAAGTTACTATATACTATAACACAAGACTATTCACACTCACAAGTTACTATATACTATAACACAAGACTATTCGCACTCACAAGGTACTATATACTATAACACAAGACTGTTCACACTCACAAGTTACTATATACTATAACACAAGACTATTCACACTCACAAGTTACTATATACTATAACACAAGACTTTTCACACTCACAAGTTACTGTATACTATAACACAGGACTATTCACACTCACAAGTTACTATATACTATAACACAGGACTATCCACACTCACAAGTTACTATATACTATAACACAAGACTATTCACACTCACAAGTTACTATATACTACAACACAAGACTTTTCACACTCACAAGTTACTATATACTATAACACAAGACTTTTCACACTCACAAGTTACTATATACTATAACACAAGACTTTTCACACTCACAAGTTACTATATACTATAACACAGGACTATTCACACTCACAAGTTGCTTGATCACACATTTAAAGTCAATTCTTTCGTTGATTTTCACAAAAGTATGTTTATTATTACTACTTTAGCTATTCAAACACTTCAGTTCCAAACATCAATGAACCTGATTTGAGATGGGCTAAATCAATTGAGGTGGAAGCTATGAATGGTCTTCCATGTGACTTGGGGCAGGTAGTGTGAAGTCAACAAGAATTCACACTACCTCCTTTGGCATGGTTTGGTTTAATAATAATACCAACAACTGTTATGCAATAACCAACACAAGTCCAACGTAGAGAAAATTTAAATAGGCCAAATGATGATGTGTATTATTGGAAATTGGACGGCTTATCATGCAGCAACTTTGGGAACAACGATAATAGGAATCCGAGATCTAGAACACATGCCAGATACGATACTAAACCCTAGTTCGGCCCCATCAAAAACTTTTATTTTCCACACATAGATACTTACGAGTGAACAAATGTCTAGCCACCAGCCGCAAATGAGGGGGAATAGCCCGATCTCGACAACGACCAGTAGAGACACCTTCACGACCATGTAGCATATACCCAGAATCCTCTTGGTCCTGCAAGAATGGTGCACAATGAGCCGACATGATCAGCAAGACCACCAAGGTGCTGAGCCCTGGTCTAGATAAAGGGGCACAATACAGGGCGATATAATGAAGACAAGTGCATTAACAACTACCAGGGGGTGTAGAAGTGCTGACCACAACTAAAATTGGTTTCCTAGCAGAGAATTTGGTCTCAATCAACTGTGATATTACAAAGGTAATTGAGATACCAAAAAACAACACCACATGAATAGGACACGGGTTTCTACAACTCTAACCTGCCTTACCCAACACGAGTAATCCCTAGTGGAATTTCTAATAATATTTCTATGAAATTTTATTTTCAGTTTGTTTTGGGAAAGACTTTGGGAAATCCTTTTGCTAGGAAATGACATCACATCGTATCTGCACCGCCACTGTATGTACACAGACACAGGAGCCTACCTTGTGAGTGCTGCGAGGGACGCCAGGCTGTGTAGAAGCATGAGCCAGAATGCTATGAGGAAGTAGCCAAGTAGTGTAGTGAGCAGACTCTTAAACTGTGTCGCCGACACCTGAGCAAAAACACACACATACTGCTGTCACTGGTTGCTATGACACCTGAGCAAAAACACACACATACTGCTGTCACTGGTTGCTATGACACCTGAGTAAAAACACACACATACTGCTGTCACTAGTTACTATGACACCTGAATAAAAACATACACATACTGCTATCACTGGTTGCTATGACACCTGAGCAAAAACACACACATACTGCTGTCACTGGTTGCTATGACACCTGAGCAAAAACACACACATACTGCTGTTACTGATTGCTATGACACCTGAGTAAAACATACACATACTGCTGTCACTGGTTGCTATGACACCTGAGTAAAACACACACATACTGCTGTTACTGGTTGCTATGACACCTGAGTAAAACACACACATACTGCTGTTACTGGTTGCTATGACACCTGAATAAAAACATACACATACTGCTGTCACTGGTTGCTATGACACCTGAGCAAAAACACACACATACTGCTGTCACTGGTTGCTATGACACCTGAGCAAAAACACACACATACTGCTGTCACTGATTGCTATGACACCTGAGTAAAACATACACATACTGCTGTCACTGGTTGCTATGACACCTGAGTAAAACACACACATACTGCTGTTACTGGTTGCTATGACACCTGAGTAAAACACACACATACTGCTGTCACTGGTTGCTATGACACCTGAGTAAAACATAAACATACTGCTGTTAATGGTTGCTATGACACCTGAGTAAAACACACACATACTGCTGTTACTGATTGCTATGACAACTGAGTAAAACACACACATACTGCTGTTACTGGTTGCTATGACACCTGAGTAAAACATACACATACTGCTGTTACTGGTTGCTATGACACCTGAGTAAAACACACACATACTGCTGAAATTGAACTCACCAATTCGTCTATGTTCAAAGCATATATGGTAAATTGGCCAATGTAGTAAGGGCAGAATGCTGGAACAGACACA
This sequence comes from Lamellibrachia satsuma, assembly GCA_033239005.1. Taxonomy (NCBI): domain Eukaryota; kingdom Metazoa; phylum Annelida; class Polychaeta; order Sabellida; family Siboglinidae; genus Lamellibrachia; species Lamellibrachia satsuma. Next base: position 8,287,464 of record BSQZ01000012.1, on the reverse strand, counting down.
ACTCATCAATCAGTAAACTGTTTCCAAATAAATGTGCATATTACAGTATAAAACACATCCTTTACATTACTAAATGTGTTCATAAATATGCCAAGCCATTATATATGCTGTATAGTATTTAAGTTCTGGTTTGAATATAAACTATCAAAGTCCTAACTGACAACTCAACAGACAATTTAAAATAAGAGCTCGAAAAATAAACAACAAATATGCTTCAAGACTTTTGCCATGTCAACAACTTACAGGAATCTTGTCCTGATCTTCAAACAGCAGCAGTGCATATCAATACATTTAATTACAGAAGTATTAAAATAATGTTTTCATTTTACTACTTATAATAATATTGCCTGAAACTTCCACCATTTCATATTTTTATCTGAAGTTTCAGAATTAATATTTATATATCAACCATTTGAACTTCCAGAATAACTTAAAAATTTGAATAAATGTCTGCATGTCAAATGCTTATGCTGTGTTGTCAAGTTGTCATGCATGCAGGGAATAGCAACAAACGGTTCAACATATGGCCCAGACCAGTGCTCTATCTGTGTTGTCAAGTTGTCATGCATGCAGGGAATAGCAACAAACAGTTCAACATATGGCCCAGACCAGTGCTCTATCTGTGTTGTCAAGTTGTCATGCATGCAGGGAATAGCAACAAATGGTTCAACATATGGCCCAGACCAGTGCTCTATCTTGTCTATTCTCTTCTGTTCAATCATAAGACACAGTGACCAACATTATTGTTATTAATTGAATCACATTTTGCCACGTTTTCACATCATTACATAAAGGCTTCTCATTATGGCAACTGACAGATGATGAGTACTTCTCATTATGACAACTGACAGATGATGAGTACCTCTCATTATGACAACTGACAGATGATGAACTGTCATATGATGAGTACTTACCAAATACGAGGATGAAGAGTGCGTTGAGGGAAACAACCCAGAAAACATGTTCCTGAAAAGAAAATGTTGTTTAATAATTTCTTATTTTTAAAATAATGTATTACAACTTCCATCTTTCTCAGATGCTATATGATTATATAATGGTGACAATTTGCATATATATCATTACATACACAAGCCAGGCATGTATATATACACAGCTAAACTGTCACTGATGTTGTAACTAAAGTATTACATACTATCTGCTTTATTTCAGATGGAGTACCAAGATGTCATCATGTAAAACATGCAGATAAATATATTCATAACAAGTATTATACCAATAAATGTATGTCTTACCAAACCAGTATTTGACTGCTACTGCTATGCTAACATCTGCATATACTCTGACACAAGTATTTAACTGCTACTGCTATGCTAACATCTGCATATATATATATATATATATATATATATATATATATATATATATATATATATATATATATATATATATATATATATATATATATACTCCAACACAAGTATTTAACTGTTACTGCTATGCTAACATCTGTATATACTCCGACACAAGTATTTAACTGTTACTGCTATACTAACATCTGCATATACTCCGACACAAGTATTTAACTGTTACTATGCTAACATCTTTTAACAAGATTTAACAAGATTGCCATCGCAAACAACAAGTTCCAGATGGCAAATTGGACAAGGAAGCCATTGGCTTATCGAGAGTCCAACAATTTTCTCATCTATGTGTAGCCCACCCTTATCAAATATCTGTCAATTCTATTTTTAAACATATTCACACTACTAGCATTAACACAATCATTTGGCAGTTTGTTCCATTCATTTATCACCCTCTGTGAGAAAGAGTACTTTTTCATGTCCAACCTACACTGCTCCTTAACTAATGCTGCTTTGTGTCCTCTGGTTCTACTGCCTTCTTTCAGTTTGAAGAACATATTCCTATCAACATCCTCATAACCGTTCACTATTGTAAATACTTCTATTTGGTCTCCTCTTAGTCTCCTGGTCTCTAGTGTTGTCAAACCACATTGTAATAAGTGACTTTCATAACTAAGGTCTCTCAAATCTGGAATCATTTTGGTTGCTCTTCGTTGTATTCTTTCTAGCTTGTCTATGTCCTTTTTACGATACGGCCTCCATGCTTGAATACTATATTCCAAATGTGGTCTAACTATTGCTTTGTATGGGGGTACAATTAGCTGTTTCTCCTTATATATGATAGTTCTCCTAATTGGCCCTAGAATATTTGATTTCCTTTTGAAGTAGCAATCCCACATTGCTCTGAAACTTTCATGTCAGCACTAAATGTTACTCCTAAGTCCTTTTCTTGTGTGGTTCTACCTAGTACAGCATCCCCCATTTTATATTCTTCGTCCATGTTTCCATTCCCAAAATTTAATAACATTTGCTATTTTTCTGACCATTTAACTAATTTATCTAGATCATCCTGTAAACTTTGTTTATCTGTATCATTTGTAACCTTTCTGAATACTTTTGTGTCATCTGCAAATTTGAGTACTTTGCTAGATATGTCATCTTCTAGATCATTTATATATATTAAAAACAGTATAGGGCCTAATACTGATCCCTGTGGTATCCCACTCAAAACCGATTTCCAGTTTGAAATCTCACCATCTACTATTACTCTCTGTCTTCTGTGTGTAAGCCACTTTTCTATCCAGTTGATTACATCATTGCCTATACCATGGGCTTTTAGTTTAAGTAACAATCTTTGATGTGGCACTTGTGTTGGACTATATCTGCATATACTCCGACACAAGTATTTAACTACTACTGCTATGCTAACATCTGCATACACTCCGACACAAGTATTTAACTGCTACTGCTATGCTAACATCTGCATATACTCCGACACAAGTATTTAACTGCTACTGCTATGCTAACATCTGCATATACTCCGACACAAGTATTTAACTGCTACTGCTATGCTAACATCTGCATATACTCTGACACAAGAATGTAACTGCTATTGGTTTGCCAAATATGAGTCAAAATAGCTTCACTTACCAGAAACACCAGAGAACCGTCCAGCCCCAGCAACTAGAACAAAACATTAAGAACAACTGATCACGACCACACAAGGAAATCCATGCTTCGTTTTTTCGTGGAAACTATTACAACAGTCACCAGGTTCATGGGAACCCACTCTGCTCATATTTGGGTGTCTTCAAACAAATTTGGGAATCTGTACTTTCTCAACAATATGTCAAAAACTCTTTTAGGTGCATTGCCCCCAAAACCATGAATTTTGTTCGCTTTCATTCATTTGATATAATACATGTGTGTGTATGCATGTGTATATATCTATACATCTATGTTATACGTATATCTACACATACATACACTAATTACAGCCTGTACATACATTAATTTCAACATATAAAACAAAATGGTAAGTACAGAAGATATGGTACCTACTCTTTCCCAAGTTAATAAATGGTAAGTACAGAAGATATGGCACTTGCTCTTTCCCAAGTTAATAAATGGTAAGTACAGAATATATGGCACCTACTCTTTCCCAAGTTAATAAATGGTAAGTACAGAAGATATGGCACCTACTCTTTCCCAAGTTAATAAATGGTAAGTACAGAAGATATGGCACCTACTCTTTCCCAAGTTAATAAATGGTAAGTACAGAAGATATGGCACCTACTCTTTCCCAAGTTAATAAATGGTAAGTACAGAAGATATGGCACCTACTCTTTCCCAAGTTAATAAATGGTAAGTACAGAAGATATGGCACCTACTCTTTCCCAAGTTAATAAATGGTAAGTACAGAAGATATGGCACCTACTCTTTCCCAAGTTAATAAATGGTAAGTACAGAAGATATGGCACCTACTCTTTCCCAAGTTAATAAATGGTAAGTACAGAAGATATGGCACCTACTCTTTCCCAAGTTAATAAATGGTAAGTACAGAAGATATGGCACCTACTCTTTCCCAAGTTAATAAATGGTAAGTACAGAAGATATGGCACCTACTCTTTCCCAAGTTAATAAATGGTAAGTACAGAAGATATGGCACCTACTCTTTCCCAAGTTAATAAATGTTAAGTACAGAAGATATGGCACTTACTCTTTCCCAAGTTAATAAATGGTAAGTACAGAAGATATGGCACTTACTCTTTCCCAAGTTAATAAATGGTAAGTACAGAAGATATGGCACCTACTCTTTCCCAAGTTAATAAATGGTAAGTACAGAAGATATGGCACCTACTCTTTCCCAAGTTAATAAATGGTAAGTACAGAAGATATGGCACTTACTCTTTCCCAAGTTAATAAATGGTAAGTACAGAAGATATGGCACTTACTCTTTCCCAAGTTAATAAATGGTAAGTACAGAAGATATGGCACTTACTCTTTCCCAAGTTAATAAATGGTAAGTACAGAAGATATGGCACTTACTCTTTCCCAAGTTAATAAATGGTAAGTACAGAAGATATGGCACCTACTCTTTCCCAAGTTAGTTCTTCAGCTGCCCGTTCCCACTCAATGGGGTTCCAGTTGTCCTCTGAAGTCAAAACCAGTGGTTTATAATACCAGAACAACTCAACCAATACAAGCAAGGAACAAACAGGCAGAGTGTTGTGATGTCAATGTAGTACATCAGATGGTAAACACGTATCAATTGGAACACATTATCTACTGTTTGTGTTAATGCTAGCAGCATGAACATGTTTAAAAACAAAATTTACAATTATCGATTGATAAGCCAATGGCTTCCTTGGTTGGTGGATTTGAATATTCTTCAACCTTGTAAAACTTCAATTTAGCTTAACTGCACAAAACAATAAGCCATGGATTGAGTTAGTTAGAAAAGATCTAGAAGGGTAAAGATCAATAATAGCAATGAAGGAAAGATGTGAGTCATGCACCACCAAGCAGAGCGAACAAAAACAAATCAACAGTTTTGTGGTGCTGGAGTCAGATGCTACCAATCCTATAGATGACCAGGAGGACAAACAAACAGGTCCTCCCACTATAAGCTCTAATCTCGAAACAGACGCCATCGTACTTAAGGCACATCATGTGTGTAGAAAGTGACAGGTTGGAAACGCTAGTAAAGATGGGAACAAGTGACGGCAAGTGGAAGACAAGACCACATAAGATGAATGAGACCAGGGACACAACAAAGCTGATGATGGACGAGTTGAGGGAAGCAACAAAGAGACAGAATTGGTAGGAGACAGCTCATCGTGGACATCACTAGAAGTTGTAAGTACGTGTAACACTTCACGGGACATCACGAGTTGAATACTGCGATACAGCAACTCACCCTGAATGGCATTTCCATTGCCTGCCTCATTCTCAGCTTCATCATCATCATCGTCATCATCGTCATCTATGGCTCCAAGATCTTCAGGGAGGTCATCATTGGCTGCCGGTGGAACCCTGTCCTGGGCCCCATTGGGCTCTCCCGCATTCCCTGGCTGAGCCACAGCAGCCTGTAACAACCCACCGGCATGACTGTATAAACGCTAGCCTTTTGCTAACTAAGCCAGTATACACAACCGAGTTATTCAATGGCTTTGCAACGAATCATCCTGCACCATACAGTGTACATCACACTGCTGTAACCGCACTTACCGCAGTGGTGATTGGATTAATTAAATTTTGTACTTGAGTAAAAGTAATTCACCTCAAAACTACCTGAGTAAAAGTACTTTGTAAAAAAAGTAAAAAGTAAAACTACTTTTCAAAAGTACTTGAATAAAAAGTAGAAGTAAAAGAACAACGCTTAAAAATAACAACAAATCACGAGTAATTTTATATATATTACACAGCTTGCATCTGGCAACTGTTTTGCCACCACTCTGCCTCTAACAAAGTGTTCCCACACAGACTTAGCTCATCAATTGGTCGGTCGGCGGTTTCGCAAAATTTTGTACAAAAACATACCACAAAGTAAATCAAAGTAACGAAGTAAAAAGTTACTTTAGATGTAAAACTATTCGTTACAAGTAAAAGTAATTAGTCAAAATTCTACTTTGTTGCATGCCAATTACTTGAAATAACTACTCAAGTGTTATAACGAAGAACTTCTAATTTGTTACATGACACCACTGTGTAGCCGTTCACACTTAACCGTCATAATACAAAACTGTCTGCGTGTGACTGAAGTCAGCGCCCTTACGAACTGCGATCGAAAAATAAACGATATTTTTGGGAAAAATATACCGATGGCACATCAATGTGTTGAGATCATCCCAAACCGATATCAGTATATCAGGGTCCGAGATATAAAATTTAAGCACATTTCAAGGCTTTCTATGGGTACTGAGATTAAAATGCAAGGTTTCGTTTCATAGTTTATTGTGTGGTACACAGTCGCACAAAACAACTGATAGTTCGACAATGAAAAAAAATTACAGAATTCCGAAACAATGATGATATCGGATTCATATAACTTCATATTATTGATGCGTTTTTTTCCATGAGCACGCAAGTTATTTTTACACTGCCGATAATGATATAGGCAAGTAGACTTGGTGCCCGCAATAATTAAATTGACAAAAACAAAATTCAAGACTATTCATGACTACTTGGCAAAATTCAAGTATTTCAAGACCCTGAATTAGGACAAATTGTGCCACACTGACCTGGTCATTGTTGGGGTCTGCCTGGTTGCCCTGCTCCAGCCACTCGGGGCCGCCACCGTGTAGAATCTGCTCGCGCAGCCACACGAGGCAGATGAAAGTGCAGAGGGTGCAGGTGACGACAAAACACCCGTGGAAACAGTCTGTCAACAGGTTGTCTCTGCAACACCAATCACATCAATCACCTGCCTTAAGATTAATAATTTTACTACTGCAGGTGTATTGTGATAGCTGTATAACTATTGCGCTAGTTTTATAACTATTGTGATAGCTGTATAACTATTGCGCTAGTTTTATAACTATTGCTATAGTAATGGAATCATAGTATAGTATAGTAATGGAATCACAGTATAGTATAGTAATGGAATCACAGTATAGTATAGTAATGGAATCACAGTATAGTATAGTAATGGAATCATAGTATAGTATAGTAATGGAATCACAGTATAGCGAATTGATGGGTGGTGCTATCGTGTAGCCTTGGAGATTTTTTTCCAATATAGTTGAAAAACATGTTTATTTATATTGCTACAGTGACACAAGTAGCAGGCTGAATTGTTTTGTCAACTGTCATTACTATGAACAGTTCAGTGTACCATCATTGATAACTATTGATAGTTTAATTTACTATCGACAGAATTGCATAGTCACATTGATTATTGTGTTGATAGTTTGATGTACTGATAAACCCCTACTTATACTCTAAACAGCCCTTTTCCAGGGCTAATGCAGTATTTTTTGTAGAGAGTTTTACAGACAGAGATCACCAGCTCTGTGAGTCCACAATGGGTCACACTTTTACCCCCTATGTAGGATCTTTTACTTCCCCTGTCATAGACACTGTCAGTTAGAAGGACGAACGGCTCTTAGTGTTTCTTCTGAGAGACAGAGGCAAAGTGCATGGCATGAATGGAATGGCCCAATTTTCGAAACAGCAGCAAGTGGACTGGAACCCTGCTATACTTACGTGGACAGTATATCTAGAGGCATTGTGAGCACAGAGCTTGGCGAACTGGTGAAGAGACATCGGTAGATCCGACCTGCAAGCAAATACTTCTGACAATCACGTCAGCAAGTGCACAACACATTTGCAGCTTATGGTTGATTCTGTCAATGCCACATGTGATCATTTTGGAGCAGTCTGTCTATCATCTGTCTATCAGGTCTATCTGTCTTTCAGGTCTATCTCTTTCAGGTCTATCTGTCTGTCTGTCTGTCTATCAGGTGTATCTGTCTATCTGTATATCAGCACTATTAGTCTATCTGTCTATCAGGTCTATCTGTCCGTCTATCATCTAGGTGTCTGAAAACACTGGGTGGAAAACTTTTAAAAGTGCACAAGGCAAACTATTAAATATATGATGGGAATTAGCACTTACCTTTTATTCAAGCATGCATGCATATGTGTGTTGTGTGTGCACGTGCATAAATATAAATATTATATATATATATATATATATATATATATATATATATATAATTATATAAATATAAGATTTTATGATACAGTCCATGTCTGGCTAAATTTGAACAATGTACACAGACAGGAATGTATTAATTCAGTCAGTTTGGACCAATTTGTCTATACATGAACAGGCCTCTAGAAGATGTTTACCCTGTAGGGATGATACTCACATGCTGTGAGGGGTACTACCCCCAACCAGGCAATAGCGACTAGGGTGTAGTGAAGCCAGGAGAGGACAGCGCGTCCGACACTCCTGAACAGACCACTGACAATGTCCTTGACCGGTAGCCTCTTGGGCATGTCCGGTGAATAGACTGAAAGTAGTTATCCAACATCAGAGCATGTTAGGGGATGATTTCAAAACATTAACATGTACAACACTACACAAACTGATGTAAAAACAAATAAAATACAAAATACATTGGTGCGTGACGCTAAACAGAACAGTTTCTAACCCCCCACCAGGCCCGCTCCATCAAACCTATTTTGTATATTGCCACATATCATTGTTTTGAGATCATTCCGATTCCCCAGTTTCCGGAGTTTTTTTTATGCTAAAATTGTGTGATCATACAACATTTACACCCGGCCTTTGTATGTTACAAACTAAAAAATGGAGAATTGTGACGTGAACAAACTGATAAACATTGAATAATTAAAATTACTTTTTTACTTAGAATGATCCTTTTTTTTGAGCATTTTTGTTTTACTATGTACATTACTGTGGCTTGAAGAATAAAAGATAGTCCATCCTCTCAAAAAATGTATGACATTGACATACCCTCCTTACTTGAATCGCAGCTGACCAGATAATCCTCAACTAACAGCTGGTGACAGACAAGTGTAAGATGACCATACCAATGGCTTTAAAAACTAAATCTATTTAAACTAACATTCAGTTGTTCTGGTTGAACCTGACAAAGAAAGAGAGGACTTAAAGAATAAATGTAGTTATTCATAATGATAATATGCAATATCCTACTTACTCGGTGTGAATGCAAACCGGTGCTTGCATAGTTCACAGTACTCCTTCTTGCTATATTTCAACCACTGCACCAGACTACAAAGCAAAAGTAAGTATTAACTAAGTAAGTATTGCTTATCAACCAAATGTTTCAAAGTTAAGTTCAATTCAGATATATGTGCCTATTAGTACACATTTTATAAGCAACACAGTTAGAACAGAACAGTAAAGTTAATGAATATCACAATTTATGAGGTAAACAAATTTTCTTTTTCTCTGAAACTATTAGGAATGGGAAACTAAAATTTTATACTTCTTCATAAAAAATTGGGTATTTGGGGAATATCTGGTAAAAAAATTAAGAGATCTGAAGATCTACTAGGTGGACCATGTGGTTACTCCATGTGGATTAACCTTAAAACACAAAACGGGAAACTTCAAAGTGATGGAGGCACCTTACCTTACCTTACCTTAAAATGGTTCTGATCACAGGATTATGTCTCCTCATTGTACTTGATCATCATCTATTAATAGTTTAAGAATTCTTGTTCCTATTTTTAAGGTGCTTCAGAATTATATATTATTGCCTGAGTGGACCAGAATTGGTCCGGGCAGTTTTTTAAATATTTATGGATTTTGTCTGTATGACTGTTTCAATGAGGGAATTCCAAGTCTTAGTCAGTCTAGAGGAAAAGCATTTTTGTCTTATATTTGATCTTTGAGCAAACAATTTTAGTGCATGCCCTCTATTCCCTGTCCTGAAAGATGCATCATCCCATTTTAAAAGTTTGTACCTAAATGTTGTTCAAATTGGCTGAAATTTCAGGAGTGATTTTTTTTCAATGGCACCAAACCAGAGGATACGACCTGAACATAAAAATTTTTTTAGGACCACCCAATGTATATTATTGTTAACCAACTGAGGTGTTTTAAATATTTATAAATTCAATGTAGCATTGTCCCGTATTAACTAATTCAATTAGGCAATGAAAATTGATCAAGACAAATAAACAGAAACATATATCAATCAACCAATCAATTGGTGTTAAATTGGGTCGTCTTGACCATCAACTGACCATTCCTGGTGGATGTACTTGATGCTGCCCGTGCAGACACAAGGGTAGTAGAGCGGCCGGTCAGGCGAGCTCTCCGACCGACACACACGACAAATGTTATCTAAAACAGTCAACATGATGGTCACTACAGCTGACTAATATAAACCCATACATGTCGACATGATGGTCACTACAGCTGACTAATATAAACATGTACATGTCGACATGATGGTCACTACAGCTGACTAATATAAACATGTACATGACCACATGATGGTCACTACAGCTGAATAATATAAACCCATACATGTCGACATGATGGTCACTACAGCTGACTAATACAAACATGTGCATGTCGTCATGATGGTCACTACAGCTGACTAATATAAACATGTACATGACCACATGATGGTCACTACAGCTGAATAATATAAACCCATACATGTCGACATGATGGTCACTACAGCTGACTAATACAAACATGTACATGTCGACATGATGGTCACTACAGCTGACTAATATAAACATGTACATGTCGACATGATGGTCACTACAGCTGACTAATATAAACATGTACATGTCGACATGATGTCACCAGCTGACTCACTACAGATATACTGACTAATATAAACATATAAACATGTCATGCTATGATGTCACTCAGTGACTATATAAATAAACATGACATGTCGCATGATGACTACAGGACTCATGTACTGTCGTATGTCTACAGCTGACTAATATAAACCCATACATGTCGTCATGATGGTCACTACAGCTGACTAATATAAACATGTACATGTCGACATGATGGTCACTACAGCTGACTAATATAAACATGTACATGTCGACATGATGGTCACTACAGCTGACTAATATAAACATGTACATGTCGTCATGATGGTCACTACAGCTGACTAATATAAACATGTACATGTCGTCATGATGGTCACTACAGCTGACTAATATAAACATGTACGTGTCGACATGATGGTCACTACAGCTGACTAATATAAACATGTACATGTCGTCATGATGGTCACTACAGCTGACTAATATAAACATGTACATGTCGACATGATGGTCACTACAGCTGACTAATATAAACATGTACATGTCGTCATGATGGTCACTACAGCTGACTAATATAAACCCATACATGTCGACATGATGGTCACTACAGCTGACTAATATAAACATGTACATGTCGACATGATGGTCACTACAGCTGACTAATATAAACATGTACATGTCGACATGATGGTTACTACAGCTGACTAATATAAACATGTACGTGTACATAGTAAATAAGCAGTAACCATTGGTTGATATGTTCAATGTTGTAAATGTTTATCAAAACCTATGGATATATTTATAACTAGACTGCACATAGATTATTAATACTATCACGCTGATAATGTCACAACATAATTATTTATTATGTTTACAATTGTAAAACATAGTGACTAGTGTAAAATGTTTTCTAAGTGAACTATTGATTACAGTAAACCGTAATTCTACACTTCCATTAAGTATCAGCTTTGCAAATGTTAACCAGTGTAAACAGTTGCCTATAGTAACTGGAAATTAGCAAATAGTTCTCCATTTTATAAGAAAGGATCCCAGTCTAGTAATAATAGACCAGTGAGTTTAACTTGTCTAGCCAGTAAACTGATGGGATCTTGTGTGAAGGATGCAATGTTAAAACATTTATTAGAAAACAATTTAAATACCCCTGACCAACAGGGTTTTACAAAGGGCGTTCTTGTCTAATAAATTTGTTAGAAACTATTGAAAATTGGACAGAAGAAGTAGACCAGGAACATAGTGTTGATGTTATTTTTCTGGATTTTTAAAAAGCATTGGACAAAGTCCAAAAAAGAGGTTGTTACAGAAACAATCTGCTTATGGAATATGAGGTACAGTTTTAGAATGGATAGCTGATTTTCTATCGGATAAAAAAATGCGAATTATGGTAAGAGGAACATATTCTGAATGGTTTGATGTCATCAGCGGGGTTCCACAAGGATCGGTATTGGGACCTATTCTCTTTTTAATTTATATAAAATGATATACCACAGACAGTAAATAGTAATGTAAAAATGTTTGCTGATGACACCAAAATATTCAGAACATTAAAAAACAAATCTGACTGTAAAATCTTACAAGCTGATTTAGATAATTTAAGCGAGTGGAGTAATAGATGGTGCCTAACGTTCAACACAAGTAAATGTAAAAAGCAAAGACAAGCCAAAATTCCACAACACCATGACAACCGTTATTTTTAGATGACTTTTACAAAAGGCTGCCTCAAATCAAGATCCTTGTCAAAAGGACATCATGAAAAGCTTGGCCTAGACTTGGCCTTGGCACTTGACCTGCCCTGAAAAGGGTAATATCAAGATTGTTATTTTAACTAGCCATTATTGAAATTAGTTCGCCAGTTATGCTGCATCGTGTGTTCTGACGCTGTTCAGAACACTATTCAGTCTGAAACGACACTTGTGTTTATAAACACAATGGCAGTCTGTCTCAATAAGATAAGCCTGTGACAGTAGTGTCTGTGACAGTGTCAGAAACAGTCGTTTGGATTTTGCTCTATTTATATTCGTAATTGTTGGCAACAATACAAATTGCATTCCCATTATTCTTATTCCCGGAGTCGCTTTGCCATTTTGTAAATGTAGATTACTGAAAACCGCAATGGCACGAACAAAACGTGGCTTCAGCAAATGGAAAAATGTCAAAACAGGACAAAATACCTGTGTGTCCGTCGTCCATGATGTTTGTGAACTTGTTATGTCGTGATATCAAAATGTCACTCCCGTCATTAATTATGTTTAATGAAGGAAGTTGCATAACTACTTATAAAATGCAAGCAAACGTTTAATATTTACATATATACATTTTAAATGATGCTGGATTTGCTTGGGGATTCGATACATTGCCGAAGACGGTTTCACGACAACCGTTTTTCAGCCATGTCAAACCTAATTACGGTTTGCGTGCCAAACAACGGAATCAACACACGTTTATTAAAGAAACGTTCACTTTAATGTATGCTTATTGTATAAATTGCAATGACAGTCAATTTGCAAGATCCGCTGTCTCTCGATATTGATATTGATTCAAGCACAACGTTTAGTAATAACAGTAGAATTGATGGTGATTCAAACGATCGGAAGTGTGCAACTTGGGTGCATGAACCTCTGGCTCAGGTTTGATGTTTCTTCGTCTTCGACTTCGGTGTACATATTGTAATAACACGATTTAACCAGGCTAGTCCTTGCCACGTTGAGCAGCTTTGTGTACCCATGTGCGAAGAACTGATATGTATATTGTCTGTAAAGTCACACACTGAATTGGAGGCTGGGTGTTAAATTATGTGATTGGTTTTAACTTGCGTGACAGGCGATAATCCGGCCTTTTACCTTATGATACCTTATGACGATTCTGATCGCAGGATCCAGTTGGTTCCTCCATGATCAGATCTTCAGAATCAAATATTTTTATATCATAATTTCCGGTTCCATTAGTTATTGTTAAAGGAGATTCATAGTCGTATATTATTGCCTGGGTAGACCAGAATTTGTCTAATTTGTTTTTAAATGAGTTAATTGATCTAGCTTGCACTACAGAGTTTTGGAGACTATTCCATGGTTCAGCCACTCTAAGAGGGAATGCATTTTTTCTTAAATTTATTTTTGCTCTTTGGGTAAATATTTTAAGGGAGTGTCCTCTATTTCCTGATCTAAGTGTGACATCCTCCCATTTCAGGAGGTTTGGTGCAGATTCATTATCGTACAATTCGTGCATTATTTTGTAGACTTCTATCATGTCTCCTCTTAGCCTTCGGTATGCTAATGTGGGTAGCTTCAGTAATTTTAGTCTTTCTATATATGATAAATCCCTCATACCAGGAAGTTCTTTTGTGGCTCTTCTCTGGACGTTTTCTATTGCTATTTTATGTTTTATCTTATATGGATACCATACTGCTACGACATATTCTAGGTGAGATCTAACCATTGTCTTATATAGTGGCAAAAAAGTGTGTGTGTCTAGGAATTGGAATGTTCTTCGGATTATTTTTGTAATTTTGGTTGCTTTATTTACCACTTGGTTTATGTGATCATCAAATGACAATTTTGAATCGATAATTACACCTAAGTCAGTTTGCTTATCTATGGTGGCTAGTGAATGTTTAACATTATTGCTTGTCATGAAATATTCATTTTCACCTATATTATTTTTTCCAATTTCCATGTGTTTACATTTGTCTGGGTGGAATTTTAATAGCCATTTGTCGCTCCATTGTTCTAGGATACTTAAATCTTGTTGTAGTATATCCTGATCATTTTTATTTGTTATGGCTCTAAATATCTTAATGTCATCAGCGAACAGGAATGTATTGGATTCAGTTAAATCTGGCAGGTCCAGTTAACTAAATCATTCCTAATGTTAAAACTTTTTAATTTACTTATTAGTCTCGTATGTGGCACAGTATCAAAAGCCTTTTGAAAATCAACGTATAGAACAAACAGTAAGGGTCCTAGGACAGATCCCTGCGGTATCCCTGATGTTACCTTGTGCCAGTTTGATTCTTTTCCATTTACTGCTACCTTTTGTCGTCTATTTGTGATGAATGCCTCAATCCAGTTAACTAAATCATTCCTAATGTTAAAACTTTTTAATTTACTTATTAGTCTCGTATGTGGCACAGTATCAAAAGCCTTTTGAAAATCCATATAAATAACGTCTATGTAATTACCCTTATCCATTTCTGAGGTCCATTCATCTAGTATTTTAATTAGTTAGAGAACTGTTGATCTGCCAGAGATAAAACCGTATTGTTTTTGACTGAACAGACCATTGACTTTCATGTAACTGATGATGTGATTTCTAATAATTTTTTCCATGCATTTACAAACTACGCTTGTTAGGCTTATTGGACGGTAGTTGCAAGCTAATTTCTTGTTTCCTTTTTTATATATTGCTGATATTTTGGCATCCTTCCATTCGTCGGGAATACTTGATGTTTTTATAGATGTTTCAAATATTTTTTGTAATGGGAGACAGATATTTTCTGACAACTCAATTAGTAATCTGGCACCAATTTCATCAGGGCCAGGCAATTTGCTTATATTAAGTTCTTTTAATGTTAGTAATATTATGTTTTCAGTTACTTTTAGCTCATCCATTGCTAGTTTAATATTTACTTTGGGTGTAGTTGGGATAGACCCTGTCTGTTCAGTAATGAATACACTGGAGAAGTAGTTGGCAAGAATATTTGCTTTTTCTTCATCTTCGGTTGTTGTTTGGGATTTCGGATTTGTGTGGTCTATATTAAGTTCCCCAATTCCTTGTTTAACTATAGTTTTTGATTTATAATAGTTCCAGAAGACTTTAGGGTTTTTCTTAGTTTGAATGGCTAAATTTTTTTCCAAACTCCTTTCGGAGCTTTCTGGTTAAAGCTCGGATTTTATTCCTGCTTTTACAATACTCTAGATATTTTGTCCCATCCCTTGTTTCAATGTATCTTGTCCATAGTCTATTTTTACGTCTAATTAGTTTTCTGGTGTTTGCATTCAGGGGGAAATTTCCCTTTCTGTAATTTGAAACTTCTTTTTGAGGTACGCATTTATCTTCTAATAATCTTAGTACTGTTTTAAGGATTTCCCATTGGTCGTTAACGTTGTCTTTACAGTCTTTAAATTTCTCTTCCCAATTTATATCTGAACACTCTTTCCTCATTTCTTCATAATTTGCCTTATTGAATAGCTTCCGTTTTTTAGTGTATTTATTTGTTATAACTTTGCACAAAATATTGAATGTAATGACACAGTGGTCACTTTTACCTAGAGGGCTGAGGTATTCTATTTCCCCTATGTTGTCTTCTTCGTTTGATAAAATCAGATCTAAAAGGTTTGTGTTAGTTGTGCCTGGTCCTCTGGTGGGATTTGAGACATGTTGATACATGAATGTGTCTCTAAGGCATTCTACAAATTTAATATTTAGGTTACTGGGGTTAATTGATTTGGTCGTCCAATGTTTCCAGCTAATATCTGGGAGATTGAAATCTCCTGTAATTACAATGTGTGAATATTTTAGTCCTGATGTGGATCTAATCATATTTAGAAGTTCTGCGTTATTTTCTTCTGACCCCCCATCGTTCCTATATATGCATCCAAAGAGAAGTTTGGGTTTATTTTTAAGTTTAATTTCTATAAATAAGCATTCCTTGAAGGTTGAGACCAGGTTTATATTTTCTGCGTACACGTGTATAGGGAATTTAAGACGTACATTATAATACCCCTACCTTCATTATTTTCTATATTTTTGGAGAACAATGTATAGCCTTCTAAGTAAAATTCTGGTATGGTTACAGTGCATTTGGGGTTTTTTGGTTTTACCTCGTTAATTGCTATTATGTGAGGTTTCAGTTCTTTAATTCTTTGTTCAAATTCATTTTGCTTGTTCCTTAGTTGGTCAGCATTGGTATAAAAACACAGAATGTTGCCTATGTCATTAAGATTATTTTTGTTAACATTTGTTTTACCATCCATCACTCTAGGTGTAGTCTTTACTGGCTTTTCCTTATCTTTCTTATTTTTCTCTCCCATGGTGGACCCCTGACTCTGTACAGATATTCCCCCGATTTGTCTGCAGCTTCCTGCCTCTTTGCTTCTTCATATAGCTTTTTTGATTCCTCCCTTTCT
This sequence comes from Lamellibrachia satsuma, assembly GCA_033239005.1. Lineage (NCBI taxonomy): Eukaryota > Metazoa > Annelida > Polychaeta > Sabellida > Siboglinidae > Lamellibrachia > Lamellibrachia satsuma. Next base: position 8,270,702 of record BSQZ01000012.1, on the reverse strand, counting down.
TGTTTAGTTTTGTCATGATCAATTTTTATGTTTTTGAACTTGTCATTTTCTCTGATGTGATGGAACCTTCGAAGAAGGGTTCGTTTTTTGTCAATATGCGTTAAAGTGGTTAGAACTGGTCTGGGACCAGTTGCATTTTCCTTGGCTTCCCCAAGCCTCCGCGTTTCTGTGACATCAGTGTCTGTGAAGTTATTGTTTATTTCTGTACACATTTCTAAAATTTGTTCTTTGTCATGTTGTTGTCTCGTAGTTTTTAGTTGTGATGTAGATTCTGGTAAGTTGAAAATGATTACGTTGTTGAGTCTTTTTTCTCTGTCTTTTGATTCCATGTTCTGTTCTTTTACCTGAATTTGTATGACTTCCTTAACTTCATTTGGGTTGATGACTTTGCTTGGGTTTTTTTCCAACTTAGCTTCTTTGATCATTTCGATGACTCTTGTTTCATCCACTTTGGTTCTGATTTCTTTCTCTAGTTCAATGATTCTCTCTTCCACTTTCTTAAGGAACTTCTGACACCTTTCTTCGCAGCTTTTTTCATTTTTCTAGTTTTTCATTACTTTTGTGTCACATGGTGGACAAAACCAGTGGATTTGTGCTTTATCTGTCATGACTTTGTATTCTTTATCAGTTATTTCCACACATTCGATGCAATAATGTTTGTCACAATATTCACATTCCAACAATTTGTGGTTTGGTCCTTTGAAATTTTTTTTACACCCTGTGCATATCCATACGTCATCATCATCGGTCATCCATACAGAGTCATTTTTACTTTTTGTCCTTGGTTTTTTTTTACTTGCCATAACCTGGCTACTTTAGTTTTATTTATTTTATGTCTACTTTAAGACTGAGTTGGAGTAACTTTTTTTATTGCTTATATATATATTAAAGTGTTGTGCAAGGGATCAAGGCAGTGCTGGGAGAAAGAGTAACAGAAATGAAGAGTGATACCCAGGGCGACTCTGGGTATATTGAGTTGCGTTGATGAAAGGGCCGAATTAGTATAATGTCAAGATTATGTGCAGGACGGTTGAATAGATGTATTTGTGTCTAACTAATTTCTAGTGTTTTGTCTAACTAATATTTATGTGTAGCTAATTTCCTATGTCTAAGTTTTGTATGTGGAGCGTTGCTTGGGGTTCTTTTTTCCTTTGTTTACTTTAATATGGCGGGAAAAATTCAATTTCTAAGTTAAAGTTATTTTGGGAATCCTAGAAGGTAGCAGTTATTTAATTTTTGGTACCGTTAACAGTATCTAGTTTGACTTGTGCTATAAATTGAATTATTTGTTAAAGAACTTTGAATGGTTAGTTAGGATTTAGATTTTGAGCAGCTGTTACTATGTACGCTTGTGCACCTGAACCGGAACCGGAAACAAATTTTTCAAAATTTGTTTTAAACTACCTACTCAATTATTAATTTAGGCAATCGTGAATCACGTTCGTTGATCTTCAGATCTGTAGTTCTTGAATATTAATATGCACAGTCGGTTTAATAGATTTAACAAGATTGCCATCCAAGGCAAAGGGCCAGATGGCAAGTGGACAAGGAAGCCATTGCATTGGCACTGGTTTATCAAGAGTCCAAAATTTTTTCATCTATATGTGTAACCCGCCTATATGTGTCAACCTTGTTTTTAAACATATTCATGATACTAGTACTTTGACCATTAGAAGAATACTGTTATAGTTTGTCCACGGCCATGCAATGATTTCATCAAAACTAAAAAAAAACATCTCTGAAAAAGGTTATAGATGCGTATGTTTAAATGCAAGGAGCATAGTAAATAAGAAAAACGAATTAAACATTATGGTAGAAGATATTGACCCTCACATAATTGGTATAACTGAATCATGGGCCAACATAGATATAACAGATGCTGAATACGTAATGTTTAGGAAAGATCGAATAGGAAGAAGGGGCGGGGGAGTTATTTTATATGTTAAAGAATCTATTCAGGCTTATGAAATAAAACTAGAAAGGGAAGCAGATTGCGATGAAGCTGTTTGGTGCAAAATTGTTTCAGGAAATTCAAAATTAACTATTGGATTAGTTTACCAAAGTCCAAACATAAACGAAGAGGACAACACAAAAATAAAAAACGCTATAAAGGAAGTTAGTAAAGGGGAATGTATCATAATGAGAGATTTTAACCATGGACACATACAATGGAATTCTCTAGAGAGCACAGGGACTGAGGATCAACAATTTCTATGTTTAATCCAGGATAGGTTTCTTACTCAGCACGTACTAGAACCAACCAGGGGAGAAAATGTATTAGATATAGTTTTGTCATCACAAAAAGAATTAGTGGACAATGTAAAAATATTTGAACCATTGGGTAATAGTGACCATAATCAAATACATTTTGACATCAATGTAAAATCAGAAGGTAAAAATAAGAAAACGTACAAGAGAAACTTCCACAAAGGTAACTACAAAGATATGAGAAAATACTTAGCAAAGCTAGATTGGAATAACATGCTGATGAATAAGACCGCAATTGAATGTTGGAATATTCTAAAATATGAAATTGAGAGTATTATCGATAAATTTGTTCCCTTCCAAAAACAAGGAAAACGGTGTAGAAAGAAACACTTGTCAAAAGAGGCAATTAGAAAAATAATGCTAAAACAAACTATGTGGAGGGTTTATAGGCGTACCAGAAAGGAAGAAGACTATGCAAAATACAAAGAGGCACTTAATGCAGCTACAACTGAAATCAGACAATCTAAAAGAAGCTATGGGCAAAAACTGGCATGTAACATAAAAAATGACAGCAAGAGTTTTTATGCATATGTCAGGAGTAAACAAAACGTACAAGACAAGGTTGGACCTCTAGAAGACAGTGCTGGAAATATAATATCACAGGGGTTTTTAATGGCGGAAGACTTAAATGGTTACTTCAGTTCAGTGTTTACAAAAGAAGATATTAGTTCATTACCAGTTGCTGATGCTAAATTTCAGGGGGCTAAATCTTAATATTTAGGACCGTTAGTTGTAACTCCAGAATTGGTAGCTAAGAAAATAAAGGCAATGAAGGATAACAAATCACTGGGAGTGGATGGGATTCCTCCAAAATTACTAATGGAAACAGTAGATCAAATCAGTATACCACTTGCAAGAGTATTCAACTTGTCATTAAAAGAGGGAGTTGTCCCGTTTGAATGGAAAGAAGCAAACATCATACCATTATTTAAAAAGGGTTCGAGAAATAAGTCAGAGAATTACAGACCAGTGAGTTTAACGTCAGTGATTTGTAAATTATTAGAAAGGTTAATTAAAGACCATATGGTGGACTTCCTCATTAAGCATAAATTATTAAATTCATCTCAACATGGATTTCTTAAAGCGAGGTCATGCTTAACAAATATGTTATGTTTTTTGGAAGAAATCACTAAGTGGATAGACGTGGGATCGCCAGTAGATATTATCTACTTAGATTTTCAGAAAACTTTTGACAAAGTGCCACATCAAAGATTACTACTTAAATTAAAAGCCCATGGTATCGGGGATAGCATAACTGACTGGATAGAACAATGGCTGACTGACAGAAGACAACGAGTTGTAGTAGATGGAGAAGTTTCAAATTGGAAATCGGTTTTGAGTGGGGTACCTCAAGGATCAGTATTAGGACCTATATTATTCTTAATTTATATCAATGACTTGGACGACAGTATAACAAGTAACGTACTGAAATTTTCGGATGACACAAAACTGTTTAGAAAGGTTAATACTGATGGTGATAAACAACATTTACAAAACGATCTAGACAGATTAGTGAAATGGTCTGAGAAATGGCAGATGCTGTTAAATTTTGGGAAATGTAAATGCCTACATACAGGACATGGGAACTTGAATGTAAACTATAATATGGGAGATACTGTTCTGGGTACTACTGTAAAAGAAAAGGACTTAGGAGTTACAATAAGCGCTGATATGAAAGTTTCAGAGCAGTGTGGTATTGCAGCTTCAAAGGGTAATCAAATTCTTGGATTGATTAGAAGAAACATAACATACAAGGGAAAAAAGTTAATTATACCTCTTTATAAAGCAATAGTTAGACCTCATTTAGAATACTGTATACAAGCATGGAGACCATATCGTAAGAAGGATATAGATACACTTGAACGCATACAAAGGAGAGCAACTAAAATGATTCCAGAACTTAGAGACCTTAGTTATGAAGAACGCCTGAAAGAATGTGGTTTAACAACTCTAGAGACAAGGAGATTAAGAGGAGATCAGATTGAAGTTTTTAAGATATTGAATGGGTATGAAAATATTGATAGAAATATGTTTTTCTCACTCAAGAAGGATAGCAGAACTAGAGGACATGAGGTAAAATTAGTAAAGGATCAATGTAGATTGGACATCAGGAAGCACTCGTTCTCACAGAGGACAATAAATGAATGGAACAAATTGTCTACAGATTGTGTAACTGCTAGCAGCGTGAATATGTTTAAAAACAAGGTTGACACATATCTCAGGAGGGCGGGTTATAAGTAGGTGAACATTGTTGGACTCTCGATAAGCCAATGGCTTCCTTGTCCACTTGCCATCTGGGCCTTTGGCTTGGATGTCAAATCTTGTTAAATCTTGTTAAATAACACATTTACACAAACAAGCTAGCATTTCATAGTGCCATTATGTCTTTTATATTAACCACGTGTATGAAAGTTGTGAATACTATTGTTTTGATCAAGTGGTAAGTTTTGTAGGTAGACAGGTAGTTTATTGTGTGAAAATTTATGATATAATTTTAGTTCCTGCAATGTTAGAATATGTTCTGGTTTTAGTCATTTAAGACTTTTGAACAGTGGATCGGTACGAGCATTATATTTGCTTAAACCTATAATTCAGATGGCTTTCTTTTGAAGTTGTTTTTATTCTATCACACATAGCCCCAGGCCGTTAAGCCATAGTTTAGATGTGAGTGTTGTACAACATGATCTTTATATTAAGAGGTAACAGTTGTTGGAGTTTATTTAGGATACCTATATTCCTGGAGCACCATTTGAAATTTTTTCAAAGTGGCTTTGCCAGGTTAATTATTCATTAAAACTTAGCCCTAGGAAATTGAACTCATCTACTCTATGAATATTTGTATTATCTAACTTTAGATTTGGTGGGTTTACCATATTATTTCTCCTAGCCATTTTAAAAGTCCACTTCCTGTATAAATTTTTTTATTGTATCAGGATTCTTTACGCTAATTATTATGTATCTTGGTAAAGGTTCTGTGTGAGAAACTGTTTAAAAAATTTAAGTATGGTTGGTGGTCTGATAATTGTTTAGTTAAAATGCCTGATTTAGGCTTCATTGTAGATTTAGTTAGTTTACAAAAGAAATTATCGATTAAGGTTCCATTATTTTTTTAGAGCCTTGTAGGAAGTGTGATACGGGGGTAAAAGTTTATGATATTAAAGTATAAAAAAATTCCACAAATATTCTTTTTCGTTTATTTTTAAAAGGTTTATATTAAAGCCCCCTTTTATAATAACATCCGAGTTTGTTCTATCAAATGACGAAATGATAGGTGTGAATTCGACAAGGAACTGTTTATAATTTTTGTTAAGGTCTCTTGGGGGCCTGTAACTGTTTCCAATTGTTATATCTTTAGAAAGCCCACCACCAGTTACTTTAATAAATTGACCTTCCCAATTTTTATACTAATTGATTAAAAATTCTTCATTTTAATTTTTTTATATTGTGCAAAAGAATCTAGGGTACTTGAAAGGGTCATGTCATCGGCATACATAATAAAGTTGAGTTTTGGATTAGATTGGGGAAAGTCATTTATATAAATTATAAATAACAAAGGACCTAGAATTGATCCTTGAGGTGTGCCTGTTGAGATATTAAGCATTTCTGAATGGGCTTCCTCAAATTTTATAAATTGTTTTCTTTTTGTTAAATAATTTTAGAATAAGTCTAAAGCTACTTCTTTTATGCTATAAAACTCTAACTTATCTATTAATATTGAGTGGTCCAGGGTGTCAAATGCTTTTGACAGGTCCAAGTAAATATTTATAAGTATTTCCTTATTGTCTACATGTCAGTATCCTATCAATTAATTCTAGAGTGGCAAATTCCATTGAATGTTCTTTTCTAGATCCATATTGGTTATTGTACATCAGTTTGTGTCCTTTTAAGAAAGAATCGAGCGGGTTGTAAATAAGTGTTTCGATTACTTTTGAAATTGTAGGTAAGATTGATATTGGTCTGTAGTTGCAGCATAGGGTTTCATCACCCTTTTTATAAATTGGTATTACTTTGGCAGTTTTAAGGTTGTCGGGGAAGATACCCATAGTTAATATTTGGTTTGTAATTAAAGTTAAAGATTTGGTCAAAACAGGTTTAATATTAATAGGTTTAACTGACTTTAATAGCCATGAAGAAATACAGTCAAGTCCGCAACTTGTTTTTGTGTGCATATCATCTGTTGTTTTAGATTTCGTTTTTTCATTAATAAGTTGAAAACTAAATACATTGTTATGTAGTCCATTAAGGTAGTTTAAGAAAGTTTTATTTGTGGAATGTTTTATTTGGTTGGCTAAATTTGGGCCAATATTGGTAAAATATAAATTAAATGTGTTTGCAATTGCTGTTTTATCTGCTATGTTATTTTCATTATAAATAAAGTTGGGAACATTTTCTTTCTGTGTATTCTAGAAAGAATGCCATTAATTCTTTCCCATGTTATGTTTTTAATGTTATTTTTGAATTTGTTAAAACAAGATTCGTAATGCATGCATTTAGCTGTACATATGCCTTTTATTAAAGATAGTGTTGTAGGTAGTCAGGTTGGTCCGAAAAGTATTCTGGTGATTTGGGTCGAGTAATTTTGAGTGTCTTATATAACTTGTCTCTGTATCGAATGGATTTGAGCAGACCTAGCTTAATCCAAGTGGATTTCTTGTGTTCGTATTTTTTTTATTCAATATGGCATATATTTACTTTTTGCACATTTAATTACGTCATGTAGTATATCATAGTTTATATTAGGGTTTGCATCAGGAGATTGGTCAAGGTTGCTGTAAATATTTGAAAAGAAAGCTTCCTGTATAAAATTAGATATTGTATCAGAGTTCTGTATGCTAATTGTCGTATATCTTGGTAAAAATTCTGTGTAGGAAACTATTTAAAAAAGTGAAGTATGGTTGGTGGTCTGATAATTGTTTAGTTAAAATACCTGATTTAGGCTTCATTGTAGATTTTGAGTAAGTTGAATTGGAATTGAAAGAATATGAATTGAACCTAATTTTCTTGTGCTGGTGCGATCTGGTTTTATTTCCAATGTGGTCCTCAATCAAACCCTAGAACTGTGTATGAACTCAAAGTCTTTGTAGCAGAACATACATTTGTACACCATTTGAAGAAAATTACAGTAGATTCAAGTAAAATAGTTGAAATATTTACAGATTATCTCTCACTGATGTTAACAGTCACTACATACGAAAAACATGCCTACAAACAAGGTCTTAAAACCAGCACCAATCCATCATCTACTTACCTATGTTAACCAGCATGATGATATTCTGTTACCTGATCGTAAAACAATTGTGTAACAAATGATTGCCAATAATATTTTATTTACAATTGATTAACCATTAATTATATGTCTGGAGATTAAATGCAAATTCCGATCAACTTATGATTGCCATCCAGAACTATGAACTGTTACCCTGAATTGTGAACTTTTGCAAGATTGTACACATGCAGTACTTTGCAGTACTTGCCCTGATCAGTAGATGGCACCACATATTCAGTAAATCTGGCTGAGGAATCGAATTAAGGAAGAATAGGATGTAATGCTTGTCATGCCAGTGAGCCGCACCCACAGTACAGGCAACATGCTGCAGTGCAGCAGTTTTTGAATGATCATAACTGTCCTAGTTAATACGTTCCTTTCTCCTCAAGATCCATGCTGCTTAATTAAGTCTAGAAAACCTACAGGACAATCTTTTATTTATTAACTACTTTTACTACTTTTGAAAATCAGTAACAAATGTCTATGACCGGTATCGATGCCAGCCTCACTCCAGATTTCAGGGACAAAGAGAAGAGCAGTAACAACAAGATAATGCTAGTGGAATGCTCATACATGGAACCAAAAACTACAATGGCCACTGTGGATTTGTTGATTATCCTGATATAAATATTATTAAATGCATTCTAGTGAAGATTTGACATAGTTATCCCCACTTGAACATGCACACTGATGATTACCAGTGGGGGGAAACTGTGTTTTCAACAAATTAGTGTTATGATAACCAATATATATAATCTCTTTTACACAAATAGTTACGAATGACATGTATTTTTCACAGACAGAGATTGCAGTATCTTTAAAGAGAGCTCACATGCTCTTGATTCATGGAATCACTGAACACCCCCTTCTCCAGCCCACATGCTCTTGATTCATGGAATCACTGAACACTCCCTTCTCCAGCCCATGTGCTCTTGATTTATGGAATCACTGAACACTTCCTTCTGCAGGCCACATGCTCTTGATTCATGGAATCACTGAACACTCCCTTCTCCAGCCCACATGCTCTTGATTCATGGAATCACTGAACATTTCCTTCTGCAGGCCACATGCTCTTGATTCATGGAATCACTGAACACTCCCTTCTCCAGCCCACATGATCTTGATTCATGGAATCATTGAACACTCCCTTCTCCAGCCCACATGATCTTGATTCATGGAATCACTGAACACTTCCTTCTGCAGGCCACATGCTCTTGATTCATGGAATCACTGAACACTCCCTTCTCCAGCCCACATGATCTTGATTCATGGAATCATTGAACACTCCCTTCTCCAGCCCACATGATCTTGATTCATGGAATCACTGAACACTCCCTTTTCCAGCCCACATGCTCTTGATTCATGCAATCACTGAACACTCCCTTCTCCAGCCCACATGCTCTTGATTCATGCAGTCACTGAACACTCCCTTCTTCAGCCCACATGCTCTTGATTCATGCAATCACTGAACACTCCCTTCTTCAGCCCACATGCTCTTGATTCATGCAATCACTGAACACTCCCTTCTTCAGCCCACATGCTCTTGATTCATGCAGTCACTGAACACTCCCTTCTTCAGCCCACATGCTCTTGATTCATGCAATCACTGAACACTCCCTTCTTCAGCCCACATGCTCTTGATTCATGCAAGCACTGAACAATCCCTTCTTCAGCCCACATGCTCTTGATTCATGCAAGCACTGAACAATCCCTTCTCCATTGATTTGGCTCATCGTGAATCAAGTTCGTTCAGTTTCACATCCGTACTATGTGAATAGTTTAAGTAATATATGCAGTCAATTTAATAAATGAGTGCATACTTTTGTTAAAATCATCAAAAGAATTTACTTTGTTCAGTAGATCAGGGAACATGCCAATGTGTGAATAGCTTTATATTATATATGTTAAAATATATATATAGACCCGGGGACACTTTTGTAATTTTCCACTGATTTGTGTCTGATGGTTTCACCAAAACTAAGTAACAAATTTGCACAATTGAGCTGCTGGATACTAGATAGGTTAATTTAATTTTGAATTGAAAAAAGTTGAATTTACGAGGCCTGGGCATTTAAAGTGAAACATCATAGTTTTGGGGCTATGTACCTAAAAGAGATAAGAAAAACTAACCATGTGCAACTAAAATCAAGAATATCAGGCCAGTAGTATGTTCAGAATGTGTTCTAAAAGTTGGAGATTCTGGTCTTTTCTCCAGTTGACTTGGGTGCTGACATGTTTACCAGAGAGACCAATAAGCACACATGCAACTCTGTGAAAATCAGGTAAACTAGACTATGCGTGATGTATTAAATGAGGCCGGCATACACAGAACCAATGCAAAATCTCAAACAAACAAACATTCTATTTTGTCAGAAAGAGGACCAGTTTAGTAAACAAAGGCCAAACTATGTTACATAACTTGAGTTTGGATGCAAACAGCATGGCCATATCCTATTTATATGTGAGATTTCAAACTGGAAATCTGTTTTGAGTGGGGTACCACAGGGATCAGTATCAGGGCCACTCTCCTAAATTGTCTGACAGTTCGTTTTGAAGTTTCCCTCCTTATTACTTGGTTATTTCTTTATCTAAAATAGTATTATTATATAACCCTAGCTTTGTCTCCACGGGTTCTTTCAGGAAATATAATTATACCTTTCCTATAGTCATATGCCAGTGAACGGTCCACATCCCTTTAAAGTGAAAAAAACAGCCAAAATAAGCTTGCCCCGAAATATTTTGCATGTTAGAAAGCTATTATTTTTAATTCAGCATTGTTAATATACCAGTTGAAGTGTTTTATGTTAAAGTAAACTTTCCAGTGTGTGTCACAAACAATGATATAGACCCCTACAATAGCTGCTCCTACACAAACTCACTTTGTTAATGAACCCAGTCTTGTTGTTGCTCCTGATACTAAGCTCCTGCACCAATATTTCAATACTAAAAATTTATGATTATTAACTTTGTTTAGAAACCAGAATATATTCAAACTTATGATGAATGTATTGTTTGACAGTAGTTATTTGAATAAGTGCGTTACTTTTGATCTTCACTCTATCCAACACATTGTCAAACTTTAACTGGTTACAACCTGTACCAAACTTTGTTATGGATTGAGACATAATTAAAATAATTACTTCAACATATTACTTCAACATATACAAACATACATACATACATACATACATACATACATATGAATGCTTTCTCATGGGAAGCTATCAATAACACATCAAGAAAAACCCATTTAGACGAATGTTCAGCATTTCACCTCAACTGTTACACCCGGTACCAAGCTAATCATCTGTTACCAAAACATTTCACTGAGATCCGTTAGGAAGATATTATTTTTTTTTGTCCTACATTTAGAAGCAGAATAAACATCAGTGTTGGAATATTATATGGAAAACAAGAACTTTGCTTTAAAATATTATCAGAAGGTTGTTACGCCTGGTACCAAGGTGTGGTGATTGTTGCTACACCATGTACCAAGGTGTGGTGGTTGTTGTTACACGATGTACCAAGGTGTGGTGGTTGTTGTTACACCATGTACCAAGGTGTGGTGGTTGTTGTTACACCATGTACCAAGGTGTAGTGGTTGTTGCTACACCATGTACCAAGGTGTGGTGGTTGTTGTTACGCCATGTACCAAGGTGTGATGATTGTTGTTACATCATGTACCAAGGTGTGGTGGTTGTTGTTACACCATGTACCAAGGTGTGGTGGTTGTTACACCATGTACCAAGGTGTAGTGGTTGTTGTTACACCATGTACCAAGGTGTGGTGGTTGTTGTTACACTACACCATGTACCAAGGTGTGGTGGTTGTTACACCATGTACCAAGGTGTGGTGGTTGTTGTTACACCATGTACCAAGGTGTGGTGGTAGTTACACCATGTACCAAGGTGTTGTGGTGGTTGTTGTTACACCATGTACCAAGGTGTGGTGGTTGTTACACCATGTACCAAGGTGTGGTGGTTGTTGTTACACCATGTACCAAGGTGTGGTGGTTGTTGTTACACCATGTACCAAGGTGTGGTGGTTGTTGTTACACCATGTACCAAGGTGTGGTGGTTGTTGTTACACCATGTACCAAGGTGTGGTGGTTGTTGTTACACCATGTACCAAGGTGTGGTGGTTGTTGTTACACCATGTACCAAGGTGTGGTTGTTGTTGTTACACAGTGTACCAAGGTGTGGTGGTTGTTGTTACACCGTGTACCAAGGTGTGGTGGTTGTTGTTACACCATGTATAAGGTGTGGTGGTTGTTGTTACACCCTGTACCAAGGTGTGGTGTTTGTTGTTACACCACGTACCAATGTGTGGTTGTTGTTGTTACACCGTGTACCAAGGTGTGGTGGTTGTTGTTACACCGTGTACCAAGGTGTGGTTGTTGTTACATCATGTACCAAGGTGTGGTTGTTGTTGTTACACCGTGTACCAAGGTGTGGTGGTTGTTGTTACACCATGTACCAAGGTGTGGTGGTTGTTGTTACATCATGTACCAAGGTGTGGTTGTTGTTGTTACACCGTGTACCAAGGTGTGGTGGTTGTTGTTACACCGTGTACCAAGGTGTGGTAGTTGTTGTTACACCGTGTACCAAGGTGTGGTGATTGTTGTTACACCATGTACCAAGGTGTGGTGGTTGTTGTTACACCATGTACCAAGGTGTGGTGGTTGTTGTTACACCATGTACCAAGGTGTGGTGGTTGTTGTTACACCATGTACCAAGGTGTGTGGTTGTTGTTACACTGTGTACCAAGCTTAATGTTGCACAACTAAACATAAATTAAGATCACTTCGCTCATAGGCATCAAAAGAAGGATGTTCTAAACCTACTACAGAAAAAACAAGATTATGTTAATGACACGGGATATACCCACTGAAAAATTGAAATAGGGAAATAAGGAAATATTTTACAAGGAATATATTCCTTGGAAAAGTATTTGACACAACAAATTCACAAAGAATCAGTATGTTGTGATACAAAAGGTCAGTGGCAACCTTAATAAGGACATTATGTAATGTGCAAATTAACTTTGTAAAGAACATAAAATAAATCCAGTCTTCCTAAATACTTTAACTGCTTATTGGTATATTGGAATGACGTTCTCATTGCAAAGGACCGAGTGGATGCGTGGTAATAGCACCGAGTAGAAAACTTCAGGAATGCGCACAATATGATGGTGAAAGAACCCTCCCACTATACAAGGGATAGTTCCTGTTATAAGTGATGTTGCCGTGAGGCCAACACCAATACATGTGAAGGAAATTATGATAGGTGGGTCAAGACAACAATTAAACGTCAAACATATTGGAAGTTGCAACCCCACACACACACTTGTGGACGTAGTCGAGGACGTGGGTGTGGGCGTGGTCGAGGACGTGGGTGTGGGCGCAAAGAAACTAATCACACGTAGTCAAAACGTGTAATATAGCATGCAGTAGAAATATATATTGCTGTCCTGCACAGTAAGCATCAGTTTGAGATATATATTGCACATATACTTGCATATATTGCACATATACTTTGCTTTAAACATAGTTGTTATGCCCAATACCAAGCTTTAATGTTGTATAGCTAAAAGTGATGTGTCCAAATCATTATCTCTGGACTATATTATCTACAAAGCATCCCTCAGAAGTGCTCTTTGGGAGAGGGTTATTTTAAAATTGTGTTCTAATTCAATTAGCAATTTGTATATGCAACAATACTGTGCACACACGAGCAATTTCAAATCACATTCCTGGAGCAGGGTCTCATTTTATTAATTTATCTCCACACTCTTTTTAGTATAACATGAAGAAGAATATAATAACTGTCAAATATCACTATTATAATTCAATTCCAGCATTTACTTATATTTCTTTACGATGTTAAAACGAACTGGGTACCTTGGTGCCAGGCGTAACAGTAGAGAATATCATTCCTGATATGTGTCGCCTGCCACTTAGTAAGTTTTCAGATTTAAACAAAGTAACTTCAGAATTTAAATGTTTAGGCTATGTATTTTATCGGATGAAAGTTTAACAGAGATTGGAGAACATAAAAAAGTGGCATCTCCCAAGCCAACTGTCATACAGTTTTGGAGAATGGCCCATTAGGACCTATGCTATTTTTAATATATATATATATATATATATATATATATATATATATATATATATATATATATATATATATATATTATATATATGATTTGAAGATGACATATCTAACAAAGTACTGAAATTTGCAGATGACACAAAAGTATTCAGAAACGTTACTAATGATACAGATAAACATAGTTTACAGGATGATCTAGATAAATTGGTTAAATGGTCAGAAAAATTAGAAATGTTATTCAATTTTGGGAAACATGGATGATGAATATAAAATGGGGATGATGTACACCTGTAGTAGGTAGAACCACAAAAGAAAAGGACTTGGGAGTAACATTTAATGCTGACATGAAAGTTTCAGAGCAGTGTGGGATTGCTGCTTCAAAAGGTAATAAAATTCTAAGGATAGTTAGGAGAACTATGACATATAAGGAGAAACAGCTAATTGTACCCCTGTACAAAGCATTTGGAATATTGTCTACAAGCATGGAAGCCATATTGTAAGAAAGACATAGACAAGCTAGAAAGAATACAACAAAGAGCAACTAAAATTATTCCAGAATTGAGAGACCTTTGCTATGAAAGCCACTTATTACAATGTGGTTTGACAACATTAGAGACCAGGAGTCTAAGAGGAGACCAAATAAAAGTGTTTAAAATAGTGAATGGTTATGAGGATATTGATAGGAATGTGTTCTTCAAGCTTAAAGAAGGCAGTAGAACCAGAGGACACAAAGCAGCATTAGTTAAGGAGCAGTATAGGTTGGACATGAGAAAGTACTCTTTCTCACAGAATAAATTAATGGAACAAACTGTCAAATGATCGTGTTAATGCTAATAGTATGAATATGTTTAAAAATAGAATTGACAGATATCTGATAAGGGCAGGAAATACATAGATGATAAAATTGGTGGACTCTTGATAAGCCAATGGCTTCTTTGCCATCTGGAACTTGTAGTTTGGGATGGCAATCTTGTTAAATCTACTGGCTAGTATAGGAATAGATGTATGCAAATATATTTTCATTTGGTGATCACATTTTGCTAGACTGCCCACACTCATGACATAGGGTTATCTAATAATATGCCGTGGCCCATGAAATTAAGGTACTGTATGTTCAACAAGGTTTTCCTAATAAACCACTGGCATGATATTCTTAATTATTGTTGCAAATGGTTATGTTTATTATAAATTATACTTGCGTAAGCCCAAAACCATGACTTTTTTCCCATTAAATGATAAATTTTTCAGAGCAGAATGAAATGATTGACTGCCCTTTAAGCTGTTCTTAATAAATTTCCAATGTCTCATGTTTTTAGGTTGAATTCATTTGTAAATGTGCTTTGGGCCTACAACTAAATTAGCCAATAATGTATATTATCGTCCTGAGAGCAAACATTTACGTAGCCATCATGCTAAATTTAACAATTATCTATCTTGCCAGATCACTAGCTAGCATTGTCTGTGTTCTATTGATGCTTTGCCAATTGTCGCATTCACACAAATGTCCTATATAGAAAGTTCAGTAAATTCACCTACCTGAAGACAGTTCCATGGTGAAGTGAAACGCTTGTTGGAATATTGGAAAACATTCTCTTGCTACATAATTCCACGTTGTGTCTGCGCTTCCACAAAACCTGTTCCCATCAGAGACCTCCTGTTGATTAGTGATAAGTCAGTATATAGGAACACATTATAGCTGCCAGAAGTCGTTCATTGTCTGCACGCAAGGCAATAAGTAGTGGTTATGTAGTGTTACTGGTTTGTTCTCAGTCCATTTAAACATAGCTGTAGCAACAGGAATGGACTAGATTAATTGTGTTCACCTGCACAATAGACCTGTGTTGTTACCAAGCTCAGACATTGTAACAGGTTGTTACCAGGGCGGTGCTCTTGGCAGACAGTGCGATTGAAGGGACGGACAATGCTGCCCTATACCATGTAGGCTAGTATACATGGTGGATTATGTGTAATAGCTGACCATGGGCCTTAGCTCCAAATGAAAATATGTGAAATGAATAGAAAGTGACCTACTGGCCATTGCTTTCATGCCAACACCAGAAGTATTGGTTAAAACCTTGTGCAATATTACATTATTTCACTAGCAATGTAGTCATGTATTTCACTAGCAATGTAGCCATGTATTTCACTAGCAGTGTAGCCATGTATTTCACTAGCAATGTAGCCATGTATTTCCATTATTGCCATAATACTTTAATATTTTAGTACTTACTACATGCAATACTGCTATTTCTAAACTTCTTTAATTTTACAATAGTTCTGCAATCAGGTGTAAATAAAACAACACCAAGCTTCTGTATCATGGTGTTATGCTATTTCATTTGTTTCAGTTATTAAATTGCATTTAAACTCTATGATATTATATTGTTTTGTGCTACAATATTTATTCAGTAACCACGGCGCCATATATTGTAAATACAATGTTCATAATTTAAGAGCTGTAATAGTGCATGCGATATATAGGTGATGTTGTAATCTGGAATCATATATTCAGTGGATATTTTTACTTTATGATTCCTTTTATGTTAGAATTGAAGAATTAGTGATTACACTGATAGAACATGAGCCGATCATGTCAAAAACATGTATTTTCATCTATAATTTTTCCACCAACTAATAATTTTCAAGCATCATTGTACTGTGGAATGAGATGTAGGGTTCCAGTGTAGAATTAGGGAACACAGTGATAGAATGTCAGCTGCTCATGTCATAACCAATTTTAAATAAATATGTTCAGCCAATTTTCAACATCATTTCCAGGCTATCTTTTACAATTTTAAAACCAATTTCTAGAAATCTTCAACAATTTGTCAACCAATTTTTAATAAATTTTTTATTTATTTTAACCAATTGTGATGTGACTTCTGTTGGCTCTCGTTGTTTCTCATTGTCATCTAGATATAAACACGTGTTGTTTTGGGTGACTTTAAACAAGACGACAACATTTGGTGTGATGTGCAGCCTTTGTCAAGGAATTTCCTTGCCACAAATATCGTTGACAAGCTAATCACTTTACAACGTTAATTGCCATGTAGTTGAAAACTTCCCAGGATAACAGCCCAGATATAAAGTGTCCTAAATTGTTCCATTTTGTATATGCTAAAATTGGATATAATAAGTCATCTAATCTGTATATAGTAACCTGAAAACTTTTAACAATCAGATATATGATGTGAATATTTTCTGATTGACAAGAACAATATGTAGTACACCTTTGTTAAATCAGACTTTTATAACTTGAATGCCCACCATAGCTGGAACTATGAGCCCGGTGCCACCAGGGTGCACCACCTTGTGTAAGCATGATTTAACACATCGATAACTCAAACTGTTTCCCAGGTTCCTCCAACTTCAAGTTAACAAATAGTCAGTACTGTTTATCATGACAGCATAACCACCTTTTAATAGGAGAAACTTCAGCTTTAATGGATGCACATACGGTAATCATACAGCTGTGTCTATGTTTACATGGATGTTTTGTCATGGTTGACCGGAGCAGAGCTTCATTGGACTATTCAGACACTAAGAACAGTTACATGTTCAAACAGCCCATAACTGACCATGCAGGTGGTCCATTGACAGTTGCCCTGCCAAGTACACAGTGCTTACTTGTGTAGAAATTGGAGGTGTTTTCCACACACTTCATGGCCAGTGTCTGCATAAGAATTTAGAAATATGACTGCTGTTCCCATGATAGATGTCACAAAAGAAGTCTTGGAGAAACATGTGAAGCCTAGGGAGCCACTGCGTCCGATAAGTGCAATTGTAGATCCAAATAAAGAGGTAACACTGGCAAACAATGAATGTAGATCACAATGGATGTTATGGGAAATATCATATTCATTCATTGTGACACCTCTCATTTGTATGTAAATGTATTACAGGTTTGGGTGAAGAGGTTGTGATTTGACTATGTCTCACAGCATTTTAATTTGTTTTACAATAGTGTCTAAGGGCATCAATATATGTCTGCACTGATTTGTGCGATGTACATTTGAAATTTATTTAAACATTTTTATTGGTTTTTTTAGTTTTCGAGATAATGGCTTGTACATGCTTAACTTAAGTTTGTTGCCTGCTACATTTATAAATACTCATATATGATATATTAGATTGTGGTGGTTCAATGGTTTGGTGCTCATAACGTGACCAGGAGTTAGGGGATTCTTCTACCGGGTATGAGTCAACCCTCTCTCCAAGGCTTATAGACTTGGGCTTACTGGGTTCGAACCTCAAGCTAGCTGCAAGCCAACCCATTTTATAAGATGTGGGTATAACTGGCCAATTTAATTGCCTTAAGGACCTGCATATGGGGAGGAAGTAGTTGGAAGTATGTGCCTTTCAGATGAGACACAAAAAGATGTAAGTCCCTTCAACCTTTCTGCCTTCAGGTGTATATACCAGGGGAAGTAAAAGATCCAACACTGGGTACCTGTGTTGTGGACTCACAGGGTGGTGGTCTCTTCTACCCCACTGACACTGAGTACCTGTGTTATGGACTCACAGGGTGGTGGTCTCTTCTACCCCACTGACACTGGGTACATGTGTTATGGACTCACAGGGTGGTGGTCTCTTCTACCCCACTGACACTGGGTACCTGTGTTGTGGCCTCACAGGGTGGTGGTTTCTTCTACCCCACCGACACTGGGTACCTGTGTTATGGACTCACAGGGTGGTGGTCTCTTCTACCCCACCGACACTGGGTACCTGTGTTGTGACCTCACAGGGTGGTGGTCTCTTCTACCCCACCGACACTGGGTACCTGTGTTGTGACCTCACAGGGTGGTGGTCTCTTCTACCCCACCGACACTGGGTACCTGTGTTATGGACTCACAGGGTGGTGGTCTCTTCTACCCCACTGACACTGGGTACCTGTGTTGTGACCTCACAGGGTGGTGGTCTCTTCTACCCCACCAATACTGGGTACCTGTGTTGTGGACTCACAGGGTGGTGGTCTCTTCTACCCCACCGACACTGGGTACCTGTGTTATGGACTCACAGGGTGGTGGTCTTTTCTACCCCTCCGACACTGGGTACCTGTGTTGTGACCTCACAGGGTGGTGGTCTCTTCTACCCACCGACACTGGGTACTTGTGTTGTGGACTCACAGGGTGGTGGTCTCTTCTACCCCACCAATACTGGGTATCTGTGTTGTGGACTCACAGGGTGGTGGTCTCTTCTACCCCACCAATACTGGGTACCTGTGTTGTGGACTCACAGGGTGGTGGTCTCTTCTACCCCACTGATACTGGGTACCTGTGTTGTGGACTCACAGGGTGGTGGTCTCTTCTACCCCACCGACACTGGGTACCTGTGTTGCGACCTCACAGGGTGGTGGTCTCTTGTACCCCACTGACATGGGTACCTGTATTGTGACATCACAGGGTGGTAGTCTCTTCTACCCCACCATCACTGGTACCTGTGTTGTGGCCTCACAGGGTGGTGGTCTCTTCTACCCCAACAATACTGGGTGCTTGTGTTGTGACCTCACAGGGTGGTGGTTTTTTCTACCCCACCATCACTGGTACCTGTGTTGTGACCTCACAGGGTGGTGGTGTCTTCTACCCCACCAGTGGTGTAAATGAATGACACAGACAGCTCAACACTACTCTACACATATATGTGACTACTACAGATGCATGAACTGTAACTGAAGAAGTAGATTCTACACCTGACAGTTTTTTGTATCTCTCTAGTTTTGCATATTGCAGATCTGCATGGCATAGCGTTGTGTCATTAAAATTGTCATAAAAAACCAGGCTGCTTATAACAATAATGTGCCATTTTGGTCAGATCAGAAATCGTTTAGGTAATTTTTTAATAAAATACTGCATTAATATATCATCTTAATGCATTTGCCACATAATTTCTGTTGCTGCATGACTTTACCACTTGGAGCAAGTGAAATCAGGTTTAACATACAACATAGTGAACACAACACAGTGAACACAACACAGTGAACACACACACAACACTGACAGTAAGTTGCACTCTGCTGCTGAATAGTTCAACTAATTTCAGACCTTCCTTTTGTACAGTTTTACCGGCATACAAACCGTATGGATAAATATCAAGGCATGAAGATAAATTTCAAAATCTGTATATTGATCCAGCCAGAACTCCAGATGCATACAAGTGCAGCATTCTCACCTTGTCCTTTGACCATGTTATAGGTGCGTATCAGGGTGTTCCGTGGTCATGATGATACTGTGACGAGCTGTCAGTTCTGTGACAATGACACGAAGATCTTGAGTTCGTCAAATGACAGTTCGATCATGCTGTGGGACATGTTGACGGGAGAACAGTTGGCGAGCTTCAACGAGGCCCACAGGGGGAACATCTCCCAGGCCCGCGCCTCCCACGACACCTCAAGGTACGAATCCAGGACATAGCCCCCTCTGCATGGACCCTCGGACAAAACACCCTCTGGACATAGCCCTAGAGCTTCAGACAAATCCCCCTCCAGACAAAACGCCCTCACCTTAATATAAATACAGGTTTACCTATGAATACAGAACCCGACCCATTACCTATGAATACAGAACCCGACCCATTATGGTGAGATGTAATTGGATGACTTGTTTTGTTATTCTTTTGTTGATTGGTTCCATTAAATTGTATAATTTAACTGTTGGTTTGTTAGATTTTAAAGTGCTAGATAATGTTGTATCATCTGCATGATAAAATTAAACATTTGTCTCGCATGTGAGAAATCATTTATATTATATAATAAATAATAGAAGTCCAAGGATTGAGCTTTGTGAAACACCAACTATTATAGTTAAATTTTACACATGATGCAGGGGCTTCTTCCTTTCATGCCAGTTAACTTACTGTTTAGTTATAAGTTGTTGGTCTCCTCTTTGTCCATGAAGTCCAAGTTTTCTTTTTCTTTTCATCACTAATCCCATTTCACTGTCATCTCCACCATATCCACTCCCCCTCTCTCTCATTCTCATTCTCCACTCCACCCTCTCTCTCTCACTCTCATTCTCCACTCCACCCTCTCTCTCTCACTCTCATTCTCCACTCCACCCTCTCTCATTCTCCACTCCACCTTCTCTCACTCTCATTCTCCACTCCACCCTCTCTCACTCTCATTCTCCACTCTCTCTATCTCTCGCTCTCATTCTCCACTCCACCCTCTCTCGCTCTCATTCTCCACTCCACCCTCTCTCACTCTCATTCTCCACTCCACCCTCTCTCACTCTCATTCTCCTCTCCACCGTCTCTCACTCTCATTCTTCACTCTCTCTATCTCTCGCTCTCATTCTCCACTCCACCCTCTCTCGTTCTCATTCTCCACTCCACCCTCTCTCGCTCTCATTCTCCATTCCACCCTCTCTCACTCTCATTCTCCACTCCACCCTCTCTCACTCTCATTCTCCACTCCACCCTCTCTCGCTCTCATTCCCCACTCTCTCTATCTCTCGCTCTCATTCTCCACTCCCCCTATCTCTCATTCTCCACTCCACCCTCTCTCTCGCTCTCATTCTCCACTCCACCCTCTCTCGCTCTCATTCCCCACTCTCTCTATCTCTCGCTCTCATTCTCCACTCCACCCTCTCTCGCTCTCATTCTCCACTCCCCCTATCTCTCATTCTCCACTCCACCCTCTCTTGCTCTCATTCTCCACTCCCCCATCTCTCATTCTCCACTCCACCCTCTCTCTCACTCTCATTCTCCACTCCCCCATCTCTCATTCTCCACTCCACCCTCTCTCTCGCTCTCATTCTCCACTCAATTATCCATTATAAAACTTTACCTCATATTCCATAGGCAGATAGTTTCTGCAACAACCTCTTTTTCGGGACTTTTTGAAAATCCAACAAAATAACATCAACACTATGTCCCTGATCCACATCTTCTGTCCAACTTTCAAAAGTTTCTAATAAATTTGTTAGACAAGAATGACCCTTTGTAAGACCATGCTGGTCTGGGGTATTTAAATTGTTTTCTAATAAATGTTTTAACATTGCATCCTTCACACAAGATTCCATAATATTAATCATAATTACCTCTCAAGAAACTTGCAGTTTGTTTTGGATATTTCGACCTACGCTGAACCGAGACGTCGGGCAGGAGCTCCCACCAGTCCTACTCCAGCTTGTGTCACATGACATTGGTCATGTGACACATCCATAACTTCAGTCTGCTGAAGAAGACTGCGAGATGCAGTCAAAATATCCAAAACAAACTGCAAGTTTCTTGAGAGGTAATTATGATTAATATTAATAACCAAGAAACCGGATCATCTATCCATTCAAAGATTCCATAAGTTTACTGGCTAGACAAGTTAAACTCACTGGTCTATGATTACTAGCCATATACTGGGATCCTTTGTTATAAATTGGATAAATATTTCCTAATTTCCAATCTAATAGTATTATACCACTTAACAACAATTCAATGAATATTAGAAACAATGGGTTAGCTAAAGTTTCAGCACAGTCCTTCAATATCTCTGGATGTATACCATCTGGACCACAAGCCTTAACTTCTTTTAATTTCTGGAATATTTAATTTCTGTATATACCTCTGTAAATGTGATCTCATTTAAAAACTTGTTTTCTGGAACTCCGTTTTGAAATTCTGGTAACATATTATCACCATCGTCTTCCGTTGTAAATACTGATTCAAAGAACTTCCCTGGAACATCAGCTGTTTCCTGGTCATTTGTTGTGGTTTCACCATCCTCCTTTCTTAAATGTGGCATGACTGGTTTCACCTTTTGCTTACTTCTTACATATAGAAAAGCTTTTGTTTGTCTTTAATTCTCTCCAAAAGCTTCTCTTCCTTCTCCCTTTGTGTTTTTTTCCGGATACTGTTGCTTTTAATTCTTCGCCTCTTATATTCTTCATATTCTTTGTTCCTACCAGTTTTTTCATACCCTTTCCAAAGTTGAATCTGTTTCGTTACCGATCTACAGACTCTCTTAGTTTGCCAGGGGGCTATAACATTTTGAATCTTCCTTTCTCTTAACGACAAATTTTTTTCACTTCCTCTTCAATTTTCAGCTTAAGGTATGCCCATCTCTCATTTACCTCTTTTGTTTCCATTTGTTCTTCCCACTTAACATTATGAAAGGCTGCATTAATTGCTACACTATTCGCTTTTCCCACCATATACCGGGTACTCTTGTTTCTGTAGCCGAGTATGTAATGAATATCCACACCAGTCCAACATGATCACTTTTCCCCAGTGGAGCAATAGATTTTAGGTTCTCAATCATATAATCCTCGTTGGTGAAAATTAAATCTAACATTATATAATCCTTGTTTGTGAAAATGAAATCTAACATTGACGGTTCATTTCCTTCCCTAAATCTTGTGTTAAAATCAACATGTTGTTTCAGGAGTAGCTGCTGCGTTGCATCAAAAAATTTGCAGGAAGTCAGTCGTCTTCAATTTTAGGGAAATTTAAGTCCTCCAAAATCAGTAGATGAGATATACTGCGTTTCTCATCTGCTTTGTTCATTAAACTAATAAGCAACTTAGTATTTTATCCAGTTGAGCCCGTACTCTTATATATGCATCCTACTAATAGCTTGTCCCTCTTGGTTAGCATGATGATACTCCATACAAATAGCTTGTCCCTCTTGGTTAGCATGATGATACTCCATACGGACGACTCACAGTCCGAGGTGTTTAGTTCTGTACATGCTGCTGACTAAACTATTCTCTATATAGAGAATAACCCTCTTCCACAATCATCTCTGTATGGAGTAAAAGCTTCTAGATTAATAGTTTACCTTCACTACATGATTCTGTAATGCGAATAACTTTAGGCTTCATTACTGTTACCACCTCTCTAAATTCATCCATTTTATTATTTAAACTCTGTGTATTTGCATAATAATAATCAAATAAATAATCCTTTGTGCCTAGAACTGAAATGCAATTTGTTTGCGCTAGTGCTTTATCCTGTCCTCGCCAGTTCCCTCCTGGAATTCTCTCACGCCAACCGCCTCCCTCTGCTGATGATATTAATTCCAAATACTTAAGGATCCGTCCTCAATTTGATTTTTCATTTGTCTTATTTCAGACCCATTTCACGAAAATCAAACCTACCTAGTGTCCACTTCGACATGCTGGCTCTAGTGTCCACTATGACATGCTGGCTCTAGTGTCCACTACGACATGCTGGCTCTAGTGTCCACTACGACATTTGTGCAAACTTGGTATTTAGTTTTGGTGAGATTATCAGATAAACTATTAATTTATTTGTGACTGCATTTGGTAGAAATATCAGCATAAAAATGATAAAAGTAGCTCTGCCTCTCTATATTGTAACACAGCATTACTCAGTGTCACATTGCCCATATTGATTGGTGGGATATTTGCTACAAAAAAGCCTTCTTCAAAACACATAATTATAAACCATTCTATGTCTTTGCAGGATTGTCTCATGTGGCTGGGACCAGAAACTGCAGACCTGGGATACAGAGACCGGTCAGTTGTTGGTGAGTGACCGCTACATGTTTATGTACTTATCCTGCTTGTGCCCAGGTGGGACACATAAAATCTCGCCAGTTCTATCTTGGGCTCTCCTTGCTGCTGTGCCCCAGGTCAGCCCAGCAGCCTTCAGTTCCCTCTGTATTGGGGTCTCCTTGCTGCTGTTCCTCAGGCCAGCCCAGCAGCCTTCAGTTCCCTGTCTTGGGCCCTCCTTGTTGCTGTGCCCCAGGTCATTTGGCAGAGTCTGTTGGAGATGGTCTCAGATCAGTACACTTCCACTACATGCAGTTAACAACATTAACAAAACTTACAAGGCATTAATAGCATCTGGCTTACGGAACCATTAAATAACTTACTGTGGTAGCATAGAAATTACAGTTATAATAAAATCAAATTATATGTAAGGGATAACAGCTGAGGCAGTGCACCGAATCAAGAACTAGCATTGCCACTTTACAAATGAAGAAATGAAGAAGAACATATGTAAATAAACAACATTGTAAATAAAAATCTGTTTGAGTAGTTACTTGCAAAGTCCTTTCATCAACATAAGCAATAATTTCTGGTGTTCAATCCCCCTGTAATCCCCCAAACCAATCTTGAATATAACATTTTAAAAGAAGGAAGCTACAATGATACGGACACGCCACTCGGAACAACAGCATCGCCAAAGACATTCCACTGCCCACTGTGAAAGAGGGAAAAATGGGAAGACCCAGAAAGGCATGACTGGCTAACATCACAGAATGGACAGACATGTGACTCAGACACCTCCTTGAGGCAACCCAGGACAGAGACCAGTGGCAAAGCAATGGGTAGTTGATGACCAGTAGTGGTATGTAACAAAGAATAATTACTTTGTTACAGTACTTAAGTAGATTATGTAGAAATGCACTTGTAACAAAGTACATTTCTTATAGATTACTTTTACTTGTAACAAAGTACATTTATATGTACTTTCTTACTTTTTACTTCAATATTTGTTAGTGACCTAACTTTTTAGTCCAGCTGCACTGAATTTCACACACAGAGGTGAGCATGTATTACTATTGGTGGCAACTTTGAGAATCAACTCCTCTTGGTGTTAAATAAAGCAGTTGCCTGATAGCAATAACAGTTTCACCTGATAGCAATAACAGTTTCACCTGATAGCAATAACAGTTTCACCTGATAGCAGTTTGACCTGCATTGCACTTTTGTGAAATGATGTCAGTTGTGATTTTATTGATAAACTTGATGTGATATATACTTGCCATACACAGGTGGCCCTATGCTTTTGTAAGTATATTGTTATAGAAAGTACTTGTTTGGTGGATGACTTTTACTTTTATTTAGTTACTGTACTGCAGTGCTTCTTCCAGCACTGATCAAGATGTGCACCCCAATGATCATCTCAGTCAAGAGTTGAGTGAAAAGTGAAAGTGTCGTCAACCACTCTCGATCGAGGGTTGAATGAAAGTGGCATCAGCTATCCTTGGTCAAGGGTTCAGTGAAAAGTGAATGTGGAGTCAGCCACCCTAAGTGAAGGGTTGAGTGAAAAGTGAAAGTGGGATCAGCCACCCTAAGTGAACGGTTGAGTGAAAAGTGAAAGTGGGATCAGCTACTTGGAGCCTCCTCCCCAAAATGACTATATTGTCTCTCTCGGTGTTGTTTCCTTCTCCTCCGTGTCAAACCATCCCAGTTTTGTGTTGCCTTTTCCTCTGAGTCCTTTATCCATATGTGCCAATCCAACAAAAAAAAATGCCATAAGTAAAAATAATGGGTTTGTAGATTGTCAGTGCACTGTATTTAATGTGCACAAAACATTTAAACTATCTCGTTAAACTTGAAGTTACATCTAAATATCACCCAGACCAGTTACTGCTGTCTCAATCCCTATATCACCGTCAGTGTCTAGTGTCAGTATTATCATTTGCATCTCATTATGTAATACTATTACAATTGGTACAGTACAACCTGTCTTGAGTGACCACCTCTTCTTCACAGCCAAAGCGGTCATTCAAGACAGGTGGTCTCCTAAAGCAGGTTCAAGGTAAACCAGGACAATCATATATGTATTTGTGATTGTATGTGTGAGATAATGTATACACGTGCGTGATGACACATGTACACACCTGTATTGTGTTCATTTTATTGGCATTTGGGTTTCATTACATCTACAGTGTATTGGAAACATGAAGAACTCAATTAAAATGAAAAAAATATAACCTCATAGTGTACCTCACAATATAACTTGTTAATTAACTGCATTTCGATTGACAATTGTACATAAAGAAGTCATACAGACTTAAATTAATTTAACGTTTCTAATTAATACATGTACCAATCTGTGTTTCTTTCACTTGATCGTCTTTTGGCTGTCATCATGTTCTGGTCGCTCATAACAGGTAAAAATAACGTTCACATGACCAGTTTATGTGGTCGTTGGTTGTGTTTGGCGGGTAGTCACTCATTACAAGTACATTATTGTTAAAAACAATCCATGTCCAGGATTAGTGGTTGTCCAAGAGAGTGGTCACCCAGGATTGGTGGTTGTCCAAGAGAGTGGTCACCCAGGATTGGTGGTTGTCCAAGAGAGTGGTCACCCAGGATTGGTGGTTGTCCAAGAGAGTGGTCACCCAGGATTGGTGGTTGTCCAAGAGAGTGGTCACCCAGGATTGGTGGTCATCCAAGAGAGTGGTCACCCAGGATTGGTGGTCGCCCAAGAGTGGTCACCCAGGATTGGTGGTCGTCCAAGAGAGTGGTCACTCAAGACAGGTTCTACTGTATTACAAAATTCGAAAATGAAAATATGATGTTGTTAATGCATGGTAATACCTAAACATTACATTGGTGTTCCTTCTTAAAGTTGCCCACGCCACAACACACACCGCATTCTAGGCTGCAATGTCTGCCTTTAGTAATCTAATTTTGCTGGTGATAAAGTTAATTCTGGTTTCTCTTCAGCCCACACAGAAATCTTTTGCCTTCATTTGCACCAACAAGAACAAGAATTCTGATCTGACCCCTTTAGAGTTTAGTAGTTGTTCTGGCTGTTTACTCTTATTACATCACACATTTGACCTGTTTCTGTTGTGTTGTTCTGGTGATCAACTAGACATAACAATTGTATTTACTATATGGGTAGTGATAACGACCGGTTTAGGGTAATATGCGTTGCAATGCACAGTGTGACTTCCAGTGTAATAAACAACGTCACTTCACTGGTACAGACTATACTTTCTCCACAGATTTAATTAAAACCATTCCCCATTTCCTTTTTTCCTTAGTTCATTGACTCAAAGAGAGTTATATTCTACAAGATCTACCTACTAAATTATATCTAAGTAACCAGTTGTTAGGGTGGTTGACCCAGAGAAGATGTGTATTCGTACGCTTAGACTTCCTGAAATGAGTTGCATGGTGACATCTTGTGAATCAGTAGTAAATTATCTCTTTAGTGCATTAAATGTGTTGAAATGTTAGCTATGAATCCATTTAATAAATACGTTATTGAACAATTCTGGGTTTTATACATTTGTTGCCCCAGAATGTTGTATTGGGCTCGCAAGGTCCCCCAATTCAACATTCTAAAGTATAAATGTATAGTATCAGACATATCTGTGTTTGTGGGGCATTGTTACCGTACAATATGTGGCACCCTTTTTGTTACCATACAATATGTGGCACCCTTTTTGTTACCATACAATATGTGGCACCCTTTTTGCACCCCTTGTCAAGTGGTCGTTCAGTGAAAATAGGAGGGTCAGATGAACCCCATCAAGTCCCTTTGATCTGAGGTAACCCTGATGTTGTGAATGTTTCAAGTGTCGTTAAACTTTTTTATTATGCTGAGTGTTGTGGGGCGGGGTAACATAGTGGTTAAAACATTTGGCCCTCAGTCGAGAGAACCTGGGTTAAAATCCTCTTGCTGCCATTACGAAGCTTTGGCAATTTCGTTTATTCCACGTCGCCATAGTTCACTCATCTGTATGAGTGAGTACCTGGATACTGTGCTATATAAGAATGTACTTTTAGACCAGTAAATACTGTTTACTGTCAATAAACAGAACACAATATGTGACATCTGCAGGGTTTTCTTCACTTTTTTTATTTACTTTCTATCTTATGTTAATACTTTGTTTCTCCACCACTGTTTTTCTGCTAATAGAGTAAATCTGGTGGTGTTTAATCTGTGTTGATCATCATGTCATGTCTGTGTCATGCATACGTATCAACATTACCGCTTTCAGGTGACAGATGCGACCTTTTTCTCTTGTAATAACTTTATGGTTGAAATGTCCCTCTTTTTTTGTCATTTTCAAAAACACAAAAATTCACAGTAAAATCAGCCTATTTGTTGCACATGAAGGTTTTCTAATTACATTTGATTTTTGGGTGTGAAGTGATTTCACATTTTGTGCTCATGCGTTCACCACAAACAAGAACGGCACGTCAAAATGGCCACCCTTAAAACAATATATAAAAAACCGCTAAAATACAACGAAAGTTGAGAGGAGGGTGGTTTTTCCTGCTTTTCATGTGCAGATGTTGACACCTATGGTCATATCACTATGTCATGTCTGCGTCATGTCTCCGACAGTGGACAGGAAGTCATGGCGGCATCGTCACCTGCTGCAGTTTCTCGGCCAATGGGAAACTCATCTTATCAGGCTCCGACCTTGAGAATGTTGTCCGAGTCTGGGATGCTCATTCTGGTCAGCTGATCCACAAGATAAAAGGTTGCGTATCTATACTATAAAGTAGTTTATGTGTGTCTGTCTGTGTATGTCTGTTTCCTCGTATCTCTATAAGTTTTGCATGTACAGGGCAAATATTTTGTAGGTGGACCCGTGGCCTATGGGGATGGTTCTTACATTTAAAAAATCTAAATTCCCCAGAGTTGGGGTTAATACGAAGGAACCTATGTGGACATATTACATAACTCAGAACAATAGTAGTTTGTAGTTACGTATAGTTGGTAGCCGCGCTGTGCATGTTTTCTTCGTGGAACCGGCAGTTTTACAAGATTCTTGGGGCGTGAAGTTGTCATTGCCATTGTCATTGGCCTTGACTGGATGGTGCAAGGAGGCGTAATTGGCGGTCTATTTCTGCCGGGCAATGCAGGGCAACTTGGCTAATTTCTTATATTCCAGTGTTTCTATTTCCTACAGTCCCGCTTTGTTGGACTATAGAAATAAACTATTTTTAAAAAATGCTATGCCCCATTTAATCAAATAAAAAATTCTAAATTCCACCCATATGATATTTAAAGTTTTCCTCTTTTATGTATTAATAAACATGTTGAGAAGAAACTTTCGTCACACACATTTTGTTGGTAGATCGATATTAATTAATATTAATGTATCATATAAACATGCACAATATGGACCATAGAGTACCATGGAGTTCTAGGTCAGTTGGACAATAAATCATCTTAGAGAGAGATCAGATCTGTGTGAGGCCCGACACAGTTGTACAGTGGTTAACAACGCCGGACTCTCAACCAAGAGGACAAGGGTTCGAATACACTTGCTGCTGTTTTAAAGCCTGAGCAATTATTTTGTTCACTCTATGTTGCATCGGTTGTTAAATCTGTTTTTGTTTTTATAAATCTTATTAAAAGAACTGCTGACTGTGTTTGACTTCTGTGTCAGGCATGCACACAAGTACTGCTGACTGTGTTTGACTTCTGTGTCAGGCTTGCACACAAGTACAGTCACGAGCTGTAGCTTGTTTGACGTCAGGCTTGGACACAAGTACTGCTGACTGTGTTTGACTTCTGTGTCAGGCTTGCACACAAGTACTGCTGAATGTGTTTGACTTCTGTGTCAGGCTTGCACACAAGTACTGCTGACTGTGTTTGACTTCTGTGTCAGGCTTGCACACAAGTACAGTCACGAGCTGTAGCTTCAGCCCTGGTGGAGACCGCATCATCACAACATCCATGGACCGTACGACCAAGTTCTGGGATCTTGTCTCAAACCGCAACACGATCACGCTGACGTGAGTGTCACACACCTCTCTCTCCCTCTCCCACTCTCTCCCTCTCTCCTACTTACCATCCTCCCCCTCCCCTTCTTCCCTGAAATTGCATAAGTTTCAAAGTGGCAGTAGGTAGACTCAAACCTTGGTCTTGTCAATTGACAGTCAGACGCTCAAATGCCAAGCTAAAATGCAACACAATTGACAGTCAGATGCCCAACTACCAAGCTACCATGCCACACAATTGACAGCCTGGCACTCTACTGCCAAGCTACCATGCCACACAATTGACAGCCTGGCATTCTGCTGCCAAGCTACCATGCCACACAATTGACAGTCTGGTACTCTGCTGCCAAGCTACCATGCCACACCATTGACAGTCTGGTACTCTGCTGCCAAGCTACCATGCCACACAATTGACAGTCAGATGCCCAACTACCAAGCTACCATGCCACACAATTGACAGTCTGGTACTCTGCTGCCAAGCTACCATGCCACACAATTGACAGTCAGATGCCCAACTACCAAGCTACCATGCCACACAATTGACAGTCTGGCACTCTACTGCCAAGCTACCATGTCACACAATTGACAGTCTGGCGCGCTTCTGCCAAGCTACCATGCCACACAATTGACAGTCTGGCACTCTACTGCCAAGCTACCATGCCACACAATTGACAGTCTGGCGCTCTTCTGCCAAGCTACCATGCCACACAATTGACAGTCTGGCACTCTACTGCCAAGTTACCATGCCACACAATTGACAGTCTGGCACTCTTCTGCCAAGCTACCACGCCACACAATTGACAGTCTGGCAGTCTACTGCTACTGCTGGATTTCGGTTACAGACCTGGAAATGTGACAATGCTAGGAATTAACCCAACTTTACTTGCAGGGGACATATCAACATAGTGTCGGACGCGAGCCTCACAAGTGATGAACGTTGGCTGGCCACGGTCTCCTGGGACAAGAACATACACATCTCTGATGTCTCCACGGGAATGTACCGGTGAGTGGGGCAGGGTGGAAGTGGGAACGGAAGAAGGGATATGCCTGGATGTGGGTTGGAAGTAGTTTTAGGTACTAGTATTGGAACTAGTGCATTCTCAATTGCTGCACCAACTCGTTGGTAACGAGGATAAGAGTGGTTGTCGGTCAGGACTTTGAAGGTCTATTACAAGTAACTCCAGTGAGACGTTTGCTGAAGATGTGTTCTGTTTATCTCTCTGCAAGCAGGCTCAGGTGGAGAGATCAGACTGACAGACATATCATTACTACATGTTGCTACTGGTGTAAGACTTGCTGTTATTTCAGTATAGATGAGGGGTGAATTATTAATGTTATTTGTATATATTTATAAATATATATATATATATATATATATATATATATATATATATATATATATATATATATATATATATATATATATATATATATATATATATATATATAGCTATGGTTCATGGATGTGAATTGCCTTCAGCGTATCAATGAGCCAGGGATGTTTCCTGCTACACATCTGTTTTCTTAGTTACTACTTACGTGTCTTGCAGGAATGAAGGTGCTCAGGTGATAGAGAAAGCACATGATGGCTGTATCAGCTCCTGTCACTTCTCAGTTGATGGTTCGTATTCCAACATGTTTGGCAGAATATATATTATACATTCATGCATGCATGCGCGCATTTAGGTTTTATAGCAATTTAGTGTCTCTCCTCCTCCCTTTCTCTCCATATCTCTCTCCCTTCTTCTTTACTGTTTCCCTCAACATCTCTTCTTTCCTTCCTGTCTCTCTCCGTCTTGGCCTCCTGTTTTCTTCCTTCATTCCTCTGAAGCTTACCAAGAGTGATGTCAGTAATTATGTGTACTTACATTATACAAGCATGGTCTGCTCCATTTAACTGTATGTCCTTCCTTGTGGTTCCCTTTATATGTCCTTCCTTGTGGTTCCCTTTATAAAGGGCCGAGTTCTTGTTCTGCTGCACTGCTTTGGTTGTTGTCTTTTTCCACTGCTCCCTGTCGGCAGCCTTCTCCCTCCACTTGTCTTCCACTGCTCCCTGTCGGCAGCCTTCTCCCTCCACTTGTCTTCCACTGCTCCCTGTTGGCAGCCTTCTCCCTCCACTTGTCTTCCACTGCTCCCTGTCAGCAGCGCTCTCCCTCTGCTTGTCTTTTACTGCTCCCTGTCGGCAGCCCTCTCCCTCCGCTTGTCTTCAACTGCTCCCTGTCGGCAGCCCTCTCCCTTCACTTGTCTTCTACTGCTCCCTGTCAGCAGCCCTCTCCCTCTGCTTGTCTTCTACTGCTCCCTGTCAGCAGCCCTCTCCCTCTGCTTGTCTTCCACTGCTCCCTGTCAGCAGCCCTCTCCCTCTGCTTGTCTTCTACTGCTCCCTGTCAGCAGCCCTCTCCCTTCACTTGTCTTCTACTGCTCCCTGTCAGCAGCCCTCTCCCTTCACTTGTCTTCCACTGCTCCCTGTCGACAGCCCTCTCCCTTCACTTGTCTTCTACTACTCCCTGTTGGCAGCCCTCTCCCTTCACTTGTCTTCTACTGCTCCCTGTCAGCAGCCCTCTCCCTTCACTTGTCTTCCACTGCTCCCTGTCAGCAGCCCTCTCCCTTCACTTGTTTCTACTGCTCCCTGTCGGCAGCCCTCTCCCTTCACTTGTCTTCCACTGCTCCCAGTCAGCAGCCCTCTCCCTTCACTTGTTTCTACTGCTCCCTGTCAGCAGCCCTCTCCCTTCACTTGTCTTCCACTGCTCCCTGTCAGCAGCCCTCTCCCTTCACTTGTTTCTACTGCTCCCTGTCGGCAGCCCTCTCCCTTCACTTGTCTTCTACTGCTCCCTGTCGGCAGCCCTCTCCCTTCACTTGTCTTCCACTCTGCTCCCTTTCGGCAGCCCTCTCCCTTCACTTGTCTTCTACTGCTCCCTGTCGGCAGCCCTCTCCCTTCATTTGTCTTCTACTGCTCCCTGTCGGCAGCCCTCTCCCTTCACTTGTCTTCTACTGCTCCCTGTCAGCAGCCCTCTCCCTTCACTTGTCTTCTACTGCTCCCTGCCAGCAGCCCTCTCCCTTCACTTGTCTTCCACTGCTCCCTGTCAGCAGCCCTCTCCCTTCACTTGTTTCTACTGCTCCCTGTCGGCAGCCCTCTCCCTTCACTTGTCTTCTACTGCTCCCAGTCAGCAGCCCTCTCCCTTCACTTGTTTCTACTGCTCCCTGTCAGCAGCCCTCTCCCTTCATTTGTTTCTACTGCTCCCTGTCAGCAGCCCTCTCCCTTCACTTGTCTTCTACTGCTCCCTGTCAGCAGCCCTCTCCCTCTGCTTGTCTTCTACTGCTCCCTGTCGGCAGCCCTCTCCCTTCACTTGTCTTCTACTGCTCCCTGTCAGCAGCCCTCTCCCTTCACTTGTCTTCCACTGCTCCCTGTCGAGAGCCCTCTCCCTCCGCTTGTCTTCCATTACTCCCTCTCGGCAGCCCTCTCCCTCCACTTGTCTTCCACTGCTCCCTGTCGGCAGCCCTCTCTCTCCACTTGTCTTCCACTGCTCCCTGTCGGCAGCCCTCTCCCTCCACTTGTCTTCCACTGCTCCCAGTCGGCAGCCTTCTCCCTCCACTTGTCTTCCATTGTTCCCTGTCCACAGCCCTCTCCCTCCATTTGTCTTCCACTGCTCCCTGTCGGCAGCCCTCTCCCTCCACTTGTCTTCTACTGCTCCCAGTCAGCAGCCCTCTCCCTTCACTTGATTCTACTGCTCCCTGTCAGCAGCCCTCTCCCTTCACTTGTTTCTACTGCTCCCTGTCAGCAGCCCTCTCCCTTCACTTGTCTTCTACTGCTCCCTGTCAGCAGCCCTCTCCCTCTGCTTGTCTTCTACTGCTCCCTGTCGGCAGCCCTCTCCCTTCACTTGTCTTCTACTGCTCCCTGTCAGCAGCCCTCTCCCTTCACTTGTCTTCCACTGCTCCCTGTCGAGAGCCCTCTCCCTCCGCTTGTCTTCCATTACTCCCTCTCGGCAGCCCTCTCCATCCACTTGTCTTCCACTGCTCCCTGTCGTCAGCCCTCTCTCTCCACTTGTCTTCCACTGCTCCCTGTCGGCAGCCTTCTCCCTCCACTTGTCTTCCACTGCTCTCAGTCGGCAGCCTTCTCCCTCCACTTGTCTTCCATTGTTCCCTGTCCACAGCCCTCTCCCTCCATTTGTCTTCCACTGCTCCCTGTCGGCAGCCCTCTCCCTCCACTTGTCTTCCACTGCTCCCTGTCGGCAGCCCTATCCCTCCCTCTCCCTCCACTATTCTTCTGCTGCTCCCTGTTGGCAGCCCTATCCCTCCACTTGTCTTCCACTGCTCAATGTCCACAGCCGTCTCCCTCCACTTGTCTTCCACTGCTCCCTGTCGGCAGCCTTCTCCCTCCACTTGTCTTCCACTGCTCCCTGCCGGCAGCCTTCTCCCTCCACTTGTCTTCCACTGCTCCCTGTCGGCAGCCTTCTCCCTCCACTTGTCTTCCACTGCTCCCTGCCGGCAGCCCTCTCCCTCCACTTGTCTTCCACTGCTCCCTGTTGGCAGCCCTCTCTCTCCACTTGTCTTCCACTGCTCCCTGTCGGCAGCCCTCTCCCTCCACTTGTCTTCCACTGCTATCTGCTCCCTGTCGGCAGCCTTCTCCCTCCACTTGTCTTCCATTGTTCCCTGTTCACAGCCCTCTCCCTCCACTTGTCTTCTGCTGCTCCCTGTCCGCAGCCCTCTCCCTCCACTTGTCTTCTGCTGCTCCCTGTCCGCAGCCCTATCCCTCCACTTGTCTTCCACTGCTCCCTGTCCACAGCCCTCTCCCTCCACTTGTCTTCTGCTGCTCCCTGTTTGCAGCCCTCTCCCTCCACTTGTCTTCCACTGCTCCCTGTCCACAGCCCTCTCCCTCCACTTGTGTTCTGCTGCTCCCTGTCCACAGCCCTCTCCCTCCACTTGTCTTCCACTGCTCCCTGTCGGCAGCCCTCTCCCTCCACTTGTCTTTCACTGCTCCCTGTTGGCAGCCCTCTCCCTCCACTTGTCTTCCACTGCTCCCTGTTGGCAGCCTTATCCCTACACTTGTCTTCCACTGCTCCCTGTCCGCAGCCCTCTCCCTCCACTTGTCTTCTGCTGCTCCCTGTTGGCAGCCCTATCCCTCCACTTGTCATCCTTTGCCTTTGTCACATCCCTCTTTGCACAGTCCTCCCACCTCAGTTGCAGTGTGTCCCTTGTCTCACCACCTCTGCTCTCCCATCCATCCCATCCTTCCATCCGCACCTAGTGACCTGTCCATATCATCCAGATTCTTACTATCCCGTTAGGCTGAAATGCATCCCAATCTCCCCCCCACAAATTCCAGCCTTATGACATGTTGCTTTATGGAAGTGCACTTTTGTGCAGCCTATAGAATCAGCACAGTTGAACTATGCAGTAAGATATCTAACTGTCATGACAGGTCAGCAGCTTGTGACTGCGGGTTATGACGCTCGTGTTTGTATCTGGGATGTCGCAACTTCAACGCAGAAAATCAAACTTCAGGTTGGTGTCATCACATGATTGCAGCATCATTGTCGTAATGTCAAATGTTGTTCAAAATTTATGTTTGAATACATCATATCCAGACCTGTTGTTTCATACGGATTAGCCATATTCAGTATAGATTATTGGGAGGAATATTACTGTGTCCCGTATTTACAAAGTAAGCAGATAACAAGTCAGTATTCTGATGAAAAGTAGATTTCGTTTGAAGTAGGTATAATCTGTAGCATTATTGAAACAGGATGCTGTAGGCCGATTAACCAATGAACAATTCTATGTGGATCTATGTGGATTTATTCAAAATTTCATGTAAAAATATGGATTTCAACCAATGGATATTCTTGATTGCTTTCATAAGTCTTGTATGATTGACTTTGTTTAATTTACAAGGTGGCTCCTCGAGAGCGCCTACGAACATCTTAGAAGAGTCTCATGACCCTGTTTTGTTGTGTCTTACTGTGTACCATGTTTTATATGCATTATACTTTTACATTGTGTAGAATTATAATGTGTCATGGATGTATGTATTATTAGAATTTTTTATGAGGTCAAATAAAATGATTCTATGTCATCTAATGCCTGTTGTAATTCATAATAAATAAATAAAAATATTAAAATGTAAAGAATTAAATTAAAATGTAGAGTCAGCAGGAATGCCAGATTCTTGATGAAGAAGGCTGGAGTTGTTCTCTGTTTTAAACCTTACATCATCATCCAGTAGGGTGTATCATTCAGTGTAAAAAATATTGAAATTTTTCACCGTCATCAGCTATCTTTGACTTTCAGGGTCACATAAGCTGGGTCGAGGACGCCTGCTTCAGTAGTGACCAGAAGTGGGTGCTGTCATGTTCCAAGGTATAAATCTTCTCAGATGGACCCCCGTGTGGCGCCACTGTTGTAGCCACTGTAACCACCATTGCTGTAGCCAGTGTCCCCACCATTGCTGTGCCAGTGTACCCACCATTGCTGTAGCCACTGTACCCACCATTGCTGTAGCCAGTGTCCCCACCATTGCTGTGCCAGTGTACCCACCATTGCTGTAGCCACTGTACCCACCATTGCTGTAGCCAGTGTCCCCACCATTGCTGTGCCAGTGTACCCACCATTGCTGTAGCCACTGTACCCACCATTGCTGTAGCTAGTGTACCCACCATTGCTGTGCCAGTGTACCCACCATTGTTGTAGCCAGTGTACCCACCATTGTTGTAGCCAGTGTACCCACCATTGCTGTAGCCGGCATACCCACCATTGCTGTAGCCAGTGTACCCACCATTGTTGTAGCCAGTGTACCCACCATTGTTGTAGCCAGTGTACCCACCATTGCTGTAGCCAGTGTACCCACCATTGCTGTAGCCAGTGTACCCACCATTGTTGTAGCCAGTGTACCCGCCATTGCTGTAGCCAGTGTACCCATCATTGCTGTAGCCAGTGTACCCATCATTGCTGTAGCCAGTGTACCCGCCATTGCTGTAGCCAGTGTACCCATCATTGCTGTAGCCACTGTACCCACTATTGTTGTAGCCAGTGTCCCCACCATTGCTGTAGCCAGTGTACCCACCATTGCTGTAGCCAGTGTACCCACCATTGTTGTAGCCAGTGTACCCACCATTGCTGTAGCCAGTGTACCCACCATTGCTGTAGCCACTGTACCCACCATTGCTGTAGCCTGTTTACCCACCATTGTTGTAGCCAGTGTACCCACCATTGCTGTAGCCAGTGTACCCACCATTATTGTAGCCACTGTGCCCACCATTGCTGTAGCCACTGTACCCACCATTGCTGTAGCTAGTGTACTCACCATTGTTGTAGCCAGTGTACCCACCATTGCTGTAGCCACTGTACCCACCATAGCTGTAGCAACTGTACCCACCATTGCTGTAGCTAGTGTACTCACCATTGCTGTAGCCAGTGTACCCACCATTGCTGTGCCAGTGTACCCACAATTGCTGTAGCCACTGTACCCACCATTGCTGTAGCCAGTGTACCCAACATTGCTGTAGCCACTGTACCCACCATTGCTGTAGCCAGTGTACCCACCATTGCTGTAGCCAGTGAACCCACCATTGCTGTAGCCACTGTACCCACCATTGTTGTAGTCATTGTACCCACCATTGCTGTAGCCAGTGTACCCACCATTGTTGTAGCCAGTGTACCCACCATTGCTGTAGCCATTGCTGTAGCCAGTGTACCCACCATTGTTGTAGTCAGTGTACCCACCATTGCTGTAGCCAATGTACCCACCATTGCTGTAGCCAGTGTACCCACCATTGCTGTAGCCACTGTACCCACCATTGCTGCAGCCACTGTACCCACCATTGCTGTAGCCAGTGTACCCACCATTGCTGTAGCCAGTGTACCCACCATTGCTGTAGCCACTGTACCCACCATTGTTGTAGCCAATGTACCCACCATTGTTGTAGCCAGTGTACCCACCATTGCTGTAGCCACTGTACCTACCATTGTTGTAGTCAGTGTACCCACCATTGCTGTAGCCACTGTACACACCATTGCTGTAGTCAGTGTACACACCATTGCTGTAGCTAGTGTACCCACCATTGCTGTAGCCACTGTACCCACCATTGCTGTAGTCACTGTACCCACCATTGCTGTAGTCAGTGTACCCACCATTGCTGTAGCCAGTGTACCCACCATTGCTGTAGCCAGTGAACCCACCATTGCTGTAGCCACTGTACCCACCATTGTTGTAGTCATTGTACCCACCATTGCTGTAGCCAGTGTACCCACCATTGTTGTAGCCAGTGTACCCACCATTGCTGTAGCCATTGCTGTAGCCAGTGTACCCACCATTGTTGTAGTCAGTGTACCCACCATTGCTGTAGCCAATGTACCCACCATTGCTGTAGCCAGTGTACCCACCATTGCTGTAGCCACTGTACCCACCATTGCTGCAGCCACTGTACCCACCATTGCTGTAGCCAGTGTACCCACCATTGCTGTAGCCAGTGTACCCACCATTGCTGTAGCCACTGTACCCACCATTGTTGTAGCCAATGTACCCACCATTGTTGTAGCCAGTGTACCCACCATTGCTGTAGCCACTGTACCTACCATTGTTGTAGTCAGTGTACCCACCATTGATGTAGCCAGTGTACCCACCATTGTTGTAGCCAGTGTCCCCACCATTGCTGTAGCCAGTGTACCCACCATTGTTGTAACCATTGTACCCACCATTGTTGTAGCCATTGTACCCACCATTGCTGTCACAATAAATTTGGTCCGGAGCATAAACAACCGAACAAATCAAATACTTGATACATTTCCATGTGTTTGAACTGATTGCACACAAATTGTGGAAAAAGATTTGTTTTCATTTGGTCATAGAGCATTTTTACTTCAGTTCTGAACCTGTGAAGAATAAACTATTTATCTGTTATTGTAGTAACTAGCAAAAATGCCCGTCCCCAGGACAGGATAACTTGGTAGTTCATTCGTGACAGTCATGATAGCAATGTTTACTAAATAGGTGATTGCTTTTATGAATATGGCTATGTAGATGAAGTAGTCGCTGTGCACGCTCATGGTTTCTGCTATTGCTGGAAGTTAACGTTTTACGTAATATAAACCACCTAGATGGTGCTATATACATACACTCAAATGGTTTTATTCGCTGCATGTGTGTGCACATGGTTTTCTGTGATTGTTGGAAGTTAAAGTTTTACGTAGCGAACATTTTATTTACCATAAAAACCACTAAGAACCCTTGATATACAGGGTATTTCGAAAATATAAAGGCGTTACGTTTCATTTGTGGGGTCGAAGATTAATCCCTGAAAGTTTGTCGCCCGAACACATGCTAGCTCGATTATAGTTAGATTTGTATTTGTGTTTTTTATGTATAGAAAGTCGTCTATGCAGCATTTTATTATGATACAATAATGCATTCAGGATTCTATATAACCTTCCTACGAGATGTAGTGAAAGTTTTGTTTGCCACTGTAGTTGTTGACATTTGAAATTAAACTTGTGTTGGAAAATGTATCTGCCAATGAGCAGGCTATCTACATTACATATACTGATTTAATTGTACAGTGTACTCTTAACAGTTCTGGTTTGCACAGATTATGGCTAGGTGCGTACAATACTATTATGTATAATTCATTAACGTTTATACATATTTTTCAGATGTTTTACTATAGACTCAATGTATATTTCTATGTAGCTTAATGTCTCAAATTTTTTTTTATTTTTTGGGGGTTATTTTTTTAAATGCTTAAGTAAGCTAATTGAACTTTGTTGAAAATTATAATACTGGGGTGGCTGCCACGAGAGCGACCAACAATGGTCTTAGTGGCAGTCTCCCTGACCCCTTTAAAGTTTATCTACAGCAAACTGATTGTCCATGTTTAGGCTGTTGTAATGTCATTATACTTCAGTTTTATTATATTTGTGTTGTACATTTTAGTTTACAATACATGCATTACTTGTTACTTATTAACACATGTTACTTGAGCTGTAGATTTTCACCGTATTGACAACAGTACTGTTTGATCTGTGGGTCAAATAAACACTTCCAATTCCGATATTATTATTATTGTTTGCAGGACAAGACCATTAGACTGTGGAACATTCAAGAGTCTCAGTCAGTGCCGCTGCTGATGGAGAAGAAGAGGGCATTTGGAATGAACATGTTTAAGGTACAACAACAATACCAACATGTTTAAGGTACAACAACAATACCAACATGTTTAAGGTACAACAATACCAACATGTTTAAGGTACAACAACGATACCAACATGTTTAAGGTACAACAACGATACCAACATGTTTAAGGTACAACAACCATACCAACATGTTTAAGGTACAACAACAATACCAACATGTTTAAGGTACAACAACAATACCAACATGTTTAAGGTACAACAATAATACCAACATGTTTAAGGTACAACAACAATACCAACATGTTTAAGGTACAACAACAATACCAACATGTTAATCTGATGGTCTTATATACAAGTTGACATAATTAACTTATGCAAATTTGGCAAGAACATTATATGCGAGGATGTGCAAGTACAGCAGAAAATAAAATACCTTGTAATATATCAATATATATTGTATAAACAAAATGCAGAATGAGGCTAAAAGTTGTTCGTGTTAACTTTTAAATACCTCTTACATTTTATTATGTGATGTAATATGCCTGATAAATAACATCAGTGTATGCACATACTCTCACTCAACTCCTGCATGCACAAACATGCATGCATGTAAGAGCACACATCCAGATATTCTATATTACTCCAATAAATGATATTGCACATTAGCACTAGATTTTTTTACGACACCGCAACCGTACTTTCATTCTTAGCCAACAGGTGTCGTACGTGTTATAAACATTGTCTATTATGACACAGCAGATAGTAAAACTGACCACATACGTATTTACATTTTGGAAATTATATTTTCAAAATATATGTCCAATTTAAAAATCACGCTTTATAGTGACGTCACAAACATATCTTAATGACACCACAAACATATCGCAATGACGTCACAAACATATTGCAGTGATGTCACAAACATATCGCAATGACGTCACAAACATATTGCAGTGATGTCACAAACATATCGCAGTGATGTCACAAACATATCGCAGTGATGTCACAAACATATCGCAATGATGTCACAAACTAGCGCAGTGCGGTCACAAACATATCGCAGTGGCATCACAAACATCGCAGCACAGTAACGTCACAAACATATTGCAGTGATGTCACAAACATATTGCAATGATGTCACAAACATGTTGCAATGACGTCACAAACATATCGCAGTGACGTCACAAACATCTCAATGACATCACAAACATATCGCAGTGACGTCACAAACATGCGGCAATGATGTCACAAACATACGACAATGACGTCACAAACATATCGCAATAACATCACAAACATATTGCAATGACATCACAAACATATCGCAATGGCATTGCAAACATATTGCAATGATGTCACAAACATATCACAATGACATCACAAACATATGGCAGTGATGCCACAAACATATCGCAATGACGCCACAAACATATCGCAATGACGCCACAAACATATCGCAATGACGTTGCAAACATATCACAATGACGCCACAAACATATCGCAATGACGCAACAAACATATCGCAATGATGTCAAAGATATCAGTCAAGATGCACAACCGTATTTTTATTTTTAGCTGATAGGTGTTGTAAATCTTGTCTATTATGCATCATTTTCTTTCAATTGTAATCGAACGCAACCTTGCAGGGTGGCTTGTATGACAGAGACCAGATTAGGTCTTAACAGAAGTCCCCTATTCCATGTATCAATTTGTGAATATGTTTGTTCATTGTATTACATGTTGGGATGTCAGTATAAGTGGGACAAATAAACGTTGTCTAATTCTGATGACTGCTGCAGTGCGAGGAATGCGGGAAGCCGTTCTCCATTGCCAGCGAGGACATGCATTCTGACATCAAGATGTGCGTAATCTGTCGGCTTCAAGTTGTCAAGGAGCGAGACTCAAAGTGCATAATAGGGTCGGACCAGTAACTTGTCTTGCCACATCTTGGAACCCATGTTTGCTTATGTACAGAAACTCGTCGTATTCTGCTGTGTTTAGTTCTGGGTACAATTGAAGTATTTTAAAGGGAATGTACACCAATTTTCATTGTTTAACTGAACGACTGTTTTATGGGACATTGTAATACTCAATTTATTACTATTTATAACATATTGGTAGTTTATAATTAATATCCATACAAGGTGTGTTGTTATTGTACTTTCACACTTCATATTTTTTAAAATACACAATTTGCTTGTGAATTAAATATGCTAGTTCTACGACATACAGATACCACTGCTGCATACGAAGACGAACAAAAAATCTTCAATTTTGAAGGGACGTTTTGTCACACACAGGATGCTTTAATAGTCCGTCAAGTTCCATTTTTATACAATGTCTGATGGAAAATAAACTACGGCAATAAAGACTTAACACATGAATATAACATTGTTAATTCAAATGTACTTTGAGAACAAAAATTGAGAGAATTTGTGTATTTTAATTATACGAAACCCACAACTTGCTGTGTATCAGTTAACTAATGAAAATCACTGTACATTCCTTTTAATGCTAAAAAGTATACCATTCCCTAAGTATACCATTCCCAAATTATACCATCCCTTAAGTATACCATCTCCTAAGTATACCATCCCCTAAGTATACCATTCCCTAAGTATACCATCCCCTAAGTATACCATTCCCTAAAATGAATGTCATTATAAAGAAAGGATAATTAGAGTGGAATCATGGAACGGGTGTACGTTTTGTTATTATAGTGACAGAATTCAATAAATTTCACTATGTGCCAAACAGTTAGGGATTGTTTAAAACAATACCAATAATGTTCAGTATTAGGGAAATCTAAAGCCAATGTTTATATTGGAGATTGTAAATCAGCAAGACTTATACAAGATGACATATTTTCTTTTGTTGTTTATCTAAATACACACCAGCAAAGACTGCAGATACCTTTACAAATACTTTCTTAAATATTTTGCTATTACGTGACAGATGAAAGTGAATGCAGGTTGGTTGTTGACCAATAAAAAATGCATGGCGTGTTTCATACTTAACTTGAGCGGCTAACTATTAGTCTGTAAAAGTATATTATGTAAATAGCCACATCAAAATGTGCAAGTCTACATAACAAATCAGTCTGCAGTGACCTTAATGTTGTTATGTTCTGGTTTATGTGCGTACATCGCACCTGCTCACTTTTTACATAAACCTATTTCAACATCGAACTGTGATGTTGATCTTACATTGTGTCTTGCAGGTAAATATCTTTCTAAATATATTTAATTAT
Organism: Lamellibrachia satsuma; assembly: GCA_033239005.1. Taxonomy (NCBI): domain Eukaryota; kingdom Metazoa; phylum Annelida; class Polychaeta; order Sabellida; family Siboglinidae; genus Lamellibrachia; species Lamellibrachia satsuma. The sequence goes on along the minus strand of BSQZ01000012.1, from coordinate 8,227,244 downwards.
TTATTTATTAACCATGTATATCTTTTAATATGTTGTACATTTCAGAATAAAAGAATATTATGAATTAATGTTTTGTGATATCTACACACAAATGTACCAGACAACAGAGGTACAACAGTTTGCAGCAATTATCGTAATTTTTACAAAATATGTAAGAAATATTTAGAAAGAAGTATGTTTTATACAATTTATGTGGAGGGGATTTGATTTGAGAAATCTTAGAATGCAATATATATTTGTTAAGAAACAAGTTTGCTATGTGTCAGGCATGTACTTATAACATACAACTGACTGATAGAAACCAACACCTGATATTGTTTGTGGTATTTATTTATTTAGCAATGTATGTTACAAAAAACACTGAATCAATGGAAATGTTTTCTCTTCTTCTTTGAACCTGAAAACAAATTAAATTTGTAAGCATTCACACATCTGGACGTGTGACCACATTAAATGTACACATGCATTATGCTCATCAATGAGACCAGTGTTAGTAACTTAAAATCATTCAGTTATTATGTCAATATGTGGACTGCAACTCCCTTAATCATCCGAGATGGTGACAGAGTAGTAGAAATTCATAATTTGACATGATTGTGTCCAATTATTTATGCTGCTCCGCCAGCCACTGAAGCCGATTACGAGGGTTCAGATCACAAAAGGACCATTTTATATATTGATGATTTTAGCAAATTCATTGTTGGGGACTAGGTTCTCAATCATCACAGTCAATTGTCATTGTTGGGGACTACGTTCTCCATCATCACAGTCAATTGCCATTGTTGGGGACTACGTTCTCCATCATCACAGTTAGTTGTCATTGTTGGGGACTACGGTCTCCATCATCACAGTCAGTTGTCATTGTTGGGGACTACGTTCTCCATCATCACAGTTAGTTGTCATTGTTGGGGACTGCGGTCTCCATCATCACAGTCAGTTGTCATTGTTGGGGACTACGTTCTCCATCATCACAGTTAGTTGTCATTGTTGGGGACTACGTTCTCCATCATCACAGTCAGTTGTCATTGTTGGGGACTACGGTCTCCATCATCACAGTCAGCTGTCATTGTTGGGGACTACGTTCTCCATCATCACAGTTAGTTGTCATTGTTGGGGACTACGGTCTCCATCATCACAGTCAGCTGTCATTGTTGGGGACTACGTTCTCCATCATCACAGTTAGTTGTCATTGTTGGGGACTACGGTCTCCATCATCACAGTCAGTTGTCATTGTTGGGGACTACGTTCTCCATCATCACAGTTAGTTGTCATTGTTGGGGACTATGTTCTCCATCATCACAGTCAGTTGTCATTGTTGGGGACTACGTTCTCCATCATCACAATCAGTTGTCATTGTTGGGGACTACGTTCTCTATCATCACAGTCAGTTGTCATTGTTGGGGACTACGTTCTCCATCATCACAATCAGTTGTCATTGTTGGGGACTACGTTCTCTATCATCACAGTCAGTTGTCATTGTTGGGGACTACGTTGTCCATCATCACAGTCAGTTGTCATTGTTGGGGACTACGTTCTCTATCATCACAGTCAGTTGTCATTGTTGGGGACTACGTTCTCCATCATCACAGTCAGTTGTCATTTTTGGGACTATGTTCTCCATCATCACAGTAAGTTGTCATTGTTGGGGACTACGTTCTCTATCATCACAGTCAGTTGTCATTGTTGGGGACTACGTTCTCCATCATCACAATCAGTTGTCATTGGGGATTACGTTCTCCATCATCACAGTCAGTTGTCATTGGGGATTACATTCTCCATCATCACAGTCAATTGTCATTGGGGATTACATTCTCCATCATCACAGTCAGTTGTCATTGGGGATTACGTTCTCCATCATCACAGTCAGTTGTCATTTGAGACTACGTTCTCCATCATCACAGTCAGTTGTCATTCGGTTTCAAAACAATTCAGTCTGCCTGCCATTCTGTATGCGATGAATACGTCATAACGTAAACAAATAGTCGTATGCCCATTCGATTAGAAGATACTGGGACATACTGAATGCATGTGTTTAATCCACACATTAGTAATATCGTTATTTCTAATAATATAATTTTAAATTAGAATACTTAAAGTAACATTTACTATATATCAATAGTTAAACTATATTACAATTGTTCATAATCTTTTTTATATTAATACTAGTGATGTTAGACTAGTGCTTTATCGCACTGTAACAATTCCTTTAATGCTGCTAACCTACTACAGCGGTCTCACATACTGCAACAGGCATATAAAGTCTTTGAACAGTGACTATAGTAGAACAAACAGACATTACCTTTCTTTCCCTTGGAGCCAGCCTGAAAGAGAAAATAAAGTTTCAATTAAATACCAAATAAGATAAAGCACTAGACACTGAAAAACTAAGACATGATATAAAGTACTAGACACTTAAACAGAACAATGCATGATGGGCCATCACTTAATGCTAAATGAGACCAAGACAGAGGCAATTGTTTTCTGTGGGACTTGCTGTAAAGTTCCTCCAACTGTGGATACAATCAACGTATGTGGGTGTGACATAACACCGCAATCATTTGTCAGAGATATAGGCATCTTCAGGGACAACACCTTGTGTATGTCGACACAAGCTCGCACGTGTCGGGCGTGTATTTCCAACTGCACAAGATCGCAAAAATTGGAAAATGCTTAACAACTCATGCATGCAAGATGATCGTACACGCGCTTGTTACATCCAGACTGGATTATGGAAATGCTGTGCTGTTTGGAGTAAACGTGTGTGCTGTTTGGAGTAAACGTGCGTGCTGTTTGGAGTAAACGTGCGTGCTGTTTGGAGTAAACGTGCGTTTAATTCAGATGCTTCAAACGGTGCAAAATTCGGCAGCTCGCCTAATAACGCGACAGCGGCGCTGTGACCATCAGCACATCACGCCCACCCTCACTGCGACCATCAACACATCACGCCCACCCTCACTGTGACCATCAACACATCACGCCCACCCTCACTGCGACCATCAGCACATCACGCCCACCCTCACTGCGCTTCACTGGCTGCCGGTCCAAAGGGGAATCAACTATAAGATTCTTCTGTTGACCTACCACATGTTACAAGATCTCGCACATTGTTGACATTATCTCGCCGTACACACCAGGGCGCCGCCTTCGTTCCACCGACAACTACCTACTAACTGTACCACGCCATGATGTGGAATGGTATGGTCGACGGGGTTTCTACGTGACGGCACAGCGCCTTTGGAACGATCTGCCAATATATATCCGTGTCGCTGACTCACTCGAATTGTTTAAGCCTCAACTTAAGACACACCTTTTTAAGAAAGCGTTTGAAGATTATTTATAGAACCTTTTTTACAGTAACTATTATATCTTGTCACTGACATGGTTTATCTTTTACTGCATTTTAATTATTTATTTTTATTACTTGATTTTAAAGCAGTGTTTACTCAGTATTTAGCTGATACTTTATTTTACATCAATTATTTCTTTACAAATGTATGTGTAAATTCCGTATTATATTATTTATATCCTTTTTTGTAGCGATTATGTTTTACAAATGTATTTTAAGTGCCTCTGAACAGGTTTTATATCCGGATATATGGCGCTACATAAAAGTTATTACTATTATTATATACTGAAACACTAACACATGACACATTTCAGTAGCAGATGCAACACCCACACGACCTCCATTCAGTACTTGCTGTCTGTCCGTCTACTAACAACACCCACACGACCTCCATTCAGTACTTGCTGTCTGTCCGACTACTGACAACACCCACATGACCTCCATTCAGTACTTGCTGTCTGTCCGTCTACTAACAACACCCACACGACCTCCATTCAGTACTTGCTGTCTGTCCGTCTACTAACAACACCCACACGACCTCCATTCAGTACTTGCTGTCTGCCCGTCTACTAACAACACCCACACGACCTCCATTCAGTACTTGCTGTCTGCCCGTCTACTAACAACACCCACACGACCTCCATTCAGTACTTGCTGTCTGCCCGTCTACTAACAACACCCACACGACCTCCATTCAGTACTTGCTGTCTGTCCGTCTACTAACAACACCCACACAACCTCCATTCAGTACTTGCTGTCTGTCCGTCTACTAACAACACCCACACGCCTTCCATTCAGTACTTGCTGTCTGTCCGTCTACTACCAACACCCACACAACCTCCATTCACTACTTGCTGTCTGTCCGTCTACTACCAACACCCACACAACCTCCATTCAGTACTTGCTGTCTGTCCGTCTACTAAAACGTCACTTCTCTCAACTTATAGGTGGTTGTCGTGTTAGTCTATACGTGGCTCTGGTGTTAGCCTACAGGTGGCTCTCGTGTTAGTCTATAGGTGGCTCTCATGTTAGTCTATAGGTGGCTCTCGTGTTAGTCTATAGATGGCTCTCCCGTTAGTCTACAGGTGGCTCTCATGTTACTCTATAGGTGGCTCTCGTGTTAGTCTACAGGTGGCTCTAGTTTTAGTCTACAGGTGGCTCTAGTTTTAGTCTACAGGAGGCTCTCCCATTAGTCTATAGGTGGCTTTCGTGTTAGTCTATACAATACATGGCTCTGGTGTTAGCCTATACTACATGTGGCTTTCGTGTTAGTCTATACGCGGCTCTGGTGTTAGCCTACAGGTGGCTCTCGTGTTAGTCTATAGGTGGCTCTCATATTAGTCTATAGGTGGCTCTCGTGTTAATCTATAGGTGGCTCTCGTGTTAGTCTATAGGTGGAAATTCATACATTTTGCATTCATTCGCAGTATATTGTATTTAATGCTATGTACTTGTCTCTGTTAAATAAACATATTCCAATTCTAGGAACCTTATGTAAAGGGAGACTTCGGTCTGGTGTATGTCATAGAGAGCACATTTCTTTGTGATGAATCTTCTGTTGTAACTTCAGCTACAGCCTTTTTGAAATTTTGACCCCCACCCCATGGGGTAGTTCCACATCCCCATATCCATCGAAGGCCCCCTTGGTCACCTTGCAAAGTTTCGTCCAGATCTGCCCACAAATGTAGCCGTGCATAGGACACAACAGACAAACAAACAGACAATTTTCTTTATATATTAGTAACTCATCCATTTGACGTTTTCATATATACAGGATCAGGAAATTTCAATGTGCCCACTTCATATACTGAATTGAAGTGAAGGAATCAAAGCCACTTTATTACCATGAAGGAAAACCAACTTGCAGGAAAATCACTTTCTTTGTTCTGTGTACTTAGCCTAATTTTTTCGTTCAGTGGTTGTGTGAATGAGGCAGCACATTAGACAACACTGTGAATGGTCAGCTTACATTGTACAACAAATGGTCAGTTTACACTGTACAACAAATGGTCAGCTTACATTGTACAACAAATGGTCAGTTTACACTGTACAACAAATGGTCAGCTTACATTGTACCACAAATGGTCAGCTTACATTGTACCACAAATGGTCAGTTTACACTGTACAACAAATGGTCAGCTTACATTGTACCACAAATGGTCAGCTTACATTGTACAACAAATGGTCAGCTTACATTGTACAACAAATGGTCAGTTTACACTGTACAACAAATGGTCAGCTTACATTGTACCACAAATGGTCAGCTTACATTGTACCACAAATGGTCAGCTTACATTGTACAACAAATGGTCAGTTTACACTGTACAACAAATGGTCAACTTACATTGTACAACAAATGGTCAGTTTACACTGTACAACAAATGGTCAGCTTACATTGTACCACAAATGGTCAGCTTACATTGTACCACAAATGGTCAGTTTACACTGTACAACAAATGGTCAGCTTACATTGTACAACAAATGGTCAGTTTACACTGTACAACAAATGGTCAGCTTACATTGTACCACAAATGTGACACGCACCAAGTGGAGTTTTCCACAACTATCAATAATATTACATCAAATTTTTCACCCACCTTCGTTTTCTTCCTCCGCTGCATGCGATCCTCCTGCAATCACATACAATTACACATAAATAATTATAATATCTGGTTTTATGTAACGCCAGTATCTGTCTAGACACTCATTGTGCTTACTATGATACTATCTTCTAGGCAACAGTTTACAGGGTCAGTTGGATAACCTTAAATACAGATACTATTCTAATAGGTCTTACCATAGATATAAAATATGATGCTTTTCAGTCTAGCAAATAACTATACCTAATTGGCAGGAAGATATTTTACTTCTACTTCTGCCATACGGCCTCACCTCCTGTGATTCTTGCTGTCCTGTCAAAGCGCGGATGTCTCCAAATTTTGTCAGTGTATCGAGACCAGACATTGTGCGAAGGCGTTTCGCTTCATTCTGAAAATAATTTTGCAGCCGGTCATTTTTATAACTGTTCTGTAATATTAAATTATTATTAAAAATAATTTCATATATGAAAGTGGTTGTGGTGGTGGTTGTAGTGGTGGCGGTGGTGGTGGTTGTGGTGGTTGTGGTGGTGGTCATGGTGGTCGTGGTGGTGGTGGTCGTAGTGGTGGTGGCGGTGGTGGTGGTTGTGGTGGCGGTGGTGGTGGTGGTGGAGGCAGCAGCAGAATCAGCAGCATCAGGAGCGGTGGTATACATAACATACTACTAAAAAACATTTATTTATGAGGGACCTTTCAGTACACTACCAACTGAAGAGGAATGTTTCTTGAAATATTATTATTAAAAAGAATCATGTCACAAAATGTAATGTTTGGAATGAGGAAATATGATAATTACAGACAGGTGTCTTGTATACACAGCAGACAGGCATGGATGGTTTTGTAATTAATTTCTAAATTTGAATTAATTTCTAGACAAATATTTGGTTGTATCTACAACTTACTGTTGGTACACTATTATAACAATTAGTTTTGAGAATCAGCAGCAGACCAAGGGACTTTTAATGTATAAGTCTAGACCAACCTTTTCCTTCTTTGCAACTGACATCCGCATAAAATACTTTTCTTCATACCTGCAACATAATTAATTTTCCCATGCAAAATTACATAATGCAGTTATAATTTCAAGACATGCGCATACAATTAGGTACAAATTACTTCCTAACAGGATATTATATTATACCATGGTAATGTACCAGTTTAGAAGGTAATGTTTTTATCAAATGTCTACTTCAGACAGATCTTTCAACAAAGGGGCTGTTTTATCATGCATACGAGAAAAACAGTTGTTACTATAATTGGATTTGATTATATTTATTAAAGTCTGCAGTTGGTGAAATGGTGAACGTTGCTGCACTTACGTTGTGCGTTCTTTACCAGCTCTGTCAATTCTAGCTCTGTGCAAGTCAGCGTCATCCTAAAAAGAATGTTAACTATTTAAGCAAATTAATTATTATCACTACAGGCACATGTACATTTATGTTCACATCCTAGACACTAGTCTAAGTACAACAAGGAATAACATTAATGCCAACATAAAAGTTCTACAGAAATGTGGGATTGTGGTTTAATTAAATGTTTGGGTTAATTAGGAGAAATATAACATATCATATCTTCGTACAAATCAATAGTCAAGCCTAGAATACTGAACACAAGCTTGGACCACATATAACATAATTAACCATTAAAAGAACATAGATATAATAGAAAGAATACAAATGAGAGCTGATTGCAGAACTGAGTGATTTGTTATGAAAAATTCTTAAAAGACTGGCTTATAAAATACTCCACATTCACATACTCCACATTCACAACTGAAACATGCTACTAAATACTATCAAACAATGTATGTTTGAGACTCAACGTGTGGCGCCATGTGGCACCACTGAAGGGAGCCGTGCTGCCACAAATCACGTTAAATATGTGAATTTGAGCACTAACAAGGTGATTAAAAGTATATTCACACACATGTTGAATAATTTCATGTTCCATAGATAATTATGTATTGTGCACGATTACTATACATACTGCATGTTAATAATGGCAAAATTTAAATGTGCCCGGATTCTGGAAAAGTGCCCCCAATTCCATTCAGCTAAGCCTCCCCCAGTCTGCTACCCTGACACTGACCCTCACTTCCTCACCTCCCCCCAGTCTGCTACCCTGACACTGACCCTCACTTCCTCACCTCCCCCCAGTCTGCTACCCTGACACTGACCCTCACTTCCTCACCTCCCCCCAGTCTGCTACCCTGACACTGACCCTCACTTCCACACCTCCCCCAGTCTGCTACCCTGGCACTGACCCTCACTTCCTCACCTCCCCCCAATCTGCTACCCTGGCACTAACCCTCACTTCCTCACCTCCCCCCAGTCTGCTACCCTGACACTGACCCTCACTTCCTCACCTCCCCCCAATCTGCTACCCTGACACTGACCCTCACTTCCTCACCTCCCCCCAGTCTGCTACCCTGACACTGACCCTCATTTCCTCACCTCCCCCCAGTCTGCTGCCCTGACACTGACCCTCACTTCCTCACCTCCCCCAGTCTGCTACCCTGGCACTGACCCTCACTTCCTCACCGCCACAACACAATAACATAAAATAATACCCACCTCCACCCAGTCTGCTGCCTTGACACTGACCCTCACTTCCTCACCTCCACCCAGTCTGCTGCCTTGACACTGACCCTCACTTCCTCACCTCCACCCAGTCTGCTGCCTTGACACTGACCCTCACTTCCTCACCTTCCCCCAGTCTGCTACCCTGGCACTGACCCTCACTTCCTCACCTCCCCCCAGTCTGCTGCCTTGACACTGACCCTCACTTCCTCACCTTCCCCCAGTCTGCTGCCTTGACACTGACCCTCACTTCCTCACCTCCCCCCAGTCTGCTGCCTTGACACTGACCCTCACTTCCTCACCTCCACCCAGTCTGCTACCCTGGCACTGACCCTCACTTCCTCACCTCCCCCCAGTCTGCTGCTTTGACACTGACCCTCACTTCCTTACCTCCCCCCAGTCTGCTACCCTGACACTGACCCTCATTTCCTCAGGGCCATCGTCATATTCCTGTCTCAGATCCTGCATGATGCTGCTGCTGAGGGCCCTCTTGCGTGTCCTCTCCATCTGACGCTCCTGTCTCTCCTTCTGGGTGTCATCTCCCTCTAAACACAATAACATAAAATAATAATAAAAAGATAAAGGTAAGTTCAACATGTCACAGTATCCAGTCTTTGGGAATGCTCAAAATGCTTTAAACTTCACCCTCTGGCTGACCTGTTCGTTCCAACACCATCTCGACTTCTCTGGGAAGCATTCAACCATGCTGCAATTACTGCGTGATGATTATATTTCATACATATCCACTACCCTATATAGACAGGTAAAAAAAAAACGTACAAATTTATACAGCTGAGTGAACTGAGGAAATGTGGAGTGAACGAAATTACCCAAGTTTTTAAATGGCAGCAAGAGGATTCAAACCCTGCTCCTCTCAATTCAAAGTCAGATGTCATAATCATACCATGGCTACCCATGGTTACCATGGTTACCATGGTTATCATGGTGCTACTGCACTCCAACAATAAGCAAATTAACACAGCACTGTATCTCTGGACGAAGTCCATTCAGAGGCACCTAAAATATGTAGATGCTAAACTGCATAGTAAAATATACAAATATAATTTTTTTTAAAGAAGTAATAAATAAGTTAAAGCACGATACATATATACACAAATCTAAGTGCCTATTAAAAAAAAAAATTTTATCACGCCTACACAATTTCAGCCACATACATGTGAAACTGACAGAAATATGACAGCACAGACAGATAGACACTGCCATGAACTACTTATATATAGCATAGATGAGGACTTACCATAGTGCATTGCTGCTAGCTTTGGGGGCTTGTAAACTTTAGTTGTTTCTGTCTTCCCTTCTCCCTCTGCCCCACTTTCCCCTGATTCTTCTTCCTCTCCCTCCAACTGGGAACAAAAAGGTTTATTACATTGGTTTAAGGATACAGTACAGACAAACATTGATTTATGGTCACCTCGATAATACAGCCACCTCACCACCATGGTCACCTCGATAATACAGCCACCTCACCACCATGGTCACCCCGATAATACAGCCACCTCACCACCATGGTCACCCCGATAATACAGCCACCTCACCACCATGGTCACCTCGATAATACAGCCACCTCACCACCATGGTCACCCCGATAATACAGCCACCTCACCACCATGGTCACCTCGATAATACAGCCACCTCACCACCATGGTCACCCCGATAATACAGCCACCTCACCACCATGGTCACCTCGAGACAGTTCCAAATTATTTCCTTAAAAGAATGGGACATTAGTACCACCAATAAGGTCACCTCGCTATTCAGGTCAATTTGGCCCAATCTCATGGGTGACTTTAATATACATATTTATAAATATATAGGACTTAGGAGTTACAATAAGCGCTGATATGAAAGTTTCAGAGCAGTGTGGTATTGCAGCTTCAAAGGGTAATCAAATTCTTGGATTGATTAGAAGAAACATAACATACAAGGGAAAAAAGTTAATTATACCTCTTTATAAAGCAATAGTTAGACCTCATTTAGAATACTGTATACAAGCATGGAGACCATATCGTAAGAAGGATATAGATACGCTTGAACGCATACAAAGGAGAGCAACTAAAATGATTCCAGAACTTAGAGACCTTAGTTATGAAGAACGCCTGAAAGAATGTGGTTTAACAACTCTAGAGACAAGGAGGTTAAGAGGAGATCAGATTGAAGTTTTTAAGATATTGAATGGGTATGAAAATATTGATAGAAATATGTTTTTCTCACTCAAGAAGGATAGCAGAACTAGAGGACATGAGGTAAAATTAGTAAAGGATCAATGTAGATTGGACATCAGGAAGCACTCGTTCTCACAGAGGACAGTAAATGAATGGAACAAACTGTCTACAGATTGTGTAACTGCTAGCAGCGTGAATATGTTTAAAAACAAGGTTGACACATATATCAGAAGGGCGGGTTATAAGTAGGTGAACATTGTTGGACTCTCGATAAGCCAATGGCTTCCTTGTCCACTTGCCATCTGGGCCTTTGGCTTGGATGGCAAATCTTGTTAAATCTTGTTAAATATATATAATAGAAGTATTTTATAGGGGAGTAAGAGGAGGGGACTTAATATATATATATATATATATATATATATACATATATATATATACATACATTATATATATATATATATATATATATATATATATATATATATATATATATATATATATATATATATATATATATATATATATATATATATATTAAAGTCCCCTCCTCTTACTCCCCTATAAAATACTTCTATTGCGCTAAAATCCTCGGGAGACCCAAGCTTGGTACGACACCAAAACAAAAGTAGTTAATCAGTTCATAATCGATAAGCAGTGCCAGTTGTAAACAGTTGGATTGGTACGCTGGGGAGCTATGGCGGATAAGCAAGTTTAAACAAGTGGGTTTTCAGTTTACGGCGAAATGTTGCTATATTTCCTACAGACTTAACAATAACAGGGAGTGAGTTCCACAGAGTCGGTGCAGCAACTGAAAAAGTTCTAGTTCTGACATTTGTCTTAACACTGGGTATAAAAAGTAGATTAGAATTAGATAATCGAAGCTGTCTGGGCTGTCTTGCAGGAGTGAGCAGTGAATATAAATATGCTGGTTGCATGGATGAAAATGCTTCATAGGTAACTGTACAGATCTTAAAAATGATGCGATATCGGACCCAATGCAATGATTTAAGAAGTGGTAATGAGTGAGAGATTTAATAGGCTACCAGCTCAATAAGTTTATACTTTTCTGGTAGCCACCTCATCTGTGTTGCATTTGTCTTGAATTATGTTTTATATTATGTGAATGACGAAATAAAATTTACTTACTTACTATGAATGCTCCCGACCTGGGTCCGAGTACATTTACATGAGTACAAGTATGAGTATATTTACATGAGTACAAGTATGAGTATATTTACATGAGTACAAGTATGAGTATATTGGTGATGGCACGAGAACGAATACATTACTAAAAGCTGAGTATGAGTATGAGTACATTTACATGAGTAACTACCCTTGCCAAACAGTTTTGCACACGTTGAAGTTTTAAGATGTCTTTGAGAGCAATATTATGATAAAGGGAATTGCTATAGTCAAGTGTACTGTTAACCAGACCTGGTTCGAGTACATTTTCGTGAGTACAAGTACATTGGTAATAAAAAAAGTATGAGTACATAATTGTATGATATAGTAAATTATTAGTAATAGCATATTTAAAAAATAAAACTTGTTAATTAATTTATATAATTCAGGAACAACTGATTATGCAAAGGCAGTAGATCAGACAAGTGGCATGATATATGTAGGGGCAGTCTGATAACTGCTGGTCTTGCCCCAGAATTACACATGTAATCAACGTAGTGAGTCTACTAGTGAGATTTGTCCAAACTGGAACAAAATGGTTGTGTGCTAATTTGAATAAAGATTACTGGTGCTTTGTGACTTGAATCACCATAGAAATAGACTCAGCTAGTTCTTAACACTGTCCCAAACTGAGACAAAGGGGTTGGTTGCTAATTTGAAAGAAGACTACTCAGCTTAACACTGTCCCTTGTACAAGCAACAAAGGCATTGTAAGGCTAACTGTTGAATGGTCCCTTCATTATGGACTACCTGGCTTAATTAAACAAACACAAGGATTATAGCCTGAACTGGTTACTAGCATAACTGTTTTTTAAGGCTAACTATGAGTTTCTGACTGGGAAAATATTCTGCCTTTAGTGAAGCCTGTAGTTAATTTGTTATTATCAATCAGAAATAATGTATCTGAACATTTCAGATACTTTATGGAAGTATTTAAATAAAAATATTTTCATTTTGTTAACTTCAAATACAGTATTTAAAATAAAATCATAAATAAAAATAAATATTTTAAAAAGTACTCAGTTGTACTCATAAAATCTGTACATTGAGCATCAGTACAAAACCTATAATTTCCATGAGTATGAATACTTCAGAAATGTATTCGAGTACACAAGCACATCGGCCCCAGGTCTGGAATGCTCATCAATTTATGTGACAATAAGTTTGTATATATGTAGTACATGTACATATTTAAGTCATTACAAATGTATGAGTTGTTAGTTACTGTAGTGATCACGTGACAGTTTATTTATTTTATATTACAGTAGAATGGCTGCCACGATGACAACATTTAATGGGAGTCTCTTTGATCATGATCACTGACCTTGCTTGCAAGGTTGCCTGGGTTGGCCTTGAACCTCAGCGGGTCGTCCTCGCCTACAGGGAGCAAGTGACATGTTTAATAAGATTTAACAAGGTTGCCATCTGAGGCAAACAACCCAGATGGCAAGTGGACAAGGAAGCATTGGTTTATCGAGAGTCCAACCTTTTTAATCTGTGTGTAACTCACCCTTCTGAGATATGTGTCAATTAATTTGTTCCATACATTTATTGTCCTCTGTGAGAATGAGTACTTTCTGACATCCAATCTACACTGATCCTTCATTAAAGCTACTTTGTGTCCCCAACTTCTTTCTTAAGTGAACAAAATGTCTATAAATATTTTCGTACTCATTCAATATCTGAAAAACTTCAATGTATAACAGCTTACATTACAAGTTGAACCTGACTTTCTTACAATGACTAGGCATGTACCCTGTATCCTCTAATTCTATCACAAATAAAACATAGTACCATAAGTCATATTGCTAAAGTTTTGTATGAAAATGTTAACACCAATGTCTCCAGTTCAAATGTCATTAATTTTTACAAAGACATGAACATTGGTGTAATATGCACATATTAAAACTCCATCCTCAACAGATTTAGCCTATCGTGAATCCGGTTCATTTATATCCACATAATGTAGTGTGTCAATAGTTTATGAATTATACGCAGTAAACACACACAGACGGTCGTAGTGGATACTATACACAGCAAACACACACAGCCTGTCATAGTGGATACTATACACAGTAAACAGTAAACACACACAGCCTGTCGTAGTGGATACTATACACAGTAAACAGTAAACACACACAGCCTGTCGTAGTGGATACTATACACAGTAAACAGTAAACACACACAGCCTGTCGTAGTGGATACTATACACAGTAAACAGTAAACACACACAGCCTGTCGTAGTGGATACTAGGTAGGTTTGAATTTTCACAAAATGAATTTGAAATAAGACGAGCAAAACAATCTAATTGAGGAGGGACCTTTCAGGAAACAGTTAAAAGGGAAATTTTGAAGCTGCAAGTGTGCGAGAACAACTGGGTCCAGGGAATTACAGGAGCAAAGAGGATGGATAGGAGGAGGAGGAATAAGCTGAGGGAGAGATTGGGAAGAACAGAAGCTGAATGATGTGGGCAGGTCACTTGGTGCGGAGGAGGGTCAACTAGCAAAGAGAACAGAGAATGGAGGAGGGTCAACTAGTAAAGAGAGCAGAGAATGGAGGAGGGTCAACTAGCAAAGAGAACAGAGAATGGAGGAGGGTCAACCAGCAAAGAGAGCAGAGAATGGAGGAGGGTCAACCAGCAAAGAGAGCAGAGAATGGAGGAGGGTCAACTAGCAAAGAGAGCAGAGAATGGAGGAGGGTCAACTAGCAAAGAGAGCAGAGAATGGAGGAGGGTCAACCAGCAAAGAGAGCAGAGAATGGAGGAGGGTCAACTAGCAAAGAGAGCAGAGAATGGAGGAGGGTCAACTAGCAAAGAGAGCAGAGAATGGGGGAGGGACAACTAGCAAAGAGAGCAGAGATGGTGAAACACAGAGGCCAGAGGAAGTATATGATGATCATGGAGCGCACCACTATGATCCATTCATGCCTCGCCACCAACTATGAACAGAACAAGATGACTTTATGACTACTTAGGCATGACAACCTGATACACTGATACATCAAATCATGTTTATAACATTCGATACAACAATGAGTACACACCGACAGTGCCAGTGGTAGCAGTCTTGATGAGTTTGTCAATCTGATACTTCAGTTTCTGGTCAATCGGCCGCATTTTCTCCAACACCTAAAAAACAGTTCATACCAGTTTTTGTGTGCACAAGTCAAGCTCAAATATGCATTTGAATCTGCTAAGTGCTTTACTTTTATTCATTACTTAAGCTGACAGGTTTGACAAATAAATAATAATTGCCATTAAATATTAAATAAAGAACTGTGTGAATACATCTGAACATTCTTTGACTAACATTAATTGAATGTGCTGTTTTACATATGATCTTTGTCTAACTTGTTTTAGGTTATTACATGTTCAATGTCATCAAACTGCTTGTTAGCTCATCTGAAGATTTTAAGAATGTCACACAACATATTCATAGTATAATGATTCTGTGAGGAAATACAAACTTTCTACATATAAATTTATGTGATAAAAATACACTCTACTGAAGATCAGCTTTGTTGGCAGAATACATATCACGGAACATTGTCAGATCAAAGATTAACAATAGATTAATACTGAGCCGTGTGAATATGTCAATTTTTATGCAGGACAGACACTAATGGAGAAGAACTGTCAACCATATTTTTGGGACCCATCCGCCAGACTACTAGATAATGAGACGGCTAATTCAGGCCGGGCAAAAGCAGGAACACATGAGTTTTTGTCAACCTGATACCACATGGATTTATTCTTTCAATCATGTTCCCACATGAGGTAGTTGGCAAAGTTAACCAACCTGCATCATGGGCGCCTCGGTCATGACTTATGTGGATGAGAGATGGAGTCCACAGAAGGTTACACATTTAGTCCGTGTGGAATCTTTTATAAAAGGGACAAACAGCTTCCAGTGTTTCTTCGGAAAGACCCAGTGGGGTGAACAGAAAAGGTTTTGAAATGGCATTAAGTGTACTTAAACTCTGGTTGCCTCGATTGACTGTCCGGTGCTCAAACAGCCGAGCTACTGCATGCGTCCCACACCACATGGATTGAACTTCACAACACTGGAGCATTTCTAACACAAAACAGTGATTCCCTTTTGATATAAAACTCAGCACTTACTGTTCTGATCTCGACAAGTCTGTCAATGCTGGGTTCACCTTTGATTGACCTCCCATTGACCTTGTGACTCATGACAAAGGTCAAGTTCATAAGGTAGTCCAACAGTAGATGGTACTTTACATCCAAGAAGCTGATGCCCTGCAAGGTATCATTACACGAGTAATTTAATTTGTTGTATCATGACAATCTGGCACAAATATTAACTGCATTCAATTTCAACACATCACACTATACAAATATGCAATATGCAAAAAAACATAAATTAATGTGATGTGATGTTCTATCAAGTCATACAACTTCTGATGTGACGTCCAAGATGAGCTGTGTCCAACCAATCTTATCTTCTGCTGCTTCTCTCAACTCGTTCATCGTCAGCTGTGTTGTATCCCTGATCTGATCTCATCCATTTTATGTGTCGTCTTCCTCTCTTCCACTTGCCTTCACTCATTCCGATCATTAATGGCTTTTCCTACATATCACCTTCTAGACTTAATACGAAACCAGAATATAGTTTTATGTAGTTTATCTTATCATTCGTACAAAAAACATGAATACAGATTTCGCACAGTGAAGCAAAAAAATCATAATGTTATAATTTCTAATATTATAATAATTTTAAAAGAGTACACATTGACAAAAGATAAAGAAAACCTATACTGCAATGTATCTTGTCCATTGTATCTTGTCCATTGTATCTTGTCCATTGTATCTGGTCCATTAGACTATTCAAAGTGCTTTACACTCCACTCTGACAGACCTGTTCATTTCATCGGCAACTCGACTGCTATTATTACATATGTACATGCATTCATGTGTATAGCCAGGTACTAATTTATACAAAACTGTACATGTATTCACCATTGTCTATTGCCAGGTACTAATTTATACAAAACTGTACATGTATTCACCATTGTCTATTGCCAGGTACTAATTTATACAAAACTGTACATGTATTCACCATTGTCTACAGCCAGGTACTAATTTATACAAAACTGTACATGTATTCACCATTGTCTATAGCCAGGTTATACAAAACCGTACATGTATTCACCATTGTCTATAGCCAGGTACTAATTTTTACAAAACTGTACATGTATTCACCATTGTCTATAGCCAGGTACTAATTTATACAAAACTGTACATGTATTCACCATTGTCTATTGCCAGGTACTAATTTATACAAAACTGTACATGTATTCACCATTGTCTATTGCCAGGTACTAATTCATACAAAACTGTACATGTATTCACCATTGTCTATTGCCAGGTTATACAAAACCGTACATGTATTCACCATTGTCTATAGCCAGGTACTAATTTATACAAAACCGTACATGTATTCACCATTGTCTATAGCCAGGTACTAATTTATACAAAACCGTACATGTATTCACCATTGTCTATAGCCAGGTACTAATTTATACAAAACCGTACATGTATTCACCATTGTCTATAGCCAGGTACTAATTTATACAAAACTGTACATGTATTCACCATTGTCTATAGCCAGGTACTAATTTATACAAAACTGTACATGTATTCACCATTGTCTATAGCCAGGTACTAATTTATACAAAACTGTACATGTATTCACCATTGTCTATAGCCAGGTACTAATTTATACAAAACTGTACATGTATTCACCATTGTCTATAGCCAGGTACTAATTTATACAAAACTGTACATGTATTCACCATTGTCTATAGCCAGGTACTAATTTATACAAAACTGTACATGTATTCACCATTGTCTATAGCCAGGTACTAATTTATACAAAACTGTACATGTATTCACCATTGTCTATAGCCAGGTACTAATTTATACAAAACTGTACATGTATTCACCATTGTCTATAGCCAGGTACTAATTTATACAAAACTGAAGCAATGTGGACTACTGAAACTGCCCAAGATTCGAAACGGCAGCAAGAGGATTCGAACCCTGGTCCTCTCGATTGAGAGTCTGGTGTTCTAACCACTGAGCCCCACATCACAATCATGACGTGTCACTGGTCTCACACAACACAATCATGACTTGTCACTGGTCTAATACAACACTTACTTTAGCTGTTGAAAGGCTTTTATTTTCCACCTTCTTCAGAAGGTTCTGAAAGTGTGTGACAGCATCACCCACTTTGTTTTTCAAATCTCCAAATAGGTCCAGTGCTCTCTCTTTGTCTTCAGCTGATACCTGCAGGAGATGTAAGATTTAACCCATTAGGCCCCAGGATTTTATTAAAACATGCCACCATGTTCCCAGGATTTCTGGCAAATTTCGAGCGATTTTACCTCCTTGTGTTCAAAAATTTGTAGAAAAAAACTATTCAATATTGACAATTACAAGTTGTGTTTATATTGAAGAGTAGTAATTTCTCCACATGCATGTATACATAGAAATAGGATATATTAAAAAAATGTTGACATTTGATAACAATTTTGCAAAGACAAAATAGCACATTTGTTAAAACTTTGAAAGTTGTGACTGACATTTGACAATGATCCCATGCTATAACCCTATGCAACTCAGCGAAGAAAATGTAGCTATATGTGTTAGCTTTGCACCACTGAAAACATTATCAAATTCTGACGGTTATTTTTTAAGTTACACCATATTTTATCATGACAAATATAGAAATAAAAATTTTCGAGATAGCGTGAACAAAACTGATAAAAATCAAGATTTCCGAAAGGGCAACACATGCACGTAACGAGCTGTTGTTGTTATAAAATGTATCCGCTAGGGTGTGGCAAAATTTGGTAGCGTTTAGTTCAGTAGTTATTCGCCAGGATTTTTTTAATAGAGGGTTCTGTATGAGGCCGACGGCGGCCGTTCCAGGACTGCACAGAGCGGCCGGCCGCGGCCGTTATGGGGTCTAATCAGTTAATAAATTGCCAGGTCCAGTGCTTTCTCTTTGTTATCAGGAGATACCTGCAGGAGATGTCAGATTTGATAAACTGCCAATAAAATATTTTTAGTTTTATAAAATATAAATTCTTGCTTATATATGAGTGACTTTCCATTAACACATATAGCTAGGTGGCTAGTACTACCGGTGACCATTTGGACCATAGGCCACATGGCATCGGATCTGGCTAAACAAAAGCTTGTCTTGTCTTGTATTGTTACTGGCCAACACTCCTATGGAGTCAAACGGTCAGGGTTGTGTGTGAATGCTATTTAGTCATGTTTGTTTGGGGCTAGGTGTGCGAGTGCTTGCTTAAATTGCTGTGGTTCTGTGATGTTGACTATTGCGTCTGGTAATGAATTCCAATCTTTTATTGTTCGGGGAAAAAAAGAAAATTTGTAACAGTTTTTGCTCGCGTGTATAGTGTTGAAGGCTTTGCTATTTAGATGCCGTGAATGGCGTTTGGTGGGTTGGAGGAGGTTTGCAACAGGCAATGATAGATGACTGTGGATGGCTTTGAGGAATATGGTGAGCCGTCTGTTTATTCTTCTGGTTGTTAATAGTTCTATGTGTAATTTTTTTATCATTTCTGACACACACCCAGTTTCTCGGGATGTGTAGTTGTTGTGGCAAAAGCGAGCCGCCCGTCTTTGTACCATCTCTATTTTGTTAATGAGAACCTGGGTGTGGGGGTCCCATACGGATGATGATATTCTAGGAGTGGGCGAACAAGGGTTGTGTAGGTGGTTGTTTTGATGTTTTTGGGGCATGAGTGGAGATTCCGTCTGATGAATGCAAGTGTGCGGTTAGCTGAGGCTGTGATCTGATGGATGTGTTTGTTCCAGGTGAGATCTTTGGTGATGCAGACTCCTAGATAGGGATGACTGTCAGTTTCTTGTAGTGTTGAATCTCCTAGTGTGTAACTGTAGTGTTTTACATGTCTTGCGTGTGTAATTCTCACGACGAAGCATTTTTGTGTATTGAAATGCATTTGCCAGTCATGTTCCCATTGTGCCAGCCGGTTTAGATCTTTCTGGAGTTCATGTGAGTCAGACTCATTTTTTATTTCTCTATAGAGGACACAGTCATCTGCAAACAGATGGACTGTGGAGTGAATATTGTCAGGTAGGTCATTGATGTATGTGAGGAAAAGTAACGGTCCCAGTACCGTGCCCTGGGGTACACCCGAAACAACGTTGGTCCAGGTCGAGTGTTCTCCGCCGACAACAACTCTTTGTTTGCGACGTTTAAGGAAGTTTGAGATCCAGGTGTGTGTATTATTGTGGATGCCATATCTGTTTAATTTATTTAGAAGCCGGTTGTGGGGGACGGTGTCAAATGCTTTTGAGAAGTCCATTATTATCATGTCAGTCTGGGATTTGTTATTTAAAGAATTAGCTAGATCGTGTGTGGTGAGTATTAACTGAGATTCTGTGGAGTGTTTTCTGCGGAAGCCATGTTGTCTATCTGTTAAGATTGCGTATTGGTCAAAGTGGTTCATGATGTTAGAGAATATAATGTGTTCGAGGATTTTGCAACATGTCGATGTTAAGGAGATGGGACGATAATTTGATGCAAGGGACCGGTCTCCCTTCTTGAATATGGAGGTGATGTTGGCTCGTAACCAAGAGAGTTGGAGTTCCCCTGTGGTGAGTGATTTCTGGAAGATTAGACTGAGGGCTGGAGCCAATTCGTTGGCGGCAAGTTGGAGGATTTTGGCGGGCACCTCGTCGGGTCCTGTTGCCTTGTTTGGATTTAAGCCATGAAGTAGTTTAGCAACCCCATCTGTTGTGATGATGATGTCTGGCATGGCTGGTATGTTTCTGTTTGGTTCTTGTGGTAAGTTGGTGTTTTCGCTTGTGAAGACTGACTTGAACTGGTTATTCAGAATTTCGGCTTTCAGTTTGTTATCTGACTCTAGCCTGTTGTCTTTGGTTAGGGTTGGTATTCCGATTGTATCAATTTTCAGGCTTTTGATGTAGGACCAGAATCGTTTGGGTGAGTCAGAACAAATGGACGAGATATATCTTCTATGTGTAGTTCTTGTCTCTTCGTGTGTGGTCTTACGCGCTTTACGAAAAATTTCATAACTGGCTTGATTTTTCTGTTGTTTGTGTGTGTTGAAAGCTCTTTGTTTACGTTTGTGTAATTGTTTGATTCGCCTGTTGATCCAAGGTGTTTGGTTACGCTTAGATATTATTTTAGTTGGTATGTGGGAGTTCATTATTGATTCAAGAATAGTTTGGAATTCCGTGTACATTTCATTAACTGTGTTCATGGATGTATCCCTTGATGTGAATTCGTTATTCCATTTGAGTAGTTCTTCTTTCAGAGCCTGTACGTTAGCTTTGTGGTACATGTATATTTTGCGCGGTTTTTGTTTGATAACCCTGGGCTTACAGCTGTTTATGATTACTGGGATGCCGTCATGGTCACTTATTCCTGGTACAACTGTAGATCTTTCAACAAGGGTGGGGTTTGTTGTGAAGAATAGGTCCAAAGTGTTATTTATTCTGGTGGGTCCACGGACGACTTGTTCTAGTCCAAAGTCATTAGTAATTTCAATTAATTGTTTCGATAGGCCGGGAGCAGCTCCGCCTGGTTTTGTACTGAGTATATCCCAATCTATGTCGGGTAGATTAAAATCTCCAGCTAGCCATATTTGTTCGTTGTCTGAATGTTTGATTTTGTTTATGGATTCCCGTAGTTCATTCATATAGCCATTAGTGTTGCCAAATTGTGGTGATCTGTAGAATGCCCCAATTGTGATATCTTTAGATCCTTGTATTTTGATGGTGACCCAGATGATTTCACAATTGGTATCGAGCTCTGGTCTGTGGGTTCCTATGAGATAATTTTTTATGGCTATCAGGACTCCTCCTTTGGAGTTGTCAAAGTCTCTGTCTTTACGAATGATAGAATAGTTAGAGGGGAACAGCTCACTGTTGCTAACGGAACTGTCTAGGTGTGTTTCAGTGCCTATGATTATATCAGGGCTGTAATTTTCAATGCACACTGCAAGGTCTGAAACTTTGTTCCTGATGCTGCAGAAGTTTATGACCAGGGTCTTTAGAGATTGTCTCTTTGTAGGTTTTTTCTGGGTTTGTTTCTTAGTAAAGGTTCTACTCGTTTTAGATGCTCTGGTACTACTGCAGTTACTGTTATTATTTCTTTGTTTGCGGGGAGAAGAAGTTGCTAATGGTGGACTTAGTGGCTCACTGCAGTCAGACGTGGACAAGTCCGACAGAATAGAAAAGCTATTTGCTAGCTCTATGGATGAGTTTGAGAAAAGCGAACTTGCAAAATTTGGAATGCCACACTGGCAGCAAATCCAAGAAACCTGGCTGTTTTGGAGGGCATTATATGCAAATGTGGACATTCCCATGCAATCTACATGGTACCAGGAATTGCATTGGTCACAGCAGGTCGCTCTTTGATCCCATCTTGCTGCTTTTTCGCAGATGGCGCAAGGGAATTTGGGCTTGTAAGGGCCAGGGTTTGGATTCAGATCACCGGTTTGCATGAGGATTAGAATGGCAAAGCATGTTGGGTGTTTCTGGTTTAATGATGTTAGCTGATAGAAGTTCTTGGGTTTCCAACATACTGTAATGTTCGTGGATGCTGGGAAATATTTGTAGTCAAAGTTTGGAGACATAAGTAGGGGTAGTTGAGGATTGGCAGTTGTACTCAATGTTTCATAGCATGGATCAGCATAGTTTTTGCAGTAGTTTTGTTCCACCCTACGTGGTAGGCCACACAGTAAAAGTGCAAAGATGAGACAATAATTCATCTTGGCTTTAAGAACTGGAATCGCAATGGATGTAGATCACAGTAGTTTTAAAAATAAAGTCACGATATATGTAAAATATAAATCACAGTAGTTATCAGTGTAAAATCACAATATATGTATAATTGCAGTAAATATAAATCACAGTAGTTATAAATATAAAATCGCAGTAAAATGTTGCATAAACTTTATAGGCTGCAGTATTATCTTATAAACTATAGGTAATTGTGTGATTGGTTTGCAAGACGCTTTGTGCAGTGCGATGGAAGTGCAGGTCTTCACCCTGGTTGGGTCCCAGGGCGATACTGGGTAAAGAACGTCTTGGCGAAAGGCCTGTTAGTAGACAGTTTATTGTATATTCAGTATATTGTGTTTATTGTTGGTTTCTGACAGCCTATGATTGGGACATATAACTAGTGCATATATTATGTCTTGTACGTGATGTACGTTTAGTTTGAGAGAATGCTACAATTTGTTGAGTTGTTTTGGGGGTGGTTAGGTTTCATTCGCCTTATGTTTATTGTTTACGAATCCGCCATCTTGTCTTGGATCTGTGGGGGGTTGCTAAGCAGTCTAGTTTAGTAAAACATAGCTTTAGAATGATTACTCGCAAATGTATTTATATGAACGTGTTGTAATGATGATACTATTTCACGTTTGTAAGTTTAGGTTAATAAGAGTCTTTAAGATTTGTAATACAGTCGATAAACGTAGCGGTAAGCAAAGGATACAATGACATCCGACGCATGCGCAAACATCCCACGTATTTTAGCCAATTTGGCCACCATAGATGAGCGTTTCTTGTTGTCTTGATGAATGTAAAAAAAAATGGCTAAAGCAATTTGTATTTGGCTACAAAAAAATTGGCTCTAGCCAAAATGGCTCAACATTTTAAAACATCTGGGCTAGTCCAGTATACGGTCACAAACTTACATTTTGCATTTTTGGGGGCACATTATATAAGACAGTAAGGAATGCAGTGGGAAATACTGGTGGGAACGGTGGAAGGTAAAAGTGGCATGGAAGGACCAAGAGCCACATGGTCATGGACAGACAATTTCACCGCATGATGATAATAGGGATGACTTAGTTAGATATCGTCATCAATGTTATGAAGCCATTGAATGAAGGGTGACATGTGCACCAATTATCGCTCACAGTTATTGAACATCAAACAGTTATTGAAACTGCAGCCACAATATAAGGAGCAACAACACTGTTTGAAGTTTCGAGAAGCATCGTTGAAATATAAGAAATACAAACAGGTGTCATTTTCTTTCCGGTTGCGACTTTGTTTACTTTCTCAGTGCTACACGTGCCCTCGTCGCAGAAGTGGGAGGATAACAGATTTATTTCACAAACCGTTATAACGATGGATGCTTCCGTCTTTTTTTAAGAACCTTATCATGCATCACAATTTAATTTATTTATGCACATTTAGTAATATTACTTTTTTCGTATTCACATCAAACCACTTTTTTAGTTTGTGTATGGTCTTACTAATCAATAATAATTGTATTAGAACATACTAAATGTACATGAAAAAAATATGTTACCTTTTTTGGATTTAGCTTCCGGTTCTCACCAGCTTTAAAATATGTCGGTCAGAGCGCTTGGAAAAAGACACAAATGGGCATTAGATCTTGCAAATAAGTAAGAGTATATGTCACTGTTACTAATGTAGTACTACAAGGAACCCACTTTCACACACACGTACAATACATTTGTTTAAAATATCCTGGTAGAAAGCCACAAGAAGAACTGTAGTAGTGGCAGTGCTGGGTCACTGACTTTGACTTGACGAGTCGAGACGACTTGACTGACAGTGGCCGAGTCAGAAGCAGTGCAATGTAGCTTTATTTTGATTGTTGAGTTGATGGCTAGGAATAGGATTTGTATATCCTTTGACCACCAACTATGTCTTATATTAATTATTGTTACATAGTATACACCGGACGAACTAAAAGTCAGGCAAGAATTCATACGATCTCTGCCTGTGGCTCTGCGCTCTTCTTACATGCTTTGTTGTTGCTGTCGTCGGTTCCTGTTGTGCGTGCGTCTGTACATTAATTGTGGTTTCTTTTATCAACATTTAACAACTATAAAATAAAGGCTAAATTACATATATACATTTGTAGTTAGCTTGTTACTGATCTATCAATGGCAGGAAAGGATATATATGTAAGTCGGGATCGGACTGATCCTGGAATCGGCCGATGGTTGCGTGGGCCCAAGTCGGAATCTCATAACACCCACTCATGCTGTGGTGCTTATATTACATTGTCATCAATTACTGAATAACGTTGAGTTTTTAATATAAAATTACATTTATTGTCATGTCGCATTAATAGTCTTAGTAACAGAACAGCATGGCTGGTAATCATATCTCTTACGAAGGGCCTATCTCTTATGTCCAAGGTTCTGGCTACTTTGTTGTCATCACAGAATTCTAAAGTCATATCAGAGGCGAAGTATGACAAGATCATTGCTCACCTATCACAGCCACATGCCGCCACCGACACTGTTCATCATAAACTTAGGTGGTAGATCAACACACAATGCTATGCTTGTCTCACGCTGTGCATTGGTGGAATTCCAATACAGGCCATCCTAAGTTGGAATTCTAATAAAGGGCCATTCCAAGTAGGAATCAGCTGCTGCTGCATATGCGATTCAGATTTAGCCATGCGTTTTAACAAGAATTCATACGATCCCTTTTTAGTTCATCCCAGCATGCACTATGTTCATGCCTAGTAGTAGTGAGTAGTGATAATCCATAAACAAAATTATTTATTTGTCTTGTGTAAAAAATAACATAATAGGTCAACACCAAATTAATTCCTAGTGCTATTTAAAAATTAAACAGGAAGAGTAATAAATGTGTATGTAGAAGTTTTTTATTTTGTTTTTTAACTTAACTTTTATACTGCCATCTTTTAATCACTGGAAAAGTTCAGCACGTTATTCCTCTGTACTCGGGGGGGGGGATCTACAGTATTATAAAGGCAGATAAAACTGCTAGCATAGCAGATATCTGATGTAAAAAAAAATGTCATGGTAGCTTTTAACCTAACTCTTACTCACTCTGTCCTCTTTGCTCCCAGGGAGCATATGGCAGCACAAGTTTTAATCCATTAAGCCTACATAATTATATAAAATTACATGTTACTAGTGCTGCAATTTTGAAAATGTTGGTTGTTGATAACAATGTTGATTGTTGATAACAATTTGTAGGCAACGCCAAGACAGACAGGGGGAGCGTGAGTTGTCTGCTCCACTTGGATACACGGACAAATGTTTGACAGAGAATTCAGTGAAAGATACAAGCACTGACCTGATTGTTAAGGTATAAAATCACGGACTAATACAATGGTCATAATGTTTGCCTTTAATCTTAATGTTTTATAAACTGCTAACAAATAACACTAATGTTGCAAACAATTTACATTTACAAAAGAATATATATATTCTTTTGTTTAAGTTTTACACTCACCATAATGATGTAACTAATTCTATTTATTAACATTAATTCTATTTATTATTAACATCACAAATTATGAAAACATTATTTCTTAATGTTTTCATTATTAGCAAGATATTAATTGAAAGTAATTAATACAAAATGTATACAGCTTCTGACAATTGGTACTGGACGATCTCAGGTGATTGATACAAAACAAGACCACCACATTCCTCACATTTGTCTGATGAATAAGTTCTGTAATGTCAATGAAGCCAACCGGAACATCACCAACACTTACTCAATGACAGAGGCCTATCAAGCATTGCTACATCAACAACAGTTTGGCGAATTCATTGTGTCATGACAAAAACATGTTGAAATATTCGCGTTTCTTTTGTTGTTCAGTATATGTATATGTGATGTATTCATTTTGTGAATGTTTCTGTTTTCAGAAATCATGGGACATTGCACTGGCTCCAATAAAACAGGTGCCAATGAATCTATTCATCATGTGGATGGCTGGCAACTCAATCTCCATCTTCCCTATCATGATGGTTGGCATGATGTTCATCCGACCCATTCAGGCTCTCATGGCTGTTCAACAGAGTAGGTTATGCCACAAACTGTGCTCATCCATAGATTTCATCCTGATACACTGGAAGGTTCCTCCTCGATTAAATTTTTCCCTCCCTCCCTCCCCCCTAGTATCCACTACAACATGCTACCTCTAGTATCCACTACGACATGCTACCTCTAGTATCTACTACGACATGCTACCTCTAGTATCTACTACGACATGCTACCTCTAGTATCTACTACGACATGCTACCTCTTGTATCAACTACGACTTGCCACCTCTAGTATCTACTACGACATGCTACCTCTAGTATCTACTATGACATGCTACCTCTAGTATACACTACGACATGCTAGCTCTAGTATCCACTATAACATGCTACTTACTGTATCCACTACCTCTAGTATCCACTACGACATGCTACCTCTAGTATCCACTACGACATGCTACCTCTAGTATCCACTGTGACATGCTAGCCCTAGTATCTACTACGACATGCTACCTCTAGTATCCTCTGTGACATGCTACTTCTAGTATCCACTACGACATGCTACCTCTTGTATCCACTACGACATGCTACCTCTAGTATCTTCTACAACATGCTACCTCTAGTATCTACTACGACATGCTACCTCTAGTATCTACTACGACATGCTACCTCTAGTATCTACTACGACATGCTACCTCTTGTATCAACTACGACTTGCTACCTCTAGTATCTACTACGACATGCTACCTCTAGTATCTACTACGACATGCTACCTCTAGTATCTACTGCGACATGCTACCTCTAGTATACACTATGACATGCTACTTCTTGTATCCACTACGACATGCTACTTCTTGTATCCACTACGATATGCTACCTCTAGTATCCACTACGACATGCTACCTCTAGTATCCACTACGACATGCTACCTCTAGTATCCACTACGACATGCTACCTCTAGTATCTACTATGACATGCTACCTCTAGTATCTACTACGACATGCTACCTCTTGTATCCACTACGACATGCTACCTCTAGTATCCACTACGACATGCTACCTCTAGTATGCACTACGACATGCTACCTCTTGTATCCACTACGACATGCTACCTCTTGTATCCACTATAACATGCTACTTGTTGTATCCATTACCTCTAGTATCCACTACGACGTGCTACCTCTAGTATCCACTGTGACATGCTAGCTCTAGTATCTACTACAACATGCTACCTCTAGTATCTTCTACAACATGCTACCTCTAGTATATACTATGACATACTACCTCTAGTATTTACTACGACATGCTACCTCTAGTATCTACTACGACATGCTACCTCTAGTATCTACTATGACATGCTACCTCTTGTATCAACTACGACTTGCTAACTCTAGTATCTACTACGACATGCTACCTCTAGTATCTACTACGACATGCTACCTCTAGTATACACTACGACATGCTACTTCTTGTATCCACTACGACTTGCTACTTCTTGTATCCACTATGATATGCTACCTCTAGTATCCACTACGACATGCTACCTCTAGTATCCACTACGACATGCTACCTCTAGTATCCACTACGACATGCTACCTCTAGTATCTACTACGGCATGCTACCTCTAGTATCTACTATGACATGCTACCTCTAGTATCTACTATGACATGCTACCTCTTGTATCCACTACGACATGCTACCTCTACTATCCACTACGACATGCTACCTCTAGTATGCACTACGACATGCTACCTCTTGTATCCACTATGACATGCTACCTATAGTATCCACTACGACATGCTACCTCTAGTATCCACTACGTATTTCGAATCCACATAATGTGATCTTGTGTCATTTTAATTTCTGATTGTTGTTGGTGTGAACTTTGATTCATTCCAGAATAACAAGATAAGCAGTAGAAATCTTAAATGTTAAGAAACATGCATCATTTAAAACTCTGTGTAGTGCTGATGATGTGACTATTAAGCTGCTGCATTGTTACAGCTTTCAAGATGATCGAGGGTCGCCAGGCGTTGCTGCAGAGGATCGTCTACTTCATTGGTAACCTGCTCGGTCTTGCCCTGGCAATCTACAAATGCCAAGTCATGGGTCTGTTACCAACACATCCATCCGACTGGCTCGCATTTGTAGAACCGCAACAGGTATGTGCACTTCGGCATGTCTATGAGCTTGCTTTTATGTATCAACTACAAACAAAGTTGTTCCGAGGTACATAATCTACGTCAAAAAATGTCCATGTAAGTTCATTTATTATAACCCCGGGGGATTTCAGATTTTGTTTAATGAACGAACCATACCCATGGACTGCCAGGCATGCCTACAGAATGTCAGCCGCATGTGCCTCAAGCATACCTACAGAATGTTAGCCGCATGGGCTTCAAGCACGCCTACAGAATGTCAGCCACATGGGCCTCAAGCATGCGTCAGCCACATGGGCCCAAGCATGCCTATAGAATGTCAGCCACATGGGCCTCAAGTACGCCTTTGTTTAATGAACGAACCATACCCATGGACTGCCAGACATGCCTACAGAATGTCAGCCGCATGTGCCTCAAGCATACCTACAGAATGTTAGCCGCATGGGCTTCAAGCACGCCTACAGAATGTCAGCCACATGGGCCTCAAGCATGCGTCAGCCACATGGGCCCAAGCATGCCTATAGAATGTCAGCCACATGGGCCTCAAGTACGCCTTTGTTTAATGAACGAACCATACCCATGGACTGTCAGGCATGCCTACAGAATGTCAGCCACATGGGCCCAAGCATGCCTATAGAATGTCAGCCACATGGGCCTCAAGCACAGAATGTCAGCTCCTTGCAAAACTGACAGTCAGACAGACAGTCAGACAGACCCAGGGTTGTTTGAAAAAAATCATTGATTTATGATTTTATTTTATTTTTTTTTAAATATTTTTAATCGCTGATTTATATGAATTTAGCACAAATAATTGTTTACAAGCATCGAGATCAAAAAAGTTTTGCAAGTTTTTTAATACAAAAGCACAATATGTGCACACTTGTGTAGTTGTATTGTTGCCTGATAGTCAAATATTTTATGACATTGTGTATGTTTGAGCTATTCCCTTTCTGAATGTAGTGAAGCCAGTTCAAGCCACACAAACTTGTCTTCAAGGGGAAATATCTTTTTATGTCTGAAGCTCTGAGTTAAAGTCTGCTTAGAGCCTGTGCTAGTTGTTATCAATTCAGTATGTTGACTCAAGTGAGACAGTCTTGGTGACAATTGTTTAATAGTGTACCAGTTTCAGTCTGGTTGGAAACCCATTGAGTACACAGAGCCCTGGACAGGTGCTAATCCACCTGCAAACAATAATTATCACTGCTACAGCCACAGACACACAGCATGCTTTCCTTTCCAAGACAGATTATGCAACTACAGGGGGTGAGGCCTTGTGGACATTGCCTAATGTCTTTATATAAGCAAAAATCATGTACCCTCTGTTAAGACAAGTACCCAAATCAATTTGGATAGAACATGTTTGAAAAAGTTTATAAATATAAACATCTATATAAATGTCTATATTCCAGATTAAAAAAATCTGTTTTTTATCATGATTTTATTCAACCCTGGACACAGCCACCAACTACTTTATAGTATAGATAATATTTAACATGTCTATACTATTTAATTATAGTATAGATATATCTAACAAGATTGCCACCCAAAATGATAAGCTCCAGGACAAGGAAGCCATTGACTTATCGAAAGTCCTATAATATCACAATCATGTGTAGCCCACCATTATCAAATATTTTTCAGTTTTATTCTTAAGCATATTCACACAATCAGTAGATCATTTGTTCCATTCATTCATATTCACACAATCAGTAGATCATTTGTTCCATTCATTTATCATTTTTGTAAGAGAACAAATAGTTTCTCATATCCAACTTACACTGTTCTTTTAAAAGATTTACTAATGCTACTAGTTCTGCTACCCATTTTAACTGATTTAGCCTATCACGAATATGGTTCGTTGATGTCCTAATATGTAGCATGTGAATAAGTAATTTTTTTTCATAACGTCGAAAGAATTGACTTTAGTCGTTAGATCTGGTAAAGCTCAAAATAGTGGATATCCAAAACGGTAAACACTAAGGGGTCAAGACTGATCATGGGCGTGACCTCCATCCCCCAATCACATGACAAAGTTTTGAAATTTCACCAAGGGCAAAATTTGTGAGTTTTCAGCATTTCCATTTTCATGTCAATAAATTCTGCATGCAGAAATAAATACTTTAATAGCTGATTGATTTAACAAAAACTACATACAAAAGTTGCACAAACGAGCTAGCATGTTGTAGTGGATACTAGGTAGGTTAGAATTTTCACAAAAGGAATCTGAAATGAGATGGGGGAAAAATCGAATTGATGAGGCACCTTTAAGTTAGAAGAAAATATTTCCATCAACATGTTCGTAGTCATTGACTGTTTAAAAAAATTCTATTTCTTAATCTCCTCATCTGTTTAGCACTGTTCAGTGAAATTACTACAGTCATGATTCTGAAGAAAAAGTACGTTTATTTTCAATGGCATTTCCTTTTTAATAGTTTCATGTTTTAATAGTTTCATGTTATAGCAATGACGTTGTCTCTACGTCAGCCTGTTAATGATAAATTTGTGTTAGATTTAAATTAATATCCTGTTAGATTTTAATTACAGAAATATGATGTTTTGCTACTGTTTCTCTATTAGCTGACTTTAACATTAAGGTTTCATTCAATATAGATTCCATTTTCCAGCATTAAATATGTAATATTGGTATATATTACATACATTGTATTAACTTTAAGTACAAGAATGTTCACCAATGCTAGTAATTTACATAACAACCCTTAAAAACGTACAAATGCCAGAAATACCATTCAGAGGAAGCAAGGGTTAATGTTTCACATTCCCTTTCTGTCATTAGATTGTTTATCAATATCTTTATATAATCAGTAAAAAAATCAGACATTCTGTTCAGAATTCAGAGTAAACTACAGTGTAATGTGATGTTCAAATACTTATTTGTATAATTTCAGCGCATGGAATGGAGCGGTGGCGGTATGATGCTTTAAAGAGAAGTTACAGTAATCATGGCTACCGAGTTGTGTGTGATGGGGTCATCACTTAGACAACAGTGCTCCTGCCTAGTCACTTTTGTTCCCTGAATTTGCTGCATTAAGTCATCGATCACATCAGTGGGTGGCCTGCATAAGTGTCAGTGAAAGGAATTTTGGCACATTGTAACGAGGATTACTCAAGTTTCTTATTTTAGAGAACCTGGCTATTTCTTGAAAAGCATTCAGTTGGAAAAAAATATTCCAGACACATGCTGATTATAAATTGTGTTTTCTCCTTGATCTGACCTTTGACCTAGTGAGATTCTGACTTATATGAAGATATTCTGCACTCACAAGAATTAGCGTAAGGTCGTTACAATAATTATGTAGGGCATGTTAGTGGCAGTAGTTACTAACATAAGGTTTATCTATTCATCATTTTACTATTTAATGTTTGTTCTTGTCTATGTTTAAAATCATATTTTATGCATGTCTTGTACATGTAATTGGAGAAATTGAGATAATTGAAGTGGATGTTACGAAAACTTAAATAAAAATTGTGTGCTGACAGTTCCATACACTTTCCTGATTGTTTTTGAGAATCTTCAATTACAAGTACTGTTGATTTAAGGTAGCTAGGGGTGGCTAATGTGTTAGTTGATTTTTTTTCCTCATAACATGCTAGGAAATATTGAACTGAACATCAACACCACAAATAATCACCCAACACTAACATTGTATTTCGCCAATCCATCCTTTAATAAAACAGTCCTTTAAGTTTCCATAGTAACGACCGCGTGTGCTTCGATTTTCGAACCAGCTTTATTCGTTTTGCTGTGATCTACCTAACTAAATCATGTCCTTAAACCAGCAAATATCAATGCTAACGTAGTTTATTGAGCCTTTGAAGCTATGACGGAAACAGACAAGTAGATGTGACCTGGCAACCCTGCTGATAATGGGCCAATCAAAATAATCGTAAACACGCTGTGCTATGTGTTTCTCGGATGGCTTGTTTAACAAGGTTGCCATCCCAAACAACAAGTTCCTGATGGTAAGTGGACAAGGAAGCCATTGGCTTATTGAGAGTCCAAAAATTTTCTCATCTATGTGTAGCCCGCCCTTATCAAATATCTGTCAATTCTATTTTTAAACATATTCACACTACTAGCATTAACACAATCATGTGGCAGTTTGTTCCATTCATTTATCACCCTCTATGAGAAAGAGTACTTTCTCATTTCCAACCTACACTGCTCCTTAACTAATGCTGCTTTATGTCCTCTGGTTCTACTGCGTTCTTTCAGTTTGAAGAACATTCCTGTCAACATCCTCATAACCATTCACTATTTTAAACACTTCTCTTTGGTCTCCTGGTCTCTAGTGTTGTCAAACCACATTGTAATAAGCGACTTTCGTAACTAAGGTCTCTCAATTCTGGAATCATTTTAGTTGCTCTTCGTTGTATACTTTCTAGCTTGTCTATGTCCTTTTTATGATATGGTCTCCATGCTTGAATACAATATTCCAAATGTGGTCTAACTATTGCTTTGTACAGGGGCACAATTAGCTGTTTCTCCTTATACATGATAGTTCTCCTAATTAGCCATAGAATTTGATTTCCTTTCGAAGCAGCAATACCACATTGCTCTGAAACTTTCATGTCAGCACTAAATGTTACTCCAAAGTCCTTTTCTTGTGTGGTTCTACCTAGTACAGCATCCCCCATTTTATATTCTTCGTCCATGTTTCCATGTCCTATGTGTATACATTTACACTTCCCAAAATTTAATAACATTTGCCATTTTTCTGACCATTTAAGTAATTTATCTAGATCATCCTGTAAACTTTGTTTATCTGTATCATTAGTAACCTTTCTGAATACTTTTGTGTCATCTGCAAATTTCAGTTCTTTGCTAGATATGTCATCTTCCAAATCATTTATATATATATATATTAAAAACAGTATAGGGCCTAATACTGATCCCTGTGGTACCCCATTCAAACCAGATTTCCATTTTTAAATCTCACCATCTACTATTACTCTCTGTGTGTAAGCCACTTTTCTGTCCAGTTGATTGCATCATTACCTATGCCATGGGCTTTTAGTTTAAGTAACAATCTTTGATGTGGCACTTTATCGAAAGCTTTCTGAAAATCTAAGTAGACAACATCCACTGGTGACCCGTCATCTACTCACTTTGTAATTTCTTAAAAAAAACGAGATTAGTTAGACGTGACCTTGCTTTTAGGAACCCATGTTTAGTTCTATTTATTAATTTATGTTTTACGAGGAATTCCACCATGTGGTCCCTAATTAACGTTTTGAGTAATTTACATACAACTGATGTTAAACTCGCTGGTCTGTAATTTTCTGGCTTGTTCTTCGATCCCTTCTTCGATTCTTAAATAGCTGGCGTAATCTGATATCGTAGACGACAATACGTTACAAATACAAAGTCAAGGGCCATTGTGGCGGCAAATTAAGGGGACGTGCTGTTAGAAATGACTGTTATGTTTTGTCAGCAATATGTAAAACACCAGTGAAAAAATCACATTTCAAGCATGATACGCGTATCTATTGACATTTCTGTTATCACAACCAGGAAATGATGCTTAATTTACTTTTTTTGGCATATTGGCATATCGATGCGTCGTAAATGTAGACAGAATTACACAAATTTGAATTATGATTGGTGAAGGGTTTGTGTAAAAAACAATACATTGCCATTTTAGGCTGTCATTCAACTTTTTGCGAACTTATTCATGGTGGTGTGGCACACATAATTAGGTTATGTTAACCAGAATGTTCTGTAAAGTTATCAGTGACACTGTCATACTTTTATGTATCATTTATTTCTTTGAGGATTTTCTCAAAACAATATAATTTTGTGGCTATTTTTTCACATTTACAAAAATGTTTTATAAATCTTGTAAAATAACCAAATAAATGAAGCACTCAATATTTTATTAATCTGGTATATTATATAGTATTTCAACAACAATCTATGAAGAAATTGTAAATTTTTCTTAAAACTGAAACTACTGAATTCAAGACAAGCATATAATAGCCGCCCCAGCTACCCTAAGAAAGAATGTGTTTAGTAGCACGTGGCCCAAGACATGTTAATTAAAAAGGTTAGAAAACAGAATGGTTATCGGCAAAAAAGTTGTATGAAATATCATACATTATAACTGTTCTGGATTTCAACCAACTCCCAGCCAATTATTAGAGAGTTACCATATTTTTTATGAATAACTTTGTTTTCAACAGTCATTGAAATTAATTACTTTCCACTAATCCCTCAGACTTGATCCAAGATGATAACCGCCAACATTTCAACGATGGATACGCCAGATGGCAGCACAATAACTATTTATAACTCATTCGCTTATTTGACTCGCTAGACGGCAGCATAATATTTCTCACTCAAAAAGAAGTCCTCGTGGTGGTTTTGTTAGCAAAAGATTCAGTCATGTTTCTCATGTACTACATGGACGACAATGGAGATCGGGTGTACACATTTAACGTATGTATGAATGAAGAAGTGCCTATGCAGGTTCAGACACGTGTTGCCTCGTAATTAATTGTCACCGCGCTTAATCGTATGTCGGCTGGGCGATAATAGAACATGTTACTACATAATGGCCAGGTTCGATTTTTATATTCAAGTGAAGGCTTAATAATGGCGTAGCGATTGATTGACAACAAAGAGTAAAGAGTCTACACTATGGTGACCCTGGACTATAGCTATATACTGATATACTTTCACGGTGACGTAAAACTAGGCAAAGTTAATCACTGTACAATTTTTTTTATCTGGGTAGGCACCTCAACAAAATGCGCTGAAAGGCTCGTGCGGCGTGCCGAAAAATCGTGTCAGTTTATCTGCTCCGATTCTTGGCACCCGGGTTCTCCTTTTGTTTTACATCCTGTATTGTCGACTGTTTCCGTTCCTTTCTGTGACTTACAGCGGCAGATTGGACAACAGTAAGTTCCTTTTCATGATCGTCTATATTTGATAAAAATTGAACCAAAATTTAGATGAAATACATCGATTAGACGAGATAGGTGTATTTCTGGTGTAAGTTTAGCAGACAAAGCTATTTATGACTCCATCCATATGTTCGTGACTTCTTCTAGAGGTCTTAGTTAGTCTCAAGTGGTTTACTCCAAACAGCCCAAACTTGGGCTAACGCAGGAGTCTGTGTATGAAATATTTTCCCGCTACGCGAATGCACATGGGTGTTTTTGAGCTTCCCTAGTTTGTGAAATTGACCCGATTTTCAGTCTTGGAGTTGGAGAGCTAGATCAATTTAACCAAAATCATGACTTGTTTACATTTCTATGATTTTAATTCATTACAAATA
This sequence comes from Lamellibrachia satsuma, assembly GCA_033239005.1. Lineage (NCBI taxonomy): Eukaryota > Metazoa > Annelida > Polychaeta > Sabellida > Siboglinidae > Lamellibrachia > Lamellibrachia satsuma. Next base: position 8,191,059 of record BSQZ01000012.1, on the reverse strand, counting down.
ATATAAAACCAATATTAGTTTGATATTTGTTTTGCAAAATAAATTTTATTAATGATTATTAGTAATGGTACATATATATATATATATTTTTTATTTTGTATATCTATATTACTATGATATCAAGTAGTATATTTACATAATGCATATTGCATGTATTCTTTTGTCTAAAATAAAAGATTGATTGATATTGATTAAATGTGTTGGGCCTGGCTGTGCTAAGTTAGTAGAATAATTAAATTATTATGTCATTTTTCAGTGATTGAAAAAACTGCGCAAGAGATATTCTAAATCACTAGTTAATAATTAATTAATTGCTGTACTGAAACTGCAGTAAACTGTACATACAGGAAATTACAAAATGTCAGAATATATAATAAATTGTGTTATATTTATGCAATGACATTGTTTTTTTTACAAAAAAAAAACATTTAGCACTCTATATGGAACACCAACTAGTATTTATTTCTTCAATAATTATTTTACCATAGTCACCATGCAAGACTATTTTTGTGTTCTTTGGCAGGGAAAGAAAGCCCAGGCTCTTCCAAAATTACACAAATATCTTCATAATCATGGAAGTTGTGGCTTTTTATTGAAATGTATTGGTCTGTTGAGATAGCAAGCATGCTGATTAGCCATTGTTGATTTATTAATGATAAATGATTAATGTATATTTATGACCCTATTTAATGTGTTTTGAAATTATACAAATATCTTCATAATGATGGAAGTTTGGCATAAAAAAGGTGTTGACTTGTTGCATTTGCACATTAATTAGCCAATATTTATTTATTAATTACATCAATAGAGTTATGAAATGACTGTGTGATGTATATTTTATGACCCTGTTTAATGAATTTGTAAACCCTGAACAAATTATACAGATGTCTTCATAATCATGGAAGTTATGGCCTTTTATCAAAAGGTGTCGGCCTGTTGAGTTTACGCATTAATTAGCCAATATATTGACTTATTAATTACATCAGTTGAGTTATGAAATGAGTGTGTGATGTATATTTATGACCCTGGTTAATGAGTTTGCAAACCCTGAACAAATTATAAAAAAATCTTCATAATCATGTAAGTTATGGACATGTCATGTGTCGGTCAGTTGACTTCACGCACTAATTAGCCAATATTGCCAATGCTCTATCATGATATCTAATTTTTCTTTCAAGTGCCTAATCTGGGGTTTTCTGACTGTTGTTGTTGTATAGGCGCACGCTCTGTGTAAGAGCATGCTCGGCAGAAACGTATGCATTTTCATGAAACGTGAAACCTTACAAACACTCCATAAACAGAGCAATAAACACGTATTTCATGTCTGTATGCATTCTTATATGATATGTATATCACTAAAGTTGCCTGACAATAACCTTGTAAAAGTGTGAAAATATTACATTTTTGTCAGAACGCATGTGCTTGTCAAAATTTTTATTTAACCGTTAAGTTATTAGAAAGCCCAAATCCGGTGGGCTTTGTGTGTATTTCGTCGGATATGCTTCTAGTTTGTTTTGAATTTTTCATGCTTTTATACACTCTTACAAAACCATGGTTGTGTCTTGTACAATTGTAGGATGTACCAGTCACTGTGTGGATTGCTCATTTTCATTTTATAAGAGGGAAAACAAAGAGAATGCGATCAGATGTAAACATTGCCAAATGATCGTGTTTGTGGACAGAATTTCAACTCTGAACCGCTATTAACGGTTAATATTACCAGTGGATATATTCCATTCATGACTGTTGGCAGCTGTTATATAAAATTATAGCAGAATGAAAGACGAAAAGGGAAATGCTTGTAATCTCTGAACCTTGTAACCATAGCCGGTCTGCAAAGCTGGCCTTGCCCTGAGTCCACACCCCCACCCCCACTGTTGCTGTCATTGACCCCATTCATGGGTAATAAATTAATGTTGTTTTCTTTTTTACAAATTTTAAACCGTTTATTTTCTGGCTTGATGATCACATAATGCCGAACATTTAACCGGGTCAGAGACTGGGTCGTTCTACCAGCTGTTTTTAACAAAATACAGATCTGGTAACTTACCAAAACCATCACTGTGCTCTTGTTTCTTATTGTAACATTCCCTCGCACTGGGATCTAAAACATTGGCGTATTTAGCCCAGTAGTCTTTCATGTTTGCTTGAGCATCGCAAGGTATTTGTTAGAGAAAGCTCAGCTGGTTTGCGGCTTTTGCCAGCCAACGTAGCCGTACTCCGCATGTGCGAAAATAACCTATAGTAGACTATAGAGTATAGTATAATAAATAATAGTGATGCTGGTGCTCATTAGGCGACGCTAGTAGTGCTGTAATCGGCAAAACCAATTCATGTACCCACAGAGACCCATTTATAGGGGTGCGGTCCACAGCAGCTGACATAGACCACCTATAATAAAAGTATGTATATACCTGTAAAGCTGAATAAACATACTTTAGTCCGATATACGTCATGTTTTATTTCCTTAAGTGAAAGTATTTTTAATTCAAGGTGAAAATTTCATGATTCTAGCAAATTCGGGATTCACAAAAAACAATTGTGTGTCTTTCATTGATCATTTATTAACATTACTAGACAATATTTGGGCTTGGTCAGCTCCGGCTAGTAACATACATCTCTCCTAAAAATTGACACCCCCACGTGCTACAATGTCAACAATTCTGCATTTTATTGATATATATATATATATATAATAATTCGTCGTGTTGTCACAGTGAGAATTTCAAATTAGCTTGTTTAATTGATTAATTACACACGTGTATCTACATAAACACAGTCCTTTGATCTATGCAATCTGATATATGACCTGGTGGCAACGTTCTGAAGACAAATTGTTTGGTTGTACTCAACAATGTATACCTTATTTTTGTGAATCGTAAAATACCTAAACTGTTTTACTAGTAGATCTTCTAACTCAAATTTGTTGCAATGGTACATAATGTTATATAAATGGTCAAATGTCTCCAGCAGTTGTTTACTTGTTGTTGATCTACTTAGCATTACTTATATAGGCACCTTGTAAACAATACATAATTTCCATTATAATATATTACTTAGTGTTCAGTAAATACTATATATATAATACTTAGGATTACAACTATTGTATATATCAAAGGTCTTTTATTACATAAATGTGCATCACACACTGTGTGTATACATTTTGTTTCCTACGTAACCATCATGTGGTGCCGTGTCCTCTCGGAAGGTCAGCTATCAAGGACCGCTACTCACATCTGCCATTCTGACCCGATTTTCATACTTCACGTTCTCCATCCATGCCTTGCAGTTGTCTCTCCAAGTGGCTGTTGGTCTTCGCCTGCCTCCTAGTCTTACCATCAACCATTCTCTCCAATATTTCCCTTTAAATTCCTTCTTGTCTGACGATGTGATCAAAACCACTTCAGTTACAGCTATCCTCACAGTGACAACATAACGGCACACTTTTTTGATGAAAATAGGCCAAAAATTTGTTTTGAAAACATGGATGGGAATGTCTTTAAAATGCTCTTGCATGAAAACTGATTAACATACAACTATAAAACTGATGCCATGATGTATCTTAATAATATTACTTTCCAATGATGTATAACTCTTTGGAATAACTTAATTTTCTAAAAATGGTCCCGCATAGCTATAAATAATACGAAGTGGCTAATGTTCCGGACCCATAAGCAAAACTGTGCATTTATTACCTTACCTTAAGATACCTTAAGATGGTTCTGATCGCAGGATTTTTGTGACTGCACATTTATCAGATCTTCACCATCCTCTATTAATACTTTAAGAGTTCCAGTGCCAATTTTCAGAGCCTAAAGGTGCTTCAAAATTATATAAAATTGCTGGTTGGAGCAGAATTGGTCCAGACGGTTTTTTTATGGATTTTCTGTACGACTGATTCACGGAGGAAACTCCAAGGCTCAGTAACTCTGAGAGGGAAAGCATTTTTTCTTATATTTGATCTTTGAATAAACAGCTTTAACATATGACCTCTATTCCCTGTCCTGAAAGATGCTTCATCCCATTTTAAAAGTTTGGGTGGGGATTCAATGTGGTATAAATTCTGCATAATTTAAAAAACTTCAATCGTATCTCCTTGTAAACATTTACAAGCTAATCAGGGTAGTTTTTTTTAGCAAGTTTAGCCTTTTTGTATAAGTTAGGTTACTCATACCTGGTACTTCTTTGGTTGCTCTTCTTTGGACGTTTTCTATTGCAGTAATGTGTTTTTTTAAGGGTACCATACTGATATGGTTTCTAATGATCCTTGCATTTACACAGAATACTAGTAAGGCTTACTGGGCGATAGTTACTTGCTAATACCTTATTTAATATTTTATAAATTGTTGAAATTTTCCCTTCTTTCCAATCATTCGGAATACTACCTGTTTTTGTCGACATTTCAGATATTGTATGTAATGGGTGACAGATCGAAGTTCCACCAGTAGCCTGACTCCTATCTCATCGGGACTAGGTTTTTGAATACCACTAGTATTTTACTTTCAGTTATTGTTAACTCTTCCATCATTGTTTTAGTCTTTGGGTATAGTTGGTATTTCACCCGGTTCTTTAGTTGTAAATACGCTAGCGAAATAGGTTGCAAGAATATTTGCTTTTTCCCAATCATTCTGTTGTTGTTTGGGATTTATTGGATCTACATTTAATTTTCCAATTCCTGGTTTGATTGTAGTTTTGGATTAATAGTATTGCCAGGTTTTTGGGTTCATTTTTATTTGGTTTGCTGGGTCTCTTTCAAACTCCTTTCAAAGGTTTCGTGTTAAGGCTCTGACTTTGTTTCTAATTTTGCAATACTCTAGATAATTATTCCCTCTTGTTTCAAAGTATCTTGTCCATAATCTATTTTTACATCTACTCAGTGTTTTAATTTTTGCATTCAGGGGGAAATTTCCTTTCCTGTGGTTACAAATTTCTTTTTGTGGTATGTATTTTTCTTCTTATAAATTTAATTCTGTCTTAATCATTTCCTATTGTCTATTTACATTAGTTAGAATCAATAAATTTGGTTTTCCAATCTATATTTGAAAACCCAATCCTCATACCATCAAAATCTGCCTTTTCATAAAACTTCTTCTTTTAGTGTAATTACTTAGTTTGATTGTACAAAAACTTTTGAATGCTAGTATAGAATGATCGCATCTTCCTAAGGGGCTGACGTATTCTACATAGCCTATGATGTCATCATCATTTGATAGAATTAAATTTAAAATATTTGGGTTATTTGAGCCTCTGCCTCTGGTTGGGTCTGTCACATGTTGAGACATAAATGCATCTTTTATACATTCTACAATTAAAAACGTAGGTTGTGAGGGTTTTAGACTTACCTAGGTATTTGTCAATTTTTACAATTTATGTCTGGAAGGTTGAAATCTCCTACAGTTATAATGTGTGAATATTTTAACTGTGATGTTGTTTTAATCATATAAGTTCTCCATTATTATGATCTGACCCAGCATCACTTCTGTATATACATCCAAATAGGAGCTTTGTTCTATTAATAAGTTTTAATTCTACAATTAGACATTGCTTGAATGATGTAACCAGATTGACTTTTTCTGCTGGTACTGAGTTTTCGATATATATATGGTGGGGTGGTCACATGGTCGGTGACCGGTAGCGAATTGGCCCCACCTTTGTAGTTATTCCAGTTAGAGCTAGTGTATTTTTAAGCAGGTAGTTGTATTCATAGACTGCGTGATAGCATGTAGGGCATTATGCTATTTGGTTTAAGGGTGTTCCATAACAATAGTAATGCCATTGTTTCTTTTATTTGTTCTAGGAATACTGCTACTGCTTTGTGGTGAAATTTGGGCTCTATTGAACCCGACGTCCAGGAGGCTCGCATGGGGCGTAGTCAGCCTGGCGTTGGGTTGTGGAGCCCACATTTCTTTGTTTTACATTTCTTTGAAAAGTGGGCTTACCCTTAATCCCCACAATAAACGTCATTCATTTGGCCTTTTCATATCTCTATATCTGTGTTGTGTTGTTGATTGCATAAATGGGAGTATGCAACATTGGCACAGCCAATGTTGCATATAGGTTTTTATGCGAGCAACACCACATACAATTAATGATTGGTCCATTGCTAATTTATTCTATTATGCTAATCCAGCAGAGCTGGGTGACGCGCTCTGTGACCCACTTTGCTGCCTCCATATTTTGAACCAATCAGCGCGCACCAGCTGCGCGACGCTACAGATTTCAAACTTGGACTAGCCACTTCGTTTTGTGAAAGCATACGAAGTGGATGCGCTTTGAAAATTTGTCCCACCCTCCTCCCCATCTTTCTCCCTGTGGTATGTTTACTTGTTAGCAGCAATTGTACATCTTTGGTGGAAGTGGGGTGTTCATGTCTCAAAGCTTTCCCATTTTTTGATTGCGATAGTGGACATGGGAGTTTTGGCTTTCCCAGAAATGTTCACGGGTTTTAACGCTGGGACGCAGCTCGCTTCCCTTCCACCTTGGATTTTAGAACTGTTCGTGTAGCGAATTGGCCCCACCTTTGTAGTTATTCCAGTTAGAGCTAGTGTATTTTTAAGCAGGTAGTTGTATTCATAGACTGCGTGATAGCATGTAGGGCATTATGCTATTTGGTTTAAGGGTGTTCCATAACAATAGTAATGCCATTGTTTCTTTTATTTGTTCTAGGAATACTGCTACTGCTTTGTGGTGAAATGTGGGCTCTATTGAACCCGACGTCCAGGAGGCTCGCATGGGCGTAGTCAGCCTGGCGTTGGGTTGTGGAGCCCACATTTCTTTGTTTTACATTTCTTTGAAAAGTGGGCTTACCCTTAATCCCCACAATAAACGTCATTCATTTGGCCTTTTCATATCTCTATATCTGTGTTGTGTTGTTGATTGCATAAATATATATATATATATATATATATATATATATATATATATATATATATATATATATATATATATATTTAGGTTTTATCTCATTAATCGCTATTATGTTTGGTATTAAATTTCTGATTCTCTATTCAAGTTTATCCCTAAGTTGGTCAGCATTTGTATAAAAACACTGAATGCCACTTATTTCTGTTTGTACAGGATATGGTTTGTTGTTGGTTGCTTTAACTGTTCTGGTTGACTGGGTGTTTAATGGCTTTTTCTGATCTTCTTTACTTTCCGGTCCCAAGGTGGCCCTCGCACCTGAACAGGTAGTTTCTCGACCTGTCTGCTGCTTCCTGCCATTTTTTATTCTTCATAAATTTTTTAGATTCTTCTCCCTCCTGTTTGGTTTTGTCGTGATCAATCTTTATGTTGTTAAATTTCTGACTTTCTTTGAGGTGGAAGAATTTCCTGAGACCACGTTTCCAACCCACTCACTGTCATTTGTTACGCCCTGCCATATGCCTACCTACCTTTAATAGATTTAAATTACCTACCATGGTGTGCATGCAGTCAAGACAGTGCCGGGAAAAGTAAATAGAGACAGTTGTAAGGGGTGAACCAAGACGACCCTGGGTTTAGGCCAGGTTAGTAAACAGTGTTTTATACGTAGTGCTGATCTGATTAATTGTCCAAGTCTAAATAACTTATTGAATCTCATTTATTTACTGAATCTACTTTATTGATCTAATTTATTTACTAAATCTACATAGTTAATTTAATGGTATAGCAACATTCCCGAGTCTAATTTCTTCATTGAATCAGATGTTTTACTGGTCTGAATGGTAATACTGAATCTAAGTGATAGGCTGAGCCTGAATAGGTGGATCGTTTCCTTTGTTTACATGAAGAAATGGTGGAAGATTGAATTTATACTTGAAGATGGATAATCTGTCCCATTTACATTATTTCTTAACAGTTTACTGGATAAGCTTTTACAGTATTTAGTAATTAGTAGTGAGAACTATGATGCTTGAAAAATGTTAAAAATTTTCTCAGATTCTCTATATTGTGGAGGGTTGCTACGTACACGTATTGGTATTTATGCACTGCATCCGGAAATATTGTGTTCTGTTGGTGAGTGCAGCATATAATGTGCGCATGCAGACAGTCAACAAATCATTAATAAACCAGGTGTTAAACACCGGAATATTATCTGATATGGTCAAAATTAACAAAGTAATGATACATCATTTGAAAAGTATAGCTGGGTCTCTTCTTCCAACGATCTCAAAAGTATTTCAGACATCTAGTTTAGACAGGCAGTTATCTTCATACTTCGATGATTGACGAGTATGGTTTTTTACATAACTGTGCTTAAATGTATATAGTTAGTGTTGCAATGTTTTTAGTGCTGGGCCGGTACTAGCATAGCTGATTCATACATTGTCTGGCAGTGACAGAACTTTAGCTGCTGCTAGTTTTTACCAGCAGGTTCTCGTTGTGCATGCTCACATGAAGTGCAGGAACAACAGCCATTTTGCACTGTGACCAGGTCTGGACCTATAGCAACAGCCTAAATAATATTAATAATAACATAATCAAATTAATATGGATTGTATAATAGTTTTTTCGAGGTTTAGTCAACATGCTGTCAGATTTAACTGTTATTTCACCTCAGCAATTTTGTCGTTCTTTTGTTTTGTAGAAAACGTCGCCGTCTAACCAGCCGACGAATTCAGCTCATCCCGCCAAATTCTCTCCAGATGACAAATACTCTCGCGAGAGAGTTATGCTGAAGAAACGATTTGGACTTTTGCCAACACAGCGTCCGAAACCAGTCTTATAGAAGAAAAATTTATGGCAGAAATACGCTACAACAAGACCATAGAAAGAACATCAGGAGTTGAGGACATGGACAAGACAGCAAACACATCTGAGACACTACCAGAGAAATCACCTCACAGTGCAGATGTTCTCCCAGCTTATGACATCACTTTTGACTTGACTATTGCTGTTATATTTTGGGATGAACTGTCAAGACATTTGATGAAGCTTTGCTGTTTATCAGCATTGAAATAATCTATGTTTGACATCAACACACGAAAGCTGTAATTTCATCGATGTGGAGATATTGCAGTGTTATAGCAGTGATGACTATTGGCATACACATTTTAAGATTTCAGTAAAATTTTCTGAATTTTTATTTGGCGAGACAAATATTCAAACATTTCACTTTAACATGATTATTTTATAACAATAAAATTAAAACATACATATTGCTGAGTTGCATTTATTTGTAGCTTGATCTAATAAATGAATAACACACCTATTTCAATATGTATGGCAGTGTAATGGCACTTTAATCGAGTGAATTTACATTTATACATATATGTATATCACAGATGAATAGCTGTATATGGACAATTTGATATGCTGAACAACAACAATTATGAATAGACACTAACAACAAGGTGTGGTTATCTACATTTTGTGCACAGTAAAAAATAAACCTCCGTTCATGAAGAAGAACATAAATGAAACATTCTGTGGTGACTTGCATAGTTGTACTGAAAACGAATCTTTGATTGAGTGGACTAAAACATCAAAGCTTTACAAGTAAAAAAATTACTGCCTAATTTGACTACCCTTTGAAACCTCCCATGCATATTCCATTCACACTTTAAATGAATTCTTATTCACAGCTAAATGTATTGGTAATCAGAAACTCAAACACTTCTTATTTGTTGCAATGTATGGGGGACATTGTTTGATTCAACAAAAGTTACAAATTGGTGTCATTTTGAACAGATCACTCACTACTACACGTTTTGGCAGTTGTAGTAATTTAACTTTATAAAAGAAACTTGGAACATTTTCACGAATACTCTTGTTTTTTATACAGTAGGTTATGTTTTGGTAACTGACATCTCTGAGGTGCTGCACCTGTGAATTGTTGAGTAGGCGAGACATCAATGATATCCTTCACTCGGGCCAGGTCTAAGCAGTGAAATGGAGGTTGATCACCTTCAGTGTTGCCACAAATAATGCTGACCAATATTTGCAAGCATAATTATGATGACAGGAAGGTATCTAAAAATAAATTAATTGTACACCTCTGTACATGAGCTGTGTTAACTAAATACTGACTTTCACACAAATACTGTGTGTGCATGCGTGTCTGTATTTCTTGAACAAGCTAAGCCTTCCATAACCATGGTATCTAAGCAACGAATGTCAGTTATTGCATTTTTTCTTTGACTAGGGTATTCTGACTGAAGAGGTTGGTAGGTTGTACATATATAAATACCAAGTGTGTACATCTGACCAAATACCTGCCTACCCTAGAACGTCTCACAATGCAAACATGAAACCCCCTAAAATATCTTTAAAATTCAGTTGTCCTCAACTTCCAGCTTGCACAATAAAAAGTTTTCAAACCTGACAACAACAACATTTGTATAACGACTCAGGTTTATTGTGAAGACATGTAATTTTGGTACAATATTCAGACAAAATATCCCATTAGTTTTACTCCAAAATCTACCATGGGTGTTTGACAACTGTGGGCTAACATTAAGTGTCAAGGTGGCACTAGTTCTATTTCGACATTTGTGGTGATACAGACGGGACAGACAGGACAGTTCATGACAGTCTGAGACAGACTGGAGCTGGCTAGAAGGCAATGTCAGGACACGCAAGATTTACTGGTGTCTGTTGGTCTCGTCTCGTCTTCCTGCATGCTCCAGCAGTCAGCCGTGTCTGAACCTGCAGCAAACAACAGATGTCAGTAGTCAACAGACCTATTTGTCTGTCCGTGGAAGAATCTGGAGTGATACAACTATAATTCATACAGTAGTAATTAGTGGTGACTGTCAGAGATATTTTTACTATTGCTCTGATATTGTAATAGCTGTATGACTACTGCAGTACTGTTGCGATGGTTTCATAACTATCACAGTAATAATTGTGATCATATGAAATGGCGAATAGCCATGAAAATAGTCCCAAGCCATTATTGATGGGCAGTGCTATCATGTAGCCCTGGAGGTAATTGATTAAACATGTTGAATCTGTGAATGACGCTGCTCTCATCAACAATTGCCAATGTTAGGTCGTTATATAAATAAAATTATCCAACAGTAAAAAAACCATGTTTATTTATATTATTAAAATGACACAAGTAGCACTGCTGAATTAACAACTACAGTGTACTGTTACAATCAATAGTTTAGTGTACTATCAACGATAACTATTTATAGTTTAATTTGTTATTGCATCATGACGTCGACTACTGCGATGAGTCAATAGTTTGTGAATTGCTACAACTCTGGTAGTAACTGAAATTAGAAAGTATTCATTTGTGGTATACGGCAAGAGAATGGACAAATAGTTTGTTGTATTTGCGGTCACGACATGTCACGTCTCCACCTGTGAGCACTGCAGGGGGAGAGACCGGAGCGACCCAGAGAGACCCAAAGAGATCGGAGCGACACAGAGAGCCTGTCCCGGCTGTTCTGTGTGTCCCAGAAATCTCCAAATAAATGGCCATTTATTCCTCCGGAAAGGACAAATATAATAGACACAATTACTACGTCATATGTCTGGGTTGGTAGTTTCTTCTAGCACACAGGATTTTATCATAAGAAAGGAGAGAATTAATTTGACGAGGAAATCACACAATTTAAAGTGTATAAAGTTTTGGTGTTGAGGATACGGTGAACTAGTGGCTTGATCAGTTGTTGAAAAAACAGTGCAGGAAATAATTAGATTTACCAACAGATTTTTAAACCAAAATCTATAAGAAGCAAATAAAAAAATGCCATTATGAACAATTAGTACTATATGTATTTGTTAATTTTAGTCGGTTTGCTGAAATATGTAAAAATTATGTACACGTGTATTTAGTGATAAGTATTTAATTACAACCACATCACTCATACTCACCCGCATTTCGTAAGTACATTGTATCAAATTGTGACATGTATTCCTGGTAATTCTGCCTCTCTCGACCCTACAGAAAGATCACAAATAGCATACGTTACTATGAAGCATTAAAACTAATGAAATAGTACAGGTTGGCTGAGATCCAAGATCTTGTGTAATATTTGTTGTTTGTATTGTTCTGTTGTGATGGGGTCATGTCAGGGTCAACAGTGATGGAGAATTTGAAAGTGTTAAATTATGATGCCCTTAAAATATGATGCTTTTAAAAATTGCTAATAATTTTAACTACAAATAATATTAATAAAACTCCTTTCGCGCCTAAATTCTCATATACCAAGTTCAGAGGTGCATCAAAACAAAAGGTTAGTCCATCTCAAAATTGGTAAGCAATTTTAAAGTTGTCAACAGATGGATTGATACATGAGGGAGATAAGGAGGGAAAGCAATGTTAAAGTTGTCAACATATGGGTTGATACATCAGGGAGATAAGGAGGGAAAGCAATGTTAAAGTTGTCAACATATGGGTTGATACATCAGGGAGATAAGGAGGGAAAGCAATGTTAAAGTTGTCAACATATGGATTGATACGTCAGGGAGATAAGGAGGGAAAGCAATGTTAAATTTATCAACATATGGATTGATACTTCAGGGAGATAAGGAGGGAAAGCAACGTTAAAGTTGTCAACATATGGATTGATACTTCAGGGAGATAAGGAGGGAAAGCAACGTTAAAGTTGTCAACAGATGGACTGATACTTCAGGAAGATAAGGAGGGAAAGCAATGTTAAAGTTGTCAACATATGGGTTGATATTTCATGGAGATAAGGAGGGAAAGCAATGTTAAAGTTGTCAACATATGGATTGATACTTCAGGGAGATAAGGAGGGAAAGCAATGTTAAAGTTGTCAACATATGGATTGATACTTCAGGGAGATAAGGAGGGAAAGCAATGTTAAAGTTGTCAACAGATGGATTGATACTTCAGGGAGATAAGGAGGGAAAGCAATGTTAAAGTTGTCAACAGATGGATTGATACTTCAGGGAGATAAGGAGGGAAAGCAATGTTAAAGTTGTCAACAGATGGATTGATACTTCAGGGAGATAAGGAGGGAAAGCAATGTTAAAGTTGTCAACATATGGGTTGATATTTCATGGAGATAATGAGGGAAAGCAATGTTAAAGTTGTCAACATATGGATTGATACTTCAGGGAGATAAGGAGGGAAAGCAATGTTAAAGTTGTCAACATATGGGTTGATATTTCATGGAGATAATGAGGGAAAGCAATGTTAAAGTTGTCAACATATGGATTGATACTTCAGGGAGATAAGGAGGGAAAGCAATGCTAAAGTTGTCAACAGATGGATTGATATTTCAGGGAGATAAGGAGGGAAAGCAATGTTAAAGTTGTCAACATATGGGTTGATATTTCATGGAGATAAAGAGGAAAAGCAATGTTAAAGTTGTCAACATATGGATTGATACTTCGGGGAGATAAGGAGGAAAAGCAATGTTAAAGTTGTCAACATATGGATTGATACTTCGGGGAGATAAGGAGGGAAAGCAATGTTAAAGTTGTCAACATATGGATTGATACTTCAGGGAGATAAGGAGGGAAAGCAATGTTAAAGTTGTCAACATATGGATAGATACTTCAGGGAGATAAGGAGGGAAAGCAATGTTAAAGTTGTCAACAGATGGATTGATACTTCAGGGAGATAAGGAGGGAAAGCAATGTTAAAGTTGTCAACATATGGGTTGATATTTCATGGAGATAATGAGGGAAAGCAATGTTAAAGTTGTCAACATATGGATTGATACTTCAGGGAGATAAGGAGGGAAAGCAATGTTAAAGTTGTCAACATATGGGTTGATATTTCATGGAGATAATGAGGGAAAGCAATGTTAAAGTTGTCAACATATGGATTGATACTTCAGGGAGATAAGGAGGGAAAGCAATGTTAAAGTTGTCAACAGATGGATTGATATTTCAGGGAGATAATGAGGGAAAGCAATGTTAAAGTTGTCAACATATGGATTGATACTTCAGGGAGATAAGGAGGGAAAGCAATGTTAAAGTTGTCAACATATGGGTTGATATTTCATGGAGATAAAGAGGGAAAGCAATGTTAAAGTTGTCAACATATGGATTGATACGTCAGGGAGATAAGGAGGGAAAGCAATGTTAGAGTTGTCAACAGATGGACTGATACTTCAGGAAGATAAGGAGGGAAAGCAATGTTAAGGTTGTCATCAGATGGATTGATATGTCAGGGAGATAAGGAGGGAAAGCAATGTTAAAGTTGTCAACAGATGGATTGATACTTCAGGGAGATAAGGAGGGAAAGCAATGTTAAAGTTGTCAACAGATGGATTGATACTTCAGGGAGATAAGGAGGGAAAGCAATGTTAAAGTTGTCAACATATGGATTGATACTTCAGGGAGATAAGGAGGGAAAGCAATGTTAAAGTTGTCAACAGATGGACTGATACTTCAGGAAGATAAGGAGGGAAAGCAATGTTAAAGTTGTCAACATATGGGTTGATATTTCATGGAGATAAAGAGGGAAAGCAATGTTAAAGTTGTCAACATATGGATTGATACTTCAGGGAGATAAGGAGGGAAAGCAATGTTAAAGTTGTCAACAGATGGATTGATACTTCAGGGAGATAAGGAGGGAAAGCAATGTTAAAGTTGTCAACAGATGGATTGATACTTCAGGGAGATAAGGAGGGAAAGCAATGTTAAAGTTGTCAACAGATGGATTGATACTTCAGGGAGATAAGGAGGGAAAGCAATGTTAAAGTTGTCAACATATGGGTTGATATTTCATGGAGATAAAGAGGAAAAGCAATGTTAAAGTTGTCAACATATGGATTGATACTTCAGGGAGATAAGGAGGGAAAGCAATGTTAAAGTTGTCAACATATGGGTTGATATTTCATGGAGATAATGAGGGAAAGCAATGTTAAAGTTGTCAACATATGGATTGATACTTCAGGGAGATAAGGAGGGAAAGCAATGTTAAAGTTGTCAACAGATGGATTGATATTTCAGGGAGATAATGAGGGAAAGCAATGTTAAAGTTGTCAACATATGGATTGATACTTCAGGGAGATAAGGAGGGAAAGCAATGTTAAAGTTGTCAACATATGGGTTGATATTTCATGGAGATAAAGAGGGAAAGCAATGTTAAAGTTGTCAACATATGGATTGATACTTCAGGGAGATAAGGAGGGAAAGCAATGTTAAAGTTGTCAACAGATGGATTGATACTTCAGGGAGATAAGGAGGGAAAGCAATGTTAAAGTTGTCAACATATGGATTGATACTTCAGGGAGATAAGGAGGGAAAGCAATGTTAAAGTTGTCAACATATGGGTTGATATTTCATGGAGATAATGAGGGAAAGCAATGTTAAAGTTGTCAACGTATGGATTGATACTTCAGGGAGATAAGGAGGGAAAGCAATGTTAAAGTTGTCAACATATGGGTTGATATTTCATGGAGATAATGAGGGAAAGCAATGTTAAAGTTGTCAACATATGGATTGATACTTCAGGGAGATAAGGAGGGAAAGCAATGTTAAAGTTGTCAACATATGGGTTGATATTTCATGGAGATAAAGAGGGAAAGCAATGTTAAAGTTGTCAACATATGGATTGATACGTCAGGGAGATAAGGAGGGAAAGCAATGTTAGAGTTGTCAACAGATGGACTGACACTTCAGGAAGATAAGGAGGGAAAGCAATGTTAAGGTTGTCATCAGATGGATTGATATGTCAGGGAGATAAGGAGGGAAAGCAATGTTAAAGTTGTCAACAGATGGATTGATACTTCAGGGAGATAAGGAGGGAAAGCAATGTTAAAGTTGTCAACAGATGGATTGATACGTCAGTGAGATAAGGAGGGAAAGCAATGTTAAAGTTGTCAACCGATGGATGGATTCATCAGGGAGATAAGGAGGGAAAGCAATGTTAAATTTATCAACAGATGGATGGATTCATCAGGGAGATAAGGAGGGAAAGCAATGTTAAAGTTGTCAACATATGGATTGATACGTCAGGGAGATAAGGAGGGAAAGCAATGTTAAAGTTGTCAACAGATGGATTGATACGTCAGGGAGATAAGGAGGGAAAGCAATGTTAAAGTTGTCAACCGATGGATGGATTCATCAGGGAGATAAGGAGGGAAAGCAATGTTAAAGTTGTCAACAGATGGATGGATACGTCAGTGAGATAAGGAGGGAAAGCAATGTTAAATTTATCAACAGATGGATGGATTCATCAGGGAGATAAGGAGGGAAAGCACACTTAAAGAGTATTCAGATGATGATGAAATTGTATCATATTTCCTCCTGCTCACCTAACATCAACAGAGAGTGAATTCCAAAGAAATACAGAATTATTTATGAATGACAGGAGAATATTGCTGTGCTATATACAATGCCACATTCTCATTAGGATACTACCTTTCCACTGTTGAGTTCTGATATTGCAGAGAGAATCTGATTGCGAGACGTCTCCTGTGAAATACCAATCTCTTGCAGATCATTCTCGGTGAGAGTCAAGAATGCTTCCATGTCCACCTGCAGTCAGACAAACAGGACAGTGGTCACAACTGGTCTGAACAGACAATGACAGAGACAATATGGGACATTTTTATCATGTTGCAGCCATATATGGCGTATATACAATAACAGTGCAGCATGGATGGGTCAGAAGAACCAGCTGTACACACAGCAACAGTGCAGCATGGATGGGTCAGAAGAACCAGCTGTATACACAGCAACAGTGCAGTATGGATGTGTCAGAAGAACCAGCTGTATATACAGCAACAGTGCAGCATGGATGGCTCAGAAGAACCAGCTGTATATACAGCAACAGTGCAGCATGGATGGCTCAGAAGAACCAGCTGTACACACAGCAACAGTGCAGTATGGATGGGTCAGAAGAACTAGCTGTATATACAGCAACAGTGTAGCATGGATGGGTCAGAAGAACCAGCTGTATATACAGCAACAGTGTAGCATGGATGGCTCAGAAGAACCAGTTGTATACACAGCAGCAGTGCAGCATGAATGGGTCAGAAGAACCAGTTGTACACATAGCAACAGTGTAGCATGGATGGGTCAGAAGAACCAGCTGTATATACAGCAACAGCGCAGCATGGATGGCTCAGAAGAACCAGCTGTACACACAGCAACAGTGCAGTATGGATGGGTCAGAAGAACTAGCTGTATATACAGCAACAGTGTAGCATGGATGGGTCAGAAGAACCAGCTGTATATACAGCAACAGTGCAGCATGGATGGGTCAGAAGAACCAGCTGTATATACAGCAACAGTGCAGCATGGATGGCTCAGAAGAACCAGCTGTACACACAGCAACAGTGCAGCATGGATGGGTCAGAAGAACCAGCTGTATATACAGCAACAGTGTAGCATGGATGGGTCAGAAGAACCAGCTGTATATACAGCAACAGTGTAGCATGGATGGCTCAGAAGAACCAGTTGTATACACAGCAACAGTGCAGCATGAATGGGTCAGAAGAACCAGTTGTACACACAGCAACAGTGTAGCATGGATGGGTCAGAAGAACCAGCTGTACACACAGCAACAGTGCAGCATGGATGGGTCAGAAGAACCAGATGTACACACAGCAACAGTGTAGCATGGATGGGTCAGAAGAACCAGTTGTACACACAGCAACAGTGTAGCATGGATGGGTCAGAAGAACCAGCTGTACACACAGCAACAGTGCAGCATGGATGGGTCAGAAGAACCAGCTGTACACACAGCAACAGTGCAGCATGGATGGGTCAGAAGAACCAGCTGTATATACAGCAACAGTGCAGCATGGATGGGTCAGAAGAACCAGTTGTATATACAGCAACAGTGCAGCATGGATGGGTCAGAAGAACCAGCTGTATACAAAGCAACAGTGCAGCATGGATGGGTCAGAAGAACCAGCTGTATATACAGCAACAGTGCAGCATGGATTGGTCAGAAGAACCAGCTGTATATACAGCAACAGTGCAGCATGGATGGGTCAGAAGAACCAGCTGTATACAAAGCAACAGTGCAGCATGGATGGGTCAGAAGAACCAGTTGTATATACAGCAACAGTGCAGCATGGATGGGTCAGAAGAACCAGTTGTATATACAGCAACAGTGCAGCATGGATGGCTCAGAAGAACCAGCTGTATACAAAGCAACAGTGCAGCATGGATGGGTCAGAAGAACCAGCTGTATATACAGCAACAGTGCAGCATGGATGGGTCAGAAGAACCAGTTGTATATACAGCAACAGTGCAGCATGGATGGGTCAGAAGAACCAGCTGTATACAAAGCAACAGTGCAGCATGGATGGGTCAGAAGAACCAGCTGTATATACAGCAACAGTGCAGCATGGATGGGTCAGAAGAACCAGCTGTATATACAGCAACAGTGCAGCATGGATGGGTCAGAAGAACCAGCTGTATATACAGCAACAGTGCAGCATGGATGGGTCAGAAGAACCAGCTGTATATACAGCAACAGTGCAGCATGGATGGGTCAGAAGAACCAGTTGTACACACAGCAACAGTGTAGCATGGATGGGTCAGAAGAACCAGTTGTATATACAGCAACAGTGCAGCATGGATGGGTCAGAAGAACCAGCTGTATATACAGCAACAGTGCAGCATGGATGGGTTAGAAGAACCAGTTGTATATACAGCAACAGTGCAGCATGGATGGGTCAGAAGAACCAGTTGTATACACAGCAACAGTGCAGCATGGATGGCTCAGAAGAATCAGCTGTATATACAGCGACAGTGCAGCATGGATGGCTCAGAAGAACCAGTTGTACACACAGCAACAGTGTAGCATGGATGGGTCAGAAGAACCAGCTGTATATACAGCGACAGTGCAGCATGGATGGGTCAGAAGAACCAGTCGTACACACAGCAACAGTGTAGCATGGATGGGTCAGAAGAACCAGCTGTACACACAGCAACAGTGCAGCATGGATGGGTCAGAAGAACCAGTTGTACACACAGCAACAGTGTAGCATGGATGGGTCAGAAGAACCAGCTGTACACACAGCAACAGTGCAGCATGGATGGGTCAGAAGACCCAGCTGTACACACAGCAACAGTGCAGCATGGATGGGTCAGAAGAACCAGCTGTATATACAGCAACAGTGCAGCATGGATGGGTCAGAAGAACCAGTTGTATATACAGCAACAGTGCAGCATGGATGGGTCAGAAGAACCAGCTGTATACAAAGCAACAGTGCAGCATGGATGGGTCAGAAGAACCAGCTGTATATACAGCAACAGTGCAGCATGGATGGGTCAGAAGAACCAGCTGTATACAAAGCAACAGTGCAGCATGGATGGGTCAGAAGAACCAGCTGTATATACAGCAACAGTGCAGCATGGATGGGTCAGAAGAACCAGCTGTACACACAGCAACAGTGCAGCATGGATGGGTCAGAAGAACCAGTTGTACACACAGCAACAGTGTAGCATGGATGGGTCAGAAGAACCAGTTGTATATACAGCAACAGTGCAGCATGGATGGGTCAGAAGAACCAGCTGTATATACAGCAACAGTGCAGCATGGATGGGTTAGAAGAACCAGTTGTATATACAGCAACAGTGCAGCATGGATGGGTCAGAAGAACCAGTTGTATACACAGCAACAGTGCAGCATGGATGGCTCAGAAGAATCAGCTGTATATACAGCGACAGTGCAGCATGGATGGGTCAGAAGAACCAGTTGTACACACAGCAACAGTGTAGCATGGATGGGTCAGAAGAACCAGCTGTATATACAGCGACAGTGCAGCATGGATGGGTCAGAAGAACCAGTTGTACACACAGCAACAGTGTAGCATGGATGGGTCAGAAGAACCAGCTGTACACACAGCAACAGTGCAGCATGGATGGGTCAGAACAACCAGTTGTACACACAGCAACAGTGTAGCATGGATGGGTCAGAAGAACCAGATACAGGGACAGTGCAGCATGGATGGGTCAGAAGAATCAGCTGTATATACAGCAACAGTGCAGCATCGATGGGTCAGAAGAATCAGCTGTATATACAGCAACAGTGCAGCATGGATGGGTCAGAAGAACCAGCTGTACACACAGCAACAGTGTAGCATGGATGGGTCAGAAGAACCAGCTGTATATACAGCAACAGTGCAGCATGGATGGGTCAGAAGAACCAGCTGTATATACCGCAACAGTGCAGCATGGATGGCTCAGAAGAATCAGCTGTATATACAGTAACAGTGCAGCATGGATGGGTCAGAAGAACCAGCTGTATATACAGCAACAGTGTAGCATGGATGGGTCAGAAGAACCAGTTGTACACACAGCAACAGTGCAGCACGGATGGGTCAGAAGAACCAGCTGTATATACAGCAACAGTGCAGCATGGATGGGTCAGAAGAATCAGCTGTACACACAGCAGCAGTGCAGCATGGATGGGTCAGAAGAACCAGCTGTATATACAGCAACAGTGCAGCATGGATGGATTAGAAGAACCAGCTGTATACACAGCATGGATGGGTCAGAAGAACCAGCTGTATACATAGGAACAGTGCAGCATGGATGGGTCAGAAGAATCAGCTGTACACACAGCAACAGTGCAGCATGGATGGGTCAGAAGAACCAGCTGTATATACAGCAACAGTGCAGCATGGATGGATTAGAAGAACCAGCTGTATACACAGCATGGATGGGTCAGAAGAACCAGCTGTATATACATCAACAGTGCAGCATGGATGGCTCAGAAGAATCAGCTGTATATACAGCGACAGTGCAGCATGGATGGCTCAGAAGAATCAGCTGTACACACAGCAACAGTGCAGTATGGATTGGGTCAGAAGAACCAGCTGTATACACAGCAACAGTGTAGCATGGATGGGTCAGAAGAACTAGCTGTATATACAGCAACAGTGTAGCATGGATGGTCAGAAGAACCAGCTGTATATACAGTAACAGTGCAGAAGAACCAGCAAGATTACTGTGAATGATCACATTAGTAACAAATATATTGGCTGTGCGTGTAAAGTCATGGACTGAATTACATTGCTTGAAGGTATATTATTTAGCTAAAAGTTGCTCTTTAAAAAATTAGAAATTGCAACAACCATGTCACGGGCATGTACATAAGTACATACGTCTTGCTCCTGTAAGATTGGCTGATACCGTGCATGAGCACTTTAAGTTTTGTGAAATGTACATACCTGTTGCTCATCAAAGATTGGTTGATACCGTTCATGAGCACTTTAAGTTTTGTGAAATGTACATACCTCTTGTTCCTCAAAGATTGGCTGTTACAGTTCTTGAGCACTTTAAGTTTTGTGAAATGTACATACCTCCTATTCTTCAAAGATTGGCTGATACCATTCATGAGTACTTTAAGTTTGGTGAACTGCATATACCTCCTGCTCCCAAACATTGGCTGATACTGTTTATGAGCATTTTAAGTTTGGTGAACTATACATACCTCCTGCTCCTCAAAGATTGGCTGATATCGTTCTAGTGACAACACCTTCAGGATGCTACTCAGGTCGTCTGGAAGAGAGGCAAAGTATTTTATGGGAACACATTTAATATATGTACTCTCATCCAAGAATAAATTAAATCAGAGACTGGTATAAATATATTAACTCCAAGAAAAATAATTTAGTATGAGATTGGAAGCCATCATAAAGATCTCGCCTATACTTCTTATGGTCCCACAAGTTACAACCCCTCTGCCAATTTCCACGTGCATTCTTTAAAAATTCACTGTTCCATTCCAAATAAAATATAATGATTTTTGCTCAATTGTCAACTGTTAAAATAAAAATATTGCTGATAGCGCAGTATTAAATTAATATAGAAAGGTTAGAAGCACTAAGCCATGCTGCAGTTACTGCATAAAAGTTGGTCATTCCCACAATTCGGTGGCAGCCGAGTAAACAGAATTTCACAAGTTTCAATGACAGCAAGAGTTTTGAAAACAAGTCCTCTCGATTGAAAGTCCAACATTCTAACTAATATGATACAATATTCCACAAGGTAGTTACGATAATTGTGGCATTATCGTGTTATGGTGTCAAGCATTTGGCAGTGTGCCGTAGATATCTCGGATATAGTGAAGCACGGTACTTCGGCGGTCACAGAGCCAGACTGTCAATTGGGAGGACCAGGGTTTGAATCTACCTGCTGCCATTTCAAAACTTAGTTTTGTTCACCCCACTTTTCCATGAAGAGACACTAAAAGCCGTTGGTCCCTTCTACCTGGTGTCTATGACAGGGGAAGAAAAAGATCCCACATTGGGAAACGGGAAAAGCCTGTCGTGGACTGCGTGCACGTGCGTGCATGCATGTATGGAACAAATGCACCCAGATCAACACTACTTTAGTGATGTAATATGTGACTAAAACAGAGGCATGAGCTGTAATGGAAGAAGAAGACTGGTAATGTGCCATGTAATATGTGACTGACACAGAGGCGTGAGCTGTAACGGAAGAAGAAGATTGGTAATGTGCCATGTAATATGTGACTGACACAGAGGCGTGAGCTGTAACGGAAGAAGAAGATTGGTAATGTGCCATGTAATATGTGACTGACACAGAGGCGTGAGCTGTAACGGAAGAAGAAGATTGGTAATGTACCATGTAATATGTGACTAAAACAGAGGCATGAGCTGTAATGGAAGAAGAAGATTGGTAATGTACCATGTAATATGTGACTGACACAGAGGCATGAGCTGTAACGGAAGAAGAAGATTGGCAATGTACCATGTAATATGTGACTAAAACAGAGGCATGAGCTGTAATGGAAGAAGAAGATTGGTAATGTACCATGTAATATGTGACTAAAACAGAGGCATGAGCTGTAACGGAAGAAGAAGATTGGTAATGTACCATGTAATATGTGACTAAAACAGAGGCATGAGCTGTAACGGAAGAAGAAGATTGGTAATGTACCATGTAATATGTGACTAAAACAGAGGCATGAGCTGTAACGGAAGAAGAAGATTGGTAATGTACCATGTAATATGTGACTGACACAGAGGCATGAGCTGTAATGGAAGAAGAAGATTGGTAATGTACCATGTAATATGTGACTGACACAGAGGCAAGAGCTGTAACGGAAGAAGAAGATTGGTAATGTACCATGTAATATGTGAATAAAACAGAGGCATGAGCTGTAACGGAAGAAGAAGATTGGTAAAGTACCATGTAATATGTGATTGACACAGAGGCATGAGTTGTAACGGAAGAAGAAGATTGGTAATGTACCATGTAATATGTGACTAAAACAGAGGCGTGAGCTGTAACGGAAGAAGAAGACTGGTAATGTACCATGTAATATGTGATTGACACAGAGGCATGAGTTGTAACGGAAGAAGATTGGCAATGCACCATGCATAGATATCTTACCGTCATCAGCCACAGTAATAGTCGGTTGGGGGGACACACGGTTTCCATGACTGGTGTAGGCAGACTGCAAGTAGAAACAGTTACATGATTTCAGTGTGATACTAACTATTCCATCAAATGGTGCAAGAACCATCCAAACATGTCAGAGTTTCATATTTTACATTTTTCATTTAAAAATAATTTGTAGTCAGATACAGATACATCTATTCTTCTCATGCAAACATGTTAAACACTGCCATAATAACTAATGCAAAGCCTATCAAATACATGGTAATGCCACCGGTGAAGACTTATATTCTGGCTATCCTGGCTTTTAATTATTATCTGTGGCAATGCATGTATGCATGGATGTGCAGTAAGAATATAAATGAGCACCTTCTATATTTCATTTCATTTTGTCTATACTGGATGGAATAGTGGCAGCAAAGAGAAGCCGAGGCAAGCGATGGCGGCAAACATAGGAGAAGGACATCAGAGATGTCTTCAGAACAGTGACAGCGGCTGGAAGAATAGCTGAAGACATTGGTTTTTCATAAAGATTTCGGCAGCAACATCTTGAACATGATATACCAGTGATCACTCACCCTTGGTGTGTATGCCGTCATTGGAGTTAGTGTTTGAGACAGTGATCACTCACCCTTGGTGTGTATGCCGTCATTGGAGTTAGTGTTTGAGACAGTGATCACTCACCCTTGGTGTGTGTGCTGTCATTGGAGTCAGTGTTTGAGACAGTGATCACTCACCCTTGGTGTGTGTGCCGTCAACGGAGTCAGTGTTTGAGACAGTGATCACTCACCCTTGGTGTGTGTGCCGTCATTGGAGTCAGTGTTTGAGACAGTGATCACTCACCCTTGGTGTGTGTGCCGTCATTGGAGTTAGTGTTTGAGACAGTGATCACTCACCCTTGGTGTGTGTGCCGTCATTGGTGTAAGTGTTTGAGACAGTGATCACTCACCCTTGGTGTGTGTGCCGTCATTGGAGTTAGTGTTTGAGACAGTGATCACTCACCCTTGGTGTGTGTGCCTTCATTGGTGTAAGTGTTTGTGACAGTTATCTCTCACCCTTGGTGTGTGTGCCGTCATTGGTGTAAGTGTTTGTGACAGTGATCACTCACCCTTGGTGTGTGTGCCGTCATTGGTGTAAGTGTTTGTGACAGTGATCACTCACCCTTGGTGTGGATGCCGTCATTGGAGTAAGTGTTTGTGACAGTGATCACTCACCCTTGGTGTGTGTGCCGTCATTGGAGTCAGTGTTTGAGACAGTGATCACTCACCCTTGGTGTGTGTGCTGTCATTGGAGTTAGTGTTTGTGCCAGTGATCACTCACCATTGGTGTGTGTGCCGTCATTGGAGTCAGTATTTGAGACAGTGATCACTCACCCTTGGTGTGTGTGCCGTCATTGGAGTCAGTGTTTGAGACGGTGATTGTGTAAACCTAGAAGTAATATGAAAGGCACTGCAGTGTTGTGACAAGTGTGACAATGTAGCAGTTAGCACATCCGTTTTCTAAGCCACAATTATGGCTTCAAGACCCGCACCAGGCATGGTATGTTTTGGTCAAGCACATTTGGGTGGTTAGTATCTACATGTATTTTTTATCATATAGCATCATTATATATCAACACCAATGCCCTGTGCCCCACTTACCGGTTGACAAGTGTGACAATGTAGCAGTTAGCACATCCGTTTTCTAAGCCACAATTATGGCTTCAAGACCCGCACCAGGCATGGTATGTTTTGGTCAAGCACATTTGGGTGGTTAGTATCTACATGTATTTTTTATCATATAGCATCATTATATATCTACACCAATGCCCTGTGCCCCACTTACCGGTGGTACGAGGGGTGCATGGCCAGGAAGTTAGACCCATTGATTGGGGGAAGCTGAGGTTGCGGGGTGGAGCTGGATGAATCCCTGAGAGAACCTGAAACACAAATCTCTGCATGACAGCTGCTTACATACATATACCCGTTAGTCAACAGCATGCTACCCCCTCCTCCAGTAGGGTGATGATGGTGGCTCTTCATATACTGTCGACCTCCGCATGCATGCTCATGCAACATGCATGCTCATGCAACACAAGGCCGAGACGTCTTGTCACACCTCTTCCGCTACAGCAACATGTATATGGAGCCAGCATCATCATAGTCGTCAAGCGAGCGAGCTTCAGTTTGTGACAACGCTGTCACCTAGCGGCCGCTTCTCTCGCTCACATTTGTTCCACCTCGACGGTGCTCAGGATGCTATCCAACTAGCCACCAACTAACACTGACCAGTGGTCAGACACATGCATACAAGTCCATCCGACTAATCTAAGCCGAACGAGATTTAGTCAATGCTGGTTTTATCACAGTGGCACAATCATGACATACAACATATACCCATTAGCATACAGCTTCTAACGTCCCTAAATGTAAAATCAATAACACTAACATCGATCACAATAGTAGCATAAGTAGAACAATAAGTAGAAGAATAATTGTATATTATGAACCAAAAACAACATAAAGATGATGTCAGCTATACGGGCAAACATTCAATATTGTCTGCCGGGGGTACTCGGTTCCTGTGACGCTATGTTGGCTGCCATGTTGACCATAGCTTCCACCATCTGCAGGTGGCGGCAGTGTTGGTTTATTAATGTTACATAATTCTGCCCAAACCAGGTCAGACAGAATGCGTTCAACTTATAATTACCATGAGTCGCTTTGTCACTAAGTTGAAATCGGCCAAGATGTCTTAGTATACAACATGCATAGCTTTATACTACCATATCGCCAAAACATAAACTAGCATACTGATATTGTTTCCTGAATAATGTTATCTTCACATGCAGGTTATTGTTGTACTAAACACATTTTTTATGCATGTGAGATGGCTTATTTTATGGAAAAGGTCTTTTCACAACATTTCTGTAGTGTCCGTAACATTGACTGATATTCCAACATTAGATCAAACACAACACAATAACACGAATACCCAACCACAGTTTAGTTGGACATTCTCAACATACCAAAGCTGATCATAAATAGAAACTGGACTGGATACGGTAACATTTTTAGAACAAAACGCAAACTGTTTGGTACACTGATCGTGATTAAGCTATGCGTTCAATTAAAACAAAAACAAATGACACACCTAGTTTACGATCGCTGCCCGCTGTCAGCGTGCTACTTGTTGCACTGGATCGAGACCGCGTAAACACGCTCACACCACTGGCACCCCCTGATGACGACGGACTTGCATTGTTACTGTGCTGAAGACGGAGGGACGCCGATGGACTTGCGGGACTACTTGCAAGATTCAGGGTCGAGTAACTCTGTAGTAGCTTCACAGGGGGCACTATAGGTCGAGCCGATGTCTGAAAGGTAAAATATGCTGTGCCCAGTCGGGTGTGTGTAACATTTGAAACACAAATCTGCATAAATGTTGAAAAAGGGTGTGGGTAAAAAGTGAACTATTTGCTGCTATATAGTAATAGTTGTTTTCTAAAAATAATTGCAACTTCACTATATATAAAAGAAACAGTTCTTTAAATGATGAGGAGTAATCTTATTATAATTCCCAGTTATTATGCAATTAACAGACAGTTTTACTTGGTGTGTACATGAGTCTGAGTGGGTGGGGGGTATGTGTGTATGTGCGTGCATATGTGCGTGCACGCATGCAAACGTGTACACATGTGGTGATCATTTCAGATGACTAAACTGGTGAAATAATTTTAAGAATATAGATTAAATCCACAGAACATATGAAAACTTAATCATATGTACATATCCAGTACAAAACACATTTATGCATCACACCCTGCATAAACATAGTGATCCTAACTCACCAGAGTGGACGTGCTACCGAACGAAGCAATGGACCTTCGACTGCTGACAGGCGGCATTCTGGGACGGTCTGTCTCGAAGGTCGGGGGCGGCAGGAATGGTGGAATGACTGGCTTGATCGTGCTGTCCTGAATACTCGCACTCACCGAGTTAATTCCCTACACAAGCAATGGAACTGTACTACAACATCCATTCTACAATCTCCGTAAGATTCAAATAGATAGGCCATGCTCTCAGGAAGTGGAGCTGGATAGGTCATACTCTCAAGGAGTGGAGCTGGATAGGCCATGCTCTCAGGAAGTGGAGCTGGATAGGCCATATCAGATAACTTTCATTTTACATATCCAAGGTGTGTTTAGTTTACCTGGTAGAGGCTTTCATCAACGTGTCATACTCTCAGGAAGTGGAGCTGGATAGGCCATGCTCTCAGGAAGTGGAGCTGAATAGGCCATGTTCTCAGGAAGTGGAGCTGAATAGGCCATGTTCTCAGGAAGTGGAGCTAGATAGGCCATATTCTCAGGAAGAGGAGCTGAATAGGCCATACTCTCAGGAAGTGGAGCTGGATAGGCCATGCTCTCAGGAAGTGGAGCTGGATAGGCCATGCTCTCAGGAAGTGGAGCTGGATAGGCCATATCAGATAACTTTCATTTTACATATCCAAGGTGTGTTTAGTTTACCTGGTAGAGGCTTTCATCAACGTGTCATACTCTCAGGAAGTGGAGCTGAATAGGCCATGTTCTCAGGAAGTGGAGCTGGATAGGCCATATTCTCAGGAAGAGGAGCTGAATAGGCCATACTCTCAGGAAGAGGAGCTGGATAGACCATGCTCTCAGGAAGTGGAGCTAGATAGGCCATACTCTCAGGAAGTGAAGCTGGATAGGCCATACTCTCAGGAAGTGGAGCTGGATAGACCATGCTCTCAGGAAGTGGAGCTGGATAGGCCATGCTCTCAGGAAGTGGAGCTGGATAGACCAAACTCTCAGGAAGTGGAGCTGGATAGGCCATGCTCTCATGAAGTGGAGCTGGATAGACCATGCTCTCAGGAAGTGGAGCTGGATAGACCATGCTCTCAGGAAGAGGAGCTGGATAGGCCATGCTCTCAGGAAGTGGAGCTGGATAGACCATGCTCTCAGGAAGTGGAGCTGGATAGGCCATGCTCTCACGAAGTGGAGCTGGATAGACCATGCTCTCAGGAAGTGAAGCTGGATAGACCATGCTCTCAGGAAGAGGAGCTGGATAGGCCATACTCTCAGGAAGTGATGCTGGATAGACCATGCTCTCAGGAAGTGGAGCTAGATAGGCCATACTCTCAGGAAGTGGAGCTGGATAGGCCATACTCTCAGGAAGTGGAGCTGGATAGACCATGCTCTCAGGAAGTGGAGCTGGATAGGCCATGCTCTCAGGAAGTGGAGCTGGATAGGCCATGCTCTCAGGAAGTGGAGCTGGATAGACCATATTCTCAGGAAGTGAAGCTGGATAGGCCATGCTCTCAGGAAGTGGAGCTGGATAGGCCATACTCTCAGGAAGTGAAGCTGGATAGGCCATACTCTCAGGAAGTGGAGCTGGATAGGCCATGCTCTCAGGAAGTGGAGCTGGATAGGCCATGCTCTCAGGAAGTGAAGCTGGATAGACCATGTTCTCAGGAAGTGGAGCTGGATAGGCCATGCTCTCAGGAAGTGGAGCTGGATAGGCCATACTCTCAGGAAGTGGAGCTGGATAGGCCATGCTCTCAGGAAGCCAACACAACACATCACAGGCGCTCACATGGAACTCCTTGAGCGAAAGTAAAAGGGAAAAGCTGAGAAACACCTGGTGCAGAAAACTGGAAGCAACGTTGGCAATGGCAGATTGAAAGAACTGGATGCGAAAAAATGTCATACACATCTTGTGCTTGTGGTCACTAGACTAGTACAACGCATAATCAAGTTGAAAAATGTAATCAATCTAGCTGTCGTTCTTTTAAAACTGATATTTTTCAAAGTGGAGACAAAATTATGACACGTTTGTTATTTTGGTCATTAACTTATTTGATAAAATGTACCATAACTTTGTAATGGATAATATATTTTTTTTATTACCGTTTGAAGGTTTCATTCACTGATACTTGTGGTTAAAAAATAATTAATCATTGTCATTATGGCATCTGAAGTCGACTGTAGCTATAAATTTTACTTTTTTAATGAACTCAAACTTTAAAAAAATATATGGTAAAGTTAAAACATACCTACTGCTACATTTATAAAATACAAACCATTCAAAAATTAATTTAATTAGCTTTAATTTCATATATAGTCCATGGTACTTGCTGACACATAAAGCATAACAAATACAACATGAACAAAAAGCATGAAATCACTTGGGAACTAGGAAGCTTATTTTAGATGGGCCTTTGGGGTGAAAAGAGTTAAAAGGGACAGTGCTAAGAGAGATCTGAAAAGGGCAGAGGTGAACAGCCAAGAGTGGGAGAGAATGGCAGAAGATTGTGATGGATGGACACGACTCATTGAGAGGGTGGAACAGATCAAATGATGTCGTCCCCATACACCAAGGAACCAAGGGGAAGATCGATAAGATATTGCACATGAACCTCACCAGACTGTAGACAGTGGCACTCTCCTGGGTGTCAAGCAGCATGGTATCGTAGCTGGTGATGGTACTGATGGCCGACGTCATCTCAGCCACATCCAACTTCGTGCCTCTCTTGCCAGTAGACGTCAGACGCTGAACAAAATGTTGAATCTTCCATTCTGTTATTATTATCACCAGATGCTTTCAAAAAGTTAATAAATGGCGACTGAATCTAAATACTGTATGTGATGTGATCTCTCGTCAAGTCGTACAACTTCCACAATGAGCTGTCTCCAACCAATCCTGTCTCTTTGTTGCTTCTCTCAACTCATCCATCGTCGGTTTTGTTGTGTCCCTGGTCTCATTCATCCATCTTATGTGTGGTCTTCCTCTTCCCTTGCATTCACTCATCCCATTCATTACTGCCACCTTCTACATGCACTTTGAGTAGAGTCTGTTGGTCAACACCGTAAGTTGTATCTAAATGGAAGTAATCAACAAATGCTGTCGAGCAGGAAAGTATTACCACAGTATGCAAACATATGCCTACTGGTTATCAAACAGCACTCTCATGTCCAATCCTAACAGCATTAAAGTTTATACACCACAATAACAATACGTACATTCGATAGTGCAGGGCTCCTTGTCAGTATCGTGTTGTTGGTTCCATTACCTCCACTGCCTTCGACTGGCAGCGGTGCGAGACGATTCGTGCTGAAGTTGAATGTGCGGCCGAGTTTCAAGTTTCGAAACCGGTTGGACATTCGGCTCCACCATGCCTATGATATAAAAGATGGCAGCACAATACAAGTTGCTGCTCGGTATATTCATGCAGCATAAAACCCTGCATTTTTCTGTGCAGTGTACTGTAGATTACAAGTCTATTAAAACTTATTTAATAAGTTAAGTATTACAAGTGTCACATTTTTACTATCCTCAATGAACTCACGGCCGATTATACAGACATGATTACATACAATTTTGTGCAATAATGTAAAATAAATAAGAATTAAATGCAAAACAATATATTATAATCATCTTTTCAATTATGTTCAAGGTTAATTAGGCCATGAAGGTTATTTGAAATAATTTTCTAAATACCATCTTAATAATTTTGGAATATTAAACATACAATCAATCTGTTTCATAACTGTCATAATGTAATTGGATCACAACATACAAATATAAAAATATAGATAGATCAGACTGACACACTCCTGAATGTGGCTTTAGTGTCTCAGACTGACGCACCCCTGAATGTGGCTTTAGTGTCTCAGACTGACACACTCCTTAATGTTGGTTTAATTTCTCAGAATGACACACTCCTTAATGTGGCTTTAGTGTCTCAGACTGACACACTCCTTAATGTTGGTTTAATTTCCCAGATTGACACACTCCTTAATGTGGCTTTAATTTCTCAGACTAACACACTCATGAATGTGGTTTTAATTTCTCAGACTGACACACTCCTGAATGTGGCTTTAATTTCTCAGACTGACACACTCCTGAATATGGCTTTGGTGTCTCACCTTCAATCCATTCTTCTGTTGTTGTTCCACGTTTCTGCATCAAAACCACCCGATGAACATTACACTTCGGCAACAAACAAATTGCACATTACATCATTTAACCATTTCAGTACCACAGACCAAATTTCCGGCTGCGTGGTATGTGACACTACAGTACGACAGGCTGAATTTCTGGCCGTGTGGTGTGTCACACTACAGTATGACAGGCCAGATTTTCAGCATTGGCTACGTTCACCATTTAAATCGCTTTTACTCATAATTATCCACTACACGGAGCCACTTGTTATATATGGTTGTCATGGCAAATGAATTAGCTATTCAGTAGCGGCAATCGTTGATTATCGCTCAATATCAATTTCCCGGTTTTTAATGATGAATAATAAAAACCTACGAAGGCCGCCACGGCATTACTTCAACTGGCGATTTACTGCCGTATGTTTTGGAGAGATTATTTGATAGTTTTAGTGACGAATCTTTGTCGGATGTTGATGATTAAAAAATGATGATGTTGGCGAACTTAGTGACTGAGCCAGAGGCGAAATGGACACTGACAGCGGGAGTATTTTCAATCGCTACTTGGATGTCAGTGATGGTGTCAACCCTGAGGATGAGCTGCGCACTGTACTATCAATGTTGGATGATTTTTTTAAGAAGGAAAAGGTGTTTGTGAATCCGAATACGTGCAAAGTTTGATCAGAATCGGTCCAATAGCGGTGGATGTGTTAGCAAATATACAAATAAACACTGTATAAAATACAGATAAATAACTTGTTTTTCACTTTCTTATACTCCGCAAAATGTACTTGATATTGTATTTTATATCATAGTACACTCCAGTAGGATGATCAACATGACTAGTTTACATTAAATATGAACATTGGTATACAACTGGTATACAACAGCAACTACAAAAACATTGAAATCGTGGCAGCCATCTAGGACTGCTAGTTACCATGACGACTAAATGTAAAATGATATGGCTCATTTTCCTCACTGATTATTGTACTTTAAGAATATGTAAAAAAATCCTATTCACAAAATGCATTTTTGTTGCTGAAATCTTGACTTGAAGTGATGCAGTCGATTTTCTTGCATATTCACTGGGAATACAGTATTCAGTGGTCACAGCAGATCAGGGCTGTAGTACTGAAGTGGTTAATATAGTACAGAGCAACCACCAAAACCTGAAGCAATCCCACACACTGGTGTGCAACAGTCAACAAACAATAATAATAACAATGAACTTCTATAGCATCTATAACCTCAGGAACCTGAGCTCAGAGGCACAACAAACCAGAATTATTAAAGATGAACAGGAATGTGCACAAGTCATCATCGAAGATCTAAGGTGAAATTGTAATTGAGAATAAGTATGTCTTGAGTTTTTTATGGAAGGTAATTATAATTTCAGATGATTTCAAAGTGATGGGGTGTTCATTCCTGACCTTATAGGCACAGCCACAGAGAAAGTAAGTTTGCCCAAGTTGGCTTTAGTTTTAGGAACAATAACTTGTAAAAAAAAAGGTGAAGGTATGTTCTTATATAGCACGGTATCCAGTCCTTGGGACTGTTCAAAGCGCTTTACACTTCACCCCTGGCTAGACCTGTTCATTCAACACCATCTCAGCTTCTCTGGGAAGCATTCAGCCATGCTACAAGGGGGTGGCGCTCCTCATTACGAGTAGCACCCGTGGCAGATTGTAGCAGTTTCATGCATTGTATATATATATATATATATATATATATATATATATATATATTTACTGTTTGTCTTTGTGTACATCAGTAACTTTACATTGCCTTGTTTGAGCTAAGACTCGTGTATACAATGCTTTATATGTTCATTTTATATTCCTGGTATGCTTGAAGTGCATACCAATTGGCAATAAAATATGCCCATTACCAACCTTTATACACCATCATTTCCTTATTCATACATCAAACGAGCTTCGGCCACAATAAATGTCTGTACTTTCAACCCTCCATGACAGATGACATAAATGACAACTTATGGCATAGCCAGAAGTAATTTTATGTCTTGTAATGGATGGTGCCATGATCCAAACCTGGTTACATCCTAACACCCCTATGCCATGCATGTGGAAGTGTCCAGTGCAGGGCATCTTGGGATAGCTAGCCCATGCAGTTCAGACCGGGTTTGAGAATTACCGAAGTAAGTTGTATTGTTTTGAATTCGCTTGTATCTTGCTTTGACCTCCACCGCCCCTCCTCCACACATCGTTAGCGATGCCTATTTTTGTTTACAAATAATTTTCTAATGTCTGTCATTTTGTACAATACCTTTGCATTGTTTCAGCAAGGCTGGCATATTGCATCTCACCTTTAATGTAATTTATATTAGCAGTGTCATGTATTGTATTGCGGCAGATTGCCTCTCACCTTTGATGTCATGTAGAGTAGCAGTTTCATGCATTGTGTATATATATATATATATATATATATATATATATATATATATATATATATATATATATATATATATATATATATATATATATATATATATATTTACTGTTTGTCTTTGTGTACATCAGTAGCTTTACATTGCCTTGTTTGAGCTAAGGCTCGTGTATACAATGCTTTATATGTTCATTTTATATTCCTGGTATGCTTGAAGTGCATACCAATTGGCAATAAAATATGCCCATTACCAACCTTTATACACCATCGTTTCCTTATTCATACATCAAACGAGCTTCGGCCACAATAAATGTCTGTACTTTCAACCCTCCATGACAGATGACATAAAGACTATTCGTTCATATATCCACCACTGTCTATAGCCAGATACTCATTTATACAGCTGAGTGAACTGAGGCAACGTGGGACAAATGAAACTGCCAAAGCTCTGAAACCGCAACAAGAGGATTCGAACCCGGGTTCTCTCGATTGAGAGCCCAATTTATTTGCACTACACTACCGCACCCCACATCCATTCGGATCATCCATTGTGAAATGGATAACTACGCTGACTACGTACTGACCCAGCCTCATTCTGGTGCTCCGGATCATTCATCGTAGAGATACTGCCGCTCTGCCTCGAATCATTCGACCATGTCTTGCTCTTCTTCTCCGCCCGATTTATCTGCACAGCTTTGGCCGCCATCAGCCTGTACAACTCTGTGTCGACGTCATCTGAAGCAATATTAGCCTCAATTATCCAGGTGATTTGACACTGAACCAGAGTTTTCATTGTTTCGATGAATTCAAGAATTGATGTGGCAACCGAGAAAGCCCTAGTTATGTCCAGTCATATGACAGAAAGTTGCTGAAAGAAGCACATTATTCATGCCATTTCTCATACTTTTACATGTCAGCATACATTCTACATGAAATATTTAATAAGTGTGAAACTGCGTTTGTTTAAAAATTATTTTGCCAGATTGAACAAGTGGCACAAAGCCACAAACAAAACAGAGTCGAGTGAATTGATTGAATACTGCGTCGTGACATGCAGACACCTGTTAACAGAATTCATTAACATATCACTTATTATTTTCAAAATAATGACGGCCACCGACCACATATTGGACAGACTAATTTTAGTACAATTGTATGAACTGTCACAATTAATACTGCTACATTATGGTAGTTGGGGCAGCTAACGTGTCAGCTGATTTTCTTTCCTCATAGAATGCTAGGAAATATTGAATTGAACGTTGACACCACAAATAATCAACCGGCACTAACGTCGTATTTTGCCAATCCATCCTTTAAAAAAGCAGACTTTTAGGAAATCCTCCTGTCTTCTTGGAAACGCTGACAATGTTTCCATAATAACGACCGCGTGTGCTTTGAGTCGGCATGCACTTAGAACCAGCATAAATTTGTTCACCATGAACGCATATCATCTGATTACTGTGATTCCAGTACATTGCATTACGATGCCTACCTACATTAATCAGCAAATATCAACGGCTAATTTAGGTGAATGGGCCTTTGACGCCGTTACCGAACCTTCCAGTGGTTGTGACCTGATGACCCCGCTGGATAAAGGGCCAATGTGCCCCAACACTGGGCTGGCATAATCCAATCTTAATAGATGACAACACGTTACAAATGCAGGTTCAAAGGCTTTCGTGGTGGCAAAATTAAGGGGAC
This sequence comes from Lamellibrachia satsuma, assembly GCA_033239005.1. Classification (NCBI taxonomy): domain Eukaryota; kingdom Metazoa; phylum Annelida; class Polychaeta; order Sabellida; family Siboglinidae; genus Lamellibrachia; species Lamellibrachia satsuma. The sequence goes on along the minus strand of BSQZ01000012.1, from coordinate 8,155,769 downwards.
ATGTCAATATTAGAAGTTTTGTCAACAATACATAAAACGCCTGTGAAAAACATCACATTTCAAGCATGATACATGTATCTATTGACATTTCTGTTATCACTAACAACCAGGAAATGTTACCCAATTAAATATTTTGTAAAAACTACAATATTTGCAACACTGAAATTTGGCGAATGAACGCATCTTACACATAGGCAACATTAAATGAATTTGAATTACGACTGAAGGGTTTCTGTAAAAAATACACTGCCACTATAGGCTGTCATTCAGCTTTTGCTAACTTGTTCGTGGTGGTGTAGCGGACGTAATTCGTTTGTTAACCAAAATTTTCTTAAAAGTTATCGGTGAGGCTATTTTTCACATTTACAAAAATGTTTTAAAATAACATAACCAAATAAATGAAAAACTCAAAACTTTATTCATCTGGAATAATATATAGTATTTCAACTAAAATATGTGAAGAAATGGTTAATTTATCTTAAAAGCTTGTACTGAAACTACTCAAGACAAGCATATAATAACCACCCCAACTAACTTAATGGTATATTTGCCACCAGCAAAACTACCAACATAAATATTTTTAAAATTTGCAACCATGACCCCTAAATGCTGAAGTTATTGAAGGGGTTGTCAGAAGAAGTCTGATCTGACTACCAACAATAAGATACTTATTTCAGTAAATAAGAAACACAGCTGCCTACCGATCAGTGATGCCATGTCAAATGCTGTACATCCATTCTTTGCTGGAATGAGAACGTCGGCACCAGCACTAATGAGACACTTTGCCACAGCCTTCTTTCTGAAAGCAGAAAGCTTTCACGATTAACGTCCACAATCTCACAATGTTATTTCAATACTAATACTTGTTGACAAAATTCAATATAAAACTTTTTGAAATCTGCTCTTCCTCGCTCGATAATAGCATGCATGCTTTTCGAGAAACAAATAAACATCAAACCATGACCAACCATCGGTCGATCGGTTGTTGGTAATATGTAGGTTTCATCCAAAATAAAATGGCAGCACTAGTGTCTGAGACATCTAATGGCCAAATTTGTTCAACCACTAATACCGAGATCACCACATTTTACACATCTACGATGACACCATCCTACCAGGACGTCATCATCATTAGCACTGATGCAGCAATCTTGGCAAGATTGGTGAAATTCTATACAGGTAAATACAACCTTGGGATGTGGAAAAAAGAATTGTATGATCTTGAAAATTAATTATCCTGAGAAATATTCAGTAACACTGTACATTAATACTGAAGTTCACACAAGCTATAGACATTTTTCAAAAATCAATTCAGAATTTCTCTTAACATTTATTTGTTTTGTCAAAGCCAAAAATCAGCCTGTGTGCCAACTAAAATTTCCAATTTCTTAGCATTAATAATTAAATCTTCACTTAAAATTCACCCATGATAGATGGCCTGCATGAGAGCTGTCCAGCCGCTGACAGTGTCCTGTTTGTTGATGTCACATTCACTCTTTAGCAAGAGTTGACACACGTCCAGTCGACCAGACATCGCAGAAAACATGAGTGGAGTGGCACCATCTTCTGGCGAACAGGCATCACGCTGTGTTACATCGTCACGTAAGATCTCATTGATCCTCAACACGTCCCCTTTGACGACCAACAATGCAAACAAACATGTACATGAGAATGTATGTCTGAAAGACCAATAGAGACCATCCAGAATAACACGTGGCGCCTCAGGTGTATAATACAACACAAATAACACAGGTGAAATCGCGTCAGATTGGCAACGGAAGTACAACACGTAATTCGCATGAATCTTTTGTTAAGCATAATTACCTCTCAAGAAACTTAGTGTTCGTTCCGAATATTCTTCTTCAGTCTGCTGAAGAAGACTGCGAGATGCAGTCGAAATATTCGGAACGAACACTAAGTTTCTTGAGAGGTAATTATGCTTAATATTAATAACCAAGAAACCGGATCATCTATCCATTCAAAGAATCTTTTGTTGTGTGCTAAAACAATCGCATATCTATGCCAACGCATGGTCAATTGCGTTTGAAGTTACTCAAATGTCATATCAACTGATTTTTACATTCTGATGTTAACATTGTGATCTGTTTAATATTAGTAAGCGTTATTGTTGGTGCGATGTATACTTTGCTGAAGCAGCAGTTGAAACATTGTTGTGGATACATCATAGTTCTGAATCTCTAATTGACACTCGATCCCACGAAGCACTGTTTTACATGCCCGCCATCCAGCAATCAAAACACGCTATTCCAGATATTGACTATTATCAACAACTACAAGGTATATTGTACAATGCTGAATTTGAAAAACAACTGGCAACCTAATTTTTGTGCAGCTAAAAGTAGCAACATATCCTCTAGGTAAATTTTATTAAAATACATAATATATTTAGTCAAACAGACAGCATCTTAGTCAGCTTCAGCTTCGTCTTGGTTGGACTGACAGATTCAATAGCAAAATGTGCATAAAAATCATCATTATCAAGAACTGAATGTGGGGTACAGAAGTCAGAACTGGTGTAGATTTACACAAAGAACTTATACTGCATCGTACATGTATTTTAAAACATACATTTTAACAAATAAATAACAATCATCACGTGTGATCCATTGTGAAGAACACAAGAACGCTTGTCATGACTATCGTCAATGATCATGTAGTTCAGACAAACATCCTAGCGACGTAGCCATAGGCATGTGGCACGTAAATGTTATTAATAACAAGGAGTACAAGTTATATAAATGTCATAACAACATCATTAATGTTGCAAACATTTTAGCACAACACAATCAACCACATCACACATTTATGCTACGTATGAGTACACTCGCCCACAGTCCAGCTTCCCCCACCGTTATCATCAGTATGCTCGATGGGCGATAATTGGCCAATACAAGTCACGCAAAAGACATTTTGATTCACAGTTTGTTTTTTTAGTATTTCCAACGTGTCATTTATAATAAATGATATATGTATTGATTGCGCAAGGATATCAATTTGGTATACTTCTGATGTGTGCATCAGCATTATATATTGCGATATTTTGTGCATAAAGACGATGACAACGTCTAAAATCTGCTGCAAATGTCTTTTTGGAAACCTGCTGATCATTTCCCACACAGGCATGAATGAATGCGTAGTAAAACTGACGTAATTTGTAGTAGAAATGTGCTAATTGTAAAGTGTGTGATCGCTGATTGGCTAGCAGTTGCCTGGGAGATGTTGGCATCGACCAGAAAACAATGGCTATTGACAATATCATCATATTGTCATGGGAAACATGTGACTTAAGATACTTTGTATGGGAAGGGACGGGGGGTGTAATTATTGACTGACCCTTCGTAACAGTGTAATGGAGGGCCAATTTAGCTGTGTAATGTTTAACAAGATTTAACAAGATTTGCCATCCAAGCCAAAGGCCCAGATGGCAAGTGGACAAGGAAGCCATTGGCTTATCGAGAGTCCAACAATGTTCACCTACTTATAACCCGCCCTCCTGATATATGTGTCAACCTTGTTTTTAAACATATTCACGCTGCTAGCAGTTACACAATCTGTAGACAATTTGTTCCATTCATTTATTGTCCTCTGTGAGAACGAGTGCTTCCTGATGTCCAATCTACATTGATCCTTTACTAATTTTACCTCATGTCCTCTGGTTCTGCTATCCTTCTTGAGTGAGAAAAACATATTTCTATCAATATTTTCATACCCATTCAATATCTTAAAAACTTCAATCTGATCTCCTCTTAACCTCCTTGTCTCTAGAGTTGTTAAACCACATTCTTTCAGGCGTTCTTCATAACTAAGGTCTCTAAGTTCTGGAATCATTTTAGTTGCTCTCCTTTGTATGCGTTCAAGCGTATCTATATCCTTCTTACGATATGGTCTCCATGCTTGTATACAGTATTCTAAATGAGGTCTAACTATTGCTTTATAAAGAGGTATAATTAACTTTTTTCCCTTGTATGTTATGTTTCTTCTAATCAATCCAAGAATTTGATTACCCTTTGAAGCTGCAATACCACACTGCTCTGAAACTTTCATATCAGCGCTTATTGTAACTCCTAAGTCCTTTTCTTTTACAGTAGTACCCAGAACAGTATCTCCCATTTTATAGTTTACATTCAAGTTCCCATGTCCTGTATGTAGGCATTTACATTTCCCAAAATTGAACAGCATCTGCCATTTCTCAGACCATTTCACTAATCTGTCTAGATCGTTTTGTAAATGTTGTTTATCACCATCAGTATTAACCTTTCTAAACAGTTTTGTGTCATCCGCAAATTTCAGTACGTCACTTGTTATACTGTCGTCCAAGTCGTTGATATAAATTAAGAATAATATAGGTCCTAATACTGATCCTTGAGGTACCCCACTCAAAACCGATTTCCAATTTGAAACTTCTCCATCTACTACAACTCGTTGTCTTCTGTCAGTCAGCCATTGTTCTATCCAGTCAGTTATGCTATCCCCGATACCATGGGCTTTTAATTTAAGTAGCAATCTTTGATGTGGCACTTTGTCAAAAGCTTTCTGAAAGTCTAAGTAGATAATATCTACTGGCGATCCCACGTCTATCCATTTAGTGATTTCTTCCAAAAAACATAACATATTTGTTAAGCATGACCTCGCTTTAAGGAATCCATGTTGAGATGAATTTAATAATTTATGCTTAACGAGGAAGTCCACCATATGGTCTTTAATTAACCTTTCTAATAATTTACAAATCACTGACGTTAAACTCACTGGTCTGTAATTATCTGACTTATTTCTCGAACCCTTTTTAAATAATGGTATGATGTTTGCTTCTTTCCATTCAAACGGAACAACTCCCTCTTTTAATGACAAGTTGAATACTCTTGCAAGTGGTATACTGATTTGATCTACTGTTTCCATTAGTAATTTTGGAGGAATCCCATCCACTCCCGGTGATTTGTTATCCTTCATTGCCTTTATTTTCTTAGCTACCAATTCTGGAGTTACAACTAACGGTTCTAAATATTCAGATTTAGCCCCCTGAAATTTAGCATCAGCAACTGGTAATGAACTAATATCTTCTTTGGTAAACACTGAACTGAAGTAACCATTTAGGTCTTCCGCCATTAAAAACCCCTGTGATATTATATTTCCAGCACTGTCTTCTAGAGGTCCAACCTTGTCTTGTACGTTTTGTTTACTCCTGACATATGCATAAAAACTCTTGCTGTCATTTTTTATGTTACATGCCAGTTTTTGCTCATAGCTTCTTTTAGACTGTCTGATTTCAGTTGTAGCTGCATTAAGTGCCTCTTTGTATTTTGCATAGTCTTCTTCCTTTCTGGTACGCCTATAAACCCTCCACATAGTTTGTTTTAGCATTATTTTTCTAATTGCCTCTTTTGACAAGTGTTTCTTTCTACACCGTTTTCCTTGTTTTTGGAAGGGAACAAATTTATCGATGATACTCTCAATTTCATATTTTAGAATATTCCAACATTCAATTGCGGTCTTATTCATCAGCATGTTATTCCAATCTAGCTGTGCTAAGTATTTTCTCATATCTTTGTAGTTACCTTTGTGGAAGTTTCTCTTGTATGTTTTCTTATTTTTACTTTCTGATTTTACATTGATGTCAAAATGTATTTGATTATGGTCACTATTACCCAATGGTTCAAATATTTTTACATTGTCCACTAATTCTTTTTGTGATGACAAAACTATATCTAATACATTTTCTCCCCTGGTTGGTTCTAGTACGTGCTGAGTAAGAAAGCTATCCTGGATTAAACATAGAAATTGTTGATCCTCAATCCCTGTGCTCTCTAGAGAATTCCATTGTATGTGTCCATGGTTAAAATCTCCCATTATGATACATTCCCCTTTACTAACTTCCTTTATAGCGTTTTTTATTTTTCTGTTGTCCTCTTCGTTTATGTTTGGACTTCGGTAAACTAATCCAATAGTTAATTTTGAATTTCCTGAAACAATTTTGCACCAAACAGCTTCATCGCAATCTGCTTCCCTGTCTAGTTTTATTTCATAAGCCTGAATAGATTCTTTAACATATAAAATAACTCCCCCGCCCCTTCTTCCTATTCGATCTTTCCTAAACATTACGTATCCTGTCAGTCCTAATTCAGCATCTGTTATATCTATGTTGGCCCATGATTCAGTTATACCAATTATGTGAGGGTCAATATCTTCTACCATAATGTTTAATTCGTTTTTCTTATTTACTATGCTCCTTGCATTTAAACATACGCATCTATAACCTTTTTCAGAGATGTTTTTCGGATGATTTGATATTGGTTTATCTGTGCTAGTGGCCTCTTGTTCTGCTTGAAACACCTCTAGGTAACCCCCCTGCACTTCTAGTTTAAAGAATGTTTACTTCCAAAAATATTTGTCATTGTACCCAAGTCGCTATCTACTGCTGCTGAAAGTTTGTCCGCGAATACTGCCGCCCCCTTTCCACTTAAATGAAGCCCATCCTTCATGTACATATCTGCCCTCCCAACAAAACTTCCCCATAAATCCACAAATCCAACTTCCTCTTCCCTACACAGCCTCTGGACTAACATGTTAATTGCCATCCCCCGACAATTTCGATATTTGTGACCCCTCCTGCCCATTACAGGTAAAATCCCTGACAGTATTACCTGCTCAACCCGCGTCTGTTTTAGTGTTCTGACCAACTGCCTATATTTCCTAACTATGGCAGTTGTACCCTCCCTCTCTACGTTATTTGTCCCTACGTGTACTAAAACAGATCCACCCTTACCCGAGCCTACGATGTTTTTTACCCTCTCAGTTATCGCCTCTATTTTGGCTCCAGGCAAGCAGACCACCACATCATCTCCCTTGTTTAGGACTCTGTCGGTCTTCCTAACTATCGAATCCCCCACAAACACCCTCGCTCTCTTCCTCACCCCCTCTATCACTGCTGCAGAATAACTCTTCCTTTCGATCCCCTCCATCACATTCTGTCCTGACCCCTTCCCTCCTGTCTCCCCCATTTCCCACTCCTTTGCTCTTGTCTCTCCCACTCCCCTCTCCTTCACTCCGGTTGTTTTCCCTTCCATCTCCCACACTCCCTTCTCCTTCCTTCCTGTCTCCCCTACTCCCCTCTCCTTCACTCCGGTTGTTTTCCCTCCCGTCTCCCCCACTCCCTTCTCCTTCCCTCCTGTCTCCGCTACTCCCCTCTCCTTCCCTCCTGTCTCCGCTACTCCCCTCTCCTTCACTCCGGTTGTCTTCCCTCCCGTCTCCCCCACTCCCTTCTCCTTCCCTCCTGTCTCCCCTACTCCCCTCTCCTTCACTCTGGTTGTCTTCCCTCCCGTTCCTTTCCTTCCCGTCTCCTTACGTCCTGTCTCCCTATGACATGTCACCTTCCCTCCTCTCAGCTTCCTCCCAGGCTGAGGTGAGCTCTCCCTAGCATCTCTTGTGTCTTTCCCCACTTTATCGTCTACAGTTCCCCCACCGGAACTACTGGCACAACTCCCCTGTTCCCTTCCCACCATTGCCACAACGAGAAGCCTCAGCTCTTCCAACTCCACCTCTAGTTCCTTCATCCTTGCGCATCCCCTACACTCAAAACTAAAACTATCTGCCTGGACCTCAGCCCAGGACTTCTCGCACCCAGACTTGACGAAATCCACCCAGTTACTGCAACTGCCACAAATTAAGTGCCTTGTGGCCTTTAACTGCCGCTTGCACGGCGCCATCATACAATGTGTGTATATAGTCAACAGCACCAAAATCTTGTGAGATCCCAGCTCTCTTTGAGCATGCTCAGCAAATCGGCAGACATAGATAATCGTATGGGTTTGTTTGGGGTCTTACAGATATTTGTTATAGATTATTGTTTCCAAGTTGTAACTAACCTTGTTTCACTGCCTCTATGATGTCTGGCTTAACATCTTCTGTGGCTGTAACAAAGATACCATGTAATACTGTTAATTCATCCATACAACTGTAATCATAACAACAATGCTGTGATTCTTTTGTCACTGCTGCAGAGCTCAATTTGAAAACCATTTTCAACATGGACATGGAGCGACAGCATCACCCATTGATGTTATTCAAAACTGCAGCCCTTCTGATCCATTTAAATTTGTTTAAATTTATTTTACATGATTTTTACTGGTTATGTGTTCATAACATCTACTTGAACTTTGTCAATAACCTCCCTCGCCGGTTGACACAGCATGGCATAGCCGTGTGCTGAGAAAGTGTGTCATTTATGGGTTAATTGAATGAGTTATCTGTGACTAATGTATAGTACCAAAAACTGGCAAAATTACTACATTAGATGCAGTCGAATTTAGAATATCAAGAACGTGTGACTTTATCACTGATAACTAGAGCTGTGACTGTTCCAGGTATGGAAGGGTGTAGAGCCGAGATTTGCGGGCAATAGGCACTCATGGTTTAGGTTCCAGACCCAGAATCACAACAGCACTAATGATGACTTACCATGGTGAGGCTTGTTTGATGTCTTACGGTCAAGGTAACCCCGAACCTCTCTGTGCCCCCGGGCAGTCGCAATATCAAGGGCCGTCTGTGCGTTCACATTGGTAAAGTTGGGGTCGGCACCCCTTTCAATAAGCACTTGCGCCGTAGTCATGTGACCATTGAGTGCAGTCAACATAAGTGCACTGACCCCCATTGATGGTGTCCGACTGTTGACATCGAAACCACGATCAAGCAGATATCTGACCACTGTATCGTGGCCGTAATGAGCTGCTGCCATTACTGGTATGAACTCGCATGCTGTGCTGCCTACACCGGTACTGGGACTCAGGTCAATCCCTGCCTCTACCAGACATTTACAAGTTGGAAGGTGACCACCTCGAGCTGCCAGCATTATTGCATTTGCTCCCAGTTTTGTCCTAGCATTGATGTCTGCCTGGTTTTGGAGTAGACGTGACGTGACATGGATGTGACCATAGCGTGCCGCATGCAGTAGGGGCGTCCAACCCATTGCGTTGGGCTTGTCGAGTGCAGCGCCCCGCATGAGCAGCTGTCGAACTAACTGTTCGTGGCCATTAGCTGCAGCCACTTGAAGAGGAGTAATCTCGCTCTCATCCATCGAGTCCACACACATGCCCTGATCAAGAAGGCTCTCAACTGTTTCAACACTACCCTCCTCACATGCAGCCAGCAGTTGACCAACTTCATCCATTCTCGCCAAGTCTAGATAACTCAACTTCCAAGACAGTCAAATGTATTGGTTTCCATCCTAGCCATGGTTGGCTAAGCCTAAGGAACTGGCTAGTTTATGCCAGGTCCATGGGCATGGCTATGCGTATGAATAAGAGTATTAAATGACTAATTATCTTTCTAAATGCATTTACTATTTTAAATAAAAAATATATTTGCTAACTTCGTTTGAATTACTATTAATGAAAAATGTATTCCATTAAAGTGTGAGAATGTATTGATAGCTGAGTATCAAAAGCCTTCCAAGGGAAGAGCATAGCAAACTTCAAAGAACTCCTCACCGGACACCGCCATCGGCGTTTACCCTGCAGGAGCTCAGTCGGTATATGTTACTGTCAGCTTCTTAGCCATCTATTTATCTTTTAAACACAGGACTGCGCATTTTCAACCCATGTCGACAAGCGGGGCGGTACTATCAGTGTACTGACCGAATGTTAACTGACCAAAAGTTAGTGCGTCAAGTCATCTTACGGAGAAAAAACAACAAAACACAAGACACCTCCCCGGACACCGGTCAACATTCGTTCGTTTATGTTGGTTCAATGTATGAATGTTATGATTTGTCTGATTGGTTGTTCTATTTTTATCCCATGAGCAAGCTGTACAACGGCACGGCGTGTCTTGCTTACATGCGCACTTCGCAAGTATCCTTTACTGAGCTAGCTGTTGCATGCTTTGTATTTGCATAAAGTGTATAAATGTAGACAGGTATGTATAATGTAATAAATAACATAACATTTATACAACTGTACAACTTGATAAATCTTGTATCGGGAAAAGCACACAACTTCTACAACTAGTACAAGTTTACTGTGTCTGTGACTGTGCTAGAACATTGTTCGTGCAATGTACGTGCAATGTACGGCGTAGTTGTTGTTCAACGCCAGATTTTACCTCATTTTGATATCTCGCTGGATCTCACGTTGATACGTCATTAGTCAGGCGTAAAACCATATATCGGGCATTGGGATTATTTAAACCTCTGACAAAGTTAACTTTTTGAGATATTGATCGCTAGATGGCAGCAGTTTAACCGACTCTCTAGGCTGGCGTTTAACCCGAAGGGGTACTGCCATACCAAAGCGGTGGGGGTATGCCACCAGAGCCCCATGGAGCACATGGAGATATATATATATATATATATATATATATATATATATATATATATATATATATATATATATATATATATATATATATATATATGTTATCATCCCAGTGACCTCACAATCTATTGTATAATAATAATAACAATAATATATTTTATTTGGTATAGCGCCAGATCCAAAATTGTTCGTGGCGCTTCACAACATATTAAAATACATAAAATAGTGTAAAATTGCAAAATAACAAATAAATGCATTTAAAATACTACTAGTAATAAGAATTATTAAAAATAAATACAGCAATAAAATAGTGTAGAATTGCTAAGTAAGGAAATGGCTAAATGAATATATTAGCTGCTAGTAATAAGAATTATAAAAAATACTAATAAATAAATGTATATGTATGATTAATAATTATAAACAATTTAATAATTTTGTAAAATATTTTTATAGTAATAGTTTAAGTGATAAAAAGGAATTGGTAAAATAATGTTAAATATCATGAATAAGATTACTGGAATAGTCATAATTAAATTGTTATGAGTAGAGGACAATGTTTACCTGCAATATACGCTAATACGCGATACGAAAGAAATGTGTCTTCAGTCGACATTTGAAGCTGGCGAGAGTGTCACAGGTTTTAATAAAGTTAGGTAAAGTGTTCCACAGAGACGCCGCAGCTACTGCGAACGAGCCGCCCCCAGCCTTGGTACGAGTGCGCTTCACTTCCAAACTGTTACTGCTGGCAGAGCGCAGTGCTCTTGCCGGTTGATGTGGGCGCACGAGTTCACACAGATACACTGGCGCTTCGTCGTGCATGGCTTTGTATGTAAGTGTCAGTGTTTTGAAATCGACTCTGCGTGCCACGGGGAGCCAGCGAAGTTCTTGTAACAGGGGCCTGGCATTGTCACTACGTGGACGACGCAGAATCAGTCTGCAACCGAATTATGTATTCGTTGCAAACGCGCAATGTTAACTACAGACGTGTCGTATAATTAATTGCAGTAGTCAAGCCACGATGTGATAATGGCATTGACTACGCGTTCTTTTGTGAGTTTGGGTAAACAGCGGCTGATCTGATTGATGTGGCGGATGTAACATGAGCATGCACTGACGGTTTGAGACACTTGCTTTTTCATAATCTAGGTGCCTGTCAATGAAGACACCGAGATTTCGAACACATCGCAAAGCTGTGATTGTAGAAACACCAACACAAATCACACTGCCGTCAACGAGTGCAGCTGCAGACTTGGATGCAATTGGAAGATACTGTATGGGTTTCCCCTTCCATTATGGCCTACCTAAATGATTAGCCTTTCATTCCCTGTCATGGTTCTCATTAAACTGTCAATTGTCTATTCCTCCCTCCCATTTCTATCACCTCTGCAGGCCTGGAACTGTGTGAATCAGTGCATGACTCTACAGACTCGTTCATGTAGTGGGACTGGTGTGTAATGGAACATGTATGTAGTGGGACGTAGTGATTACAATAATGTACTTCTGTATTTATTAAATAAATTAATAATGTGTGTATACATTACGTTGTTTTTTCTCCAAATAAAACAAAACATTAATATAAAGCCAAAACGTTTGAAATTAATTCAAATGCATTTGCAAATGTGTAACCAAAACATTTGCATTTTAGTGTGACCCCAAACAATTGCATTTGAATGCGTTCCTGAAAAATGGCATTTACATTTGAATGAAGTGAAACATTTGCATTCAAATGCGTTGACATGCATTTGTTAACTTGCTGCTCACGACCTCACTGACGCTGGACTTGCTGCTCACGACCTCACTGGCGCTGGACTTGCTGCTCACGACCTCACTGACGCTGGACTTGCTGCTCACGACCTCACTGACGCTGGACTTGCTGCTCACGACCTCACTGGCGCTGGACTTGCTGCTCACGACCTCACTAGCGTTGGACTTGCTGCTCACGACCTCACTGGCGCTGGACTTGCTGCTCACGACCTCACTGGCGCTGGACTTGCTGCTCACGACCTCACTGTCGCTGGACTTGCTGCTCACGACCTCACTGGCGCTGGACTTGCTGCTCAGCTGCTACGGATCCTGGCAGATGCTGGGGTGGACTCAACAAACATGGTAGGCCAAGGCTACGATGGTGCCGCTGCCATGTCCCGGAAGAACAATGTCGTTCAGAAACTCACCCGAGACACCATCCTTACTGCCGCATATGTGCACTGCTCATCACATGTTCTGAATCTTTGTTTGGCAAAGGCTGCATCAGTTCCACCCATTTGCTCGGCAGTCACTCTGATGCTCGAAATAGCAGTGTTCTTCACTGACTCAAACAAGCGACTGTACGACTTGCAGCAATACATTGAACGGGAATGCCCTGAAGCGTCACACGCGCCTCAAGAAACACTGCGACACGCTGCGTAGAAAAGCAGGCTGCAACTCTAGTGGTCAAAGAACTCTACCCTGCGGCTGTCGCGTCACTGGAGAACATTTCTGAATGGTTGGATGCTTCTGGCAAAGCAGCAATGTGTCTCCGTTGCATGGATCCCGTGCTCTCCGTGGAAGTCCTGCAGACAGTTCTCGAAGTCACGAAGCCTCTATATCTGTCAAACTTCAGAGTGTATCTCAAGACATTCTGCGAGCAAAGGAATCAGTGCGAGACTGCGCTGACGTGTTGCAAAACTTTCGCAGCGGTGACGTGTTTGACAGACTGTCCATGCAGAGGAGGTCGATTGCAGACCAATCCAAATGCCGCGAATAACAAACAGGCAGAGACATCGTCCCAACCTTCCTGTCGACTCTGCCTTGGTTTTAATAAATGAAACATTCTTTAATTTTATTACTAGAGTAGGGTGGGGCAAACCTTTTAGATATATCTCTGATATATTGGATGTATCACCTAGTTTATGATCTTAGCTGAATATCTTGTGTTGACATTTTGGATGTTCAATATCACAGAAAAAATTTATACCATTTTAGCAGAGGTCCTTAAAATGCCCTTTTTGCCCCAGGGGTGGGGCAAAACGCCCGTCCCTGGGCGTTATGTATTAATCAGCCTCAATTAAGTTATTAGTTTACTTATTTCGCCTTACCAAAGTGGTGGTATTATTGATACACTTCAGTATAGCAAAACATTGTTGTCTATCACTAGCAAAGGTTTCAGTAGGGTGATCCTTGGCAGAATGTCAGAACCCCTTGACCCACTGTTGTGCAAAGAACACGCAGTGGAGCAGTGCCAGGAATGGAACACGCCATTCGTCGATTTAAAAAAGGCTTTCGATAGCATTCGCAGAGACTCTCTGGCGTATACTCCGACACTATGGAATCCCCCCAAGACCCTGAGCATAATCAAACTGCTCTATGGCAATTTTAGGAATTCAAGACCGGAGTGAAGCAAGGATGCATACTACCCCCCTTCCTCTTCTGTCTCGGGATCGACTGGTTTATGGAGGAAACAGCACTAGGAGATAAAAGCGGCATCAAACCTTCACAGAAATATGCGATGATCTAGACTTTGTAGACGACATATCTCTTCTGTCGCACCGCTACGGAGGTGGCCGAGGTGTGAACAGATGGAGTCTGAGATCAAGGTGAGGATCAGAAAGGCAAGAGGGGCGTTTGCGGTACTGAAGAATATCTGGAAGACAAACAAGATCAGCAACAGAACAAAGATCCGCCTGTTCAAGAGCAACGTCCTGAGTGTGCTGCTATATGCATATATGCTATATGCTACATTTCGAATATTGTATTCAAGCATGGAGGCCGTATCGTAAAAAGGACATAGACAAGCTAGAAAGAATACAACGAAGAGCAATTAAAATGATTCCAGAATTGAGAGACCTTAGTTACGAAAGTCGCTTATTACAATGTGGTTTGACAACACTACAGACCAGGAGACTAAGAGGAGACCAAATAGAAGTGTTTAAAATGGTGAACGGTTATGAGGATGTTGATAGGAATATGTTCTTCAAATTTAAAGAAGGCAGTAGAACCAGAGGACACAAAGCAGCATTAGTTAAGGAGCAGTGTAGGTTGGACATGAGAAAGTACTTTCTCACAGGTGATAAATGAATGGAACAAACTGCCAAATGATTGTGTTAATGCTAGTAGTGTGAATATGTTTAAAAATAGAATTGACAGATATGTAATAAGGGCGGGCTACACATAGATGAGAAAATTGTTGGACTCTCGATAAGCCAATGGCTTCCTTGTCCACTTGCCATCTGGAACTTGTTGTTTGGAATGGCAATCTTGTTAAAAAAAGTCTTGTTAAATGGTTTAGCTATACACAGAGAAAGATTATTTACACCACTTCGCGCATTAATGAGAAGTTAATTAAATAAACGTAATTGTCGAAACGGGGCTAGTTGAGCCACCCAAGGCCCAAGGGAGGGTTAGTTGAGCAGCGATTAAAGAACGAAGACGAGTGTTCTTTACCCCAAAATACATCAAGGAATTAATTTTTCCGAGCAAATTGGGACATCTGATAGCTACGAGGCAACATTTTAGCAGTTGGTTACATTGGTTGCGATTGGCCTATAACTCTATACTAATGAAGTATGTCGACTTATTATTTAAGTGTGTAGACTTGTCAGAGACATATTGCTGAATTCTAAAGAGTTAAAATATTTTACAATCGGAGACTGTTTACGAGCGCCTCTAGTTTATGTCCTGCAGCGGTGAACGTCGCTTGACACAACGAGGTCAGCATTGGGCAAAAAGTGTCGTTTATAAAGGTGTATTCGGCGTTCCAACAGGAACCCCAAATTGCCATTCGGCGAGAACATCCTATGTTATCTCTTTATGCATTCATTCAGCAATGATATATTTTCCTTACTTGTATGCCACACACTGGGACCTCTTGAACATGACACCATCCATGTTTACGTTACAGCATGTGACGAACGTTCGTGACCTTAAACACATTTTAGGTGTATTCGTGTCATGCCCAAGCCATAAAAGTCTCTGA
Source organism: Lamellibrachia satsuma (assembly GCA_033239005.1). Classification (NCBI taxonomy): domain Eukaryota; kingdom Metazoa; phylum Annelida; class Polychaeta; order Sabellida; family Siboglinidae; genus Lamellibrachia; species Lamellibrachia satsuma. The sequence continues at coordinate 8,140,493 of BSQZ01000012.1, read as the reverse complement.
AATATGGGCCTTTGGTCGGTTGCATGGCAACGACGATGAATCGAGTCTGGGGTGCTCTAAGTATTCAATGTACGCAACACGTCATTTACGACACTGGTAATTTATTACATTTATCAAATGTAAGTCTTTTTTCTCTTTATAAGTCTTGCAGAGAAGGTGGAGTCGAATTAAATGGAGGTTGTTAGTCTTACTATTTTGGTACGACATTATTACGGAGATCCGTAAACACTTCTTCACAAATTCTTTAATGGATTGGTGGAATACACTTCTGAAAAGGTCGTGTCATCAACTACTCTGAACAACTCGAAGAAGAAATTAAGTTATCTAGCCACGTTACAGAGACCGCACGACCAAGTATTTGCACGGAACAAATAATTAAAAAGTAGTTCGTCATCTTCAGGCTGGTAGATATTCCGTAGAAGTGATATCATGTTCAGGTATTCGTGAAATAGACATGGATGTAATTTAGAACGCCTTACGGAAGACACCACTAATCACATTTCAATACACATAGTATGACCGCATTTTGGTGCAATGGAAGAAAACCTAAAAAAGTATACATTTTGGTAAAATGGAAGAAAGCCTAAAAAGTATACATTTTGGTAAAATGGAAGAAAGCCTAAAAAGTATACATTTTGGTAAAATGGAAGAAAGCCTAAAAAGTATACATTTTGGTAAAATGGAAGAAAGCCTAAAAAGTATACATTTTGGTAAAATGGAAGAAAGCCTAAAAAGTATACATTTTGGTAAAATGGAAGAAAGCCTAAAAAGTATACATTTTGCCAGTTGTCTTACAATGCTCAAGTAAACATTTAAACATGAACAGTCTACGTTATGAAAGACAAAATCAGAGAACACTACTTTCTACATCGCAAAGTTGAAGGAAAATTAAATGTGTGCAAGAGACTACAGTTTAATATAGCCACTACATTAAATCCCTCATTACGACTTCGGTGTTTCCGAATCTCCACCCACATAATATATGTCAATGTGGCTGCCACATAGTCTATTAGTAAAATACTTAATATTTTTAAATTAGAATGCATCGTATTTGTGGTTGTGTCATTTTGTATCACGATATTACATTTATGCTTTTGCACGGGGCAGCATAACTTCGAATTTCCAGAGGGTATGTGACTAAAACGGTCAACACTTGACGTAGGCATTCATATAACAATGCATCACGTGGGGCGCGGTGGCGGTTAGAACGTCGTTCTCTCAATCGAGCGAACCCAGAATCCTCTTGCTGCCGTTTCGAAGCTTTGACAATTTCGTTCATCCCATGTTGCCACAATTCACTCAGCTGTATAAATTAGTACCTGGCTACGGACAGAGGTGGGTATGTGAACGAATTATCTTCACGCAGTAATTGCAGCATGGCTGAATGCTTCCCAGAGAAGTCGAGATGGCCTTAGAATGAACAGGTATGCTAGGGGGTGAAGCATAAAGCGCTTTGAACAGTCCCAATGACTGGATAGTCCGCTATATAAGAACATACCTTTTACCCACAAAACAATCGTCAACATAGATACTTCGAGCTAATACGTTTCTGAATAACTATAGCCATTTGCCCAACCACTGTGGAAAACTTGTCTGATTTCGTGAGTCTTTGTGGTGTTGTTGTTCACGGTCATTTCTTGTAGTCTAACCAGACACGCCTTGGTGTATGCCACAATGTTTCTTGTAGTCTAACCAGACACGCCTTGGTGTATGCCACAATGTTTCTTGTAGTCTAACCAGACACGCCTTGGTGTATGCCACAATGTTTCTTGTTGTCTAACCAGACACGCCTTGGTGTATGCTATAATGTTTCATGTAGTCTAACCAGACACGCCTTGGTGTATGCTATAATGTTTCATGTAGTCTAACCAGACACGCCTTGGTGTATGCTACAATGTTTCATGTAGTCTAACCTGACACGTCTTGGTGTATGCCACAATGTTTCTTGTAGTCTAACCAGACACGCCTTGGTGTATGCTATAATGTTTCTTGTAGTCTAACCAGACACGCCTTGGTGTATGCTACAATGTTTCTTGTAGTCTAACCAGACACGCCTTGGTGTATGCTATAATGTTTCATGTAGTCTAACCAGACACGCCTTGGTGTATGCTACAATGTTTCATGTAGTCTAACCTGACACGTCTTGGTGTATGCTATAATGTTTCATGTAGTCTAGCCTGACACGTCTTGGTGTATGCTACAATGTTTCTTGTAGTCTAACCAGACACGCCTTGGTGTAAGCTATAATGTTTCATGTAGTCTAACCAGACACGCATTGGTGTATGCTATAATGTTTCTTGTAGTCTAACCAGACACGTCTTGGTGTATGCTACAATGTTTCTTGTAGTCTAACCAGACACGCCTTGGTGTATGCTATAATGTTTCATGTAGTCTAACCAGACATGCCTTGGTGTATGCTACAATGTTTCATGTAGTCTAACCTGACACGTCTTGGTGTATGCTATAATGTTTCATGTAGTCTAGCCTGACACGTCTTGGTGTATGCTACAATGTTTCTTGTAGTCTAACCAGACACGCCTTGGTGTAAGCTATAATGTTTCATGTAGTCTAACCTGACACGTCTTGGTGTATGCTACAATGTTTCATGTAGTCTAACCTGACACGTCTTGGTGTATGCTACAATGTTTCTTGTAGTCTAACCAGACACGCCTTGGTGTAAGCTATAATGTTTCATGTAGTCTAACCAGACACGCCTTGGTGTATGCTACAATGTTTCTTGTAGTCTAACCAGACACGCCTTGGTGTATGCTACAATGTTTCTTGTAGTCTAACCAGACACGCCTTGGTGTATGCTATAATGTTTCTTGTAGTCTAACCAGACACGCCTTGGTGTATGCTATAATGTTTCTTGGAGGCAGACAAAAGGATGTGATATAACAGCATTTTGCCACAGTTGAACTCGGTGTTAAGCTGACCATTGAGGTGCTCCACCAAAAAGGCACATCCGAAAATGGCATCACACAAAATGACACTTGCGAAAAAGACACATGCAGCAAAAACTGCACATACTATATTGGCGCAACAATTACGGACGAAAATGGCATATTTATCAAATGTGACTCGCAAAGAAATAAACATGACACATACATTTTAATGTCAAGGTAGTAGCTTCAAATTCCATCTTCAATTGATTTAGCTTACCATAAATCCGGCTCGTCGCCGTCGGTGTCTAAAATATCTAGTGTGTGAACAGCTGATGTACCACCCGCAGGCGATTTAATAACAAAATGCCTATTTTTTTTCAAATCATCAAGAATCGACTTTAGCCGTTAACTCTGGTAGGGTTTCAAATAGTGGATATCCAAAAAGGTAACCACTGTGCGGGTCATTGTCAATAATGGGCGTGACTTTCACCCTCTCGCCGATCACGTGACAAAGTTACGAAATTTCACCAAGGGTGAAATTCGTTTTCCATTGTCACTTTAGTTGGTCGTGAAGTCATCAATCACTGAGCTGATTTCAATGACCCTGTACCGTAGTGAATGCTTATCTTTCATAATGCGACACTAAGGCCGACTTACACGAGCGATTAATTGTCCAACTGGTCGGCAGAGACGTGTCGCGTGATATCGCAGTTCAAAAATCGGTCGTGTGAACACCATCGCGAGACCGAATAGCGAGGTATATGTGTGTCGGCAGAATGCACATAAAATGTGGGGACTTTCGATAGGTTGTGTCAAATGATAACCTGGAACGTTCCTAAAAAAAATTCAAAACTTTGTACTATTTATTTTTGGGTTATGTAAGTTCCAAGTCGAAGCTATTTTGCCCCTGTAAATCATACGTGGTGACCCCGAGCACCGATGTAGTGACATTGCATGAGGCTGCCTTGAGCCAGCAGTAGTCGGACAATATGATGACGTAGCTGAAGGCGACACACGCAGGTTCACGGTCACACCTCCTGGCGCACGTGTTGATATCGGACACTACTGATCCGCTGATGTCTGAGCCATGACAGTCACCTGGACGTGAGCGATACCTGGATACAGCGTCACCGGCTGCCTCCAAACCGCGCGACGTCTCATCTTCACCTGCAACGCATCGTGACACAGGTGAGACTAGGTCAACGGGTTGCTTATTTGTAAGTAGTTGCCTAGCATTCCACATACATTAGGCTCAGTCTGTGTTCATAACCATTTACGTCAACTGGCTATGTTGTGCAATTAATACGTTCATTACGTTGATAATTGGAAATGTAAAATATGTACAACTGCTATATATAACCGTTACCTCATGCGAGGTGCATTTAATTGGCTATTTATGTTTTTTTTTATCTGAGGCATAGACAAGCGTGCACGCTGGACAAGTTATTATTAATTTACAATTTTAATTAAGCTATTCGTGTTTCCAAACAGATTGCCAAATTATACACGTGGACTGCATATTTAACTTTTCTCACGAACATCCATTGTTTGTACCAATAAAACAAATTGTCCCATGCTTTGCGGACCATATATAATGCGCGCGCTCTTAGGCGGCTGACAGTGTAAGAGCGCGCTCTTAGACGGCTGACAGTGTAAGAGGGCGCTTTTAGACGGCTGACAGTGTAAGAGCGCGCTCTTAGACGGCTGATAATGTAAGAGGGCGCTCTTAGACGGCTGACAGTGCAATAGCGCGCTCTTAGACGGCTGACAGTGTAATAGCGCGCTCTTAGACGGCTGACAGTGTAATAGCGCGCATTTGGAGAAGTTGACTACTCAGTAAATGGTGCACTTAGTATGGTGGTGCACTGTAACAATGACATCAGAACACAGTTTTTTCATTGATATATTTAAAGTGTTCATTGCTTATGAAATCGCAACCTGTGGCTTTTCCTATAAGCACTAATATGTATTGGATCCCTTTAATATAAACAAACATTTGCTCATTGAGCTGCACAGTGCCACAGTACATGTTGATTGTGGTGTTGGCCGCAGAGCCAGATGGAGAATTAAGGAGATGCCACATATTCGTCACATCTTCAGCACAAGAAGCACAAACAACATTGCTAGGGTTTGGCAGTCTGGCAGTATGTATACGTCTTTCTAGAAATTTTCGAAATGCACAACACTTACTTATGTTAATGTTGTCATACATCGAGGTTCCAGCACTTACTTATGTTGATGTTGTCATACATCGAGGTTCCATCACTTACTTATGTTGATGTTGTCATACATCGAGGTTCCATCTTTAGGGAGCGTTTCAGCGCACGACGCCATCTTGAGGTAGCACATTGCGGAATGTTTCTTCACGTGGCGGGAGGCGAACACGAATCCGACACATTCGGCGACGTCATCACATCTGAGAGCACAGGCGGCCTCAGTAGCGATACCAGTGACACCACCAAGGTCACCGCCGCTGCAGTCACCCGGTCGGCGTCTGTACCTCTGGCGTTGGCCTGAATTGAGTAGACGAAGATGCAGATATAATCTACTACAAAGAAGTTGTTGGCATCTTCGCCGACATGTTTGCCACCTGAAGGCCCGTTCACACGAGCGATGAGTTGTCCGATTGATCTGACGATGTAGTGTCGCTCAACCTATTGGACACATCGTTTCTTGAAAGCAAAAAGAAATGATGCATCCAACTTTTCGGGCGACACTGTGTCGCCCAAACAATCGGACAACCAATTGCTCGTGTGAACGGGCCTTTTGAGTTGCCACGCCGATTATCAAGTAAAAAGAGCGTGTCATTGTAAAATTATTTATACACGTAGACACACCCACGCACGGCATCTTCACCCGCATTTTCGTTAACATATATTGTAACGCCTGTATGTATAAATATATACTGTTCTGCGACAGCAAATAGTCATCTTAATGTCACAATCAGTCCCCCATAGCCTACGTCGTTTCGTCCAGTCAGTTGTCATGCCTCTGTCTCACAAGGTCTCTGTCCGACCGAAGCTTGACGCCCGTCTGTGAGGTCTGAGAGCAACACGTCAACCGATACAGGTGCCAATACGGGCTCCTGTGTCGGTTTGGCCCAACAATCGCAAACTGCAAGGCCAGTTATGAAGGAGTTTTCTTTGGACATAGACATGGCGAACGCGTCATCTATACGTATGGTAACAGCGGTGGGTTCTGCCCAGCTGTTGCAGGTGTACAGCATAACTGGGACAACCATCGCATTGCACACGAACATTCATTTGTCCAGTGGTATCCTGGACCGCACATCAACGTCTTCCAGAAGGACTGAAATGAGACGCTGCCCCGCGTGTATTGAATCTGCATGTCTTCAGTGCTGCCGGGTAGAGATCCCAAGGTAATGCTGAACCGCCACTTCGCGTTGCCGTGCAGCGTGCCACTGCATCATCTGTCTGTCACGCCTATTAATAAGGGAGATGTTAAAGGGAACCTTGGCTTAAATATTTTATTTTCCGTATATAACTTGGCATCATCTGTCTGTCACGCCTATTAATAAGGGAGATGTTAAATGGAACCTTGGCTTAAATGTTTTATTTTCCGTATATAACTTGGCATCATCTGTCTGTCACGCCTATTAATAAGGGAGATGTTAAATGGAACCTTGGCTTAAATGTTTTATTTTCCGTATATAACTTGGCATCATCTGTCTGTCACGCCTATTAATAAGGGAGATGTTAAATGGAACCTTGGCTTAAATGTTTTATTTTCCGTATATACCTTGGCATCATCTGTCTGTCACGCCTATTAATAAGGGAGATGTTAAAGGGAACCTTGGCTTAAATGTTTTATTTTCCGTATATAACTTGGCATCATCTGTCTGCCACGCCTATTAATAAGGGAGATGTTAAATGGAACCTTGGCTTAAATGTTTTATTTTCCGTATATACCTTGGCATCATCTGTCTGTCACGCTTATTAATAAGGGAGATGTTAATGGAACCTTGGCTTAAATGTTTTATTTTCCGTATATAACTTGGCATCATCTGTCTGTCACGCCTATTAATAAGGGAGATGTTAAATGGAACCTTGGCTTAAATGTTTTATTTTCCGTATATACCTTGGCATCATCTGTCTGTCACGCCTATTAATAAGGGAGATGTTAAAGGGAACCTTGGCTTAAATGTTTTATTTTCCGTATATAACTTGGCATCATCTGTCTGTCACGCCTATTAATAAGGGAGATGTTAAAGAGAACCTTGGCTTAAATGTTTTATTTTCCGTATATACCTTGGCATCATCTGTCTGTCACGCCTATTAATAAGGGAGATGTTAAAGGGAACCTTGGCTTAAATGTTTTATTTTCCGTATATAACTTGGCATCATATGTCTGTCACGCCTATTAATAAGGGAGATGTTAACGGAAACCTTGGCTTAAATGTTTTATTTTCCGTATATAACGTGTTGCACCACTACACGGTAGCATGGTAAACTAATGGTTAACTAAGCTTCGCCACATTTGGCTTCCTCCTTTGAAAGATCCTAGACGCGCCACTGATTAGACCAACTTATGCATATACAGAGACAAGAAGTTGAGATACAGCAGAAAGATAATCTAAAGTTGATGCAACTTTGAATTGATGGTGATGGCTGGAAGATGCAACGAACACCACAAGATCAAATGAACGGCAGAGAACACGGAGATTCCAAATCATGAATATGTTATTGGCCTACGATATTCAAGTAGATATATGTGTAGTAGTTTAATATATACGACGGAGAGATATAAAGTCGACAAGACAATAAGTACACCTGACTTACTTCGGTTGACGTTGTCATACATCGTTACTCCATCTTTGGGGAGCGTCTCAGCGCACGACGCCATCTTGAGGTAGCACTTTGCGGCATTTTCCGCCACGTGGCCGGAGACGAATACGAATCCGACACATTTGGCGACGTCATCACAACTGCGTGCACAGGCGACCTCAGTCGCGACACCAGTGACACCACCAATGTCACCGCCGCTGCAGTCACCCGGTCGGCGTCTGTACCTCTGGCGTTGACCTGAGTTGAGTAGGCGAAGATGCAGATATAATCTACTACAAAGAAGTTGTTGGCATCTTCGCCGACATGTTTGTCACCTGAAGGCCCGTTCACACGAGCGATGAGTTGTCCGATTGATCTGACGATGTAGTGTCGCTCAACCTATTGGACACATCGTTTCTTGAAAGCAACAAGAACAGATGCATCCAACTGTTCGGGCGACACTGTGTCGCCCAAACAATCGGACAACTAATTGCTCGTGTGAACGGGCCTTTTGAGTTGCCACGCCGATTATCACGTAAAAAGAGCGTGTCATTGGAAAATTATTTATACACGTAGACACACCCACGCATGCATGCACGCGCGCACTACATCATTACATGGTCGAATCCCATGAAAGGTCATTACATGGTGTTTCCAAGAATGAAAAACTATTTTCGTATCATTTTCATGTCTGAATAAAATATACATGTTTTTTAGTACATGTGCCCATCACAAAGTCATTATGTTCCCCTCAATATGTCGATAAAGTTTAAGTGCTTCCACATCTGCCTTACAAATCACACATACATGATTCCACAGAGCAGAATTTATGTTATACGCTTGGTCAATTATATACGGGGCGAACGACCTCGCCATGCGTTACACATAATACCATAGACAGCTCCTAAACACCGCTTTTAACGAACGGCCGGGCCAGGCCTGTGTCTACTTTTTGCAGGTCTGTACCAGTGGACATTCTATTGTCTAGGTCTTCCCTCCCAATCTTGCCTGCCTGAATGATCTGCCCACTGCCCATTGCCCACCCCAGTTGTATTTTCGAATTGTGTTAACTAGTGTCTACTGTTTAGTGTTATTTAAGAAAACAATACGTATGTATTACAATTTATTTGTATTTTTTATTATAAGATAATAGGTTTATCTTTTATAAATTTAGCGGGCCGCGGGCTTTCTCGCCAAACATTAACGGGCCTGGGCCGAGCATGGGCCAAAATTCTAGTTTCCAGGCCTGGGCTGGGTTTAACGAATTTTTGCGGGCCTGGATTCTAACTGCTAATTGCGGGCCGTGCTTGGGCTCAAATTATAGGCCCGTGCAGAGCACTAGCACGTACACATGTGCTTCCACATCAATATGACAAACATATCTTTTTATCCAAACCGCCCCCAGAAATTGAATGGTCAACCTGGCTGGCATCCATCGTGGAATGCAGGTACGAATGAGACAACTGATAGGACCTACCCGGCGTCATCTACAGTCACTGCAAAATACACAGTGTTTATTTGACTATTGTGCATGCCAACAAAGAGCCAGTAGTTAGAAGTATGGTGGACACAGTCCAGCATATCTCCGTCAACTTCTCAGTCCAGAGGTTGCTTGACTTTCACGCTGAGCTTAGACAATATGGTCCACTCGAGCGAACGCTCTGTAGTCAGATGCTACTTGTCCATCATTGACTTCATCATAACACTAGTGACCCTTGAGCATGTCGTCCAAACTCGGCTTCCTCTGACTACATTCCTACAGTCCTAACAGTGCATAATCTATGCCAAAGAGGCAACTACTACAGTCGGCCAGCCGCAGCAGGGGACAGCCGAACCAGAAGTATGGAATGTATTTTTGTAGTGTTGTAGAACTAGCGGGAAGATCTGAGATTGAGGCGAGCAACTCGCGCAGTGACAGTAGACATAGGCATCGTCTATGAGAAGCTCAGAATCACTACGTGCAGTGTTTCCCTGGGTAACTTTAGGTGCGAGTTGATTGGGTGCCAGCGAGTGTTTCCCTGGGTAACGTTAGGTACGAGTTGATTGAGTGCCAGAGAGTGTTTCCCTGGGTAACGTTAGGTGCGAGTTGTTTGGGTGCCCGCCAGTGTTTCCCTGGGTAACGTTACGTGCGAGTTGTTTGGGTGCCCGCCAGTGTTTCCCAGGGTAACGTTACGTGCGAGTTGTTTGGGTGCCCGCCAGTGTTTCCCAGGGTAACGTTACGTGCGAGTTGTTTGGGTGCCAGCCAGTGTTTTCCTGGGTAACGTTAGGTACGAGTTGTTTGGGTGCCCGCCAGTGTTTCCCTGGGTAACGTTAGGTGCGAGTTGTTTGGGTGCCAGCCAGTGTTTCCCTGGGTAACGTTACCTGCGAGTTGTTTGGGTGCCCGCCAGTGTTTCCCTGGGTAACGTTAGGTACGAGTTGTTTGGGTGCCCGCCAGTGTTTCCCAGGGTAACGTTAGGTACGAGTTGTTTGGGTGCCCGCCAGTGTTTCCCAGGGTAACGTTAGGTACGAGTTGTTTGGGTGCCCGCCAGTGTTTCCCAGGGTAACGTTAGGTGCGAGTTGTTTGGGTGCCCGCCAGTGTTTCCCAGGGTAACGTTAGGTACGAGTTGTTTGGGTGCCCGCCAGTGTTTCCCAGGGTAACGTTAGGTGCGAGTTGTTTGGGTGCCCGCCAGTGTTTCCCTGGGTAACGTTAGGTGCGAGTTGTTTGGGTGCCCGCCAGTGTTTCCCAGGGTAACGTTAGGTGCGAGTTGTTTGGGTGCCCGCCAGTGTTTCCCTGGGTAACGTTAGGTGCGAGTTGATTGGGTGCCCGCCAGTGTTTCCCTGGGTAACGTTAGGTGCGAGTTGTTTGGGTGCCCGCCAGTGTTTCCCAGGGTAACGTTAGGTGCGAGTTGTTTGGGTGCCCGCCAGTGTTTCCCTGGGTAACGTTAGGTGCGAGTTGTTTGGGTGCCCGCCAGTGTTTCCCTGGGTAACGTTAGGTGCGAGTTGATTGGGTGCCCGCCAGTGTTTCCCTGGGTAACGTTAGGTGCGAGTTGTTTGGGTGCCCGCCAGTGTTTCCCTGGGTAACGTTACGTGCGAGTTGTTTGGGTGCCCGCCAGTGTTTTCCTGGGTAACGTTAGATGCGAGTTGTTTTGGGTGCCCGCCAGTGTTTCCCTGGGTAACGTTAGGTGCGAGTTGTTTGGGTGCCCGCCAGTGTTTCCCTGGGTAACGTTAGGTGCGAGTTGTTTGGGTGCCCGCCAGTGTTTACCTGGGTAACGTTAGGTGCGAGTTGTTTGGGTGCCAGCCAGTGTTTCCCTGGGTAACGTTACATGCGAGTTGATTAGGTGCACACCAGTGGTGGACAGGGCGAGCGCCCTTATTTGTTAACACTAACTTCAAAATTGTGCATACTGGTGCATGTTGAATGATGTTTGTACTTTCTTCATAGAAGTTACAAGCGGACAGAAATAAAAACAGTGTAACGGTGTTAGCAAAAACTTAGGCATCACATTGGAAGTAATTGCACAGTTGTGCGTTTTTATGTCTTATCTTTTAAAGATGAATAATACAGCGAGTTGGTGAATAACACAGCGAGGTGGCCCACCTCGCTTGTGACATACCATGGGAAACACTGTACGTGACTCATTAACTCACACCACGACAGCGGATGAATATGACACTTTATTGTCAAGCTGAGCTGTTCCGAGACGACATGCCAGGTGATCTGCGTCAGCTACAAAATGGAAGGCTATGATGAATGTCACTGAGAGACACAACACACTCGATGACACGATACAGTAAATCAGTCCAGTCCTGTACCCTAACTTGTATATAGCAGTCGTGGTACTACCGGTACTGGTGATGTCTGTGAGAGACACAACACACTCGATGACACGATACAGTAAATCAGTCTGGTCGTGTATCCTAACTTGTATATAGCAGTCATGATACTACCGGTACTGGTGATGTCTGTGAGACACACAACACTCTCGATGACACGATACAGTAAATCAGTCCAGTCCTGTATCCTAACTTGTATATAACAGTCGTGATACTACCGGTACTGGTGATGTCTGTGAGACACCCAACACACTCGATGACACGATACAGTCAATCAGTGCAGTCCTGTATCCTAACTTGTATATAGCAGTCGTGATACTACCGGTACTGGTGATGTCTGTGAGACACCCAACACACTCGATGACACGATACAGTCAATCAGTCCAGTCCTGTATCCTAACTTGTATATAACAGTCGTGATACTACCGGTACTGGTGATGTCTGTGAGACACCCAACACACTCGATGACACGATACAGTCAATCAGTCCAGTCGTGTATCCTAACTTTTATATAGCAGTCATGATACTACCGGTACTGGTGATGTCTGTGAGACACACAACACTCTCGATGACACGATACAGTAAATCAGTCCAGTCATGTACCCTAACTTGTATATAGCAGTCGTGATACTACCTGTACTGGTGATGTCTGTGAGACACACAACACACTCGATGACACGATACAGTCAATCAGTCCAGTCTTGTATCCTAACTTGTATATAGCAGTCGTGATACCACCAGTACTATTGATGTATGTGAGACACACAACACACTTGATGACACGATATAGTAAATCAGTCCAGTCCTGTATACTAACTTGTATATAGCAGTCGTGATACTACCGGTACTGGTGATGTCTGTGAGACACACAGCGCACTCGATGACACGATACAGTAAATCAGTCCAGTCCTGTATCCTAACTTGTATATAGCAGTCGTGATACTACCGGTACTGGTGATGTCTGTGAGACACACAGCACACTCGATGACACGATACAGTAAATCAGTCCAGTCCCGTATCCTAACTTGTATATAGCAGTCGTGATACTACCGGTACTGGTGATGTCTGTGAGACACACAGCACACTCGATGACACGATATAGTAAATCAGTCCAGTCCCGTATCCTAACTTGTATATAGCAGTCGTGATACTACCGGTACTGGTGATGTCTGTGAGACACACAACACACTTGATGACACGATATATTAAATCAGTCCAGTCCTGTATCCTAACTTGTATATAGCAGTCGTGATACTACCGGTACTGGTGATGTCTGTGAGACACACAACACACTCGATGACACGATACAGTAAATCAGTCCAGTCCTGTATCCTAACTTGTTTATAGCAGTCGTGATACTACCGGTACTGGTGATGTCTGTGAGACACACAACACTCTCGATGACACGATACAGTAAATCAGTCCAGTCCTGTACCCTAACTTGTATATAGCAGTCGTGGTACTACCGGTACTGGTGATGTCTGTGAGAGACACAACACACACGATGACACGATACAGTAAATCAGTCTAGTCATGTACCCTAACTTGTATATAGCAATCGTGGTACTACCGGTACTGGTGATGAAAGGAACGCATCATCCACCAGTTCAGTCGTGTAGGGATAACATTCCGCCCAAATGAAGGAGAGGGTTGAAATTGAACCCTTTCTGTAGATACGATACACTCGTACACCCTTATTACAGAAGGAATAACTGAACCCTTTCTGTAGATACGATACACTCGTACACCCTTATTACAAGAGGAATAACTGAACTCTTTCTGTAGATACGATACACTCGTACACCCTTATTACAGAAGGAATAACTGAACCCTTTCTGTAGATAAGATACAGTCGTACACCCTTATTACAGAAGCATTATTATTAATGATTAAATGGCTGTTATTATTGTTTGCGTTTGTCTATTAAAATCAGGATTTTTTTGGTCATCATAACACACGTTCTCCAGTAAATGTTATTGATGGTGTAGTAGATCTATTGCGATAATGCTTTATTAACTGTCATGATTAATTGTGCTATTAACTAATAGACGGGTCATTGAAGTATGTAAACAATCTTATTAAACTGCGCAATCCTAGCACTTTAAAACTAGTCTTTGTTATACTTATACGATATATACTGAAGGTTCACATCCACCTTTTGCCAAGGATAGGTGTCGAGTAGGCAGGTCAAATGTTTTTTCCTGGCCGGAGGGGCATTTTTTTAAAAGTTTTATTTTGACTTAAAAATGCACCAGATTGCAAATGATTAGTTTGCTTTAAAAAATGGACACCCTCTCATAGATTTTTTCTTCCACATGAATTTGTACCTACACCCCTGAAGTGTGCGTGCGTGCGTGTGTTTGTGCGTGCGTGCGTGCGTGCGTACACATAAAGGGAAATGATGGAGGGGAAAACGGGGGAGAAAGGATTATTCCAACGTTGATGTAAGAGGAGACATATAAATCAATGAGTGGACCAATTGAACCATGGTTCGACCAATAGAATCATGGTTCGGTTAATAGAACCATGGTTCGACCAATGGAACCATGGTTCGACCAATAGAACCATGGTTCGAATGCTAGATCAAAGGTGCCATAAACTTGTGAGACAAAATATGAGTATGATATGATATTATAATACTCATTGCATATATCTTACTTCGTTTGACGTTGTCATACGTCGCGACTCCATCTTTGGGGAGCGTCTCAGCGCACGACGCCATCTTGAGGTAGCACTTTGCGGAATGTTTCATCACGTGGCGGGAGGCGAACACGAATCCGACACATTCGGCGACGTCATTACATCTAAGAGCACAGGCGGCCGCAGTCGTGATACCAGTGACACCACCAAGGTCACCGCCGCTGCAGTCACCCGGCCGGCGTCTATACCCGGACAATTCATCGTTGTATTGTCGGCCTGAGAGGAAATAGAACGTGGTGAGAGTCGTCGTCAAGGCTGCGTCTATGACATGTAAACCTCATTGGCCAATAGTGATACTGGACGGTACACGTATTAGTTGCATTGGACAGACGCAATGCATGTGTGTTGAAATGTGTTTAAGACAGTGGTGTAGGGTTGTACATAAAGGTACGTTCTTAGTTGACGCAGTATCTAGTCCTTGGGACTGTTCAAATCGCTTTATATTTCACCCCCTGACAGACCTGTTCATTCCAACGCCATCTCAACTTCTCTTGGAAGTATACAGCCACGCCGCAATTATTGCGCGAAGAGTACTAGTTCACATATCCACCACTCTCTCTCTATATATAAAGGGTGCAATGCCGTGGTGTTAAACGGTACACATATGAAATGCACAATGGAGTGGTGCTAAACGGCACGTGTATAAAAGACACGATATAGTGAGTTTGATCGGTACACCTATACATGACACAAGACAGTGGTGTTGAACAACACACGTGTAAAGGGAAAACAGTGGGGGTGGTCGGTATACTACATACAAACAGCATATAGTGGTGTTGGACGGTACTCGTAGTACAAAGGCACATGACAGTAGTGGTGTACGGTACACCGATACAGAGCACAAGACAGCGGTGTTGAACAGCCACACCAGCGCGCACACATGGTATGCTTACTATCGGCGATGTAAACATGACACGTATAATCACCGGAACAAATAGTCACATATGTGTTATATAAACCAGCTCTTACATCACAGTTTACAATAAAGCCTGTTTGGGCAGCAGGTGCTTACCTGATAGTTTGTTATAAGAACGAACTCCTTGGAATGGGCTGACTCCGCCACAGGCTGTCTGTGAAAGCTGACAAGGTCGCTCTGGTGTCTGATTGCTTAAGAACGTAAAGGATTGACACCGCTCTATATGTAAACACGTCGTGGCGCATTCTTCCAGCGACACGATAAGCGAGCCGATCGATGTGTTTCCATTGCAATATCCTTCCAAGTAACGATAATGATTCAATGTCTCTCGTTGTGATCCCTTGTCTGTGTTACCTAAAAAGATAAGCAATCAGGTATTGCATCCTATTTTTTATTGTTATCAGTGCCGGGTGGTACAAACTCTTTATGAGCCCATCCCCCTTCACGCACCGAGTGCATGAAGGACGAAGATCGGGCCGTGCGTGGTATAAACTACAGAACTGTACATGGGGGTTATCCCCACTTAACGGTTATTCAATTATATTTTAATACAAATATTCAGATTGTTGATGATGACGGCATACATACATCTACATACATACATCTACATACATACATCTACATACATACATCTGCATACATACATCTACATACATACATTTACATACATACATCTATATACAAACATCTACATACATACATCTACATACAAATATCTACATACAAACATCTACATACAAAAATAACTACATGCAAACATCCAAATACAAACATCTACATATATACATCTACATACAAACATCTACATACATACATACATCTACAAACAAGAAAATGAAGCATACAAAGATATACCAGAAAATAATACAAAAAAAGCAAAGGTTAAAATAGAGAGCGTTCAAGTTCTCCTGCGCAAACAAATAGTGAAATCCAAATACTTTCCACCAAATTAGTTACCAAGGATTCATGATATGCGATCAAGTGAATAGTCAGATCTGATTGTGTGTGTGTTGAACTTTCTCAAACACTGATGAACTGTTCGCGCATTTTGGCAGCACTGAAGTCCGGCAAGATCGTGTCAAGTTTAATCTGACACCAAATGTCCCATTCCTGCTCTGGCTCATTATGGATTCGTGCTTGTCCTTGATCAGCGTAAACTTGGAAAAAACCTCTCTCCGTTACAGCTACTAGTCATCAAAGGCAATGCCTCCACATCGGGGAAAGCACCCCTGAGATTTCTCTTCATCAACATCTGATTCTTCGTCTCCTCTGGTGATACTTCGAGCTCTAAGTCTTATTTCCCTAGTTAATTCCCTTAAAGTTGAACAGAGGTCGGAGCCCGGTTCAAGGGAAGCGAAGTGAGACGCTAAATAGCTAATCAGATGGATTGTGATATTTTGTGGGGTACCTTTTATTGGGGAAGGGACTAATACGAGTACACCACTTGTACTGTGGTTAATCAGGCACTGATTGTGATGTATTTTATTGGGAAGGGACTGATACGAGTACACCACTTGTACTGTGGTTAATCTGGCACTGATTGTGGTGTATACTAATGCAGCACACACAAAAACTGTATACCAACAAAGCTACACAACGCGCTAAACGAACGCACCTTTTTTGCTCTTTCTGACGTACATTCTCTGTGACTCACTCGGCAGAAGGCGGGGACACGGCCCACGTTTGAGAAAGCACCAGAGGCTGTCGTCAAAGACGAAGCCAGAGCACTGCGTATGCGCATCGCAGGCCTCGGCACACTTGTGTATGGGAACCCGCAGCGTAGCCATCGTAGCCTGCTTGCACGTGCCTGCATCCAGCGTGTAGTTGCTCACACTCGACACTGTAAACACATTTATTACACTCGTTTTCTAGCAGATGACTCGCTGTGACAATATTCCCAAACATCCCATTTTGACAACAATTGACCCGCGAGTGACGTAAATTTTAAATTTATCACACACATATATATATATATATATATATATATATATATATATATATATATATATATATATATATATATATATATATATATATATATATATATATATATATATATATATATATATATATATATATATATATATATATATATATATATATATATATATATATATATATATATATATATATATATATATATATAGATATATATGTATATATATGGGTATACATAAAAGTTGATGTTTCAGTACGTTTAACATCCTATTTACATTGCTTGCTAAGAGTATATATATATATATATATATATATATATATATATATATATATATATATATATATATATATATATATATATGTACATATATATATATATATATATATATATATATATATATATATATATATATATATATATATATATATATATATATATATATATATATATATATATATATATATATATATATATATATATATATATATATATATATATATATATATATATATATATGTATATACATATATATATACATATATATATACATATATATATATATATATATATATATATATATATATATATATATATATATATATATATATGTATGTATGTATGTATAATTATATATATATATATATATATATATATATATATATATATATATATATATATATATATATATGGGTACACATAAAAGTTAATGTTTCAATACGTTTAACATGCTATTTACATTGCTTGCTAAGAGTATATAGCTTAAAAAAACGCAGATGTTTGCAACGGGTTCTCACCGGGTTCGACCAAAAGCCATGTGTAGAGTGGTTTCTCTTCAGACGAGTGTATCTTGTACTTGATGTTGTTAATGCCATTTTTACTGTAGTCATAGGGTCTGCTTTTGTATGATATCATCCTACAATGGCATCGGTGACATACTATTTGAAAGCACCATGCTCAGCTGTGCTATTTACGCGCACACACTTCCGACTTCCGACTTTGTTAATCACATACAAAATGACGCATGACTGTATTCCTATCCCATTTCTGGCTTTCTATCTGCATCTGATATATTTAATTTTTCTTTCATATCCTAAGCTGCGTCAATTATTCATTATTGCTATTCTACATACACAGTCGCATGGACATAAACCGACCGACCGACCGACCGACCGACCGACCGACCGACCGACCGACCGACCGACCGACCGACCGACCGACCGACCGAACGAACGAACGAACGAACGAACGAACGAACGCACGAACGCACGAACGAGCGTCTGTATAATTGCGTTATTCTGGGTCCTACCTGAACGGGTTAACGGGGTCCTACATGAGTGGGTTGAAGGCGTCCTACCTGAATGGGTTCACGTGTCATACATGAATGGGTTGACGGGTCATACATGAATGGGTTGACGGGTCATACATGAATGGGTTCACGTGTCATACATGAATTTGTTCACGTATCATACATGAATGGGTTCACGTGTCATACATGAATGGGTTGACGGGCCATACATGAATGGGTTGACGGGTCATACATGAATGGGTTCACGTGTCATACATGAATGGGTTGACGAGTCATACATGAATGGGTTCACGTGTCATACATGAATGGGTTGACGGGCCATACATGAATGGGTTCACGTGGCATACATGAATGGGTTGACGAGTCATACATGAATGGGTTCACGTGTCATACATGAATGGGTTGACGGGCCATACATGAATGGGTTGACGGGTCATACATGAATGGGTTCACGTGTCATACATGAATGGGTTGACGAGTCATACATGAACGGGTTCACTTGTCATACATGAATGGGTTGACGAGTCATACATGAATGGGTTGACGGGTCATACATGAATGGGTTCACGTGTCATACATGAATTGGTTGATGGGTCATACATGAATGGGTTCATGTGTCATACATGAATGGGTTCACGTGTCATACATGAATGGGTTGACGAATCATACAGGAATGGGTTGACGGGTCATACATGAATGGATTAAAGGGGTCCTGTCTGAATGGGTTGAAGGGGTCGTACCTGAAAGGGCTGATGGGTCCTTCCTGGACGGGTTGATGGGGTCTTACCTGAACGGGTTGACAGGGTTCCGGTGGTCTCTGCGGTGGAGAAGCATACGATAGCGCGACACTTCGACAGGGTAGCGGTGGATATCAAGTCGGGCTGACGCAATCCTACAGCAAACAACATCATCTATATATAATGCCTTATCTTGAGTAGGTGTCCTTATTTATGTTACAGTTATCATGATGTCAAAGCCATTGTAAACATGAATCTGGCGAATCTTTCCATTGAATGTGTTATCTTTTACTGTCAGCACTGTGTGCGACCAACAGTAAGACGTGGGAGGAACCTGTGACAGCAGTACACTTACACTTACACGAATTCTGGATTACCAAGTTTCGTGGGAGTTGTTGCTACATATAATCCACGTGTTAGCCTTGATTTGTGCTTTCCACCCCCCGGCAGGTGCCCACAACATTAGTTTTCCATCATTCACATTGTCAGTATAATCACAACTAGCAACAACAATAAACGATATATATTTTGTGCAGTATTAGTAACAATAATATATTACGACTGAATCATGCTAATACAATAAAACAGAACCAATAAAAGTGGTCATCCTTTGGAGCGGCCACCTCTTTGAAACGGCCACTGTATCACAGTCTGTTTTTCCACATCTTTATATCTCATCAGCCTCTGTAATTAGGCCACCCCTTTAAAAAAGCCACTTTATCTCAGTCACTTGGATGGTCGCTTTAAGGTGGTTATATTTATAAACAATTGCGATATATTTTGACAATTCATACACATGCCTTTAAAATATACGATACGACTATCGAGTTAACGTATAATCAACGATATGGTCAGCGTAACCAGTGAATCAATCACCTTTGTCTCATTTCATCGTCCTCTCCTCCCCAGCCGTAGAACACGTTTGAGAATCCGTTGACGAGCTCAAAGTGTTGCTTGGTGAAGGCCGTCACTCCGCCAAACAGAGGCACGTAGCCGCGCCTACGTGCAAACCATAACAACGTCGATATGTTAGCACCATAATAACACATAATATGGTAATTGCGTGTATAATGAACATGTCTCCTGAGAAATTGGTTTTCACTAGTAAACACTGTAAGGCCTTCGCATATGTGGTCGTTAGAGACGGGCGTTTATTGAGTGCATGTGTACGGTGTGGCACATTTTACTGTGAACAATTATGAAGAAAACAAGACAAGGACCAGAAGATATTCAATTTTGAACGTGTAGTAAATGTTTTCATCTACCCGTATTTATACTTGTCAACGTATGCCCCCAAGTGCAGTGGAGACTGGAAACAGGTGTATGGTTGTCTGTCGTCCGCTGGTAACATGTCGACATCATGGAAGATGATACAGTCGAAGGCGATCGACTTCAGCGCTTCGTGGAATCCGATGTTCATTAGTGAGGCCTTGTTGAAGATGTGTGGGAACGCCTGAGTGAAGCCAACATGTGACACTCGTTGAAATCAAGTAGCTGCTATTTATATATTTAACACTCGGCAAAATACACGTTCAAACATGTGACCAAAGACTGTGCAATCAATGCGTTATCTTCCAATTGTGGTTTACACGCACTTACCATGACAATTGTGGTTTACACACACTTACCATGACAATTGTGGTTTACACGCACTTACCATGACAATTGTGGTTTACACGCACTTACCATGACAATTGTGGTTTACACGCACTTACCATGACAATTGTGGTTTACACGCACTTACCATGACAATTGTGGTTTACACGCACTTACCATGACAATTGTGGTTTACACACACTTACCATGACAATTGTGGTTTACACGCACTTACCACGACAATTGTGATTTACTCGCACTTATCATGACAATTGTAGTTTACACGCACTTACCATGACAATTTCATACAACCACAAAACACACACACATTTATATTTGTATGTAATATATATAATGACTATTTCAAATTAGAAAAATCATTATCGGTTAGTTAGACTCCATCGTAGGAGCTACACTGTTTATAGTATCCACTTATTTAATTAATTATTGATTCCTTTATTATTCATTATTGTGCTTAACATAAAACCTTAATCTGTGTTATTCAAGCATTGTCTCTCGACGAGTTAAAAGTGCTGTCAAAAGACGCAGTTATGAAAGAGAACGAGAACGACAGAGATTAAGGTGTATCAACCGGAATGACAACAGCTAACAAGATTCACACCTGTTCGACGACAAATATCTGGTACTCGATTTGCTGCCGCTGAAGCATGGGATGCAGGTTCTGTAGCAGTATCCGGAGATGCTCGTCTCTGTCACGGAAAGGTATCACGACTGCGACCCGCTGCCTGGCAACGCAACCGACTGGCATCCACCGCCCGCCCGCAGACAACTCCGGGTGTCTCTCAACCAATGTCGACCACGGCCACACAGTCGTGTCAGGTCTAAAAGACCCGCCTGAAAATTAACGGATTTACATCTTACTGTACACTTAGCCGCGTGCCTGCTGCTTTGTGAAATACTCCCTAAAATTACATCACAGCTATACTGGGAGGTAGTAGTGAGGTTAGATATCGAGATGACCAGCTCTGTGAGGCGCGGTGAGTCCATCACAGGTTTTTCCATGTCCCTGTGTGAGATCTTTTACTTCCCCTGGCGTAGACACCAGATAGAAAGGACCAACAGGTTTTAGTGTCTCTACCGAAAGACACAGACGATGTGGGGTGAACGAAATTTCCCAAGTTTCGATTTGAAACGGCTGGAAGTGGAATCGAACCCGATCACCTCGATAGACTGTCTGGTGCTCTAACTGCAAGACCACCGCGCCCCATCCTAGTTTACATAATTACTTAAAATCCGACTAAATACATCGATGCACATCAGCATACAGTCGAATAAGACGATTGGCGTCTAATCTTCTAGAAGTGATAGCCATTAAGTGGATGTTTTGCAATAACGTACCCAATCCGTCGGGCACGCACGAGCACAACATATTTGTGCCGGCGTGTGTTGGTCTGGAAGGGTTATTGCCACATTTCTCGCCATAGCTGCGCAGAAAGATGCTTGCATTTTGTTGCACTTGCGTGTCGTTTGTGGGGAACTCGGCACTATAGATCGGCTGGGAGATTAGATCCTGCAGGTCTTCTAGTAGCGAGACATTGTCCTTTAAAACAAACTGTACATACATGGCAAATTAGTAGCGTGAATAATTGCAGTAAGCATGTATGTTAGCATAGTTCGGTTTTTTAAAGGTTGGACAAATCATGGGTTTCGTCAGACATACCCGAGTCATATTAAACATTTAGAAAGGCGCATTTGAGGAATTTCAATCGAATTTCAATTAAAATGAAAAATATTTTAACTTGAAGATACAAGGGACTCTCGGTAAATGGAACATGTTGGGTCAAACTATGTCCCTGCTATCCAATGGTACATAAAAGAGTATAGCTCAGAACAGGGACTTTTTAATTGGATTTTCCTACATATCGTGCCTTTGACGTGCATTCGTCGTGTGTCCATTTGTCACAATCTTTACAGGCCGCCCAGGATTCACATGACACAGCAAACGACTCAGACGATGCATGGCCAACCCAGATGCCCCGGGTCCTGTACTGTTCCGGCCCGGCGGGCCGACAATAATCGGTCGATAGCGGTGGATTTTTTTTCATAATCGACAGCGCAATAATTTTAATTATCGGCCGTATGCGCGTGACGTCGAAGTAGCCCTCTTGCATAGTGTCCTTAAACTACCAGTCAAAATTGCATTGGTGGCCATGTTAACATTTGATCTAATTATGAGAAAGCTTGACCATCAAAATTTTCAAAGCAACTGCCATCATCGCAATGACATGCCGACCAAGTTTTGTCAAGATCATATACCTGCAGTTTTTTGCTTTTTTAAACGCTCCCACGTGCGATGCCCGTCAATGTTTACAAACATATTCATGTATTCATGCACCCACGTGGCCCATAGAAGAAACATTCCCATAAATCCCTCCGCCAGTTAGACTCTCAAAGAAATGCACTATTTTACAGCCAATTGCTTCTACAAACAAACCTTTGAATATGCCTGCTCAATTGCATTTATGTCACATCATATGAATTGCTTAATTTCACATAATATTATCACAATTTAATACGCCCTACATATCCCATCAACTCCAGGTGATTTATTATCTTTCATCTTCTTAATTTTCTTTGCTATCATTTCAGGAGTTACAAATAACTGCCCTAAATATTCTGATGTATTGCCCTCAAATTTAGTCAATGGAACTGGAAGTGAGCTGATATCTTCTGTGGTAAAAACTGAGCTGAAATACTCATTCAGGACCTCTGCCATTTGGAACCCATCTGAAATTATGTTTTCAATGTTGCTTTCCAGTGGTCCGACCTTATCTCGAACTTTCTGTTTACTCCTTACATAAGCATAGAAACTCTTGCTGTCATTTTTTATATTACCTGCCAATTTTTGTTCAAAGGTTCTTTTAGATTTTCTAATTTCAGTAGTAGCTAGGTTAAGTGCCTCTTTGTAGTTGGTGTAGCCTTCTACATTTCCAGTGTGTTTATAGACCTTCCACAGCATCTGTTTGTGAGCAATTTTTCTAATAGCTTCTTTTGACAGGTGTTTTTTCCTGGATCTTTTCCCTTGTTTTCTTAATGGAATAAATTTCTCAATAATGCCCTCAATCTCATATTTTAAACAAGTCCAGCATTCTGTTGCTGTCTTGTTCTTCAGCAAATTATTCCAATCTATATTTGCTAGATATGTTCTCATCACTTTATATCTGCCTTTGTTGAAGTTCCTCCTCCATTGTTTTTTATATGTATTCCCTGTTTTTACTTTTATATTAAAATGGATTTGGTTATGGTCACTTGAACCCAAAGGTTCGTGCACTTTAAAATTGTCAACTAATTCATTTTGAGAAGACAAAATTAAATCTAACACATTCCCACCTCTGGTTGGTTCCAAGACATGTTGAGTAAGGAAATAATCCTGTGTTAGAAGTAGAAACTCATGGTCGTCCCCTCCAGCACTCTCTAATGATTCCCATTGTATATGGCCATGGTTAAAATCACCCATTATAACACATTCTCCCTTGCTCACCTCCCTTATCGCCTTTTGTAATTTTACATCTTCCTCTTGTCCTATGTTAGGACTACGATAAACTACTCCTATTGTTAATGTTGAGTTCCTGGTAACTATGTTACACCAAATTGCTTCCACACTATCTGCTTCACTTTTCAGTGTAATTTCATATGCTTGGATAGATTCTTTAAAGTACCAATACGCATATCTAGTGGGAACACAGCAGAGGGAGACTATTGTTTGTGTCTAGATGTATCAATGCAATATACGTACAATATACGTACAATAACTCCAACACGGTTGTACAGCATAATGGACTTGTTAAGACTAGCTTTACAACAATCTTGGACTGTTCATGGGCGGCCACAGACAAGTTGGGCTCGTTGAGTCGTGGCGGTCTGAGTTCCCCTGCTAGTTACGCAAGGCTTGTAGCACAGACGGCGTTTCGCAACCATTTGGACACTGGCGTGATTTAACAAGATTAAACAATAGTACATTATTATTGGTGTGATTAGTAACCAATCAGAATGCACACGGTACAAACCTCTAGTCGTACAAGCGCCGGCATCCTTGTCCACGTGATCAGGAGCGAGATGATCGACATCGAGACGACGAGCGACGCGCACCTGGTGGATCTCCTGAGAAGCCTCTTGCACAGGGTGATTCTCATGGTTGGTCACCCAGTGATATAGACCTGCAGTGGCAATAGTGATAATAGGATATTATTATTTATTATTATAAATTTGTAACGCGCCATGTATCCGGGTTAAAAACCTACTCCAATGCGCTAACACTTATTATACATGTTATAGCGTAACATAAGTGCAGCAGATAAGTTAAATATAAAAAAAATGAAATAAATAGTAAGACAAACCTGTTCGTGAAAGAACGATAACTGTCTCTTTTGTATTTAGAGTGTTCTTCAATATACGACATCCGTAAACAATACAAATATAACACAACTTTATAGTAGTATTTGGACAACCAAAGAATCGCGCTACTCAGCCAGGCTTTGACGCAGTTGGGATGTTTACGAGGAAAGAGGACAACATTGAAGACCACGAACGCCAGCTGGTGTACAGGTGTCACGAACGCCAGCTGGTGTACAGGTGTCACGAACGCCAGCTGGTGTACATGCGTCACGAACGCCAGCTGGTGTACAGGCGTCACGAACGCCAGCTAGTGTACAGGCGTCACGAACGTCAGCTGGTGTATAGGCGTCACGAACGCCAGCTGGTGTATAGGCGTCATGAACGCCAGCTGGTGTACAGGCGTCACGATTAATACAAAAATGACCTTGGCAAAACAGACTAAATAAGCCAGCCATACGACTGAGTGGTCATAGGAAGAAATCGAGTAAAGACAGGTACGTCTGGAGAATAAAGAGTGGGTGAGAATGAGAGAAGAGAGAGAATGAGAGAAAAAAGATTTCACAATATAATCACGATGGCACTTGGGAGAGGTTGACATTTAACCAGACTTGTTTACTCGAGTCACAGAGACTGCCTTGAGTCGGACTGAAGTCGCACATTTTGACTTGAATTCAGACAGATGACTCGAAACTTTACTTGGGCTTAGAGGTCATTGACTTGAGACTTGACTTGAAGGTCATTGGCTTGTGACTCGACTTGACTTGCCAGTTTGTGTCTTGTCAACAACCTGCTATGAGCTCTTGCGTTGGTGTTTAGTCCTGGCGGCATTTTTATGCACCACACCGAGCTCGCATTGCAGATGCGATGTTCTCGGATCTGATTTTTCTGACGTGTAGTCATTATCAGTAATCACTACTGTCTGACAGTGATTACAGAGCGAGTGTTGCCTATCACAAACGTAAGTGCACAAGTCAGTTGTTAGCTATGTAAAATATGACATTTCCCAAGTCACGTTTAATGGCACGAGACAAAGGATAACTGTAGGTGTTATAGAATCGCCACAATATCATAATGATCATTAGAACATTATTTTAATCTAAACAAGGTTTACTATCATTGCCATTTTGCAACTCACAGCAATTCATCACGATTATAATGACTGTAACCTAGATTGTTGATATCACGTGTAGATATGCACGTTATGTGTATCGCATTAATTATAATCGAAATAAATAATATGGTTAAAACATTGACCTGTTAATCATTGATATTTCACTAGATATGAAGTGCAGTCGTCGTGTGTTTGAGTGCGACTTGACTTGTGACTCAAACGGTGAGCGCTAATGACTTGGAATTCAGAGAGATGACTCAAGACTTTACTTGGACTTGGAGGTCATTGGCTTGAGACTTGAGTTGCAGGTCATTGACTTGACTTGTCATTTCTTGTGACTTGCCAACAAGTCTGGATTTGGGAAGAAAACTGTCAAAAACTGTCACCCAATGAATATGTTATCCTGATATAAAAAATGTATAAGAACATGAAAAACGTGAAATTCACAAGCTTATATAGTCACCGTAAACTCCCTAGTCCATCTCGAGAAGCAGCACCACCAACCCACCCACGCACCCACCCACCCATCCACACACACACGCACACGCACGCAAGCCCAATCTTCAGCCTCAGGTGATGAAAATAGCAACACATATGTTCAGCATAATTATGTAAGCAAATATAACAATATGCGGTTTCTGTCCTCATACAATAATACGTGCGTGCGTGCGTGCGTGCGTGCGTGATTGCGTGCATGTGGCTTGTGCACAACATCAACACGTAACGTCCGTAGTGGTTTTGTCAACCGAGGATTCAACATTCAAATGACGTCACGCCAACCCATGTGTACAGCAGAGGACTGGAAGCCTGGGGTTGGTGCAGTAGCAACACGTCATGCCAACCCACGTGTACAGCAGAGGACTGGAAGCTGGGGCTGGTGCAATAGCAACACGTCACGCCAACCCACGTGTACAGCAGAGGACTGGAAGCCTGGGGTTGGTGCAGTAGCAACACGTCACGCCAACCCACGTGTACAGTAGAGGACTGGAAGCCTGGGGTTGGTGCAGTAGCAACACGTCATGCCAACCCACGTGTACAGCAGAGGACTGGAAGCTGGGGCTGGTGCAATAGCAACACGTCACGCCAACCCACGTGTACAGCAGAGGACTGGAAGCCTGGGGTTGGTGCAGTAGCAACACGTCACGCCAACCCACGTGTACAGTAGAGGACTGGAAGCCTGGGGTTGGTGCAGTAGCAACACGTCACGCCAACCCACGTGTACAGCAGAGGACTGGAAGCTGGGGCTGGTGCAATAGCAACACGTCACGCCAACCCACGTGTACAGCAGAGGACTGGAAGCCTGGGGTTGGTGCAGTAGCAACACGTCACGCCAACCCACGTGTACAGTAGAGGACTGGAAGCTGGGGCTGGTGCAATAGCAACACGTCACGCCAACCCACGTGTACAGCAGAGGACTGGAAGCTGGGGTTGGTGCAGTAGCAACACTTCACGCCAACCCACGTGTACAGCAGAGGACTGGAAGCCTGGGGTTGGTGCAGTAGCAACACGTCACGCCAACCCACGTGTACAGCAGAGGACTGGAAGCTGGGGTTGGTGCAGTAGCAGCACGTCCGTAGTTCGTTTATCAACAGAGCGTGGTAGCATTCACACAACTTGACGTCAACTCGGGCGTGTCGAGGCACAACCGATTCGCCAAATTGGATCACCGACTAAATGGGAATGTTTGTTGCATCACTATATGTTAGCATGGCAAATTAATGGGTGACTAAGCTTGTCCCATTTTCGAGATCCTAGACACGCCACTGGTGCGTGCGTACGTGCGTGCGTGCATGCGTGCGTGCGTGCGTGCGTGCCTGCGTGCATCATCCAGCTAGTTTTCCGACGGATTTACTTCCTTTTTCGTGTTTCCATAGTTGATAATGCTCAGTATTGCACACCTGTAGCCGGATCTCGCGGGCTCTGGTGCAGACTCCTACTAGCGACCCTTCTTCAGTGACCACCAACTTGATAATGTTGAACAATGCGGTAGAACCAGCGCTAGACGAACTTGTAAATGTTGCAAGGCGTGAAACTGCCTGACCCGTTCTGCGTTATTAGGAATAGGAGTCTAACGTGGACAGACATTGTTACCCGCGTCGGTAGATTCCGACGCTGTCAAAATGCATTAGTTGATGTCCAAACCTGAGTTTACGCATTGCATTTCCTCAATGGCGGTCTTCATAAGTAAATGATGTCTTATGGCAGAAACGGCTTAGAAAACGCTTTGCGGCTGATCAGCTAGGCCTATCGATCGCGCAGCAGAATAGTTCGCAGGATATATAACCAACCAGTCTTCAGACTATTAATATAATGTTACGCATTCGCGGATATGTATCGCAATGTTTTGACATAATGAACTAAATAGTCTGGGACGCTATGTAGCTTTTGGGAGAGCGCATTTTTTTATTCTAGATAACAAGTTTTTTTCATGTAGATAATATACTTGTGTAAAGCATGTAGAATATTGATATCCTCCTGGCTCCACATGTCCCCGTACGGGGACTTGCAGTTTAAAATTGTTATCTTTGTAAATATTTACTTCTAAGTTTTAAAACCTGTTGTCCCTGTGAAGGGACACACACGTGCTGCCTCCTGGTGACTGCTTATGCAATTGGAAAATGATATCTATTTATATGACCTACTCCAAAATGGCCGACTCCAGTTCAAGCAGAGCACGTGTACCCCGACAAGGTATGTTGCCTCAACAATCTAATTTATATTTATTTAATTAAATTGTTGATCTACTACATTTACCATATCATGCTTGTGTTCAAATTAATGTAACCAGAATTAGCTGATTGCTTAAATTAACTGAATGAACGACCTTGTAATGTATATGTCCCTCTACGTGGACACTGGGTCTGAATCACTCAAATGTGGTGCAGCAAAGGGTGAGCGATAATAAGAGCATTTTCGTAACACTTAGGTATAATAAACATTGTACTACCCCTAGGCTATATGTATGATTGTTAGTGAGTATCTGTCACTACTTGTAATAAGTATACTTATTATGTATCCTTCTTCTATTTCAGAAAGATCATGTCATCACCGTTTGACTGCGGAAGACATTCTCGAGCTGATGGACAATTCAGATATAGATTTGTCTGACGATGAAACCAACCTTGCTGAGATGGAACGTGACGGCTATGATAGCAACCTTGACAGCAGCGATGATGATACTGTCCTATACAGCGATTATGCTCCATCTGACGAGGAAGCTGTGGTGCCAACACCTCGCAAGAGAAGAACCATCTGGAGGAAGACGGCAACGTTTGACCCAGCAGTTGTTCCCGCACCTCTGCGACACGACTACTCAGGAGATCGTCAGGCGTGGTCACCAGCTGATTATTTCGGTATGTACCTGAATGATGCCACATATGCGGAGATGTCGGACATGACTGGTCGTCACTACATGCAGGCCACAGGAAGGAACATTCAGACATCGTCGACAGAGATGAAACAGTTCATCGGCATGTCCATCATGATGGGATGCCTCAGCATGAAACGTATTAGATCATACTGGCAGCGAGCAACCCGCATACCAGTAATCGCCAACTGCATGCCTCGAGATCGCTACTCAAAACTGCGAAATCACTTTACGGTTGTCGACAATTTGATGTTACCAACGAACAGATGGCTGCTGACCGGTTGTGGAAGGTGCGCCCATTTGTAGACCGCATACAGCGAGTGTGTGTTGGACTGCCTCGAGAAACCAACGTTTCAATTGATGAACAAATGATCTCGTTTACTGGCCGCTGTCCTTCTCGCCAGTATGTGCCGCGGAAGCCGAGTCCAACTGGGCTGAAGAACTTTGTTCTGGCTGGGGCTTCTGGCTTGGTGTTGGACTTTGAGCTATACCAGGGGCAGGAACATTTGATCAGTATGAGCTGGACGGTAAGAAGGCAGGCCAGGGAACAGGTGCAGTGCTGCGTCTCACAGAGACGCTGACCAACGGACATCACCTGTTCTGTGACAGATTTTTACCACACTACCGCTAATTTGTCACCTTTAGAGAAACAGATATATATGACAGGAACAATCACAAAACGAAAGCTGCCCGTGCCTTTCACAGCTGACGTGGCAATGTCAAAGAAAGGACGGGGAACATACGAGCAGTATGTCAGCGGTAACTCAGCTGTATCCTTGGTCAAATGGTTTGACAATAAATCGATCCTGATGGCGTCATCAATCTATGGCGTAGAGCCCGAAGACGACTGTCGTCGATGGTCCAAGAAGGACAGGGCACATGTTCAGGTCCGTCGTCCGAACGTCATCACCCAGTATAATAAGAACATGGGTGGAGTTGATCTGTGTGATCGTATGATATCATACCACCGCATGGAAGCTCGCACTAAAAGGTGGAATCTCCGTGTCATTTCACATTTCATCGACATGGTACTGAGCAACTGCTGGATCGAGCATCGCATCGATTCACAGTCAACGATGCAGCTTTACGATTTTCGAAGCACAGTTGCTCTTGCCCTCATGAATGCTGAACCAGAATCATCGTGTGACAGTGACACTTCATCAGAGGCTGAACAGGGGCAACGACGACGTGTATCAGCTCTGCCCGATCTTGCATCCCGCGTTCAGGCAGCTAAGCACCTGGCAGTCGCGTACGACTTAAAGAATTCTGCTCGATGCAGACTCGAGAATTGCAAGGGCAAGACTCGAATCAAATGCGACAAATGCAATGTTTTTCTCTGCCTGACATCTGCAAGAAACTGCTTCCGTGACTTTCACTCAAAGTGAACTAGACTGAAGCAAGCTACATCGAGGCACGGAGTCTTGTTTATGTAAACAACGTCAAATGGGCTGCAGCAAGGCATTTTAGTGTGTTATTAAAGCACTTTTCAGTTGACTGTTATACTTGTGTTTTTTTAATGGCCGAGACCCGATGTCCCCGTATGGGGACACTCCATAACTGACCAATCACGAGAGAGAAAAATAAATAAAAATTACTTTCCATATTATAGCTAATCAAGTAACATATGTTCAAAATTTGAACCATTTCTGAAACTTTTTTATTGCTGGGGTTCCAAGAGGATATTGTTATTCTGATAGGCCTTATCGCACATACACTAACAGTTGAGTAAACTACCGCACAAAAAGCTTTTGGACGGAGTCTGCAGATATGTGTTAACCCAATTTCAACTCGCCTCCACCGCTCGCCACGGGTGTCTGTGTAACATTGGACGAGTGCAAGGTGGGCCGAGACGAGGACACCACCAACACTACGAGTCATCCCCACACCACCAACACTACGAGTCATCCCCACACCACCAACACTACGAGTCATTCCCACACCACAACACTACGAGCCATCTCCACACCACCAACACTACGAGTCATCCCCACACCACCAACACTACGAGTCATCCCCACACCACCAACACTACGAGTCATTCCCACACCACAACACTACGAGCCATCTCCACACCACCAACACTACGAGTCATCCCCACACCACCAACACTACGAGTCATCCCCACACCACCCACAGCGCAAAATGAGTCAACTGCTGCCTGCCACGGATATGTGTGGAGCGGTTCGGCACCACTAGGCTGTTCTGGGTCTGACCAAGAGCGACCGATGGTACACAGCCCAAACTGTGGAACATATTATTATTGAAGTTGAACCACTTACCACCCACCGTGCGTACGAGGACTCACTGAGCTGGAACACATGCGTACGGGGACTCACTGAGCTGGAACACATGCGTACGGGGACTCACTGAGCTGGAACACATGCGACTGGCGCGAACAAACCGACCTCCACATCTGACTACTAGGTACGATGGAACAAACTGACCTCCACATCGGACTACTAGATGCGATGGAACAAACCGACCTCCACATCTGACTATTAGGTGCGATGGAACAAACCGACCTCCACATCTGACTACTAGATGCGATGGAACAAACCGACCTTCACATCTGACTACTAGGTGCAATGGAACAAACCGACCTCCACATCTGACTACTAGGTGCGATGGAACAAACCGACCTCCACATCTGACTACTAAATGCGATGGAACAAACCGACCTCCACATCTGACTACTAGGTGCGAAAACCGACCTCCAAATCTGACTACTAGGTGTGATGGAACAAACCGACCTCCACATCTGACTACTAGGTGCGATGGAACAAACCGACCTCCACATCTGACTACTAGATGCGATGGAACAAACCGACCTCCACATCTGACTACTAGGTGCGATGGAACAAACCGACCTCCACATCTGACTACTAGGTGCGATGGAACAAACCGACCTCCACATCTGACTACTAGGTGCGATGGAACAAACCGACCTCCACATCTGACTACTAGGTGCGAAAACCGACCTCCAAATCTGACTACTAGGTGTGATGGAACAAACCGACCTCCACATCTGACTACTAGGTGCGATGGAACAAACCGACCTCCACATCTGACTACTAGGTGCGATGGAACAAACCGACCTCCACATCTGACTACTAGGTGCGATGGAACAAACCGACCTCCACATCTGACTACTAGGTGCGATGGAACAAACCGACCTCCACATCTGACTACTAGGTGCGATGGAACAAACCGACCTCCACATCTGACTACTAGATGCGATGGAACAAACCGACCTCCACATCTGACTACTAGGTGCGATGGAACAAACCGACCTCCAAATCTGACTACTAGGTGCGATGGAACAAACCGACCTCCACATCTGACTACTAGGTGTGATGGAACAAACCGACCTCCACATCTGACTACTAGGTGCGATGGAACAAACCGACCTCCACATCTGACTACTAGGTGCGATGGAACAAACCGACCTCCACATCTGACTACTAGGTGCGAAAACCGACCTCCAAATCTGACTACTAGGTGTGATGGAACAAACCGACCTCCACATCTGACTACTAGATGCGATGGAACAAACCGACCTCCACATCTGACTACTAGGTGCGATGGAACAAACCGACCTCCACATCTGACTACTAGGTGCGATGGAACAAACCGACCTCCACATCTGACTACTAGGTGCGATGGAACAAACCGACCTCCACATCTGACTACTAGGTGCGATGGAACAAACCGACCTCCACATCTGACTACTAGATGCGATGGAACAAACCGACCTCCACATCTGACTACTAGGTGCGATGGAACAAACCGACCTCCAAATCTGACTACTAGGTGCGATGGAACAAACCGACCTCCACATCTGACTACTAGGTGCGATGGAACAAACCGACCTCCACATCTGACTACTAGGTGCGATGGAACAAACCGACCTCCACATCTGACTACTAGGTGCGATGGAACAAACCGACCTCCACATCTGACTACTAGATGCGATGGAACAAACCGACCTCCACATCTGACTACTAGGTGCGATGGAACAAACCGACCTCCAAATCTGACTACTAGGTGCGATGGAACAAACCGACCTCCACATCTGACTACTAGGTGCGATGGAACAAACCGACCTCCACATCTGACTACTAGGTGCGATGGAACAAACCGACCTCCACATCTGACTACTAGGTGCGATGGAACAAACCGACCTCCACATCTGACTACTAGGTGCGATGGAACAAACCGACCTCCACATCTGACTACTAGGTGCGATGGAACAAACCGACCTCCACATCTGACTACTAGGTGCGATGGAACAAACCGACCTCCACATCTGACTACTAGGTGCGATGGAACAAACCGACCTCCACATCTGACTACTAGGTGCGATGGAACAAGAAGAAATAAACAACATAAACTAGGTTGCGTTTGAAGAACATCTGTGAAAGTCGCCAGATGGTTTCGATGTTAACAAATATTATCAAACAAATGAACACGTTTAACAAACGATACATTCGGTATACTCATAGCCACTGACGTCAGCTGAATGTTCTCCATAAGTTTCGTGCGTAGATACGAATACGTAAATATTGACAGAATGGCCTCCATTGGAGAATACGCTTCTTATCAGTTTTTAAACGTTATTACGTGTGTGGCATGGATCTCAACTCCAGTCCCACCTGGTTTTTTTTTTGGGGGGGGCATCCTCCCACCTCCCACCAATTTGTAGGACCAACCTCCCACATTCTGCCACACCCCATCATGTTAGCGCTTAATGGGCAAGT
The DNA here is from genome assembly GCA_033239005.1 of Lamellibrachia satsuma. Classification (NCBI taxonomy): domain Eukaryota; kingdom Metazoa; phylum Annelida; class Polychaeta; order Sabellida; family Siboglinidae; genus Lamellibrachia; species Lamellibrachia satsuma. Next base: position 8,106,226 of record BSQZ01000012.1, on the reverse strand, counting down.
TCACTGCTTCCAACTTATAGCTGAAACTCAATTTCGGCTAAGAGATAAGTTCAATGTATAGGCTATAAATTATGTATAGAGCCACTTTTGGGGAACAAAAACGTATAGCTGAAACTGTCCCATGTCCAAACATAGTAGAGAAGTGTGCTTAGAAAGACCAAGCCTCACAATCGATCAAATGAAGTGTATTTTCCATGCTGCTCGCGGGAAACTTTCGCGTTGTTGCATGTGTGAAATACAAGAAATAACAGCGAGTCGACGACACATTACGCGTGTTGTTTACTTATCCCAGCATAAACACCAGGTAGGACTTGGTTTATAAAACACCAGGTAGGACTTGGTTTATAAAACACCAGGTAGGACTTGGTTTATAAAACACCAGGTAGGACTTGGTTTATAAAACACCAGGTAGGACTTGGTTTATAAAACACCAGGTAGGACTTGGTTTATAAAACACCAGGTAGGACTTGGTTTATAAAACACCAGGTAGGACTTGGTTTATAAAACATAGACACATACATCCGGCATCCTTTCAAAACACCAGGTGGTAATGCTACAAGACACGCATCGATCGAGCTATTGTGAGACTCTGGTCAAGATATCAGATGTCAAGTCAGTCATAATTATAGCGTGTCCTAGTCAGCTTATCGCCGAGTATATAACTGCGAAATGATACTCTAAGCTCATATCGACATTGGCGAACAATACAGGTGTACATAAAGCGGGTAGTAGCGGGAGGCAAACAAACAAATATGCCAATAATTAGTAGGCGCGACAAGAGCTACGTCTACAACATAAGCACGACACTGTGGCGACACTCCTGTTTCACTATAGCGTAATTGGAGAGGCCAAGAGAGCTGTTTATGACCTCTGAATGGTGACAGTCAAGAGGCGGTGAATGTTCCGTGGGACGACGCTGGGTTTCCTGTTGGCGTGTCTCTTGTCCTAAATGTCCCTTGGGACGACGCTGGGTTTCCTGTTAGCGTGTCTATTGTCCTAAATGTTCCGTGGGACGACGCTGGGTTTCCTGTTGGTGTGTATCATGTCCTAAATGTTCCGTGGGATGACGCTTGGTTTCCTGTTAGCGTGTCTCTTGTCCTAAATGTTCCGTGGGACGATGCTGGGTTTCCTGTTGGCGTGTCGCATGTCCTAAATGTTCCGTGGGACGACGCTGGGTTTCCTGTTGGCGTGTCTCCTGTCCTAAATGTTCCGTGGGACGACGCTGGGTTTCCTGTTGGTGTGTCTCATGTCCTAAATGTTCCGTGGATCGACGCTGGGTTTCCTGTTGGCGTGTCTCGTGTCCTAAATGTTCCGTGGGACGACGCTGGGTTTCCTGTTGGTGTGTCTCATGTCCTAAATGTTCCGTGGGACGACGCTGGGTTTCCTGTTGGCGTGTCTCGTGTCCTAAATGCATACGTAACTCCCTCGGGGTCAATGAAACATAATCACAGCTCATCTCACATTGAAGACACTTGTTTTTCTTTCAACATGCCTTTATGTACAGTGGTTGTGCATATTTTAATTGTCTCACGTTGTATCAACGTAAAGATGTGTTGAGATTCGATAGCTTGTAAGGAAATTGCCTGCATTCATTGAAGCGTGCGTACAACACTTCCGTTGCAGTGCGTACAACACTTCCATTGCCGTGCGTACAACACTTCCGTTGCCGTGCGTACAACACTTCCGTTGCCGATTACCAAATATTGTGTTTAACGTATGTGGTAATGCTACAAGCCTAGATACTATAACACGTACATCAGGCTGGCGTAGGCTTGATTTGAATTGAGTAGTTTCAGTAGAAGTCACATGTTGTTGTACACTAGCAGTTGGCAGTACACCTAGCACAATTCCAACACATCTTTTGTATATGATTTTCCATTGTACATTTTACACAATAATTTCTAGGTACATATGTAATATGTGTCATTGCTTGTTGTACGTCTGATGGTAAGTCCATACAATAATTGTATTTCTTTGTATACACTTCGTACATGTACAATCATGTTGATACAATCAGCGATGCTCTCACCACTATATGTGTGTGAGCGTCCGGCAATCCAATATATTTATTCACGGTTTGCCATGTTAACAACCAATCAATGCACTAACGGTAAACAATGTTAAAACAAAATATCAAAATTACTGTCATTACCACTGATTGGGGGGGGGCCTATATATGAGCAAGCAAGCTCCCTGCCCCAAACCCATTCAAGGTATAGTCTTACACAGCGCGGTATCCAGTCCATAACAGTGCCGGATTAACCATAGTACAACTGGTGTGCTCGTACTAGCCCCCCCCACACAAAGCACCCCACACACATAGCCCCCCCCCAACAAAATCAACCACAATCCATCTGTTTAGCCGCTTACAGTCTTTCTTCACTTCCCTTGAATCGGGTCCCGACCTCAATTCAACTTATCTGTTACACTTGTGAATGTGACACCGCCTAGGGCGAACAGGGTGAAGATAACATCAGAATATATGTACGTGAAGTCTGTCACCGAACTATATTAGTAAAGCCACCGAGCGTATGTCAATCGTGACACTTAGCGCGCCGTACAATGTGCAGGTATTGCTTCCTTTTGGTATATATCATAGTTGTGCTATAACTGATCTAGTTCATTAGCTTAGCTACATTCCGTGTGTCGAAATTATTGACGTACATAGTCTTCATCTTCTTCTTGTAAAGGACTGGACTCACTGGTAGTTCCGGGCTGAGACTGGGCTCACTGGTAGTTCCGGGCTGAGACTGGGCTCACTGGTAGTTCCGGTCTGAGACTGGACTCACTGGTAGTTCCGGTCTGAGACTGGACTCACTGGTAGTTCCGGTCTGAGACTGGACTCACTGGTAGTTCCGGTCTGAGACTGGACTCACTGGTAGTTCCTGTCTGAGACTGAGCTCACTGGTAGTTCCGGTCTGAGACTGGACTCACTGGTAGTTCCGGTCTGAGACTGGACTCACTGGTAGTTCCGGTCTGAGACTGGACTCACTGGTAGTTCCGGTCTGAGACTGGACTCACTGGTAGTTCCGGTCTGAGACTGGACTCACTGGTAGTTCCTGTCTGAGACTGAGCTCACTGGTAGTTCCGGTCTGAGACTGGACTCACTGGTAGTTCCGGTCTGAGACTGGACTCACTGGTAGTTCCGGTCTGAGACTGGGCTCACTGGTAGTTCCGGTCTGAGACTGGGCTCACTGGTAGTTCCGGTCTGAGACTGGGCTCACTGGTAGTTCCGGTCTGAGCCTGGGCTCACTGGTAGTTCCGGTCTGAGACTGGGCTCACTGGTAGTTCCGGTCTGAGCCTGGACTCACTGGTAGTTCCGGTCTGAGACTGGGCTCACTGGTAGTTCCGGTCTGAGACTGGGCTCACTGGTAGTTCCGGTCTGAGACTGGACTCACTGGTAGTTCCGGTCTGAGACTGGACTCACTGGTAGTTCCGGTCTGAGCCTGGACTCACTGGTAGTTCCGGGCTGAGACTGGGCTCACTGATAGTTCCGGTCTGAGACTGGGCTCACTGGTAGTTCCGGTCTGAGCCTGGGGTTCAATATAAAAGACGTTGCACCACTATGGGGGCAACGACAGGTGTTTAAGTCAAAAGTATTTTAAACACTATATACAAGATCTGAAGTTATTTATGGAGTGCTGAGGATTGGCTGCGGGTTGTGAAGTTGCTGAAAAAAAGTTGTAGCCATTTTAGCGGAGGATCTCGTGGTGGGGTAAGGATGAGAGATGAGATACTTGGCCGTAGCTGTCAACGCAACAAACCGGATGTAGGATCTCCTCCAGGGTCCCGACTGCACCTAGATCGTCAGTTTTGAACACTGGCATGGACCACCTTCTAGCACTAGTGTGTCACTCGCTGGCATAGACCACCTTCTAGCACTAGTGTGTCACTCGCTGGGATGGACCACCTTCTAGCTCTAGTGTGTCACTCGCTGGCATGGACCACCTTCTAGCACTAGTGTGTCACTCGCTGGGATGGACCACCTTCTAGCACTAGTGTGTCACTCGCTGGCATGGACCACCTTCTAGCACTAGTGTGTCACTGGCTGGGATGGACCACCTTCTAGCACTAGTGTGTCACTCGCTGGCATGGACCACCTTCTAGCACTAGTGTGTCACTCGCTGGCATGGACCACCTTCTAGCACTAGTGTGTCACTCACTGGGATGGACCACCTTCTAGCACTAGTGTGTCACTCGCTGGGATGGACCACCTTCTAGCACTAGTGTGTCACTCGCTGGGATGGACCACCTTCTAGCACTAGTGTGTCACTCGCTGGCATGGACCACCTTCTAGCACTAGTGTGTCACTCGCTGGCATGGACCACCTTCTAGCACTAGTGTGTCACTCGCTGGGATGGACCACCTTCTAGCACTAGTGTGTCAGTCGCTGGGATGGACCACCTTCTAGCACTAGTGTGTCACTCGCTGGGATGGACCACCTTCTAACACTAGTGTGTCACTCGCTGGGATGGACCACCTTCTAGCACTAGTGTGTCACTCGCTGGCATGGACCACCTTCTAGCACTAGTGTGACACTCGCTGGCATGGACCACCTTCTAACACTAGTGTGTCACTGGCATGGACCACCATCTAGCACTAGTGTGTCACTCGCTGGGATGGACCATCTTCTAGCACTAGTGTGTCACTCGCTGGGATGGACCACCTTCTAGCACTAGTGTGTCACTCGCTGGCATGGACCACCTTCTAGCACTAGTGTGTCACTCGCTGGGATGGACCACCTTCTAGCACTAGTGTGTCACTCGCTGGCATGGACCACCTTCTAGCACTAGTGTGACACTCGCTGGCATGGACCACCTTCTAACACTAGTGTGTCACTGGCATGGACCACCATCTAGCACTAGTGTGTCACTCGCTGGGATGGACCACCTTCTAGCACTAGTGTGTCACTCGCTGGGATGGACCACCTTCTACCACTAGTGTGTCACTCGCTGGGATGGACCACCTTCTAGCACTAGTGTGTCAGTCGCTGGGATGGACCACCTTCTAGCACTAGTGTGTCACTCGCTGGGATGGACCACCTTCTAACACTAGTGTGTCACTCGCTGGGATGGACCACCTTCTAGCACTAGTGTGTCACTCGCTGGCATGGACCACCTTCTAGCACTAGTGTGACACTCGCTGGCATGGACCACCTTCTAACACTAGTGTGTCACTGGCATGGACCACCATCTAGCACTAGTGTGTCACTCGCTGGGATGGACCATCTTCTAGCACTAGTGTGTCACTCGCTGGGATGGACCACCTTCTACCACTAGTGTGTCACTCGCTGGGATGGACCACCTTCTAGCACTAGTGTGTCACTCGCTGGGATGGACCACCTTCTAGCACTAGTGTGTCACTCGCTGGCATGGACCACCTTCTAGCACTAGTGTGACACTCGCTGGCATGGACCACCTTCTAACACTAGTGTGTCACTGGCATGGACCACCATCTAGCACTAGTGTGTCACTCGCTGGGATGGACCACCTTCTAGCACTAGTGTGTCACTCGCTGGGATGGACCACCTTCTACCACTAGTGTGTCACTCGCTGGGATGGACCACCTTCTAGCACTAGTGTGTCAGTCGCTGGCATGGACCACCTTCTAGCACTAGTGTGTCACTGGCACGGACCACCTTCTAGCACTAGTGTGTCACTGGCATGGACCACCTTCTAGCACTAGTGTGTCACTCGCTGGCATGGACCACCTTCTAGCACTAGTGTGTCACTCGCTGGCATGGACCACCTTCTAGCACTAGTGTGTCACTCGCTGGCATGGACCACCTTCTAGCACTAGTGTGTCACTCGCTGGGCAAGTCCCTGTGCAATTAACACTACATTGTTCACCACTAGACGCTTTGGCAGTTAACTACGAGACAATCACCCCCCCCCCCAACTTCGTGGCAGATGTACTGGGTGACAGTCACAGTTGACTGCCCATCGACTGGTAGATACTAGATATAAAGTATAAACACTAGCCAGATCCAACGATATTTTACTATTCGTGTACAGTGCGGGTACGCGATAAGCTACACAATCAGCTACACAATGTGCCCCAACTCTATAGAAGAATGCGTAAAAAGCTGATTCACACGGTGATGTGGCAGTGACGGAACTTTAGCAGCTGCCATTACTTACCAGTATAGCTTTTTACCCCGGTCAATAGCCAATTGGAATAACCTGCCAGCCAACACAGCTACAGCACCAAGTATGGAGATTTTTAGACAGATGATCACCACCTTGCAACATTAACTGATATTGCAGTTTTCACGCTATCAACCTTTCCTCAAATTGCAGTTCTACACACACACGCGCGCGCACGCACGCACGCACACGTCGCGTCGCGACAAACTCTGGTCAACCAGGGCGATATTATAAGACTACTGACCAATGGACCCGGAAACTATGAACTCTTAATATTAGATTCTGAAGAAGAAGATCTGATCATTGAGAAAGAAAGTGGATCCTGCAATCAGAATCGTCCTAAGGTATCCTGAAATAAGGTAATGCCGTCAGCGTTTAGTTTTGAGGTGAGTCTGCGATGAGGGACCGTATAAAACGCGTTACTGAATCCAAGTAGATCACATCGAATGGATATCCTTTCGTCAATATCTATATTCTAGAAACATTAGCAGATTTCTAAGACAGCTTCTTTTTGGTCTAAAACCATGTTGTGAGTATAGATTCAGCTTGTGTTGTTTGATATGTTATGATAGAACGAAGAACTCCATCACCTTGCGTACTTGTGAATTAAAATAATTGGTCGATAGTTTCCTGGCTTGGAATGGTGTCCTTTCTTGTAAATTGGAACGATAGCCTAATTATTATGTTCTGTTGACTAGACGCAACTTTCAACTAAATGTCCTTACTTCGTTTGCGCCACATTTAAACCAACTTAACAACTTACCTTTGTTCGCACCAACAGTCGGCCATTCAGGCAGTTAAATTTAAAACTCCATGTTCTCTGTCGGCTTATTCCGTACGAACCGAAACAGTAGCGCTGCACCGCACGACTGTTCGTGCACTGCCAGTCGGCTTCAGTCATCCCGAATCACTGAGTTGAATTGATACAACTGATGCAGACCTGGCTTAAAACTGGGAACTCGTAATCTTCCAACAGGCAGTTTGGGGTGAAAGAAATTGCCTATGTTTCGAAACTGCAATAGGTAGACCAGAAGACAGTCCAGTGCTCGGTAGAACCCAGTGCTCCAACTAGCTTGTTATGATGGTGAAAATTAACTGACGCATAATCCGCCTCAGCTATCTTATTAAAGTACAGTGTAAATAGACACAAGTCTTACCTACGATTACGTTCACGAAAATTCTGGTGTAAAAATGTCGTAGATCAGGTGCGTGCGTTTGCATTGTTCAACGAGCGCCGCTGTTGTGTTGTCTAACTTGACGCACAGGCTAAACTAGACCAGTCGTCACGGATCGTTGATTGTTCCGGCGCCGGTTCAGCTCAAGCTTGTCACGCTTGTGTAGATAAACTATCAGAACTGAACAATCGACGGACAGTCGGGAGTGAAATGACGCATTTACAACATCTCAAACAACACAAGCTGATTCTAGACTCACAACACGGTTTTATACCAAAACGAAGCTGTCTTAGTAATCTGCTAATGTTTCTAGAAAAAGTGACTTCTTATATTGACAAAGGATATACAGTCGATGTGATATGCTTGTATTTCAGTGAAGCGTTTGATACGGTCCCTCATCGCAGACTCATCTCAAAATTAACCGCTCATGGCAAGACCAACGGATGGATTGAAAGTTGGCTAACAGATAGAAGACAACGAGTGTGCATAAATGATGTGGAGTCAGATTGGCAAAAAGTGATCAGTGGTGTACCACAGGGATCAATACTCGGCCCAATGTTATTTGTTATCTTTATAAACGACATTGACTTATCGGTAGTAAACTCCCAGTTAAAGTTTGCTGATAACACGAAAACGTTGAGGCAAGTTCCTGAAGTTTAACATGTTTTCATTCTCCAGGAAGACGTCCATTCTATGTATCAATGGAGTCAGGATTGGCAGCTACTGTTCAACTTCACTAAATGCAAATGCCTGCACATTGGATACAATAACCCGAACTATGACTATTTTATGGGAGATGAACGTATAGAATCGATAGATATGGAGAAAGACCTACACATACATAAATCACTGAAAGAAAAGGAGCAAGTAAACTACGTAGTCAAGAAAGCAAGTAGACTAATAGGGACAATTCGCAGGGCCTACACAGACAAAAGCATGAAAAACATCATAAACATTTACATAATCTTGGTCCGACCCATCATCGAAAACTGCCTACAGGCTGGTGCCCACATTTTCAGAAAGATATAGACAACTTAGAAAGTGCGCAGAGGAGGGCCACTAAGATGATCACTGGATTCTCTAAGCTCCCATATTATCTAAGATTGCGAAAGTGTGGCCTCCTGTCTCTACAAGAAGTTTTCAAGATTATTAATGGATTTACTAGCATAGACACCAAGAGAATATTCGAGCTAAACCTACCCTCCCCCCTCCGTCCAGGAAGACATAAGTCAACAGTACGACACCACATCCGACCAGATGAACGCCATAAGTTAATTTCACAACGAGTAATCAAGCCGTGGAATACCCTTCCGAGCGATTGTGTCAATGCACTAACAGTAAACAATTTCAAAACAAAATATCTAAATTACTGTCATAACCACTGATTGGGGGGGTGCTGCTGTATACTAGCCAGTAGGTTCCCTGCCCCAAACCCGTATAAGGTATGTTACATACAAGGTATGTGAAAGACGATCGGGGAAGGTGAATTTGAAGGACGGGTTTTACGTCAATTAAATCTGCTTATAAAAGTTCCTTCCTGCTATACCAATGGACCCGTCCTGTTGAATGTGTTGTCAGATCGTGGGAATCACACACCTTTGAAACTGTTCATTCGCACCGTCGAGCAGATGATCTGTAACACTTCCTAGTTATAACACTTCCTAGTTGTAACACTTCCTAGTTGTAACACTTCCTAGTTGTAACACTTCCTAGATGATCTGTAACACTTCCTAGTTGTAACACTTCCTAGTACACTGAAACCACATTGTATTCGTTATAAATACACCCGCATGCATAAACCGGCAACAAGAATTGTTCCTAATTGAAATGTTTGGAATAGTAAACGTAGCTGGTTGATTCAGGTGTTGCTAGTAGAATGCGGTTAACATTCCTTTCCGGGTAAACAACCATAACAAAGAACCAGCGTAGACAGTTGTCGAGTATTGAGATGTTCCCTGATCATCGGACGTCGAATTGCAATGCTGTCTAGTTTAATTTTAACAGTGTAATTTTAACATGTGGTCACGAATTATGAATAAAAGACGTTCAGTACATCACAACAGTGTTGTTGTGCAAAGCAATCTAACCATTTATCTAATATTGTGAAAATGCAAAAGGTATTTAAAGTCTTGGAAGCTTCTAGTAATGCTATGCCTTAGCAACAGCCCTAGCAACATTCACAATCGACCATCGTTCAAAACAGACCAACGTTCACAACATACCAGCGTTCACAACCTACCAGTGTTCACAAGTATTGCGATTATATTTTCGGTTTCCCTTTCGCCAAGCAAACGGTACGTTATGACTATAAGCGCTTGATACACTCCCACCTCGCTTGGGGCATTGTGACGGCGGGGCATTGCGACAGAGGGGCGTTGTGACAGTGGGGTATTGCGACAGTGGGGCGTTGTGACAGTGGGGCATTGTGACGGCGGGGCATTGTGACGCCGGGGCATTTCGACAGTGGGGCGTTGTGACAGTGGGGTATTGCGACAGTGGGGCATTGTGACAGTGGGGCATTGTGATAGTGGGGCATCGCGACAGTGGGGCATTGCGACTATAATTCCAGCTTCCCTTTCATAACAAAGCAAGTCCGATAATCCTAGAAAATACACACCAGATGTGAATATTTGCATATTTAAAATAAAGGTGCGTCTGACTAATGACTGAAATGCCGTTCACACCCCGGAGCACCAGTCCCATGACAATACGTTAAGTGTCCTATGCCGTTCACACCCCGGAGCACCAGTCCTATGACAATACGTCAAGTGTCCCATGCCGTTCACACACCGGAGCACCAGTCCCATGACAATACGTCAAGTGTCCATGCCGTTCACACACCGGAGCACCAGTCCCATGACAATACGTCAAGTGTCCCACGCCGTTCACACACCGGAGCACCAGTCCCATGACCATACGTCAAGTGTCCCATGCCGTTCACACACCGGAGCACCAGTCCCATGACAATACGTCAAGTATCTTATGCAATCAACCAATCAATAAACAATATTTATTTCCAACAACATTTCACATCATTATACAAGCACTACACATTGGCATTATGTAATTATCTAAATAGTCATGATTATATTATGTACAATAGTAAGCCAAAATAAGGTAGTCGAGTGTTAGAAACGGAGGGAGTGAGTGTTTTATTTCAGTGTTTGAAAGACAAAAATAATGTAATATATACAATTCGTGGAGCAGAGACTGTCACCAGTGTATTTATATTAACAATTGTGACAAGGTCAGTAGACGAAGAAGTGAACAACAATTGTGACAAGGTCAGTAGACGAAGAAGTGAACAACAATTATTGTGCAACTATAAACGGTACATAATGTAAAATACGATTTTTAACACATATATACAACAAGAATTATATATTCCAGAAGAATAAACTCAGTAATAACATTTAATATGCAGCAGAATTTTCATAACCGCTTAAGTCTAAAAAAAAACATTGGTAACACATTTAATATGGTGTATTATTTCAATAGCTTTTGAAAACACACGACTTTAAAGAAGATACAAAACTAGTAATAGTAGGTTTGTTTTTGAATATCAAGTGATATTCCACACTAACGGCCCTATACATATTAAACTATTTGATGATCGTAGGGTAGAACTGCTGTTTGGACGGATATGTCTAAGTTGCCCGGTGTCATGATTGTGAATATCACGGGTTAGTGCAAACATATTTGACAACGATACTGGTAGGTTGTTATGGGAATAATTATACATAAATTTGGCAATTTTTATTTCACAGGAATCCTTCAATTTTAGTATATTTAAGCATGTGAGTAGGGGACGAGTGTGCTCATGGAAACTAGTTCTGCTAGGAACAATTTTTTATGCATAACGAACAATTTCGTGATATGGCTTTATGTGTAGATCACCAGAGGATTATTCCGTATGTTAAATATGGATATACTAATGTATAATACATTGTCTTTAGGAATGCTACAGGGAAAAAGCGATTCACTTTATTTATAGCATATAAAGCACTTGTAAGTTTTTTTTGCATACATTTATGTGTCAATTTATGTGAAGAAGGCCTCAAAAGTGTACACAGTGCGTGGGCTGAATTATCTCATCGGACGTCTTTAACGAGGTTTGTTCACTGTGTATATGTCGGGACCTAGAAAACAACATAGTTCAGTTGAAGTAAACACTTCTGTTTACTTCCCTCGCATTTCTGGCTAAGACAGTAATATATCTTCGTTGATTGTTACAATCAATGCGAGCTATTGGAGTGTTATTGTTACAATCAATGCGAGCTATTGGAGTGTTATTGTTACAATCAATGCGAGCTATTGGAGTGTTATTGTTACAATCAATGCGAGCTATTGGAGTGTTATTGTTACAATCAATGCGAGCTATGCGAGTGTTATTTTAGAAATGATGTTCTTGCGAGAATGTTGGGCGAGTAATACATAACAATATGACCTGTGCGCCTGTCACGAGATCGCGAAGATCGAGCAGGGCGCCGTGTCCAAGTGCAATAAGTAGACATAACTCGCATTTTAATGCGCTTTAGCGGCCTGCTAAGTACACAACGCCCTCTGGAGGAGTCATAAGCTGTGCTACATCACATCGATGTGTGGACATCCAAACAAGGGCGTGGGCAGGATTATTTATGTGTGGTTGGGGGGGGGGGTCGGGGGCATCTCCGACTATTCTTCTACATACCATTATTTGCATGCAATTTGTTTATATCTCATAATATTTTATTATAAACTTATCATTTCAATCACAAATAAGTGCGGCTAAATAAATGCTATCTAGTGCAAGCAAACACGCCACTGCTTCGTGTCGAGAAAGAAACAAGACGTATCACCCGACAATCACCGGTGAACTCCCGGGGATAGAAAAAGAGGACGGCCTAGAAACACCTGGCGACGACACTCGGGACAGTAGTTTAGATGGGTTACACTTGGAATGAACTAACAAAGATTGCACAAAACAGAACACCGTTGGGAGCACTTTTAGCGATGGCCTATGTTCACGGCGAATACACGAACCTATAAGTAGGTAAGTAAACACTCCAGATTAACACAACGCTAGGGGCAAAGGTCGCATATCTTTATGGCATGGCTCGTACAATATCTAATTGTGAATATTTTCCATACCTTAATCATACGAATCATGATTTAGATATTTAGATTCATGTAATCATCGGTTCCTATCGATTGTGTACCTCGCAAACACAACGAATTAGCAATAACTGATAACTTCAGACAGTTATATCCCGACGAAACCAAACGCTTACCTGCCGTCGGTCGTTCTACGACGTTGTAGAGGCCAACGATCGACGAATGCAGTCTGCACCACCGGCCAGATACCACTCCTCACTCGATGAGGTCACGCACCACCTGTCAGATACCACTCCCCACCCGGTGAGGTCACACATGCGGTGCGGAAGTGGAACACCGGAAAATACAATCGTCATCTCTTTCGATAAGATTGCACCAATGTTCCTCGTCCTCGGCTCGTGTGGCCATTGCTTACTGCTGATTCAACTGCTGCTGGGCCTGTAGGCTGTGCCGTCTGGAAGACCGCTCACTGGGCCGGCGCGGGTCGAGTTTATCATGGCATCCACGAGGTGCGCCCACGGGGTCTGCACCGGGTATTGATTAACGTCATTATTCCAAAATAAGAACTTCTGGGCTCTTATGAAACGCGTGTGCACGTGTGTGCGGTCGGGTGCGCAAATCAGCGAACCCCCCAGGCCGGACGCCAAGGAGCCCCCGGCCACCATGACTGACATCGGTGGCAGCGCGCAAGAAGCTAACATTGACAATACAATACAATACAATACAATACAATACAATACAACACAACGCAACACAATACAATATGAATTGCGATTTTCTTCAACCACAACTATTTTGATTACTTACTCCACGTTTCGACTGCAATCGGCAGCCTTCACCAGGAATTCTGGGACGGTTCTTACTCTGCTCGCCAGTTGTCTTGGTAAGCATGCCGTCCTATACGTGACTCAATCTATACCCCCTCGTCTCGATTCATGACTGGAGTTGTCTTTCGGATCCACGTGGCCTCTTTGATCCATCTTGCATTTATGTTACACTCTCTGTCAATCACCTTTTCCCCGTCCAGTCTATGATGCAATTACATCATAGACTGGACGGGCAGCAGAACGTTGATGAAACTAAATTAGCCTTCTTCTAGTGAAATTACTTACATATACATCGGTCATTGATTTGTAGAAACAGTCTAAATATACTTTACATCACTGGTTATTCGCTTTATTCGCGTTAACAGTGACACGAAACCATTAATAATTGTAATTTTCCTGTTCGAAAGAAAGTCAGCTATCCATTGAAAAATTATTTTAATTGATGTGTACACGACTACCACGTAATGCATTCAACATCTCATGTACACGACTACCACGTAATGCATTCAACATCTCATGTACACGACTACCACGTAATGTATTCAACATCTCATGTACACGACTACCACGTAATGTATTCAACATCTCATGTACACGACTACCACGTAATGTATTCAACATCTCATGTACACGACTACCACGTAATGTATTTAACATCTCATGTACACGACTACCACGTAATGTATTCAACATCTCATGTACACGACTACCACGTAATGTATTCAACATCTCATGTACACGACTACCACGTAATGTATTCAACATCTCATGTACACGACACGTGGCAGACAAAGACAATCAGACGGAGGCACTTTGTTTGTAAGTCACCGTTTTGGAAGTAAAGAAGTAGTGAGACAGATAATTACTTGGCAACCAAAGAATGGATGGACAGAGAAGACCACGTCCGTCTGAATTCAGGATAAAAGTTGGTGAGCTTGAAAATGTTATGCAGGAATGACGTCACGCTCCATTAAAAGGAAACCGGGATAATTTGGGAAACAATAGATCATATTGGGATGAAGAGCTAAATACATCTTTGTACCAAACAATTGCTAGGTCCCATTTAGAATATTGCATACAAACATGAATGTCATATATGAGGCACATAGAAAAGCTGTATAGAATGCAAAGAAGAGCAACTAACCTGATCCAAGAACTGAGAGAGCTTAATAATGAAAAGGCTTTAAAATGCCGGTTGACGACACTAAAGACCAAGATATTATTAAACATGACAACAAGTTGAAGTGTTTGTTTTAATATTTCATGGTTACGATGAAGCAGCCGGATGAGTGAAAGGAGAAGATTGCAACTGAGACGGGGCGACTACGTAACTTAGAAGGATGTCAGAAAGTCTGTAGAAATAATTCAAGGGCGACAGGAAGTAGCTTTGGTAAGTGAACAGGACGGATTGAACATAAAGTGATTTTCAGCCATCCTGCCACGACTAGGGTTGTGAACTTGAAGCCTGGATGACATTCTCACATGCCGACTGTTCGAAACAATGCGAACATACACATTGTATGCATCCACAACAGAGGCTACTCAGAATGACACGTGGCGCCTCAGGTGGATACTGTAACGATAATTTGTCGACCAACTTCTTGCTGAAAAATCGTGTCTATACACGACAACGCGTGCCCGATCCTAGTCCGAAATACATTATCGTGTCAGCGCAGAATACATCGTACAAACAATAGTGCTGACTGGATTTACAAAAAATCACAATGCTAGCATAAAGATATGTAGATCTGATATACTGTCGGACGCGATCGAGCACGCATTGGCATAGATACGCGCTTGTTTCCACGCACGGCAATTTTAAGTGTCTAATTAGTAATTAGTAATGTTATTCAAATTATGTCAGCCACTCAAGGAAATAGGTATACCACGACACGGTATCTCAACCGACGAGTACAATGTTACACCACGATGAACACTCGTATAATCATAACTTTTATAAACTTTTCAAACATCAAAGGTCTGACCTTTTCCTCCTACCTCCTGAGGTCCACGTCAACACTGGGTTTGCTCGTTGATCATTGCATTAAAACAATCATATTAAAACTGCGCTATGTCGGGTTGTCTCAGTGACAGTGAGCATGCCTCTGTGATAGCGAGCATGCCTCTGTGACAGCGAGCATGACTCTGTGACAGCGAGCATGCCTCTGTGACAGTGAGCATGCCTCTGTGACAGTGAGCATGCCTCTGTGACAGTGAGCATGCCTCTGTGACAGTGAGCATGTCTCTGTGACAGTGAGCATGCCTCTGTGACAGTGAACGTGCCTCTGTGACAGTGAGCATGTCTCTGTGACAGTGAGCATGCCTCTTGGACGGTGAACATCCCTCTGTGACAGTGAGCATGCCTCTGTGACAGTGAGCATGCCTCTGTGACAGTGAGCATGCCTCTGTGACAGTGAGCATGTATCTATGACAGTGAGCATGTCTCTGTGACAGTGAGCATGCCTCTGTGACAGTGAGCATGAATCTGTGACAGTGAGCATGCCCCTTGGATGACGAATACACGGAAGACAATCGTACACATTAATGGTTTTCCGTTTCGACCGTCTGCGTCGTGGAAGCTTTGGTGTGAATTAGATACACCTTGTATTTAAATATCAGACCAAATCACCACTCGCGTATTACTTTACCTCAACCTTACCTAATCGCTATGCAGGTTCAATGCTACTATAGAGCGGTCTGGCAAACAAATGTCCATATTTTCGGACCGTCACAGGTAGCGTGCAACTGTCTGCCGACGGTGTGCTTGCAATATGACTGTTATTATACACAGAATGTGCATGTATACATCTAACGGACTGTATACATCTAACGGACTGTATACATCTAACTAGATGTATACAGTCCGTTAGATGTATACAGTCCGTTATATATATATATACATCTAACGGACTGTATACATGTAACGGACTGTATACATCTAACGGACTGTATACATTTAACGGACTGTATACATCTAACGGACTGTATACATTTAACGAACTGTATGTATTTAACGGACTGTATACATCTAACGGACTGTATACATTTAACGAACTGTATGTATTTAACGGACTGTATACATCTAACGGACTGTATACATTTAACGAAGTGTATACGTTTAACGGACTGTATACATCTAACGGACTGTATACATCTAACGGACATATAGGGGAAAGGAGAGGAAAGTCGACCCCTTGGTCAAAGTGTGCCCCCACTATCACAGTGATCCTGATATGCGCTGTAGTCAAACCAACATTAGTAATGTTTAAATACTCGCAAGGGGACGCCACCCAACTGCGTACATACTAGCTAGGCGCAAATCCAAAGCGGTGGGTCACAACGTTGTGTTTTGCACTTTTCTTAAATAGATAGCGTGCCGTACAAACTCCACATTTCCATACATGATCCATACGTGTAGCCATAAATTGGGTACGCATATGGAAATTATATTTGATTGGTATGTGCATGTTTATTTTGACGCGAATGCACGCGTTGGAGCCAAATTAGCGACAACCGATTACGTTTTACTGGAGACAAAGTGGGCTCCGTGAATTGTGCGCCATGAACTTTGTCTTTCTGGCGTTACTAACTCAACCCGATCATTGCATACGTGGACTCCACTCGCGTGGGGTGCTCCTGTGCCAGAGTGATATTATCTGACATAATGGATATAATATTATTGTCTACGAATTCAAAATTCGTGATGGCCCATTTGGCTCGTCTGCGTTTTCTTCTTGTGAGTTGGAATCCCAGTTCCTCTTCGCGTCCGCCTAATGTTTGTTTGACAGGGCATAGATAAGGACTACCACGAAGAGTCATGGTGCGAGCGTATCATCCTGCAGAACTCCTACCGGGATCTTTAGCAGATCTATTTCTCCATCCGGTCCAGGACGCGTGTTCTTGTACTTATAGCAACGTCCCAGCACAAGTGGTTGCGGGAAAAGACGACATGGTATAGACAAGTGAGAGAAAACAGCAAAGAGGAACAGAAGAAGGATTAATGGTCTTCGGTAAAAATGTCCTTAGTTATCAAACAAGTTATACAGTTTAATGAAGCACCGCAATTATTTTTAATGGCAAACCAGAGTCTGTTGAGAACGACGTGGCAAACTTTGCAGTTGATTCTCAGACGGTCCTGGCTAACGGGGTCTCAGCTTGGTCTGATTTGGAGATGCATTCCCTCTGACGAAATGTCCAAGACATCTAGGTCTTGTAGAAATGTAGCTGTAGTTACAGACAAAATTATGTGTTTATCGCTCTCTATCTGCAAATGTATATCTTTTCCCACTAGATAGCATATAATTTAAAAACGTATTTTATCATGCCCGTCCTCAGAAGGGGTTCGGATGGTTCGACCGAACCCCCCTTTTTGACAGAATTTGGTTAACATTTTCCACAAATCATGCCAGAAACCCACGGTTATTTGTATATTCCCGAACCGCCCTTTCTAAAACCCCAAGGACGAACCTATATCACGTGTTACATTAGCATTCTTGCCAGCCAGCCTCCCATATGACGCGTAGCGGTGGTTTTATGAAATTTGAAGAAAAACAATTTGGTGAGAAAAGTGTTACTTTGAGCAGACAATCACACCCAGTCTGCCATCACGCCACGAATGGCCGAAACGGTGTCATACAGAGATTGCTTCGCGTTCCGTAGAAAGTGGTTAACACGGGTAAACACAGGGAGGTTATTCAAGTTGCCAGAAATCACAGAGTAGCACAGATTGTGGACCGAGACAGGGCCTTAATAACGAGCTGTCTTAATGAAAATGTCAAAAGGTAATTGTCGCGGACACTGATCCCTCTGACATCAATAGTTAATAAGACTTGCAATCCCGTCTTGTCGAATTTGACGGCTCGGCCACCGAGGCTGCACACTTGAGCCAATTCGATCTTCCCAATAGAGAATAACGAATGACCATCGCGATTCATAAATACTCCAAGAAACACTTACCCTTGAAACATTTTGTTTTTATCAATGTGAAGAACAATGGCAGGGTATAAAAATAGACGTGTACAATAAATACAAACTCATGCAAAGGTTATATATCGTAGCAGGGCTCGTTCAACCTGTCATAAAGCAGATAAGCCGCCGATTGGCTGGCTGGCTGGCTGGCTGGCTGGCTGGCTGGCTGGCTGGCTGGTTGGCTGGCTGGCTGGCTGACTGACTGACAGGTGGCTGGCTGACTGGCCGGCTGGAAGGATGGATGGCTGGGTGTAAGGATGGCTGGCTGGCTGGTTGGTTAGCTGGCAGGGTGGGTGACTGGCTGGTTGAGTGATTGGGTGAGTGGTTGGGTGGGTGGGTGTACAGATGGCTGGCAGACTGGCTGGTTGGCATGGTGGATGGCCGGCTGGCTGATTGGGAGGAAGGATGGGTGGGAGTGTGGATGGCTTCCCCTACATAAATCTGCTATTATCTGTATGTAGTATGTTTATTAGTTATTAGATAATAAAAGAATAATTAAGGAAAACCGTGTGTGTG
>BSQZ01000012.1:7867500-8085000 GCA_033239005.1 Lamellibrachia satsuma | reverse complement strand
TAACTATCGTGTTCATCCCACCTTAATATCCAACCTAGACCTTCGTCCTGTTGCTTAGGTCAACCTTGCACCTTTTTATGGCCAAGCTCCCGCCTCCCACAATTGCTAAGGACCAACCTGCCACTTCCTGCCACATGGGTTAGCTGATGGTTTAGCTGATGAGAATCTCCATAGGCGTAATGCGTAAGTCATATATCACGTAATGCGTAAGTCATATATCACGTAATGCGTAAGTCATATATCACGTAATGCGTAAGTCGTATATCACCTAATGACTCATGCATCCGTAAATACGGGCGAACCAAATAAAATATATATTTTAATAGCATCTGCGTCATGACGTCACGTTATGTAAATGGAATGCACTGGGGCATGTCCGCACACGACTGGGGCATATCCACGCACGACTGGGGCATATCCGCACATGCCCCCAAACGACTGGCGAAAGAAGGTTGTAAATGTTTACGCATAGACGGTCTATGGCGGAAAAAGTTTATTTGTGCAAGGACAACAAGAATAACACACATTCCAAGAATGCATAAGCACACCGATATGTATATGTGTTATTGTAGGTGTTAGATTCGTATCAATATATGTAAAAAATTACATGAGATTCTGCACAAACATTTTTAGTTAATAATTTCTTACTGACGCAAACAAGTTCAATTCTCTAGTTTAAGTGTCTGATGTAAGTGTTTGATCATATGTTACCGAAGACCACATTTTTGAAACCAAATATTACGCGGTTTGGTCAACAACGAGAAGTGCAGACATGCCCCAGCCTACGGACATGCCTCAGCGTGTGGACATGCCTCAGCTTGTGGACATGCCTCAGCGTGCGGACATGCCCCAGCGTACGGACATGCCTCAGCATGCGGACATGCCTCAGCGTGTGGACATGCCCCAGCGTGCGGACATGCCTCAGCGTGTGGACATGCCTCAGCGTGCGAACATGCTTCAGCGTGTGGACATGCCCCAGCGTGCGGACATGCCCCAGCGTGCGGACATGCCTCAGCGTGCGGACATGCCTCAGCGTGTGGACATGCCTCAGCGTGCGGACATGCCCCACCTTCTCCTATATAGTCTTTGGTTACCCGCCACTAAATCTTCGTCGAGGTTACTCAACGTGTCAAAGTCATGCATACCAAAGTGTTGACCAATCACTGCGGTGAAAATGAACGACTGTGCGTCGGAAAGACGCGTGCTGAGAATGCTGACGCGTTTTCTGACCGCGTTCCGAGGCTCAAAACAGCATAGCAAAACACCCAGTGCTCTGGGGTAAGCTAGTGCGGCGCCTTCTTTGTGGTTACTGATATCAGTTAATCGACGATATGCGACTATGGTTAATACGTTTCGTCTCGATGCATATTATGACATCGCAACCAAATTGACTGCTTCCTCATCAAAAGCATCTCGCGGCGGCGATGACGTAGGCCCCACTGATTTCATTAGTTTACTGCCAAATGGCTATTGTCGAGTGAATCACACTAGGAAAATAATAACACGCAGCAGTGCAGCGTCGACTCAGTCACTGTATTATGATGTCTGCACAGCAACCATGGGTCGCACTGGTAGAATGCGACTCTTTTCATATTACAGACTCGAATATGTATGGCATGCCAACAACCTGACATCATGGTAAAACTCACATATAGAATCTTCCTGACATTTGACTATTTATATACCAGGCTGCAACATACCTACATTCAATGCGCTTGACTTTCATTTGGGTTTGCAACCATGGTAAATAATACAGTAACGACGACAGCCAAAGACGGGACAGCGCTATTTGTACGTCAGCGGCTCAGCACGCACGCAAGCACGCACGCACGAACACACACGCACGCGCACATGCACGCACACGCGCATACACAATGGCCTGAAGTAGCCGTTTATTGTTGCACAGTTTTGTTCACGTATTAATTAACATCTTGCGAAAAACAGTTGCACTTCTGGTCATTATTCAACTTGTATAGATCTAAGATACGATAAATGCAATCCGCTTCATATAAGATAAAGTTTACGGGTATCCACAAGTCTTGTTTATTTGGCGTGACGTCACCGTCCGCTGGCGTGTGAGACGACGATAACTGCACGCATGTCAACATACATTGGACGAAATATATTCTATATATACATACAAATCACCGGATATTTAAGGCTTACTATGGCGTGAATAAAATAAAACAGACACGACTGAATATTCAAGCTTACATTCACCCATATTCATGCAGAATTACCCAAACGTGGGCCTGACTATGGGACAATATCTTCAACGCTAAGTTGTGATAACAGAGAAATACGTTCTTATTACAAGCTCAGGTATATAACAGAATAATTGACATCACGGCATAAAAAATGAGTGGATTACTAACAACTAGGAGACACGTCCAACGTCATTTAGAATCCCAGCATAAAAATAACAACAACATGTTGTTGTAGAAATATGGCATTTAACAAAATGTTTATTGAGAGTGCCAACATAAATTATATCATATCTGCGCCACCTTCACTGCTTACCGGTTGAGGAGTCCAGTCCGACTCGGTAGACTAATTCACTATAGTTGTGTTGCATTGTCTTTTGAAATAAAGTTCCTGTGAAATTGTTATTTATAAGTTCGCATCAAATTGTATTTCTAACGGGCGTATTTTAGTAGGAGTCCCACAAGTAGTAGGCGACGTAACACGCTTTGTGAATTGTCGTCTACACACATCCTTATTAGCACGGTTGCAGTACACACATCCCCATTAGCACGGTCGCAGTACACTGTAGAGCGTGGCTCGGCAACAACGAAGAGGGATGCATTAGGCTGTTGTCTCGTAACAAGACATCATTCTCCATCTATGCTTCAGTCGACACCGCACGTTTCTCAACCGTCGTCTGCAAATGGAACGTGCAAATTATTGATGATCAATTTGCCTGGTCGAGCCGTAGACTGTCATGCATGAATGCATAAAGATACTTGAACAACGATTTGTGCGTCGTACATTCGACCAGCGTCCAGTACGTTGGTGCTACGTGAGAACACTATGCGGCCGTAGATTTATCGTAGTATAAATTACACCTGGCGCTCTTAATTGCACAATCAGTTCGAGGTTTTAAAACACAAACATTAATAAGACATAATATTGATAATTAATATAATATTGAGTACACGAGTAGCCAATGACCGTTACACCCGCTTGACTATGTGCTTGACTATGTGCTTGACTATGTGCTTGGTTATGTACTTGACTATGTGCTTGGTCCACAATTAATCAATTTCAAGGCGGTCGGTAACGTCACATGCAAAGCGAAGATGGTTTAGGGAGCGCTTTTATAACCCTCTTTAAATCCGAATAATGTCGCTCTGTTAAGATGAAGAGTAGTTGTTCCCTGGCTATATAAGTTGTTGGTAACGTTGGTGTAGTTGTGGTCAATGTGAAGGAGCTAGTATTACAGATAACGTTGCATTAAGTAAGGAATGTTAGTGTTCATCTGCCGCTGTGTGACTTCATAGAGAACATCGGCAACAGAACAGCCACTTGTAAAAGTTCGAAGATGTAGTCAGTCTGTTTGTCTGCATATGGCCGAAGACTGATTGGTCCACCCCGACATCAGTGATATACCTTGAATGAGGATGACTGCATTGATCCAGATGATAAGAATGAATTATACGGTATTTCTATTTCTATGATACAATAATAACGGGGGAAACAGAAGCTGCAGAAGCAAGACAATGGCGGCAATTGTATAATCTCAAATAGTGACACTTCAACGAGAGGATTAAATAATGATAACTGATACGAACGTGATCATAAAACGGGTTCAGCAGTTTTGCCATAATCCGAGCAGCAGCAAAACAGACGTAACCATTTCTGTCGCACACAGTTCGGACTAGGCAACCATTAACCACCATTAAGCAGTGATGACATACAAAATGCACTCGGAGAAACAACAAATATCTTAAATCATATAATATATACTTGTCTGAAAATTTAAAACATAGTATACCTACTGATACACAGCATCACGCTGTAAGAATGAATACATGACCCAAGCACAAATACCTACTGATACACAGCATCACGCTGTAAGAATGAATACATGACCCAAGCAAATATACCTACTGATACACAGCATCACGCTGTAAGAATGAATACATGACCCAAGCAAATATACCTACTGATACACAGCATCACGCTGTAAGAATGAATACATGACCCAAGCACAAATACCTACTGATACACAGCATTACGCTGTAAGAATGAATACATGACCCAAGCACAAATAGCTGTTTTACTACCCGACGGGTCTGTTCGAATCAACGCTCCACAACGTGCATGGCTAAACGATTGTATTTCGCATATTCCGACGACTACAGAAATATTTGAATGTGTATATAGCGGATACATATCCTGTAGAATGCGAAATGTTTTAGATAGCTTTCACATAGCCATCAAAGCTGGATTTTCAGCCAACAACATGGGTCAAGTTCTTCTTTACCTGTTTTTTATGTGTGTGAAAGTGTCGTAGTTTAACAAACAGCCTTCCATATTTTAGCGGCGTTTTGCGAAAAGGAAAGTAAGTCAGTCATGATTTGTTGAATTGAAGAAAATGAAAACACAGATAATAACCATGCAAAAACGGCATGGAGGAGAAAACTGACGAATGATATTTCATGTTACATAGGCATAATGTACACATCAGCTCCAACCAATTTGGCAAGGGTACTATGAAAAAACTATGTTTTTTATTGCTCCGAAACAAATCAAAACAAATCCCCTTTTGCATTAAAGTTCCCTTTTGGCCATTGTCCCAGTAGCTTGCCCTGTTATAAAAAACACGTACCCTTTGACCAAGGAACGGTGTCATTCAGGACTGCGCCTCCAATAAGTTGCCTTTTTACCATGTACAAGAAATTATCTTTTTATGGAAAATTCTGTCTCCCTTTTTAACAACTTAAAATGCCCTTTTGGTTCCTAGTTTCCCGTTTATGGAATAATTGTGCCTTTGTACTAGAGAAAGTGGTCGTAGCCCTTTTATGGAGATGTTTGCCTTCTTAGAACTTTCATGGGCAGATCCAAGGGAAGTCCACCAGGTGCCCAGGCATCGCGTCATCGCGTCAGAAATAGTCGTCGAGACACTACACCTTTCTCTGGTGTCAGATCATCGAAGCCCAGAGAGCAGATCTTGACATGGTGGCAAACTCGTGTGAGAGACAATCGCATTAAGTTGCAGTCCGTCATAAAGATGAGTATTCTCTTTGAAAAACAGAACATTGTTCCGAGAAGCCACCGCAATGACGTGATAGGAGGGGAGGGGGCATAACTGAAGAACCAGGGACGACTGAAAGAAAGGATTGGGGACAAGAAAATACAGTCCACCCAAGCTGAGTGGTACAATACCACACATGTGACTGTTACTAGGCAGCTCGAGTGGAAAGGCTTCCTGGTGAGCAGCTGAATGCGTAACACATTCCGAGCAGTCGTCTTGACAGAAATAACTCGCCATATATCATGCAATAACGGTTGTGTCACGTCGTTTCCAATCGGGAATGGTCGTAACTACCAACGGGCATATCCGAAAATAGTCATACTTATTTGTCAGTATCACATGAAAGATAATGAATTATTAAAAACCCATCAATGTAGCTACGTATATTTTCTGATATTTTACTAGCGAACAACCTGTAAATGTGTCCCGCCTTGAGATGTTAGTATCATTAGCTTTCCCGTGTATCGCAACGTGGCTGAAGAGTGGATCGCTTCGAATGACCTCCGCCTGAAGGCGCTACAGCAGTATGTCAATAAGGCACTCACCTCTTAGCTCGGCCGATTCAGTCTTTGCACTAATTCGTAAATGTCGAAATAATGTCGCTTGTTCTGTCCGATGATCCATCTCGCCGAGTCGTCTATTCTCCTTGACCGTTTGCCGAACCTGCAATTAATTGCAGTGAGGTGAATGTCACTGACACGTGGATGGCTTGGTATGTCGATACACAGCAGTTGAGTCAGAGCGGTAGTGTTAATTCGGTTTCGTAGTATCCCGAATGATGCAGTGCATGCTGGGGTGTGTGCAACATCAGACACAATTGACGTTTGTTAAAACTATCACGTGTCACCAATAACAATACTACTACTACTACTACTACTACTACTACTACTACTACTACTACTACTACTACTACTACTACTACTACTACTACTACTACTACTACTACTACTACTACTACTAATAATAATAATAATAATAATAATGATAAAAACAACAGGAAACGGTACTGCATATTGCCTTAGGCATTACAATCAGTACAGGCAGTTGAATAGCAAATCTGTCTACATAGGTGACCGTTGTTTCTAGCAGGACTAGAAGAAGTCACCATTTGCATCCCGTTACTGTGCGATTTTACTCAACCACAAAACCAAACCACACAAAACCACACAACCACACACCACTCATCCTACGTGAACAACGAGACGTCATTTATATGCTTTATATTAACGAATACATACCTTTTTAATCATAATAAACACGTACGTACGCGCGCACACAATGTCCAGATAAATAAAAGTGGGTGGAATGAGCTTCACGACTGTTAGAAAATGGCAACAACAAATGCTGAAAGTGGCAGAATGTCCTGGTGTTTATTCCACTAAGGCGATGTATCACCAGTAAACAACCGTTTCACCACAATTGATGCCAGATTTGTCATCGTGATAAATGGGAGGGAGTTATTTTGTTCAACAAGTGCCGCCCACAACATCCGTGCTATTGCGCTAATGTGATGATTAGGGTGCCTCCGATTACACAAGTGTGTCCCGATACTACAAATACTACTAAACAAATTATAAATATAAGTTCTGGTGGAGTGGATTACAATTAGTATCACATAGTTCGTGGAACTTGGACGAAACTTCGAGGCTGGTTATTGATAGACTAGTCAATGAGACGTACCGCGGCCGTGCGAGAACGCTGTAATAGTCCCTTAATTCAGTCAGATAGTCGTTCAGTTGTGCTGTCGTGGTGAACTTGCTTGGTCGTCTTGGTGGCCCGTCGAGTGTAGCGCTCGAACGCAGGTCGACTAGTCTCTGGCCGGAAGCGTAGTTTGCTTTGTCTGTCACCAGGCTCAGTACCAGACAAGCCAGCAGCACTGTCCTCTTCCAATTCACGGGCATATTCGGCCACACTGAAACAGCGAGTTGACTACGTTAGTAGCGGGGACATTTTCCGTGGAATAAACAAAGGAGTAAATAGTTTCTATTATATGAATGAAAAGACATAAAGCACTTAACAATTGTGCTACTTAAGAGAGTGGAATCGGATACAATTTGCTAGTACTTTCCTTTGATTTGTAATTACGTTGGTTCGAGAAATTTCAATTCCAATTCCAGAATGATGAATTTCAATTACCGAGCCCATATCAACAATTACAGTCTTTGTCTTCTCACGACTTCTTTCTCTCCGTTCAACAAAATGTATATGATATAAATCATGAACGAATATAGACAATTACATACGAACGCACGTATCACACTTACACACACGAGGGGGTACACTTACACATATGTTGGGTAGCATAAGCGTAACCCACAGACATGTCACGACATTTTCATCCACTGAAAATGTTTTACACCGTTCTGCTACACCTATCTAATGATGCAATCGGAGACAGTCTGCATAAAAACAACACGCAGGTTAGCACCCCGCGTCTCTGTCACGTTGACAGTCAGATCGGCGAGAAAGCCAGCAAGACAGCCTAATTGAATATCTGTGTAATATTGGGGATCCTACAGGGCGGTGGTTCTTTCACATACTCTGCAACATCGCAAATTCAGTTCTACTACGGGGTCAGACATATAGTGTAACACTGTGTATAATACAATATAATAAATATATTTCTTTGCGTTAAAATCCTCGGGAAACACACGCTTAGCAGGACGCCAAAACATAAGGGTTAGACAGTTTCTAATCGGTTAGCAATCCCAGTCTTGAACAGTTGGATCGGTACGTTGAGGAGCTGTGGAGGATATGTGAGAGATCACACAGGCGGGTGTTTCATTCATCATTAGCATCTGTCTATCTCGAAAGATAATGGAGTTGTACCGTTGGTGACATCAGTGTTTTGCACAGCATCCGCTGTAACTAAAAGAGTCCGGTTTTTAGTGGTAGTCTCTGTTACAGATGATACAGGAGTAGACAGTTTGCTGTAAAAGCGTGATAGTCAATGACCTTTCTCTCCGACTCTTTCTCTCTTCTCCGTGGTTTCTTCTTTCTTCTGCCTTTCTGCAGTCTGTGTTTAGGTGACTATTGTCATCAGATGGACATCATCAGATCGATGTCATCAGATGGATGTCACCAGACTACGGGAGTCAGACATAAGATATTTTAACACCATGGAGCACATTCTGCTATGGCTTCAGTGATATTGGACCAGCTGGACTTTGACAACGAGACTACGAGGTAGCTGGACTTTGACAACGTGACTACGCTGACAATCTCTTTACTTTGCACTGTATATCACGACTATGCTTGGCATTAAGCCCGGCATTAAGCCAGAAAGAAGCCGATATTTAAATACGTTATTCGTCGCCAAATTCAACGGTGAAACTATTGTACGTCATTCACACAGAAGCACTCATCTTAGTAGATGAATCTAGTACTGCTTACTAGCATGATGTACGAACAATCAAACCAAGTTCAACGTCGTCGATGTATGGTGCGGATACAACGACATACGACATACGACATACGCTTTCAGTTGACAGGCACAATGCTATACAGATGTGTGGAAGACCCGCATGCACACACGCACACGCACACGCACACTCATGCACACATACACCCACAATGTATTTCGAACATTTATTTTGATTATTTTATTAAAGAATTTGTATTACATTGGTGTTTAGCATTATTGTGAAGCGTTTGTATATTTACTAATAATTCTTATTAGTTAGTGCATAATTTCTGGCTTCCCGCAGAAAATGTAAGAGTGATTAATTCTCAAACATGTAATATTGACTAGCATTTTGAGTTTAAACCGTACGCATGTATTTGATGCAATCATAGCATGGTATACATGAACAAAGATGACGCGCTGCACAATATTTTTGATTTATTTATTTAACTTTCCTTTTTCCAGTGGGAACACTTCTAATTCATGTTATATTACTTTACGGTTTTCTAATGTAACATGAATTAGAAGTGTTCCCACTGGAAAAAGTAAAGTGAAATAAAAAAATATATATATATATATATATATATATATATATATATATATATATATATATATATATATATATATATATATATATATATATATATAAATAAATAGCAGCGAACAACTAAAAAGCAGTAATGAAAACTAACGAACCACTCATGTTCTATGCTGTTCGATTACACCAACCAACTCGAAATATGCCACGCGTTGCACTGTGCAGCAAGTGTTTCTTCGCCGACCGAATTCTGCTCGACAGTGGCCGCGACTCGCTGCGGCAAGATATAGTCGCTAGCTACTGATGACGTCACATGTAGGCGTCTCGAGCGGGCTGCGGCTTGCCGTGCGGGGGTATCTTGTTGCTTTTGATTAATTCACAAACTTTGCTTTACTCGGGTATTTCCTTGTGTTAGTGTCTGATGTTAGTGTCTTATATTACTGTCTTATGTTAGTGTCTTATGCAATATGACCTATTTGAAAACGGCTATACAGTGAGTTGTTTATTTTAACGAAATATATAGTGATTTGAATTTATAACTTTGTCACGTGCTTGAAACTCTGCCTACATACATCAACGACACAGTCCATTTGTCGAATCCGACAACTTCGTCCTGCAATCAACATAATTACAAAAAACAACATTTGTCAATTTCTTCTTCTTCTTCTTCTTCTTCTTCTTCATCATCATGGACCTCCCACAATTATGTCATTTGCCGTTGTCAGCAGCTGGGTGTCACTGGCTGGTCTTTGTTTAGAATATTAAAGTTTTATTCTTCTATCTTTGTTTGTGTCCTTTGATTTTTCTTTCAGTAACCTGTTTCTTCTGTTTCTATAAATAATTATGTCCTAGAAACTGCAACTGTCTTATTATTATGTTCAGTTTAAACTGAAAGATTATGTTGATGCATTGTTAAAAAGGAGCATCTGTGTTACACAAACTAGCAACCACTAAGTATGTATTATTCCGCCATTATCCAGTGGTACTGTCATTTGTTGAGGCACTGGCTGTGTTTGTGTTATTTTACTAAAGAAGGCATAATGAAACACTACATCTTCACACTACAACGGCGTCTCCATGTACGCCACATTGCGTGTGCTAATAAATGGGATAACGAGTCACTGAAAACAAAACATCGAATAAAAGGCTGTTGCGGGAAGAGATATGTGTGTCGTGGGCGGAAATGGAGCAAATGGAGCATGATGCAGTGAGCTACATTCTAGAATGCAAACCTGGCGGGGATCAGTGAGGTGGAAGAAAGAAGAACAGGACTAGCGATAAACAAATTGGTATCAATGCTATCTGCGCTACAAACAACGGGAATAATGTTGACTCGTCAACCGCGTATTGCCGGACACTCCAGGAAGCACTACATCATCGGCAGGCATCTAAGGCTTATGACAACACAACCCGTGTGCGAGTAAATAGAACTTGCATTATGTAGTATTTACTTTATTAACCTTGACACCATAGTACGTGACAGGTTCGTAGATAGATGTTAGTTTCTATAGTATTACTTTATTGGTGTTAGTAGATAGATGTTTGTTTCTGTAGTATTACTTTATTGGTGTTAGTAGATAGATGTTTGTTTCTGTAGTATTACTTTATTGGTGTTAGTAGATAGATGTTTGTTTCTGTAGTATTACTTTATTGGTGTTAGTAGATAGATGTTTGTTTCTGTAGTATTACTTTAGTGGTGTTAGTAGATAGATGTTTGTTTCTGTAGTATTACTTTAGTGGTGTTCCGTGATTAGCGAATTAGTTTAAGATATTAGCTTCGCATGCAAACAGCCGATTCAGTGGTGTATCTAAGATCTCACAAAGGGGGAGGCCAGGGGTAGGGGCCTAGGGGGCTAGGGGGCAAGGGAAGGCCAAATGGGTAGGGGGCTAGGGGAGGCCAGCGGGTAGGGGAGGCCAGGGGGTAGGGTGTAGGGGACCAGGGGGCTAGGGGAGGTCAGGGGATATAGGAGGTCAGGAGATAGGGGGAGGCCAGGGGGAGGTCAGGGGGAGGCCAGGGGGCAAGCTTAGCCACGCAATAATTTACTATGTTACTATGTAGCGGCGCAGCGGAAAAACAAATAAAAAACATAAAGCCATGGCCCGATACCCCACCCCCCAAATATGTCACACTCTTTTATTAGTGACAGCTAAATACTTCTATTTTCCTACCAGCAGGTTAGTATTTGCCCAATGTCGCATAATTAACCACATGTGGTGCTATGACATCTGGATGTCTCCTGTCTAAGTGGCACACTCGCAATTCACACGTCATTTGTATCGATTCACACCTCATTTGTATCAATGTTACCAGTTGCACAATAGTGTGTGGCTATTAATTGCTGTAAAAACACATTCTTATACTACCATATGTCAGGTACTAACTGAGAGTTAATTCAATACATTACTAATAGCAATGAATTATGTGTTATTAGTTGAATGTCGTCGTGACAACCACGGACGCCCCCGGTGGTTTCGTGAGAGCTGATATATCGGCACAACTCGGACATTACAATTCAAAATCATAATGGTATTTAATAAAGCGTATACCATATAATTGCAATTGCATCACCAAGATAACCTACTGTTAAATATAA
The DNA here is from genome assembly GCA_033239005.1 of Lamellibrachia satsuma. Classification (NCBI taxonomy): domain Eukaryota; kingdom Metazoa; phylum Annelida; class Polychaeta; order Sabellida; family Siboglinidae; genus Lamellibrachia; species Lamellibrachia satsuma. Next base: position 8,073,208 of record BSQZ01000012.1, on the reverse strand, counting down.
TGTGTTTCTGTACAACAGACGAGGAATCGACAATGTATCTAAAACATAATTCGTTTCTAGTTAATTCGCTTAATTAAATATTCGTTTGATTAAATATATACAATTCAAACGGTCGACACGGATTGTCCGCGGATTGCCCCAGGACGAGTGAGCAGGTTGCCGTCTCTCAACTCATCTTTAGTACGCAAACCGGCCGCACACTATGCGACACGACGGCGTCTCAACTAAACGTCGTCGATGAATCTTCATTAATAATGTTGAACAATCTCATTGTCTCGTTGTGAACCCGCCGCACATGTCACGACGGTTCGTCTTGGACTCGTTGTGAACCTGTCGTGAAATTAACACTACCCTAACGGTTTTCTCTAAAACTCATGCAAGATGGCGACGAAGAAATGTATTGAAATGTATTGAAACGTGGGCGACGTGCTGGTCTGGCTGCCAGCACGACGTGGGCGACGTGCTGGTCTGGCTGCCAGCACGACGTGGGCGACGTGCTGGTCTGGCTGCCAGCAAGACGTGGGCGACGTGCTGGTCTGGCTGCCAGCACGACGTGGGCGACGTGCTGGTCTGGCTGCCAGCACGACGTGGGCGACGTGCTGATCTGGCTGCCAGCAAGACGTGGGCGACGTGCTGGTCTGGCTGCCAGCACGACGTGGGCGACGTGCTGGTCTGGCTGCCAGCACGACGTGGGCGACGTGCTGATCTGGCTGCCAGCAAGACGTGGGCGACGTGCTGGTCTGGCTGCCAGCACGACGTGGGCGACGTGCTGGTCTGGCTGCCAGCAAGACGTGGGCGACGTGCTGGTCTGGCTGCCAGCACGACGTGGGCGACGTGCTGGTCTGGCTGCCAGCACGACGTGGGCGACGTAAGCGAGAAAGGCTGTGGGTGAGACTCTGGAAGCTTGAACAGGGAACGTTCGACAATTTAACAGTTGAACTAATAAGCGGAGATGAACACAGCTATGCAAATTTCCATTGCAGACATCCGGGTCAGTTTGAGGGAAGCCCTGGACTGTGTCACCCAGATGATTACTACGTTGAATAGGTTTTAGATGGGGCTAATCACCTGCAGATGCAGAACTCCTTGCGCTTACTTGCAAGAGGCAATTTTATTATTAAAAACTATTATTATAAAGAGAATAAAGAGCTTCAGAAAATGCACCATTGCCATAGAAAACTAGTTCGACACGGACTGTAGCGATAAACAGTGAGTTTTTTTGAACAAAATATAAAGTGATTTGAATGTATAACTTTGTCACATGTGTTTGAAACTCGTCTTATCGGTTTCACGTGGGAGACGCGGCGATCAGACTCTCGCAAACAGTTCTCGGCAGGCGATCTATCATGTACTAAGAGTGAATCATTTTCCAAATGTAACAATCAGGGCTAAGTTGGATAACACTATTTTCTAAAAAGAAAAGTATGACGAATAACAAATAATGATTGCAAAGCAAGTACTTTTGTAATATAATTATAAAACTACAATGAATGTATCCGTTTAAAACAAATTACAATCACTACTTTTCTTAGCTGCTTGGAATGTTGGATTTTCTTGTCAAAACTATGTGAACACATGTCAAGAACTATTTATTAAAATACAGAACAAAGGCCAATACCGTTTTCATACTAATGTCACCAACAGTCTGATTGTCAAACAGTTTCTCTATGAACAGATGAAGACTGAACTTGACAATAAAACTAGCCATCTCGGCTCTTACTATGTGAGCCAATGTAATAATCGGGTCATGTTAATAATTGACACTGTCAAGCATCAAAGCAGAACTTAATTTATATTATGTATTCCTTCATGTTTCTACGTTACTTGAAGGCGACTGCTGCTTCGTTACTGTGTAGTGCTGCGTGTTTCTACGTTACTTAAGGGCGAATGTTGCTTAATTGCAGCGTAGTGTTGCACATTTCTATGTTACTTGAGGGCGAATGTTGCTTAATTGCAGCGTAGTGTTGCACGTTTCTATGTTACTTGAGGGCGAATGTTGCTTAATTGCAGCGTAGTGTTGCACGTTTCTATGTTACTTGAGGGCGAATGTTGCTTAATTGCAGCGTAGTGTTGCACGTTTCTATGTTACTTGAGGGCGAATGTTGCTTAATTGCAGCGTAGTGTTGCACGTTTCTATGTTACTTGAGGGCGGATGCTGCTGCATTGAGGTGCAATGCTCCCCCGACGCAAGTTCGCCGACGATTGCATGATGAACTAAGAGGTGTTCAGTGGATGTTGAATAGATGTTTTCTGTGGACGTTGAAGAGAGGTGTTCATCGGACGTTGAAGAGAGGTGGCCAGTGGACACTGAAAAGAGGTGTTCATTGCACATCGAAGAAAGGTGTTCAGTGGACGCTGAATAGAGGTATTCTTTGCACGTTGAAGAAAGGTGTTCAGTGGTCGTTGAATAGAGGTGTTCAGTGAACACTGACAAGCATATGGACAATCCTATGAAGCAATGGAAAAGGCTTCGACGTAATGGAGACGTTGTAGAAGGCATTCACGAAAGAAAAGAAAATTGATGCTTTCGGAGTAACTATTGACAAGCTGCCGACCGCAAATGGAATTGGGAAATGCACATTTATATTGCTGGTTGTCCTCGGACGACGGAACAAATACACCTACGAGAGTGTTGTAAGAGACAAGCCATTTGCTCCGACCGACTAACACGCGTCAGTGGAGAAACAAACACTGCATTTGATAAATCATACTATTCATTGTCTCCTGCGGAATCGCATCATTTATTATTTAACAGCATCCCAGATGTCGCAGGGAAGATACTATTATGTCAGCGTTATCCACTTTTTCCTAATTCTTCGTAATTTACTTTATTGTAATCCCTCTTTAAGGTACAAACCTGATAGGTTTTCTCGTAAAATCATGTTATATATTTTACATTGTATCTATTTTAAAATCATGTTTTATATTTTACATTATATCTATTCTAAAATCAGGTTATATGTTTTACATTATATCTATTCTATTATCTTGGCCGTCCAAATGAGTATTGAACGCAAGGTTGATATTCATAAACAAAAGTACTGAACGCAAGGTTGATATTAATAAACAGAAGTACTGAACGCAAGATTGATATTCATAAACAAAATTACTGAACGCAAGGTTGATATTAATAAACAGAAGTACTGAACGCAAGGTTGATATTCATAAACAAAAGTATTGAACGCAAGGTTGATATTCATAAACAAAAGTACTGAACGCAAGGTTGATATTAATAAAAAGAAGTACTGAACGCAAGGTTGATATTCATAAACAAAAGTACTGAACGCAAGGTTGATATTAATAAACAGAAGTACTGAACGCAAGGTTGATATTCATAAACAAAAGTACTGAACGCAAGGTCGATATTACTAAACAGAAGTACTGAACGCAATGTTGATATTCATAAACAGAAGTACTGAACGCAAGGTTTATATTCATAAACAGAAGTACTGAACGCAATGCTGATATTCATAAGCAGAAGTACTGAACGCAAGGTAGATATTCATGAACAGAAGTACTGAATGCAAGGTTGATATTCACAAACAGAGGTACTGAACGCAAGGTTAATATTCATAAACAGAAGCTGTTAAATGTTAACAAAACTGTGGTTCATTAGAAGACATTTAGACGGTCGAGATGATGGAATATATAATGTTTTACTATTCGTAGTTTAACATGATCAGACTTTGTACATTTAATGTTTGCAACCAAAAATCTATATAATTACAATATATTTATGAGTTATATGATTTAGACTTTCGCGTAGCTGTTGACTCAGATAAGCGAATCACTAAGGGCGGGTCTTACGACATCTATGCGTGGCATTACACGAAAAGCAGTTTTACTTTATGGCGGCTGAATATCAATGGTATGTGATAGTAACAACATGAAGGTTTCGAGGGTTGATGTAAATCAAAGCCGGGAGAGGGGGTATGATGTTAACTGACATGTGGGTTTTGTATATTTTCATACATCGATGTTTTGAGATAATCCCTATGCGTAAGTCACATAGATGTGATAATGAGGTACGCGATTTTGCCCAAACGTTGTTGTGTTTTACTCATTGAAGTGAACCATTTAGCAATAGATGAGGCCTAAGAACATTAAATTATATTTCTGTTTAGGTGCATCATAGTTTGTGGACGTTACACAAGAATGCTGCGAACATTCAATGGCATCAACAGTTACATATACAATCCTTGAGAGTAGGCTGACAGCGGCGACGACGACACGACGACGACGACGACGACACGACAACGACACGACGACGACGACGACACGACGACGACGACACGACGACGACACGACGACGACACGACGGCGACACTACGACGACGACGACACGACGACGACGGCACGACGACGACACGACATCGACGACGACGACACGACGACGTATTTTTGCACAAACTTGTGATTAACATGTTACCGTATTTTAGATACATTCGAAAGAATTGTACTGTACTAGCGATGCTTCAATTTATATTATTGTTTGGCGGGCTATGTTATGCACACACTCACACATGAACGCACGCACGCACGCGCACACACGCCCGCTACGTGACTGGGTATGACCCGAAGTCAGCCATGTGATTGCTTGTGACCCGGGATTCAGAGTCAACCCTATAAATTAGGGTGACACGAGAGTCGGCCCTGTTGATCGGTGAAAGTGGTCGAAACAAGTACTGGATGTATTAACTGTGTGAGTACATTTATATAAGTGGCGAGAGTGTTTCAATGAAACGTAAATTGATGATCGTCGATGTCATTGACAATTGACTGTTATCCCCACATTTTTTTTACTAAAAAATATAACTTAATAGTTACATAAACTGTCCCATGCCGTGTTTCACACTCCCCGTTAGTGGCGCCACTCAGCATATCACCACTGCCACAAATTGTTTACAAATTCAAAAGTGACGAAGTTTCATAAGCGATTGGTTAGCTGGGTAACGCCATGATTGCACACGACTTGTTACGTCATTGCAACTATGCAGTGGACGGTTTACGTTATTTGGGACAATTGTAGAACACTCTCGCAGCCTTTCGAACAATTGTACTTAATAACTACGAAGGGTAATTCGAATGTTCGTTGAAAAGGATGAGCAGTAGTAAGTAGATGACCCTGAAAGTTTGTCGCCCGACGTCTCAGGCGTCCAGGGGGAGTAGCATAACAAATATATGCCAGCTCGATTAGAGTAAGATGCTTCTTGTTCTTGTAACTATTGAGATTTTTTTATTAAGCGGTACCATTTTTCTATGCACGAGTGTTTGCGTGCGTCACTGGTCGCGTTGAGGATAAGTAATCGTACTAAGTAATATTTAATTACGTTTAAAATAACAGGTTTCGTAGCTGCATCGGCTGCTGCTTCCTTGTCTCTTTGTATCAGTCGCCCGTCGTCTGACGTATTTCGGCCTAATGTTATTCAATTGTTCCAAACGAAGGGGATTTACAAGATAATATCCTTTCGACAATCTACTTAGCATGCCACTCTGAGTCATATCAACTACATTTCCTCTAATGTTTTGCTCGTTACAGCAGACTTAGTTGACATTGAGTTATGGATGGTTCTGTCCGCGGGACATAGACGAGACGTTGACAAAGTATTCGCAGAGCACCTAGTGATCCTGAAGCCGTCACTGGCCATGACTATTCAAATCAAAACTAAACCTGGGGAATAAGCGATTTTGAAAGTCGGCCGAACGGTTAGCGTCTTAATGAATTGCTTCAGCTGATCAGCTGTCAAGATTGAATAAGAATGCCACCCAAAGTGATAAGCCCCAGATGACAAGTGGACAAGGAAGTCATTGGCTTATCGAGAGTCCAACATTAAAAAAATCATATCTAATTATGTAGCACGCCCCTGTCAGATAAATGTCAATTTTATTTTTAAACATATTTGTATTGCTCGCATTAACACAGTCAGCAGATAATTTGTTCCATTCATTTATCGTTCTCTGTGAGAATAAGTACTTTCGCATATCCGATCGACACTGTTCTGTTACTGATGCAACTGTATGCCATATAGTTCCTCTATTTGAAGGAAACATTTATATCATAACCATTCGATATTTTTTACATTTCTATTTGGTCTCTTCTTGCAGCGAACAATATGTGAGTTCTGAATAACTGCTCACTGCCGAAGATACAATACACGCATTGTGTGGGACACCTATTATTATAACATGTCTGCGGCACATAATGTTGGTGCATTAACGCAGTTGTTAGAACACCAGACTCTCGATCGATCGGACAGGATACTCTTGCTTTCATTTCGAAGTTTGGGCAGTTTCGTTCACTCCACGTTGCACAGTTCTCTTAGCTGTATCAATGAGTACTCGGCAACAGACCGTGGTGGATACGCGTGAACGAATATGGAACGTAAGTCCACTGGCGACCTCGGCTTCTTGATGCCTGTGTAACGAATGGGATTATATATATATATATATATATATATATATATATATATATATATATATATATATATATATATATATATATATATATATATATATATATATATATATATATATATATATATATATATATATATATATATATTATGTACTCACAGAACTGACACCAAAAAATTTTCTGGTTTCAGACCAATCAAAAATCGTTTTAAAGGTGTGTGAGAAGCTTTATATATAAGAATGTTTGAGAGTTATTTATAACTGGATACCATGTAAAATCCATATGCATAACAACTATGTTTAATTTACTAAAACGGTCCGTTTGGGTGCATGGGTTTGTGGGCCTATGTGCATTTATACACCTTGTTAGGCATAAATATTTTAAGATTTTTCAACTGATTGCACACGTCTAAATGAACTGTTTTAGCGACAATTTTTAATATCTGAAGCGAGATCCGATATTTAAATAATTATGTGAGGGACAATTAATTGGTAAATTACATTTCTGACTCTTCAAGGTTGTCTGACATAGTTGTTCCTTCTGATCAACAAACATTGTGATTAGAGAAACTATTGTCTATTCATAAGTTCTTTTGATTCTAGAAACTTTAAGTATTTTACTGTGTCATTATTTACAATAATATTAAAATTGATATTGAAACATTTGTATTACTTGAAATACGAAGCTTCTGTTGTGACTGAATCTGGTGAGTTTTATAGATGGAGACCACCTTTATTAAAGTCCACAGTATACCATAGCATCAAAGACAGTGAATAGAAAATAATTAAAAGCGTAGCTTCAATGCTGTTTACTGTAAATGATGTAACGTGTTCTGCAAGAGGTGGTGTCAATCCCATTGACTGGTACACAATAAATTGTAATAACTATGCCTTCCACACTGTTAAATGTACAATCACTTACAAAGTAATCTTTATGCCCAAGTATTCCTCTTCCTCGAATTTGGCAAAGAAGGTAATTGAACCTGTATTTTTACTGTAAAAACCCACAAGACACAATTCTTTCAAATAGTTCATACTGTGTTACTGTATGAACTGTCACACACTATAAAGACTTGAAATATATTTGAGGTGGTGGCTTTACTAACATCAGACTGCTCAGAGAAGTCAAAATCCCTGCAGCTGAGGCAGAACTTCAGCATAATCAGCAAAGTCTGGTCTTGAAATTACAAATTTCCAGCTTGCATAGACCACAGTAGTCCTTAAAACAAATTTCAATTATAGATGCGAAGAGCAGCATCAGGAATATTCAATCAATCATTATTCATATGTATTTACAGAAACACTGACACAATTTGTGGTGCGAGAGATACTATTGTGCTGTGAATATAATATAAAGACAAATGAGAATGCATCGAAAAATTACGCACGCACGCATACGCGCGCACGCACGCACACTCACACACACCTTGTAAATGATTGGACATTTAGCAGCGTGGAAGGTATAGTTATTACAATTTATTGTGTACTATTGAAACTATATATTTAATTAGTTTCTACAATCATAAGAACTTGTAAATAGACAATAGTTTCTCTAATCACAATGTTTGCTGATCAGAAGGAAGAGCTGAGTCAGACAACCTTGAAGAGTCAGAAATGTAATTTCCCAATTAATTGTCCCTGAAATAATTATCTAAATATCAGATATTAAAAACATACTACGGATTATCGCTAAAACTGGTCATTTAGGCGTGTGGAATCAGTCGAAAAATCTTAAAATATGTATGCCCAACAAGGTGTTTAAATGCACATGAGCCCACAAAGCTCATGGCCCCAAACGGACTGTTTTTATTAAAGTAAACATTTATTTTATTATGCCGGCAGTGCGCGAGCAATAATACTTGGCACCCAGTTGTAAATAATTAAATCTCAAACGATTACCGTGAACAGTCTTATATATAAAGCTTCTCAAACACCTTTAAAATCTATTCATCTGTCTGAAACCAGAAAAATGTACGCCAGTGGACTCCAGAGCTAAAACAAGGTCACGAGACTTACATTCCCTATAGTCTTCGCGCAGTAATTCCTGCGTGGCTGAATGCTTCCCAGAGACGTTGGTTTTGGAAAGAACAGAGGACGAAGTGTCTATTGCGTTTTGAGTGGTCCGACAGACTGGATACAACGGTATATAAGACCATGTTATTTTACATCATACAATAGACCATACTATGTCCATGATACTATGTCCATGATACTGTGTCCATGATAACGCAACAGATAACAAGAAACCATCTTATCACACAGTAACACGCTACCACATAACTCGGCACAGTTTGTTCACTTTATCTTGTAATGTTCTAGCAACATCAATACATATATGGAGAAACAACTTGTGGACGTGGATTTTCCTAAGGTGCCGAGACATGTCCTACAAACAACAAACTGTCGTATATGTTTAAAATATTTTACAATTTATCGCTTATCCTTGAAAACAAACTTCTTTCACTGGCTAACCGACCAACCAGACATCGAGATTATTCTTTCGATAACACACACGGCGACATTTTAGCGATGACCGCAATAATTAAAAACATATTGGTAATAATGTTTACAATCTCCGAATGCTTGGACACGTTAATCAAACCGAGTTTATACAGCACGTTTTACTGCCTCGTAGATGCTTCGGGTCTACTGGCCGCAGCTGCCTCGGTCGTCAAAACATGCGAACCACTGCGTGCCGTGCAAGTGGCATGTTTCACTGGCCGAGACAAATGTACCATCTGCAACGAAATTGATGTTGTGACGTGCTCTCTCTCTCTCTCTCTCTCTCTCTCTCTCTCTCTCTCTCTCTCTCTCTCTCTGTCTCTCTCTCTCTCTCTCTCTCTCTCTCTCTCTCTCTCTCTCTCTCTCTCTCTCTCTCTCTCTCTCTCTCTCTCTCTCTCTCTCTCTCTCTCTCTCTCTCTCTCTCTCTCTCTCTCTCTCTCTCTCTCTCTCTCTCTCTCTCTCTCTCTCTCTCTCTCTCTCTCTCTCTCTCTCTCTCTCCCTCCCTCCCTCCCTCCATCCCTCCATCCCTCCCTCTCTCTCTCTCTTTCTCTCTCTCTCTCTCTCTCTCTCTCTGTATCTCCGTCCTCTGTCTCTGTCTCTCTATCTCTCTGTCTCTGTCTGTGTGTCTGTCTGTCTCTCTCTCACACACACATGCGCACACACACACGCGCACACACACACACACACACACACACACACACACACACACACACACACACACACACACACACACACACACACACACACGCAAGCACGCACGCACGCGCACACACATACTCTCTCTTTGTGCGCGCGTGCGTGCGTGTGTGCGTGTGCGTGTGCGTGTGGGTGGGTGTGCGTGTATGTGAAATACTGTGGAGACAAAACATAATGTTTGTTCTTGTAGCCTTTATGGTGCATTGATAACTGTCCCTAAATATACTGGCACTAATTTGAATGCACCAACCCATCGTCGACTGATTGAATGCTATTAATTCCTAATTAACGTAGCAGGAATCCCGACAAATTACCTGATTTTATACGTCTCAAATATCACCAGGTTAGTGTGTGCTAGGCGGATATTAACAGGCCTAGTACTTACAAATAAAAACGTCGATAAAATGTCACGCTACGTATTGCATTGCCTGAATAGCTCCACCGTCTTCTACTTCCCATACGACACTATTATACGTAATACGTTTGTTTCCTTGGCGGGGTAGGGCGCTACCGAAATGGTTGAATTTTAGATATTCCTGTTGTGACATTTTCATCAAATATTATAAAACAGCTTAACCGTACTTTTTTCTTCATACATATGCATCCAAACGTGTGAAACGTGTTGAAGTTATTTAACGGTGTTTAATAATTCATATACTGAACATGATGCTAATTCTAAAGATAAGTTTCATTACAAATTCCATTAATATTAACTATTTCGATACATTAGAATTACTCGTTGACGTGGATGTAGGAGTTCACACACGAGCGGCTTCACCAGATCACATTCATCACCGCCATCTTTTGTGACGTCATCGTATTCAGTGCTGGTCCCTCGGGTGGCCGAAGCTATCTGACGACGCATAATTATTAATGTCGATGTCTGTGAAACTAGACAGTGGTTACCAGGTGTTTGTCACGTTGCTGGAACATCTTACGTGCGGTTCACTGTTTGTCGACTTGGGATTAGGGTCGCAACCCAATTTATACTGAATAACAAAAAATAGAAACACGCCAAATCGTTGGCGTTGCAAGTGGATTGAAGTTGCGTGTAAGACGAGTTACGCTGGAAATTATTCATTGAATGTCAGCGAAAGGTGTGTTTCATTACAAAACATGTTAGACTATTTCTGTCCAAATAAAATAGTCACACACTGTGTGCGCGCAGACAGCATCAACTAATTCCGAATGATAACCATCTACATGGATGCGTTCTCAAACAATGCATACAATGACGTCATCTAGCACTTCTTATTTGACGTTAATTGTGATTGAGATAGTCGTGATAAGCTGTAATTCATATATCATAAAATTGTAAAATCGCTGGCCAGGGAGGGGCGTGGTCGACGACGACAAAGCAATTGCAGTGGGCATAAAATGGAAATTAATTCGCAGTTACGCACACATGTGTTCGAAGTTGTTATTAGCATTACTCGTTGAGTTCGCAACATGACTTAATGTGGCTGAATATGACCGCGTGGAGGCGGAGGCGACCACGACACATTGCCTAGCTATGCGTGTACTTCGGGTTGTAAAAATATCAATGGTGTCTTGTGTCTGTCTCTGCGCGGCATGATATAATGTGGCGACAACGCGTCATGATAGGTTGTGGCGACAACGCGTCATGATAGGTTGTGACAACAACGCGGCATGATAGGTTGTGGCGACAACGCGGCATGATAGGTTGTGACGACAACGCGTCATGATAGGTTGTGGCGACAACGCGTCATGATAGGTTGTGACGACAACGCGGCGTGGTATGTTGTGGCGACAACACGACAGGGTAGGTCGTGGGGACAACAGCGCATGATACGTTGTGACGACAACAGCGCATGATACGTTGTGGCGACAACACGGCATAATATGTTGTGGCGACAACACGGCATAAGCTTTTGCGTCGACAACATGGCATGATAAGTTGTGGCGACAACACGGCATGACAGGTTGTGGCGGCAACACGGCATAATAGGTTGGTACGACAACACGGCATGATAGGTTGTGGCGACAACACGACATGATATGTTGTAGCGACACACGGCATAACACGGCAAAATATTACGCTGCCGCGTCTTTCTTATACTGCACTGCATGTCTGGTGCTGTAATATGAGGGGTGTGACCCGAAGTGGGAGGTGGAAGGTGTGCCCTGCAGTTGATGGGAAGTGTGCCCTACAGTTGATGGGAAGTGGGAGGTGGAAGGTGTGCCCTAAAGTTGATGGGAAGTGGGAGGTGGAAGGTGTGTCCTAGAGTTGATGGGAAATGGGAGGTGGAAGGTGTGCCCTACAGTTGATGGGAACTGGGAGGTGGAAGGTGTGCCCTACAGTTGATGGGAAATGGGAGGTGGAAGGTGTGCCCTACAGTTGATGGGAAGTGGGAGGTGGAAGGTGTGCCCTACAGTTGATGGGAACTGGGAGGTGGAAGGTGTGCCCTACAGTTGATGGGAACTGGGAGGTGGAAGGTGTGCCCTACAATTGATGGGAAGTGGGAGGTTGACCTCGTTGGAAAGTGGACTCTCACAAATAGGGGGAGACGGGAGGTTAATTCGCCCTCAAAAGATTTTAAAAGATTGCCACCCAAGGCAAAGGCCCAGATGACAAGTACACAGGGAAGGGATTGGCTTATCGAGAGTCCATTTTTTTTCATTTATGTGTAACCCGCCCTCCTGATATATTTGTCAGCTTTATGTTTAAACATATGCACGCTACTAGCATTCATTCAATCTGCATATAATCTGTGAGAATGAGCACTTACTGATATATAATTTACACTGATCCTTCACTAGTGACACATCATGTCCTCTGGTTCTACTATCTTTCTTAAGTGAGTACAACATATTTCTATCAATATTGTCATACATACATCTAAAAAAACTTCTACTTGGTCTCCTCTTATCCTCCTTGTCTCTAAATAACATTCTTTAGGCGTTCTTCATGACTAAAGTCTCTCAGCATGGCATCATCTTAGTAGCTCTCCTCTGTTTAAGCTTATCTATGTCCTTCTTGCGTTGGCCTCGAAGCTTGTATACAGTATTCTAAATGAGGCATAACTATTGCTTTATGCAGAGGTATAATTAGCTCTTTTTCCTTTTATGTCATATGCTCTGAAACTTGTCAAAGCAAGGTCAAGGCAAAAACAAGGACCCATATGGCAAGTCTCGTTGGCTTATCGAGAGTCCAACTGTTTTCATTTATGTGTAACCCGCCCTCCTGAGATACGTGTCAACCTTGTTTTTGAAGATATTCACGCTGCCAGCATTTATACAATCTGAAGATAATTCTTTCCATTAATTTATTGTCCTCTGTGAGAACAAGTACTTCTTGGTATCCAATCTACACTGATCCTTTACTAATATTACCTCATGTCCTCTAGCTTTCCTGTCTCTCTTGAGTGAAAAAAAATATGTCTATCAATATTTTCATGCACATTCAATCTCTTAAAAACTTCAATTTGATCTCCTCTTAACCTCCTTGTCTCTAGGGTTGTTAGGCGTTCTTCGTGACTAAGGTCTCTGAGTTCTGGAATCATCTTAGTTGCTCTCCTCTGTATTCGTTCAAGCGTATCTATATCCTTCTTACGATACGGTATCCACGGTTGTATACAGTATTCTAAATGAGGCCTAACTATTTCTTTATACAGAGATACAATTAGCTCTTTTTCTTTATTAAGTGTGCATCCGATGATGATGTGTAGCCATGCAATGGCTTCAGTTAGGTCGTTGGCGTCTCCTTGCAATTTCGCCACTCGGTGCCCAACACTTATCCAGTGACTAGGTGTTGTCAATCCATTTTCTTCTACCTGTTCGGTTTTCCCACAAAAAAATGCAACCAAATTCAACCCTGGGGGACATTGATTTTTACATGTATAATTGTGCACGATTCTAAAAAGTAAACATGGAGTTCAATTAGTGTCACATTAATTATCACTCGATAAACACTACCCCACTCTGAAAGGTCGCGAGTGCTTTTGTCAAACAAATAAATATTAAGATAACATTGTAGCCCATTAACCATATTACATTGGATTGTTTGTTAGTGAGACACCATTGGTAATTTCGAGCCATTTGGCGTCTCTCTGTGGTCGAGGGCTGTAAGGTCGCGAATGCTTATTTTTGTCAAACAAATGCATATTAACATAATGTTGTAACCATTTAACAATATTACTTTGTGTTTTTGCTACTGCGGCATACACTGGCATTACGTCAGGTAATGTTGAGCCAGATGGGATATCTCTTTGTGTGCAAGTATTGATATCCTGACCAAAACCTTCCTCCACGCAACAATGTCGCGAGTACCCATTTCTCGAAGGTGGTGGGAAATTCGGGCAAGCTAATCAACACTTGCACCCAAAGGGAGATGTCAAATAGCTCAACGTGACCAGGATTAATGTCGATGGATATCACAATAGCAAAATCCGAATTTAATTTGGATAAAGAGTTACAATTGTGTATAATGTGTATTTTATTGACAAAAGGACATTCGCAGGGTGGGGGAATGTTTTGGCCAGGAAATCAATACCGGCATCCACAGACAGGTGTTGAATTGCTCAAATGACCAGCAGTAATGTAAATTGGTGTCACAATTGCAAAACAATAATGTGACTAAAGAGTTACAATTTTATCTGAATATATATTTGTTGACAAAAAGGCTTTACAGAGAGGAAAAATTTGGCCAGGAAATCAGTAACTGCCCCCACATATAGTGGCGGAATGGCTAAAGATTACCAGGAATAATGTCAATGTGTGTCACAATAGCAAAACACTTAATTAGGTTAAAGGGTTACACTTTTATTTTATTGTGTATTTTTTTCTCCAAAATAGGCACTTGGAAGTTTACATGGTGGGGGTAAAGACGTGGCTCGGCTCTGCTGATTGTTGAACCGACACCCTGCTGGTGACCACCAATTGAGGGTTAGACAATTCTAAAAACAAATGAAATTGAATGTTTTAAATGAAATTGAATGTTTGGTCATTGGCGCTTAGCCAATGTTATGTTACAAATAAGAACTAATACACTCACATTCCGTGCTTCACTCTCAGTGCTTTTATTTTATGTCAGTACGTGCGGTAGTACCATCTATTGCGCATGCGCTTAGAGTGGAGGTAGCAGGAGAGAGGGTAGACCGGGATGGGAGGACTGAGTGAAGAGAGATTTTGTGTGACCGGGAGGGGAGGAGAGAACGAGAGCGAGGGGTGGGGGAGTGGAGACGGGTGGTTCAGTCGGTGGTTAAACGGTATTAGTGACGAAGAAAAAGGGGAAACATCAACGACCGGTATCGGTGCCAACCTCAAGCCGGACTTCATGGATCTAGAGGAGAGCAACAACAACATCTTAACAAGATTAATTATGATGTTATTGAACCTTGGTTTTTGGCTCTTGGTCGGCATTAACCCCCCACACATATAGAAATATATTATAATGAGCATTCTGCGTCATATCTGGTGTACGGTACTCATCCTCGTTCTTCAGTGTCCATAACTTTACATAACATCACGTTTGAACATTTTTCTTGCCTTCATTATACAGTGAAACCTTTACAAATATGTCATGTGCGGATCCAAACCCCGAAATAAGGCGGTGCCCAGTTTTCCCAAAAAATTCACCATGAAACAGAATTTCTAGTTATCCGAATGTCTACAGGATGCACGCACGCACACACACGCACGTAAGCACGCATGCACGCACGTACGCATGTACGCACGCACGCACGTAATAGACCCCCTCTTATAAGACCACCCTTCTGCACGGGTGCTATGGTCTTATAAAAGGGGTGGCATCTCGTGAGGGGGAAATACGCCACCTTATTTGATGCATGGCACGGTGTCCTGTGATGACGGATAGCCTCTTGTGAGAGGAGGACACTGTATGTTATAAAATACAGACGATTTTGTATATGGAATATAAACTAAACACCGTATATAAAATATTCCACAAATTCATGTTTTTGCCAATTCATGCTACCACCCATGCGTTGTCTTGAACATTCAATAAGGTCTAGTATGAACTTGTGTGATCGTGTTGAACATCTCCACACCACCAGAGTATAGTTATGCGAACACCTCCAGTGCATCTCAGTGATTAACTCAACGCGTCCTTCAAAGATCCATAAACTAGGTGCAACTAACCTCAGGCGCACACTTTGTAATCATGTTTTCGAGCTTCACTTGCCACCTTGGGAGTAATGGAATAACTGCTCGACCTTTTCAGCGGTGACTGCGCATGTAAAAACGGAATAACACAAGAGAATCTTCAAGTATTGTCATCACGAATATCTTGCCTTTCGTTCTTCTTTCAGAAAAAACCTAACTGTTCTTTGTTTGATATATCACACGCCTCGTCAGAGCTGATGGAATAAAAAACACCTTTGGCATTTGGGACGTGATCTGCTTCAGGATCTGCTCCCCGATGATCTTCTTCGGGATCTTCTCCCCGACGATGGCAGTAAATTCATCTTGTATTATCTTTGAGGCCTTATGGCATTATTGCCTAATAGGTCTCGAGAACAATATAGCCCTTGTCTGTGTGGAGATTGGTAGTTCGCACTGGTATATCCTGCTTTTCTCAGAGATTAATTATCTTTACTATGGGATGCACTTTAAGGCAATTGTCTATCACGTACAGTGGCTTGCAAGCCTGATAACTGCTGACCGGTGGAAATTCACTAACACAAATGCATTGATATAACAAGCATCCGTTTGCATTTAGTAATGGGATTCGTAAACACGGTTCCGAGAGAGATTGCCATGCCACGTTAGTTAAGGTGGTTGGGTGCCCAGAGGCCAAGGTGAGGACGGTCGAAGGAACATGTGTAGAGTAGTGTGCGGACCGGGAATATCGGATCTGAGGAATTCATGGTGGACGTAGACCTGAGACAGGGGAGTGCCCTAAGCCCACTGTTGTAGTGGAGTAATGGAGGTGATCTGCAGGAAAGTTTCGAGGGACATTCTCCGGAAGTTGATATACGCAGATGATCTGGCAGTAGTAGCGGACACTGAGGCAGACCGTCAAGGCCGGCTGGTAGAGTGGAAGGAAATATATGGCAGACACGGACTTAGGAGACGGGGGTGTTTTGGGTCGGGCAGCAAAAAAAGATCTATATATAAGACTGGGTGGGAAGAAACTGAACCAACGAAAGAGCTAAATATATATGGGTGGTGCGGTTTAATTGCGGTGACGGCGGCGCGGAACACCAGCCTACATATGCGACCTAGAGACTATGGCGATGACAACACCAGCCTACACATGCGACCTAGAGACCATGGCGATGACAACACCAGCCTACATATGCGACCTAGAGACCATGGCGATGAGAGAAAAACAACAAAAGAAACTGCAAGTTTGCCAGAATAACTGGGCGAGCAGAATTGCGGGATTAAAAAGAATAGACAAGTGACGAATGGCGGAGCGGAGGGAGGAAGTCGGTGTGAGAGAGAGAGTCTCACGAGGACCGGCTAAAGTGTGCTGTACGTATGGAAAGAATAGTAGGGGAACGGTTGACGAAGAGAGCGGACGCGCTTAGAGTGGAGGGAAGAAGGAGAAGAGGAAGACCGAGACTGAGATGGGAGGACCGCGTGGAGAGATATTTGGCGGGAGTGGGAGGGGTGTGGAAATGAGAGCGAGGGATGGGGAGGAGTGGAGATCGGTTGGTGAAGGCGCGACAGTGAAACGGGACTAGTGATGCCTCAAGTGGTTATACTCCAAACAGCCTTAACTTGGGCTAACGCAGGAGTTCGTGGTGGACTGTGCGCATGCGCTGTGGGTGGTACAGACAACTAAAAGACTAGTATCTTTAATGTTGCTGAAATGGTTTTTATCTGATAGTTTTATTTATTTTTTATTTTTAGGATGTTAAACGAATTTTTTTAATAGGTTGGTTATGTGTATGGATACTGTCGCTGCCTGGCCACATGCATACATAGACAGTCTCCATACCCACACCATGAATACGTTTACGCTGAGCACTGTGTTTTAAAGGCAGTTTAGGTGAGGAGGTGTGGTGAAAGGAAGTTCCATAATAGCTTCTTAAAATGATTTTGGTTTTTTTATGTGATGAAGAGGAACGGGAATAAAAATCGATGACCGGTGCTGGTGTCAGCCTCACCCCGGACTACAGGGATACAGGGGAGAGCAACAACTATTGGCAGATAAGGCAGATTGGGGGAGTCAATCAGAACGGCTGGAGGACAATCGGCAATACTAGTAACAAGTTGACCTTAGTTTATAAAAATATTATGTTAGAAACGTCCCCATCTGATGAACAAGGGCGCCACCTTGTGGTGGAATTATATTCTGAATTCATGAAATCATCCAACCGAAATAAGAGGAAGGGTGCCCAGGCAACTGGTGGATCCACCCATGTATGTATTCAGTAATAACAACGCGACCGTATGGCTTACAGAATAAAGCGGCAACGTTATTGTTGAGTGGTGCCATCTAGTGGATAAATCCGGTTGTCAGAGTATCAAATTAGCGCATGCGCCTTTGATGTTAACTGGTTACTGAAACTGGCTGAAACAAGCGGGATGCAATTTTGAGTTTGGATGGCTACAGACTATACGGTAATTCATACGTATTTTGATTTATCCACTAGCGTAGTCGTTGAATATGTAGTGAAATATAATTAGTGATGTCGTTCCTCAAGACTAACGTCGTCTAAACTGCCTAGCGGTTCAACTGTACCCGTGTGTGTAAGTTGTTGACATGTTGCTACACGCAATTTTAATAAATTTATCATATTATCGCTACTATTTTGTCTGATTATTTGTATCTAGTAAACTCAGTGCGTGTTATTATTTTATTCTAACAAGAGATTCGTGTGCATATGGGTTTATATTCTGCGCGAGTTTTACTCGTACATGATCTCGTTTTTATTGGATTCCTGGTATGTAATTGTAATAACATCGGGTGTCGGATGTTTCGAACTTCATCCCTCATGGGTATAACTCTCCATAACATAAGCCATAACGGGTTCAACCCATGGGCCGAACTCGTTATGGCTTATGTTATAGTGACCAACGTCGTCACCGGTGAACCGTGAACTGTTTTCACTCGCATGGGCCGAACCATCCGTGTATCAGTGCCAGTGGGCTCTGACCCTCTGACTCTGTAGGCCGAAACGTCTAACGAATTCTAACTGGGAAATCCTGTTGGAAGGCGTGGTCTGCTCTGGGGTCAGAACGCATTTGCCGATCTTCCTAAGTTTACGACAGGTCGGGGACAACGCAACACAACACCATATTCATTGAAAACTGACAGAGTTTCCTTCTGACATTTATTAACACCTACAAACAGGGCTTGGGTCAATTCCATTTAATCAATTCAAATTCCTTTCAGTGTAATCAATTCAAGTTCAATTTTTTTTCAATTTATGTGCATATGGGTTTATAGATAGATTAGGTCATCATCATTCTGCGCGAGTTTTTCTTGTACGCACTCTCATTTTTGTTGGATGTAATATGTAATAAAATCGGGTGTCGGATGTTTCGGCCATGGGCCGAACCCAATGTTGCGACCAGTGAACCGTGAAGTGTTTTCGCTCGCATGGGCTGGACCATCCATGTATGCAACCAGTACCAGCAGGCTCTGTGGACCAAAACCAGCGGGCTCTGTGGACCAAAACAATTAACGAATTCTAACTGGGAAATTCTGTTGGATGGAGTGGTCTGCTCTGATCTTCCTAAGTTGGGGACACACGGTGACACAACATAACACCAGATTGATTGAAAACTGACAGAATTTCTTTCTAGCTGCTACGAAGACTGTGTTCATATACAATTCTAGGGTTTGATCGAGGACCACATTGGAAATAAAACCAGATTGCATCAGCACAAGAGAATGAGGTTCAATTCATTTTCTTCCAATTCAACTTACTAAAAATCTTTCAATTCAAATTCCACTTGGTGAAAATCTTTCAATTCAAATTCAGGAATTTAATTGAATAATTCCAGTTAATTTTTTAATTTGCCCCAGCCCTGTGGCAATACATAATTTGCAACACTACTACAAATAAAATCATGACACATACTTTATATGGGTAAGCCAATATATATCACACCAGACAATATATATATATATATATATATATATATATATTCAATAGCATTGCAGTTTTCAGTGAAGTGAGCCGAACCATCCATCAGCATGGGCCGAACCCATCATGGGATGAACCATCCATCAGCATGGGCCGAACCCATCATGGGACGAACCATCCATCAGCATGGGCCGAACCCATCATGGGATGAACCATCCATCAGCATGGGCCGAACCCATCATGGGACGAACCATTCAGGACCCCAAAAATCAGCTTAAAGGGAATAAAAACAAGGCACTAGCTAAAATGCTTTTTCGATGTGTACACAAAGTTTAATACTGTATGTACTAAATAAAAAAAAACAGGATGGGTGAAAAAAAGACAAGAGATAAGGGGGAAAGGGTTAATCAAGGCCAGTTTTTTTTATAGTTTTTGTATGGATTATTACAATAGTGTTTAAGGTAGCTGGGGCGGATATTATATGCTTGTCTTGAATTGATTAGTTTCAGCAGAAGTTTTTAAGATAAATTAACCATTTCTTCACAGATTGTAGATTAAATACTGCATAATATTATAGATTAATTACGTTTGCAGTTTTTTCATTATGGTACAAGATTTTTTTTTACATTCTTGTAAATGTAAAAAATAGCCACAAAATGCGAAATTATTTCGTTTTGAGAAAATCCCCAAAGAAATTAATGACACACATATAAGTATGACAGTGTCACTGATAGCTTTAAGATATATTTTGGTTAACATAAACGAATTATGTTTGCTACACCACCGTGAATGAATTAAGCAAAAGTTGAATGACAGCTTAAAGTGGCAGTGTATTTTTTATACAAACCCTTCACCAATCATAATTAAATATTGTAGTTTTTTCTAAAATAAATTAAGCATCAGTTCCTGGTTATTAACGCATTCTCAACAAATGTTTGTTTTTGTGTCGAACTTTACAGTTTTTCACTGGCGTTTTATGTATTGTTGACAAAACATGACCATTTGTAATGTTGACACGTCCCCTTAATTTGCCACCACAATCCGGCGGGGTCACCAGGTCACATATACGTTACCATAGTCCATTTCCATTAGCGTCAAAGGCACAATAAACTACATTAGCGCTGATATTTTCTGGTTTAAGGACATGATTTAGTTAGATAGATATAATACTGATATGTACTGGAATCACAGTAATCAGACGATATGTTCCGCTTTCACGGCGAATGACTATAGATGGTTTGAACATCGTAGCAACATGTTGGCAACACATTACAGCTTGACCACAGCCTGGGGCCTACAGCTACGCCTGGAAATATCCTGTCGATCTTTCATTTTGAAACTATAAAAATTACTTCGCTTACAGAACATTGTTCACACCAATTTTGCACGAGACTGATCATTTGTATTTTGTATTAACTTTCGGAGAACAATGAGTCGTCTGCATAATAATGTGGTATGACGCTACCATGAAACGCGTTCCCCGGTGTTGTGAATATATTTTTGGTGTCGCCATGCTTCTCTGCCATTCGATTTTTGTGAACATTTAGTTTTTCAGACATTATATTTGTTTTTTATAGATTATTATCGTAATAGATTATTTGTAAAAAAAATTTCACATAAGAATGTTGGCGGAACATAAAAAAATAAACCGCTTTTAATTTTTTATAAATTCACCATTATGGGATTGAAGTCGGCAAAACGTGGCAAAAACAGTGATTCGTAAAAGTGTAAATGTTCACACTGCATTAGAGCGGCAGAACATATGAGCCAGCCCACCAGCTAGGCAGAACATATGAGCCAGCCCACCAGCTAGACAGAACATATAAGCCAGCCCACCAGCTAGACAGAACATATGAGCCAGCCCACCAGCTAGACAGAACATATGAGCCAGCCCACCAGCTAGACAGAACATATGAGCCAGCCCACCAGCTAGACAGAACATATGAGCCAGCCCACCAGCTAGACAGAACATATAAGCCAGCCCACCAGCCAGATGGAACGATGACAAAAACTATAGTGGCTGTCGAAGTTAACACTACATTTTTAGTGTGTATACGCCGACCATTTTCAAGTGCTTCTCAACCACAATCTTTTAGTGTCAGATTCATTGACAGGCATGTTAAAATAAATGAAATTAAAATATTTAGTACAGCAACCAGGCAAAAAAAATAATGTGTTGTAATAAAAACATTCAGTAATTTATTAATTACTGAGCCACCGCATAGGAGGGTTTTGGTGGTCCAACAGCATTTTTAGTAGATTTGGACCACCGTTAATTTCGAACCCTACAGATAGAAGGGACCTACAGCTTTTAGGTTCTCATCTGAAAGTAGGGCTTGCTTATTTCGACAATGTATTGATAATCCCCCTACACTGACACAATTCTGATATTCGTGAGCGAACGCGCATCGTAGATCGAGAATGAGAACCGATTTTCGCCCATTGCCATTGTCAGCAACGGCCTTACCGGCTTATGTCAGCATTAAACAGCATTTTACTTTCACGAATAAAATTCATATTGAGATGTTTAATAAATTCATAATAATGATTACTATACAGAACTAAACAGTATAGAATTGATACTCTGCCATTTGGCAACATCTTTTCCAAACAATGGCTTATTCAAGCTGACCCATAAATAGTATCAAAGACAGGGACAGGGGCCCTGACAGGTCACTTTTAATTGCAATTAGCAACAGCATTCCTCTGTTGCACTGGTCTGTCTTCTGATCAACTCTAGCCCCAGCTGGTACCAGGTAACCAACACAGCTAGCTGCTAAAGCTTGTTGTTTCAATGTTTGTGTGAGCTGATAAGACATGTCTTGGAAGACATGAGAAGGTGGGGGTTCACAAGCCAGATAGCTTCATCAGTTAGGCATCATGTCTTTGTTAATTTTACTATGGGCACTGATAGGTTTTATTATCTCTGACCAGTTTCCCTGAGATGCTACTACTAGTACTGGACTGACCCTCTACCTACTCAGATACAGTCACACCTGCCTATACATATGCTGTTGCACAGTCTAGCTCCTCCCATACCTCAGTGAAACAGGTCGATAAAAAGACAGATTGTGCCTCATCATTAATTAAGTTCTGTATTTAACTTAAATTATTTGATGTTGTGAGCGCTCATTAAAGATAATGTAATTTTCCAAGCATCCAAGTGAGCACCGTGTTCAATGGTGGCAGACCGATTGACCAGCTAAGGCTGTCTGGGAGCATATTGTTATAGGCAGAGTGGTTGCAAAACGGTTGTCAGATGCAAGTTGTGTAATTTATATAATATTACTCATGTTGTACTTTTACTTCTACTTTTTCTTCAAGTACTTTTAAAAAGTAGTTTTACTTTTTACTCAAGTACTTTTTTACAAAGTAATTTTACTTTTACTTAAGTAGTTTTTAGGTTAATTACTTTTACTTTTACTCAAGTACAAAATAAAAGTAATTCAGTCAACCCTAGATATGTTGGCTATTCAGTGAACCAAAAATTAAACGACCAGTATGTTAGGGTATCACAGTTGCCTTTGTTTTGGTCATTTCTTCATGCAGTAGGAACCCCTAATTCATTATAGCCTACTGAATTGTTTATATTAAGAAATAATTTTTGGGGGTCTGCAACTTTGAATAGTCTACTTCCGGGTGAATAAAAACACGTCAAATACGGTCACATTTTTTACTGCGTTATCATGAGGTGGCACACATTTTGTGAGAATGACTCTAAAATATATTAACTTGTAGCAATAATGAAGAGACACACTGGCTGGACAGGAGCCCTGGGCGATGACACTGATCTCATTCCTGAGAGAGACATTGGTCAAATGTCTCCAAAGAAGCGAGCAGTCAACCAGACAAGGAAGCTAGAAGATGCTGGTAGGAATGTTTTTAAACTTACTAAAGAATTAATTTACCTCCTATGCACTGTGTGTGGCTCTATGTGCTCAATTGCTCCTACAAACCACAAACACATCTCACTGAGAGTCTTAGCACATCTCACTGAGAGTCTTAGCACATCTCACTGAGAGTCTTAGCACATCTCACTGAGAGTCTTAGCACATCTCACTGAGAGTCTTAGCACATCTCACTGAGAGTCTTAGCACATCTCAATGAGAGTCTTAGCACATCTCACTGAGAGTCTTAGCACATCTCACTGAGAGTCTTAGCACATCTCAATGAGAGACTTAGCACATCTCACTGAGAGTCTTAGGACATCTCACTGAGAGTCTTAGCACATCTCACTGAGAGTCTTAGCACATCTCACTGAGAGTCTTAGCACATCTCACTGAGAGTCTTAGCACATCTCACTGAGAGACTTAGCACATCTCACTGAGAGTCTTAGGACATCTCACTGAGAGTCTTAGGACATCTCACTGAGAGTCTTAGCACATCTCACTGAGAGACTTAGCACATCTCACTGAGAGTCTTAGGACATCTCAATGAGAGTCTTAGGACATCTCACTGAGAGTCTTAGCACATCTCACTGAGAGACTTAGGACATGTCACTGAGAGTCTTAGGACATCTCACTGAGAGTCTTAGGACATCTCACTGAGAGTCTTAGCACATCTCACTGAGAGACTTAGGACATCTCACTGAGAGTCTTAGCACATCTCACTGAGAGTCTTAGCACATCTCACTGAGAGACTTAGGACATCTCACTGAGAGTCTTAGCACATCTCACTGAGAGTCTTAGCACATCTCACTGAGAGTCTTAGCACATCTCACTGAGAGACTTAGCACATCTCACTGAGAGTCTTAGCACATCTCACTGAGAGACTTAGCACATCTCACTGAGAGACTTAGCACATCTCACTGAGAGTCTTAGCACATCTCACTGAGAGTCTTAGCACATCTCACTGAGAGTCTTAGCACATCTCACTGAGAGTCTTAGCACATCTCACTGAGAGTCTTAGCACATCTCACTGAGAGTCTTAGCACATCCTAAGGAAATGGAAATGTGTTGCTCAAAAGTAATGGTGCACTTGGAAAATGCATTTCATGATATATCATGTTTTACAGCCTTATTTTCCACCTGTTTTACACTTTCTGATCACAGTATCCTAATAATTTTCAACACATCAGCCTCCTAATTGCTCATGTCTCTGTAATCTTAGAAAAGCCATAAATAAAAATTTTATTTCAATATTTAATTTGACATGAATTTCTACTTTTTAAATATAAACATGTATGAACCAATAGCCACAACCAGTCATCCATTATGGTAGAATGACTCATTACCTTGGAGGAAGACTGCAATTTTGGGAAGCAAAATGTTTAGGAAATTACATCTGTATAATTTTGATATTATGAAAATAAAAAACCCTGCCTATATGTTTTTAAAACATGTCTTGGGTTTATAAACTAAACAATGCATGGCTTCCTGAACGGATGAAAACATCTGATTTCTCATCTGTGCATCTCTTGCTAGCCGCCGACGGCCAACGAAACACAGCCATACAGAGACAGATGGTGTCAAAGTGGGAACGGGAAATCCTTGAAGACAAATACCTGCGTCTGTATGAGGAAAACATCTTGCTGAAGAAACATGGACGGAGACAGGAGGACAAGATCAAGAGGTCAGAACAGACTTCATTTCATTACTGTTAGTTGTTTTGCACACGGCAACAATACTAAAAAGAATGTAGATTTGAAATGATGAAGTATTACATGTGTTTTTTGTCACATTTGAGAAGAGAATAATTTTAAAAGTTATTTACTTTTCTTCCTGCTAACTTTATAATGTTTTTTTTTATGATTCATAATTTATTAATAGAATATTGCAAAGACTAACTTCTTACTAAAACTAAAATACAAACAAGTTGGTGTTTTACACAGTGCTACAGTGGACTACGCTTTACAGAATCACTTCAGATGAATGCAATTTAATTTATTAAGTGGCTCATTCACATAAGCAGCACATTTTAACATAGTGGAAACAGGGAAAGATTCCGTTCCACCCAGCCAATAGATTTCATGGCAAAGTGAATATGTTTAAAATCGGAATCAGGAGATATTTGACAGGATGGGCTGCATGTAGATTAATACACTTTAATTATCAATAAGCCTGTTGCTTCCTTGTGTGGATGCCATATGGAGCTGGCTAGTTTAAATGGCAATCTTGCAAGGTCTTTTAATATTTCAATTATTGTATATATGCTCATAACTATTTATAAAGATCTGGGGTTGCGACTTAATCAGTGAAAGTGAGATGACTGATACTTGTGTGTCGTTATTGATTAAGAACCATATTTCTGTTATTAAAGAATGGCAACAAAGCTGCTGCGACTTCTGAGTGATAAAAAAAAAATGGACACAGGGATTGCAGGTAGGATCTTAACTGGTTTTTATAGAAGTAAAATATATGTACATACAGTGTATATAGATAGATGCACATATACATATGTACCTATGCACACATGTATTTTCGTATTGCTTAAAATGTGTGGATCTTTAAATTAAAATAGCGGTGAATAATAATAATGACTGCTTGGAAAGATGGATGGTTTGTAAAACACATTCGTATATACAACTTGCAGCTTTTGTATTGTCAGAATTTTTTATATAGAGAGGTATATAGATAATGTGACTTATTGGAGTAGCCGGAAGATAATGTGCCACTTTGTAGGTCTGACTAAGAAAGGGCGTGACATTGAGATGGAAGAGATGCTGGAAGACCTTCATAGTAAGATCAGAGAGCTGGAACGACAGAACACGCAGCTGAAGGAGAAAGTTCGTTCTTATTTCATTCTACTATGATTGCAATTCAATATTATCAGTCATAAATAATGACACTCATCTTAAATATTTTATATTGATCACAACATGAAACAATCTGTATTAGCAATGGTTTTATTGTTTATAATTCTAGTGTTTTACTGGTTTACAAAATATATATTTTTTTGCTTTAACACCTAATTCCTATTAATATTATGTTTTGCACAGAATTATCTCCCGTGTAGATTTTATTTTCCAACCCAGGTGGGTCACTGTAGAGATAATAATTAATCATAAACTATGTGCAGTATATGTAAGTTTTTAAATAAAGAATTTGTTTAAAAAAATCACAGAACTTCTGTTTCTGCATTTCTAAGCCAGGTATGACAAGTTTAAATGCACTTGTGATATTTGTGTAAGATATTCTACATTAAGGTCTTAAAGGTACCATCAACCCACCATTACATAGGTCAAGTTTGAACAGTTTTGACTCAGTGGCCCAGTGTCATTATGATAGCACAATATTTAGAATTTAGAGTTTTGCATTTCCCCAAATATGTTATTATACCATCACTGATTGCACTGTAAATCTTTAAACTTAACAGAAGTCTATTCAGAGACCCTTATAATATGTAGGTAGTCAAATTAATTAGTTAAATAAATGACAATAAATTATTGAAAACATGATTTATATATGCATAGTAAGATGTGATGTAATTAGCTAAGTAAATATTAATAAATGCAAAATTAAGACTTGAATAAGAATTGGAAACCTAGTACGTTGCCATGTGACAGTGGGGAAGTTCTACTGAAATGTTCTGGTATTTGCAAAATGTAGACAAACCATTTATAAACAATATTGTTTTAAAAAGACAATAATATTATTAATTCTACTATGGAAATTACTTGTTTGTTAATTTCTGAAGTTCTCTGCCACATGCTACTAGTGTATCTTTAAGGCCCGTTTGAAGTAGAATGTTCATGAAATTGTGACTTAAAAAGTCAAATTAATAGTATGTTGAATTTATCAACAGTTTGAGGGAGAAACTTCTTGAAGATAACAAGGATGTTCCTAGAACAGTGCCACTACTGGGAGAAACATTAGGAGTTATAGGAGGATGTATACTAAGAATGTGTTGTTTATCCTAGTTAATATAGTTAATTACATAATAATTAGAAGTAGATAAGAGCAGTTAGGTTGAAAATGTATATTTAGTTATGCTAAGATTGTATTCTAAGAAGTGTGTTACTTGCACATCACACAGATGTGGCTTGTGGGGTGATGGGCTTCAACTGAGGTTCAGATGGTTCTGCCTAGATGGCAACATTGGGAATGGTTTGGTTTGGCAAGTGAATAAGAATGTTGATTTTAAAACGACATTAAAATTATAAGGATCTCATTGAAATATATCATGTCAAAAAAAATTTATTTGTGTTTTAGTTCAATATATTTCTGTGCATTACTTGTAAAGCATAATAATTAGATATCAGAATCACTCATAGCTGCATGTAAGAATAACACTGAAGGGAAGTATGGGTTGTAGTTGCTGCTTACGAGACAACAGATGGCGCTACAAACACAGACGTCAAAGCGACCCATCTACGGCCACGTCCAGGCACGCATCAACACTGTAAGCATTGCCCCCTGCTAACCTTTGTTTGATTTCCCCAAACATCCAGTGAACCAATTAATTTCCATGATGATTCTTTGTTACTTCAGGGTATCCCCAAACATCCAGTGAACCGGTGAAGTTCCACGATGATACTTTTCCAATCAAGGTATCCCCAAACATCCAGTGAACCCATTAATTTCCATGATGATACTTTGTCACTTCAAGATATCCCCAAACATCCAGTGAACCCATGAATTTCCACGATGATACTTTGTTACTTCAGGGTATCCCCAAACATCCAGTGAACCTGTGAAGTTCCACGATGATACTTTGTCATTTCACGGTATCCCCAAACATCCAGTGAACCCATGAATTTCCACGATGATATGTTGTCATTTCACGGTTTCCCCAAACATCCAGTGAACCCATGAATTTCCACGATGAAACTTTGTTACTTCAGGGTATCCCCAAACATCAAGTGAACCTGTGAATTTCCATGATGATACTTTGTCGCTTCAAGGTATCCCCAAACATCAAGTGAACCCATGAATTTCCACGGTGATACTTTGTTACTTCAGGGTATCCCCAAACATCCAGTGAACCTGTGAATTTCCTCGATGATACTTTCTTATTTCAAGGTATCCCCAAACATGCAGTGAACCCATGAATTTCCACGATGATACTTTGTCATTTCAACGTATCCCCAAACATGCAGTGAACCCATGAATTTCCACGGTGATACTTTATTACTTCAGGGTATCCCCAAACATCCAGTTGACCCAAGGATTGCGAGAGGAATGAGGGTTGCTGGCCCCCCAAGTCCAATGTCAAAGTAAGCGAGCATTGATCATATCAGATCAGATGATACCTCTATGTCTCTCAATGGGAAAAAGGATTCATAATGTTCTGGTTTGTTTATATTTATATTACATAATTAATAATCACTATTTAGAATTGGTAGTATAACTGTTTTCTTTGGGTGAAAAATAAATTGAATCGTTTGTACATATAACAAATTTAGAAAGATTCTCAACACAAATGGGAGTACAAAATTCAGGAGAAATATTTTGAATTATCACTAGTCATGGATTAGCACAACCTAATTATACTGACTTGTATGTATTACTGCCATGCCTGCGTTGCCCCTTCTAGGACACTCGCAGCCCCACGCTACGGCCACAGCATCCTGGAAGAGACCAGGACCGAGAACAAGATGCTGTGAGTGTCAGTTACCACCACACCACATGCAAACATCTCATCATTGTTAATGACAGCACACCAGCACACCTCATCATTGTTTGTAATGACAGCACACCAGCACACCTCATCATTGTTTGTAATGACAGCACACCAGCACACCTCATCATTGTTTGTAATGACAGCACACCAGCACACCTCATCATTGTTTGTAATGACAGCACACCAGCACACCTCATCATTGTTTGTAATGACAGCACACCAGCACACCTCATCATTATTTGTAATGACAGCACACCAGCACACCTCATCATTGTTTGTAATGACAGCACACCAGCACACCTCATCATTGTTTGTAATGACAGCACACCAGCAAACCTCATCATTGTTAATGACAGCACACCAGCACACCTCATCATTGTTTGTAATGACAACATACCAGCACACCTCATCATTGTTTGTAATGACAACACACCAGCACACCTCATCATTGTTTGTAATGACAACACACCAGCACACCTCATCATTGTTTGTAATGACAGCACACCAGCACACCTCATCATTGTTTGTAATGACAACACACCAGCACACCTCATCATTGTTTGTAATGACAACACACCAGCACACCTCATCATTGTTTGTAATGACAGCACACCAGCACACCTCATCATTGTTTGTAATGACAGCACACCAGCACACCTCATCATTGTTTGTAATGACAATATACCAGCACACATCATCATTGTTTGTAATGACAGCACACCAGCACACCTCATCATTGTTTGTAATGACAACACACCAGCACACCTCATCATTGTTTGTAATGACAGCACACCAGCACACCTCATCATTGTTTATAATGACAGCACACCAGCACACCTCATCATTGTTTGTAATGACAGCACACCAGCACACCTCATCATTGTTTGTAATGACAGCACACCTCATCATTGTTTGTAATGACAGCACACCAGCACACCTCATCATTGTTTGTAATGACAGCACACCTCATCATTGTTTGTAATGACAACATACCAGCACACCTCATCATTGTTTGTAATGACAACATACCAGCACACCTCATCATTGTTTGTAATGACAACATACCAGCACACCTCATTATTGTTTGTAATGACAGCACACCAGCACACCTCATCATTGTTTGTAATGACAACACACCAGCACGCCTCATCATTGTTTGTAATGACAGCACACCTCATCATTGTTTATAATGACAGCACACCAGCACACCTCATCATTGTTTGTAATGACAGCACACCAGCACACCTCATCATTGTTTGTAATGACAGCACACCTCATCATTGTTTGTAATGACAGCACACCAGCACACCTCATCATTGTTTATAATGACAACATACCAGCACACCTCATCATTGTTTGTAATGACAACACACCAGCACACCTCATCATTGTTTGTAATGACAGCACACCAGCACACCTCATCATTGTTTGTAATGACAGCACACCAGCACACCTCATCATTGTTTGTAATGACAGCACACCAGCACACCTCATCATTGTTTGTAATGACAACACACCAGCACACCTCATCATTGTTTATAATGACAGCACACCAGCACACCTCATCATTGTTTGTAATGACAGCACACCAGCACACCTCATCATTGTTTGTAATGACAACACACCAGCACACCTCATCATTGTTTGTAATGACAGCACACCAGCACACCTCATCATTGTTTGTAATGACAACACACCAGCGCACCTCATCATTGTTTGTAATGACAACATACCAGCACACCTCATCATTGTTTGTAATGGCAGCACACCAGCACACCTCATCATTGTTTGTAATGACAGCACACCAGCACACCTCATCATTGTTTGTAATGACAGAACACCAGCACACCTCATCATTGTTAATGACAGCACACCAGCACACCTCATCATTGTTTGTAATGACAACATACCAGCACACATCATCATTGTTTGTAATGACAGCACACCAGCACACCTCATCATTGTTTGTAATGACAACACACCAGCACACCTCATCATTGTTTGTAATGACAGCACACCAGCACACCTCATCATTGTTTATAATGACAGCACACCAGCACACCTCATCATTGTTTGTAATGACAGCACACCAGCACACCTCATCATTGTTTGTAATGACAGCACACCTCATCATTGTTTGTAATGACAGCACACCAGCACACCTCATCATTGTTTGTAATGACAGCACGCCAGCACACCTCATCATTGTTTGTAATGACAACATACCAGCACACCTCATCATTGTTTGTAATGACAACATACCAGCACACCTCATCATTGTTTGTAATGACAGCACACCAGCACACCTCATCATTGTTTGTAATGACAACACACCAGCACGCCTCATCATTGTTTGTAATGACAGCACACCTCATCATTGTTTATAATGACAGCACACCAGCACACCTCATCATTGTTTGTAATGACAGCACACCAGCACACCTCATCATTGTTTGTAATGACAGCACACCTCATCATTGTTTGTAATGACAGCACACCAGCACACCTCATCATTGTTTATAATGACAACATACCAGCACACCTCATCATTGTTTGTAATGACAACACACCAGCACACCTCATCATTGTTTGTAATGACAGCACACCAGCACACCTCATCATTGTTTGTCATGACAGCACACCAGCACACCTCATCATTGTTTGTAATGACAACACACCAGCACACCTCATCATTGTTTGTAATGACAACACACCAGCACACCTCATCATTGTTTATAATGACAGCACACCTCATCATTGTTTGTAATGACAGCACACCAGCACAACTCATCATTGTTTGTAATGACAGCACACCAGCACACCTCATCATTGTTTGTAATGACAACACACCAGCACACCTCATCATTGTTTGTAATGACAACACACCAGCACACCTCATCATTGTTTGTAATGACAACACACCAGCACACCTCATCATTGTTTGTAATGACAACATACCAGCACACCTCATCATTGTTTGTAATGGCAGCACACCAGCACACCTCATCATTGTTTGTAATGACAACATACCAGCACACCTCATCATTGTTTGTAATGACAGCACACCAGCACACCTCATCATTGTTTGTAATGACAACATACCAGCACACCTCATCATTGTTTGTAATGACAGCACACCAGCACACCTCATCATTGTTTGTAATGACAACATACCAGCACACCTCATCATTGTTTGTAATGACAGCACACCAGCACACCTAATCATTGTTTGTAATGACAACACACCAGCACACCTCATCATTGTTTGTAATGACAACACACCAGCACACCTCATCATTGTTTGTAATGACAACACACCAGCACACCTCATCATTGTTTGTAATGACAACATACCAGCACACCTCATCATTGTTTGTAATGACAACACACCAGCACACCTCATCATTGTTTGTAATGACAACACACCTGCACACCTCATAATTGTTTGTAATGACAACATACCAGCACACCTCATCATTGTTTGTAATGACAACATACCAGCACACCTCATCATTGTTTGTAATGACAACATACCAGCACACCTCATCATTGTTTGTAATGACAACATACCAGCACACCTCATCATTGTTTGTAATGACAGCACACCAGCACACCTCATCATTGTTTGTAATGACAACATACCAGCACACCTCATCATTGTTTGTAATGACAGCACACCAGCACACCTCATCATTGTTTGTAATGACAGCACACCAGCACACCTCATCATTGTTTGTAATGACAACACACCAGCACACCTCATCATTGTTTGTAATGACAACATACCAGCACACCTCATCATTGTTTGTAATGACAGCACACCAGCACACCTCATCATTGTTTGTAATGACAACTTACCAGCACACCTCATCATTGTTTGTAATGACAACATACCAGCACACCTCATCATTGTTTGTAATGACAACACATTGGTGTTTGTAATGACAACATACTGCAAGATACAACTCAGACAAACTCTAAAAAAATGCACTATTTCACAGCCAATAGCTTCTACAAAGAAACCTGTGAATATGCCTGCTTAATTGAACTTATGTCACACCGTATGAATTGTTTAAATCCACATATCACAATTTAATATGCCCTACATTCATGTGAAACAATAAACAGGAAGGTCAATTGTGGTCTTACCCCTGTAATGACAACATACCAGCACATCATTGTTTGTAATGACAACACACCAGCACAACACATCATTGTTTGTAATGACAACACACCAGCACAACACACCATTGTTTGTAATGACAACACACCAGCACAACACATTGTTGTTTGTAACAACAATACACCAGCACAACACATTGTTGTTTGTAATGACAACACACCGGCACAACACATCATTGTTTGTAATGACAACACACCAGCACAACACATCATTGTTTTTAATGACAACACACCAGCACAGCACATCATTGTTTGTAATGACAACACACCAGCACAACACATCGTTGTTTGTAATGACAACATACCAGCACAACACATCGTTGTTTGTAACGACAACACACCAGCACAACACATTGTTGTTTGTAATGACTGTAATGACAACACACCAGCACAACACATTGGTGTTTGTAATGACAACATACTGCAAGATACAACTCAGACATTCACAAAACATACAGACCTTGCTTTTACAATGGAAAAGATCCACACATCTGTATTATTTTATGTTTATTATCATTAATATGTTGATATGGAAATGTTTTTGTAATGAAGACATTAATTAAACAAAACTAAACTATCAAGTTACACTATTTACAGTTATGTGGGCCTGCAGGCATTGCTACTTATTAACACTTGCTGTTATTCAAGTTAATCTACCAAGCAGAAATGTATTAATATTTGTTACTGTGTGTCATAAGAGAATGAAACAGAAATGAAAGGTTTGGTTTCTGCTTGCAGTGAGTCTGTGATAGGAGAACTACAAGAGACAATTAATGTGCTGGAACAGGAGATAGAGATGCACAAGGAACAGGTCTGTACATGACAGGATCAAAACACATGCTTAAAGAATTAATAGGAAATGCTTAAGGAATAAATATGCACATAAGGTAATGATTAGTCATGCTTAATGAAGATGACTGTACATGACACATGCACGCGCGCACACACACACACACACACACACACACACACACACACACACACACATCACACGCATGCACGCACACACCACACACACACCGCATGCACGCACGCATGCACGCACACACGCACACACACGCACACACAAGTGGCTCCCATGCTAGCAACACTTAGTTCTGAATGAAAGAGTGAGTCTGACACCATGATAGGAGGTGCTTAAGGAGCTGGACACCATGATAGGAGGTGCTTAAGGAGGTGGACACCATGATAGGAGGTGCTTAAGGAGGTGGACACCATGATAGGAGGTGCTTAAGGAGCTGGACACCATGATAGGAGGTGCTTAAGGAGGTGGACACCATGATAGGAGGTGCTTGAGGAGCTGGACGCCATGATAGGAGGTGCTTAAGGAGCTGGACACCATGATAGGAGGTGCTTAAGGAGGTGGACACCATGATAGGAGGTGCTTGAGGAGCTGGACGCCATGATAGGAGGTGCTTAAGGAGCTGGACACCATGATAGGAGGTGCTTGAGGAGCTGGACACCATGATAGGAGGTGCTTAAGGAGGTGGACACCATGATAGGAGGTGCTTGAGGAGCTGGACGCCATGATAGGAGGTGCTTAAGGAGCTGGACACCATGATAGGAGGTGCTTAAGGAGCTGGACACCATGATAGGAGGTGCTTGAGGAGCTGGACGCCATGATAGGAGGTGCTTAAGGAGCTGGACACCATGATAGGAGGTGCTTAAGGAGCTGGACACCATGATAGGAGACACTTAAGGAGCTGGAGACCATGATAGGAGGTGCTTAAGGACGTTGTATTAAGTCGTACTTAGGAGTAGACATGCAGCAACTGTTATACTTTGCAGGGCCGGGTCAAGGAAGCTGAATTTGAAGAAGATCTCTTGAAAATCAAGCAACAGATTACCCAAGGTCAAAGGTAAATATGGCCAACATTTTATTAGGCATTGCCTAAATGAACCAATTAATCTACATGGGAATTGTATTGTTTTAGTCAGAAACATGAATTGTCTAGTTGAATCTGATTATTACATGATACTATATGTTCTAGTCAGAAACATGAATTGTCTAGTTGAATCTGTTTATTACATGATACTGTATGTTCTAGTCAGAAACATGAATTGTCTAGTTGAATCTGTTTATTACATGATACTATATGTTCTAGTCAGTAACATGAATTGTCTAGTTGAATGTGTTTATTACATGATACAGTATGTTCTAGTCAGAAACATGAATTGTCTAGTTGAATCTGTTTATTACATGATACTGTATGATTTGCTTCCAGATTATTTCAGTATGTTTCTTACACTTTAGTGTTTCTATTATTATTATTAATTGTATGTATGTTTTGCTGAAACTGAATAGGAACAACTGTAATCGTGTGAGTATCTGGATACCATAGCACTGGTTGTCACCAAAATTGACAAGTTTATGTAATGTGTATTAATTTACATATTGTGCACTGAACATGAAATTGTAGCAAATATTTGACTCGAACAACCCTTGGGTTAACATGTGATTTTTATTGAGATGTCAGTCGTCTATGTCCCAGAGTTAAAATAAAGTCAGCACTAGGCCTTTCTTTGTTGCCACACCGAATCTGTGGATTGCACGGCCGCTTAGTTTTGGAAATATAAATCTGTAACATATTTTACAAGAATTGGTAAAACGAATGTTCAAAATTATACAGTTTTTCCTGGAATAATTTTACAATCCTTTGAATAATTAGCAATGTTAAGTCTGCTTATATAATTATATTTTCTGTTTTTAAAAAGCAAGCAATAAATTGCTCTCCTGAACACTGACAAGAGTGAAACAATCTCCTGGCCAACATCATCAAAATGGTCAACAAACAATAATTTTATGAATCTATCACATATCAAATTGATCCCAAAAAATAATTATATGAATATATCACATATCAAAAATTAATGATTATGTCAAATTGATCAACAAACAATGAATGTATGAAACTGTCACATATCCAATTTATCAACAAACAATTATTATATGAACCAATCACACATTATCAAAATGATAAGCAAACAATGAATGTATGAAACTCACTTATTATCAAATTTATCAATAAACAATAATT
The DNA here is from genome assembly GCA_033239005.1 of Lamellibrachia satsuma. Lineage (NCBI taxonomy): Eukaryota > Metazoa > Annelida > Polychaeta > Sabellida > Siboglinidae > Lamellibrachia > Lamellibrachia satsuma. Next base: position 8,036,790 of record BSQZ01000012.1, on the reverse strand, counting down.
ATGTGAATCTATCACATATTAAAATGATCAACAAACACTTAATGTATGAAACTCACATAATATCAACTTGATCAGCAAGCAATAATTATATGAACGTATTACGTATTATCATAATGATCAACAAGCAATGATTGAAATATGAACATCAAAACTCATGACTTTTAGTTTCTCAGAGACATGACACCTGTGATTGGTCTAATAGCAGCACAGAAACATGACCACTAATTTTGACAAAACATGTTTAATAACTTTATTTGCAGAACAGTGATTCAGGAGAATATAGATGTTATCCGCCTGCAGCGTGAAGTGAAAGAGAAGTCAACCAAGTTGACAGCACTACAGGCCCAGTTTGCCAGTCTTGAGGAGGTACACTTTATCTCAAATGAGGACAAACGTGTCTACATCCGTTGTCAGCTGTTTTAACACAGATGAGCCGCAATGTCGTCTGCTTCTGCACAAATCGGTCTGGGAGGTATTTGTGTTGAAGCTGGCGACATTTGCGGCTCGTCTGCATTAAAACAGCGGGTGTAGACCGGACAGGTGTATTCGTCGCTTAATGGTTCATTCATATTCAAATTCTCCAACCAGCCTGCAGCACAATTCCTTCACAATATGAACATTTATATCACTTCACAATGTGGAAATGTTTTTCGCATGCCTGCGTTTTGTGTATTTAATAAAAATCTCCCTACTAAATCTGATGACTTGTTCTTAATAAACTGGCATGGAGCCTGAGCTAGTTTCTGTAAATATCAGTCATAACTGGAAACGTGTATGAGCGAAAAAATGCCATTCCATTTATTTAATATATTAACAATAGGCATAGAATGCCAAAAAGCCCTTACATGGGAATGACAATCACTTTATAGTTGTAAAGGCGTAATGACAAAGTGGATTAACCCTGCACATACAGGTACAAACAGAAAGGCTGGGGTAATCGATTCCCCACCTCCCCCGGCACGAAGGAGACTACCCCACCCCATGAAAATATATATCCTTTCACAATGTGAACATTTATATCCCTTCACAATGCAAATATCATATTCTAATTAAGTTTTTTCCCCCAAAAATAATCATTTTTGAAATTCTTTGTCTAGTTGTGTAGCAGTGAACACTGGGCAAAATACTGTAAGAATAGTAGTGACATCTTCGTCTCCCCTTGAAGGGAACAGGAGGCACAGCGGGATTGAGACAAGATGAGTGGCAATTTAACTTTTGGTGGTAAATTAATGTTCTAATCATACGTTTTTCCATTGTAGAACCTGCACACAGTGAAAGGTTCCCACGAGCAAGTGCTACGGGAGATGAGTTCGTTGAATGATCAGTTGAAACGGGAACAGAACAAGTGCCTGTCTCTACAGAACGAACTGAGGATGGGCAATGCCTCTCAGAGAATGGTTCTGGAGGTAGGTCTTGAGGACAGGCAATGCCTCTCAGAGAATGGTTCTGGAGGTAGGTCTTGAGGACGGGCAATGCCTCTCAGAGAATGGTTCTGGAGGTAGGTCTTGAGGACGGGCAATGCCTCTCAGAGAATGGTTCTGGAGGTAGGTCTTGAGGACGGGCAATGCCTCTCAGAGAATGGTTCTGGAGGTAGGTCTTGAGGACAGGCAATGCCTCTCAGAGAATGGTTCTGGAGGTAGGTGTTGAGGACAGGCAATGCCTCTCAGAGAATGGTTCTGGATTTAGGTCTTGAGGATGGGCAATGCCTCTCAGAGAATGGTTCTGGAGGTAGGTCTTGAGGACAGGCAATGCCTCTCAGAGAATGGTTCTGGAGGTAGGTCTTGAGGACAGGCAATGCCTCTCAGAGAATGGTTCTGGAGGTAGGTCTTGAGGACGGGCAATGCCTCTCAGAGAATGGTTCTGGAGGTAGGTCTTGAGGACGGGCAATGCCTCTCAGAGAATGGTTCTGGAGGTAGGTGTTGAGGACAGGCAATGCCTCTCAGAGAATGGTTCTGGAGGTCGGTCTTGAGGACGGGCAATGCCTCTCAGAGAATGGTTCTGGAGGTATGTCTTGAGGACGGGCAATGCCTCTCAGAGAATGGTTCTGGGGGTAGGTCTTGAGGACGGGCAATGCCTCTCAGAGAATGGTTCTGGAGGTCGGTCTTGAGGACGGGCAATGCCTCTCAGAGAATGGTTCTGGAGGTAGGTCTTGAGGACAGGCAATGCCTCTCAGAGAATGGTTCTGGAGGTCAGTCTTAAGGACAGGCAATGCCTCTCAGAGAATGGTTCTGGAGGTAGGTGTTGAGGACAGGCAATGCCTCTCAGATAATGGTTCTGGAGGTAGGTCTTGAGGACAGGCAATGCCTCTCAGAGAATGGTTCTGGAGGTAGGTGTTGAGGACAGGCAATGCCTCTCAGAGAATGGTTCTGGAGGTATGTGTTGAGGACAGGCAATGCCTCAGAGAATGGTTCTGGAGGTAGGTCTTGAGGATGGGCAATGCCTCTCAGAGAATGGTTCTGGAGGTAGGTCTTGAGGACTGGCAATGCCTCAGAGAATGGTTCTGGAGGTAGGTGTTGAGGACAGGCAATGCCTCTCAGAGAATGGTTCTGGAGGTAGGTCTTGAGGACAGGCAATGCCTCTCAGAGAATGGTTCTGGAGGTAGGTCTTGAGGACAGGCAATGCCTCTCAGAGAATGGTTCTGGAGGTAGGTCTTGAGGACAGGCAATGCCTCAGAGAATGGTTCTGGAGGTAGGTGTTGAGGACGGGCAATGCCTCTCAGAGAATGGTTCTGGAGGTAGGTCTTGAGGACGGGCAATGCCTCTCAGAGAATGGTTCAGGAGGTAGGTGTTGAGGACGGGCAATGCCTCTCAGAGAATGGTTCTGGAGGTAGGTCTTGAGGACGGGCAGTGCCTCTCAGAGAATGGTTCTGGAGGTCGGTCTTGAGGATGGGCAATGCCTCTCAGAGAGTGGTTCTGGAGGTAGGTCTTGAGGACAGGCAATGCCTCTCAGAGAGTGGTTCTGGAGGTATCTGTTGAGGACGGACAATGCCTCTCAGAGAATGGTTCTGGAGGTAGGTCTTGAGGACAGGCAATGCCTCTCAGAGAATGGTTCTGGAGGTAGGTGTTGAGGACGGGCAATGCCTCTCAGAGAATGGTTCTGGAGGTAGGTGTTGAGGACAGGCAATGCCTCAGAGAATGGTTCTGGAGGTAGGTGTTGAGGACAGGCAATGCCTCAGAGAATGGTTCTGGAGGCAGGTGTTGAGGACAGGCAATGCCTCAGAGAATGGTTCTGGAGGTAGGTGTTGAGGACAGGCAATGCCTCAGAGAATGGTTCTGGAGGTAGGTGTTGAGGACAGGCAATGCCTCAGAGAATGGTTCTGGAGGTAGGTGTTGAGGACAGGCAATGCCTCAGAGAATGGTTCTGGAGGTAGGTGTTGAGGACAGGCAATGCCTCAGAGAATGGTTCTGGAGGTAGGTGTTGAGGACAGGCAATGCCTCTCAGATAATGGTTCTGGAGGTAGGTCTTGAGGACAGGCAATGCCTCTCAGAGAATGGTTCTGGAGGTAGGTGTTGAGGACAGGCAATGCCTCAGAGAATGGTTCTGGAGGTAGGTCTTGAGGACAGGCAATGCCTCTCAGAGAATGGTTCTGGAGGTAGGTCTGGAGGACAGGCAATGCCTCTCAGAGAATGGTTCTGGAGGTCGGTCTTGAGGACAGGCAATGCCTCAGAGAATGGTTCTGGAGGTAGGTCTTCTAGTCTGTTCACACTCACAACTTTAGAAAGTTATACAAAATATATGCATTATGTATTTGAATTGTGGATATAGAGTAGGTAATTAATTAATTAGCGTAATAAAATATATGTGAGCATGCAGAGATTTTGATTGATTGATTTATTTATTCAGTATAAAAATATAACTTGTACTTACATCAAGTGTGTATACAAAGTACATACAGCAAGTGTGTATACAAAGTACATACAGCAAGTGTGTATACAAAGTACATACAGCAAGTGTGTATACAAAGTACATTAGAATATAAGGAGGAGACAAAACTTCAATCACTTGTTTCAGTTGGGCTTCTTCCTTATGAGGAAAATTATAAACGATGAAAAACTTTAATTGTAAACATTTCTTATTATGTCGCCAAAACACATCTTATGCTTAGGAGTTGAAATATTATTTAGAATACATACACACCCTTTCTGTCGAATATAAAATGTTAATTTTGTATTTGTGGTTTCTCTTCTGTCGTATAGCTGCAAGAAAGAATCACAGACCTGGAGAGAGAATGTGACATTCTAAAGGAAGCCAATGAAAAACTTGTTAAGAGGTATGTACAGTTTGCATACTGCAAATGTTTAATTTAAAATCCAAGTATAGATAAAAGCTACTACTAAAAACACCAGTTAATTTGTAGTAGGTGTTCAACACTAATGATGTATTGTTTATGTGGCACATTGTGAGAATATTAATATTGATTAGAAAAAATATAGAAACAATAGAAGTGTGTTTTTGAGAAGAATGCTTTGAGTCTGATGGACAGAAAAGAAAAGTAATGAAGACATTCTAAGGACACTAACAAGAAAAGAAAGACGATGTACTAAACCAGGGAAAGACAAGCAGAATGTCTTAGCCATGTGATAAGATAGAGACAACTAGACCATCTAGTGACAACGGGTTGAGATTAAGGGGAAAGAAGCCGAGGTCAGCAAAGTATTAAAATCTTTGATGGTCGAGTGGTCTGGCTAGAAAAGACACTACAGAACCGTTATAAGATACATGTGATGGTTGGAAATGGAGGGACATGATTGTCTACGTCTGCAACAGACACAGCACCTGGCGATGATGATGATTTATATTGACCCTGTATCATATTGACCATGTATAAAATTGACTATGTGTGATATCAGTGGTAATGATTGCCTGCAGTGCATTTGACCTGGAGCGTGAGAGGGAATGGCGCCAGCGGGAGAACGCACTCAAGGTGCAGATCGCCCAGTTGGAGGCGACACTCAAGGCTGACGTGGGAGAGAAAGGAAGTATACTGGACCGACTGACCAGTGAGAATGGTAGGTTGGAGAGTATTATTGGTGCACGCATATGTAAGAAACTCAAGAAATGTGTCGTCCAACTAAACTGTTGTGTATTTCTTTCCCAGTTTAACAACTGTAATTTGTCCTAATCAGTGATTGAAAACAGTGCTTTTATTAATCATGTAATTGTTGGCATCATTTATGTATAATGCTTGACATCTTTAACAGAAGATTCTGATGTAAAGATATAAGAATATAATGCATAATAAGTATTTAAATTAAGAATATTTATTAATAAAAGTTATTCCTGTCTTGTCCCCATGAAAATCAATCTAAGATACATGAAACAAGTATTTGCGACATAACTGTGCAGACAAATAAAGTATGTTCTCCACAGCGGCTGCCTCCGTGGCGAGACTACTGCGGATACCACTTGTAAATTACATTGGTAATTACATTAGAGGATGCAGAGTGGTTCATTAGCTGCCTCCTTTTATTTCTTTCATTCTCTTTGTAATCTGGAAAGTTGGGAAGACCACAGTTGTAATTAGCACTATCCAAATGCCTGAAGACGGGTAAAAAAAATATATATACTTTTTGAGAATTGTGGTAATTGAAAATACGGTTTCATGGAAATTGAATTACAAAAAGTGGCCTACTGTTAACCGTGTCCTGACAAACCACTCTGTAGTATCACAAGTCATTGTTCATCTGTTGTAAGATTCTGTTCTGTTGTCACTAAGGTTTAACAGTTTCTCACAGTGATTGTGTCTACTGTGTTGTTCACTGGTAATGTAAGTGTTCACGGTTCTGTTAATATTTGATCATTTTGGTAAATGCTTTCACATCATGTTGGTGTTGAAACTTGTGAGTTTTGTATTATGGGATAATGTTTTATTAAAGTTATACACTTATAAAAGTATGTGATCAATTTTAAAAATACTGTTGACATAACAACTTAAAAATAATTCAATCTTTAAAGACTATGCAGACATTTTATTTAGAAATTGACATATTGTTTTAGATTTTCCCCATTTTGCACATCATGGTATCAAAAGTAAATCGCAGATTATTATTATTAGTTAAACGTTGCAAAACTGATGCAGTACCACATGACAAAGGGAAGGTTGACAGACATATTCCAGTATGTAAGTAAACCCTATGAAAATGAAACTAACATGTTGGTGTCTTCATTGCTACACTTTTACATGGTCGTCTTTCACCAAGGAATCTCATACCTTCAGTTGTTATAAAGATTATTAAGATAAGGTTTGAGATTTTAGTCAACTCTGCTGCAACTCTTAAATTTAATTAACTTAAAGAAGACTTATAGTACGGTAGCACATATTCTACTATTTGTAGATTCATCAGTCAATTGTTATACCAATAGTCCAGTTCATAGGATAACAAACTTATAATCTCTAAATTTGTAATGGGTCCCAATAAGAAAATAAAAAAGTGGGCAACACCTGGTGTGAGACAATTGGCACACATCCATTGCTAACAGAAATAGTGTCTCTTTGTAATAATGTCCCTACTGTTGTTTTGATGATGTTGACTTGTGTGTGACTGAGACCTGTCTGGTGTAGATGCCCATGAGAAGCTGCAGGAAGATCACAAGGAGTTACGCATCAAATACTTCCAGTTGAAGCAGGAGGCTGACGACCTGAGGGACAAGATGAAGTTCTTCACTAAGGTACCATCCAGTAACGTCTGTTCCATGCAGTCAACGTCTTTGGAATCTACTGAAGAAAAAGTTAACTTTGTATTATGCAACATTTCCTGTCCATTTGACTGTTGCATGTGTAATTCTTTGGTGAATACTGAAGCTTTGTGTTTATCTCATGTCAAATGAGGTACATTTCTTTGATGATTTATACTAGTTTGACATATGCAAAGTTGAATCAATAGTATTTTGAGTGCTACAAAAGTATGAAGTACTGATATCAAACTGACCTGTGTTGTAGTGTGACTGATGTCCAATTAGCATGCACAGTACTTTAACTGATGCCCAGTTAGCATGCACAATACTTTGACTGATGCCCAATTAGCATGCACAGTACTTTGATTGCTGCCTAATTAGCATGCAAAGTACTTTAACTAATGCCCATTTAGCATGCACAGTACTTCGAATGATGCCAAAATGTCAGGTAATGTATTTTGATGCCAACACGTACTGTATGGAATTTTGACATGTCATAGTCTCATGTGTTTTACTTTGATTCATGCCAAAATACCATTCATGTTAGCTTTTCTGGTGATACAGTTGTATACATATAATGATCTCACTGACGCCCAGTTAGCATTAGTACTTTGATAGAATATTTAATGATCGAATCCGTTAGAAATGTTGATAGCATCGAGCTGAATCAAACTTAGATGGATATATTGTTGATCATTGATGATTATCATGCCCATTATGGTATTGGCGTATGCATGGCACTGGTTTTTTGTCCCACACACTACTTAGAGTCATCAGATATTTATATTTCTTTTTAATGTCTTCCATGTGAAAGTTGTTGTGTTTGACGTCAAACGCGTTTATCTTAGTTTGGACTTCGCAGTTATATCCCACAAAATGACTCTCTTATTCATTACTGAGCTTTGTAACTTACTTGTGATCGTTACTTTATTGTTGGCGATGCCTTCAATCATGCATATAATATCTCTGTCTTTGAACTTTTCTTTTCACTTCTGCTTCCACCACAGACAATTCCTTCGGTATTTACGCTGAATCTGAACTAACAGTGACAGATATGACCCTTTGACCCATTGCACGTGTGCAGTATACAGTAGAATGTGCTGGAAATCCTGGGAATCCCTTTATAGACGCATATGTCCAGACTGATGCAGCCTATCCTATAGACTAACTAGTCTGAGAGTATCGGTGTGCTACATCCGGTTCATGCATCGCGACTAGTTGTATTGCTAGTCTATTGCTTAGCTAGTCCGGATGTAGGGCTTAGTCTGGCACTGCTCTGCACCCAGTCCATGCATACGGGCCCTGTATTATACTGATTACCACCCAGTCCATGCATACGGGCCCTGTAGTATACTTTGTATTATACTTTGAAAAATGATAGGCTCTGAAAGGTGTGTGCAGTTACAATGAACGATGCCAGAGACACTTATGAGACTACTACGACTGACACTGTTCCCTTGCAGGAGAGTGCCATTGACTTCCAGGAGATTGAGGAAGCCTTGATGATTGTCAAACAGCGCAAGGAGACAGAGAGTCATGACCTTGACTTCCTGCACAAAGTTGATGACGAACGCAGTAAAGGTTTGTCTGCCTGCTTATTGGATTAAATGCTTTACTCTACCAGTCTATTGCAACTAGTGGATTCAGTTTGTGACATTACTACAATTACCACAGATCTCATAAGATGTTTCTTGAATGATTTATTTGCCACTGCTACTTGGTTCTTATGGGGCTGCCAGCTTTCTGTTTTAATTTATTGTCTGGTGGCTAAGGTTAATGTGGTTTCCAGATAATGTGACAGTTCTATGACTCAAACAAATGCAGCGAATGCTCAAATAATTATAAACATTATTATTTAAAAAAATATTAAGGTCTGTGTGGCTACTCTGATTGTTTTTAATTGAATTGATCCCAGAAAGTTATAATAAAGCAGAATGTCCGCTAAAAATTAAATGGATTATTGATGCAAACTCTATCAATCACAAATGGCTGTCTGTAAATAAATTTCAGAAAATGTTATTGAATAATTTACATTAGACATTCCTATGACATTTGCAGATTTAGAGAAGTTAGTGCGTGAGTTGCGGGCTGAACACGCAGACACGATTCATGAACTGGAGAAAACAAGGAACCTCCTCATTGTGCAACATAAGATCAACAAGGACTACCAAATGGAGGTAACGTGTCCCCTAGCACTACAACACTGGGTGGACTAACAGATGGAGGTAACATGTGCCCGACTAACAGATGGAGGTAACATGTCCCCTAGCACTACAACACTGGGTGAACTAATAGATGGAGGTAACATGTCCCCTAGCACTACAACACTGGGTGACTAACAGATGGAGGTAACATGTCCCCTAGCACTACAACACTGGGTGGACTAACAGATGGAGGTAACATGTCCCCGACTAACAGATGGAGGTAACATGTCCCCTAGCACTACAAAAAAAGCGTGGACTAACAGATGGAGGTAACATGTCCCCTAGCACTTCAACACGGGAGTGGACCACCAGATAGAGGTAGCATGTCCCCTATACCAGAAGGAAGTAACATGTCTCCTTGCACTACAACATGGTGAACTACCGCCTGCACGTCTCTTAAACCATTTACCACCTGCTTGTCCCTTAGACCATGTACCACCTGCATGTCCCTTAGACCATGTACCACCTGCTTGTCCCTTAGACCATGTACCACCTGCTTGTCTCTTAGACCTTGTACCACCTGCTTGTCTCTTAGACCATGTACCACCTGCTTGTCCCTTAGACCATGTACCACCTGCTTGTCCCTTAGACCATGTACCACCTGCTTGTCCCTTAGACCATGTACCACCTGCTTGTCTCTTAGACCATGTACCACCTGCTTGTCCCTTAGACCATGTACCACCTGCTTGTCCCTTAGACCATGTACCACCTGCTTGTCCCTTAGACCATGTACCACCTGCTTGTCCCTTAGACCATGTACAACCTGCTTGTCTCTTAGACCATGTACCACCTGCTTGTCTCTTAGACCATGTACCACCTGCTTGTCTCTTAGACCTTGTACCACCTGCTTGTCCCTTAGACCTTGTGCCACCTGCTTGTCCCTTAGACCATGTACAACCTGCTTGTCTCTTAGACCATGTACCACCTGCTTGTCCCTTAGACCATGTACCACCTGCATGTCTCTTAGACCATGTACCACCTGCTTGTCCCTTAGACCATGTACCACCTGCTTGTCTCTTAGACCATGTACCACCTGCTTGTCCCTTAGACCATGTACCACATGCATGTCTCTTAGACCATGTACCACCTGCTTGTCCCTTAGACCATGTACCACATGCTTGTCCCTTAGACCATGTACAACCTGCTTGTCTCTTAGACCATGTACCACCTGCTTGTCCCTTAGACCATGTACAACCTGCTTGTCTCTTAGACCATGTACCACCTGCTTGTCTCTTAGACCATGTACCACCTGCTTGTCCCTTAGACCATGTACCACCTGCTTGTCTCTTAGACCTTGTACCACCTGCTTGTCCCTTAGACCATGTACCACCTGCTTGTCTCTTAGACCATGTACCACCTGCTTGTCTCTTAGACCTTGTACCACCTGCTTGTCTTGTAGACCATGTACAACCTGCTTGTCTCTTAGACCATGTACCACCTGCTTGTCCCTTAGACCATGTACCACCTGCTTGTCCCTTAGACCATGTACCACCTGCTTGTTTCTTAGACCTTGTACCACCTGCTTGTTTCTTAGACCTTGTACCACCTGCTTGTCTCTTAGACCATGTACCACCTGCTTGTCTCTTAGACCATGTACCACCTGCTTGTCTCTTAGACCTTGTACCACCTGCTTGTCCCTTAGACCATGTACCACCTGCTTGTCTCTTAGACCATGTACAACCTGCTTGTCCCTTAGACCATGTACCACCTGCTTGTCTCTTAGACCATGTACCACCTGCTTGTCTCTTAGACCATGTACAACCTGCTTGTCTCTTAGACCATGTACCACCTGCTTGTTTCTTAGACCTTGTACCACCTGCTTGTCTCTTAGACCATGTACAACCTGCTTGTCCCTTAGACCATGTACCACCTGCTTGTCTCTTAGACCATGTACCACCTGCTTGTCTCTTAGACCATGTACCACCTGCTTGTTTCTTAGACCTTGTACCACCTGCTTGTCTCTTAGACCATGTACCACCTGCTTGTCTCTTAGACCATGTACCACCTGCTTGTCCCTTAGACCATGTACCACCTGCTTGTCTCTTAGACCATGTACCACCTGCTTTTCTCTTAGACCATGTACCACCTGCTTGTCTCTTAGACCATGTACCACCTGCTTGTCTCTTAGACCATGTACCACCTGCTTTTCTCTTAGACCATGTACCACCTGCTTGTCTCTTAGACCTTGTACCACCTGCTTGTCTCTTAGACCATGTACAACCTGCTTGTCTCTTAGACCATGTACCACCTGCTTGTCTCTTAGACCTTGTACCAACTGCTTGTCCCTTAGACCATGTACCATCTGCTTGTCCCTTAGACCATTTACAACCTGCTTGTCTCTTAGACCATGTACAACCTGCTTGTCCCTTAGACCATGTACAACCTGCTTGTCTCTTAGACCATGTACCACCTGCTTGTCTCTTAGACCTTGTACCACCTGCTTGTCTCTTAGACCATGTACCAACTGCTTGTCCCTTAGACCATGTACCACCTGCTTGTCTCTTAGGCCATGTACCACCTGCTTTTCCCTTAGACCATGTACCACCTGCTTGTCCCTTAGACCATGTACCACTTGGTTGTGTGTGCCCCTGCAGGTTGATGCTGTCACCAGGAAGATGGAGGAGATAAAGGCGGAGTATGAGGGAAAGGTGGAGGAGTACGCCCAGCTGCTGGACATCCGGGCAGCCAGGATCAGAGTGAGTTCTCCTCATGAGTCATCGAGTCCGCTACTTGCTGCTTCAGCCACATCTTGGCCTATTATAATGTTTCATTTAACAAGATTGTAACGAGATTGTCTTGCAAAAGAAACAAGCTCCAGATTGCAAGTGGTCAGGGAAACAATTGGCTTATCGAGAGTCCAACAATTGTTAAAATATCTGGGGCCCGCCCATTAATGATTACACTCATTTATAAGCGTCATTACAACACTAATTCAATAAGCTTAAATTGTTATTGTGGCTACATGTTTTTCAGTACAACCTAGATTCTAGATTCATGTGGAGGGCTGTATTAATCTGTATGAAGTCTTTTATTGGTTAATCACACTGTAGTGTTAAGATTTTGATCGAATGTTGCCATCAATCAGGTTACAAAATATTACTAGAAGCAGTCTACATAAGAAAAATCTGCTGGGTTTCATAAAAAATGCCATTATCTGCCATTATCCTTGTGTTGGTTGTAAGCAGTGTTGTTGTCACAGAAACTGGAGAAGCAGCTGCGAGACGTGGCATATGGGACGAGGCAGTACCGCTTGAGGACAGCTGAGGAAGACGAGGAAGACGAGGTGGGCTTTGTCTCATCACTGTCTCATTCTGACACATTCTCATCACTGTCTCATTCTGACACATTCTCATCACTGTCTCATTCTGACACATTCTCATCATTGTCACATTCTGACACATTCTCATCATTGTCACATTCTGACACATTCTCATCATTGTCTCATTCTGACACAATCTCATCATTGTCTCATTCTAACACATATTCTCATCATTGTCTCATTTTTACACAATCTCATCATTGTCTCATTCTAACACACATTCTCATCATTGTCTCATTCTGACACAGTCTCATCATTGTCACATTCTGACACAGTCTCATCATTGTCACATTCTGACACAGTCTCATCATTGTCACATTCTGACACATTCTCATCATTGTCTCATTCTGACACAATCTCATCACTGTCTCATTCTGACACACTCGTCATTGTCTCATTCTAACACACATTCTCATCATTGTCTCATTTTGACACAATCTCATCATTGTCTCATTCTAACACACATTCTCATCATTGTCTCATTCTGACACAGTCTCATCATTGAAACTATTATATTATGTTGCCACTAAATAATATGGATGAGCTCAAAAGGATAGAATGAAGCGTCAAAAACAGAGTTTTCTGCAAGTTAAAATAACTTGAAATCAAACTTATTAATATGTAGCAATGATGTAGGGTTCACACAAGCAATCTTGTTACAAGCCTGCAACATGCAGTTTCTGGGCTTCTAATACCTGTGGCTATTGGAGAGAGGGAGAGGGAGAGGGAGAGGGAGAGGGATGCATTTATTTTTACCAAAAACAGGTACAATAATATCGAATACAAATCAGGAAATTAAAGTTGACTGCAGAAAAACAAAATAAGTAAATTAAAGAAATATGTTGGTCAGGGAGAGCACCTCCAAGACCAGTTTGGTCACTATCGTGAGGCCACCCTTTCACAAATTAAATATTTTACGAATTATTCATGTAGACACGTACAAGTACTTGGTGCAGCGACTTGAATTTGGTGTAGATCATTTACAGAAATACGTGGAATATCAAATAGAATAAGTATTACTATTGCATATATATTATACACAAACGTATTGTAGACATATATTAGGAAACAGGTTTTGTTAATTATTAGTCAGAGGGAGTATTTTAGAGTAAGTTAGTTTCGGATTCTGTCAGGGAATTCAGCGAGCGTTAATAGGGGTGTTTACAATTCGAAAAATTAGATAACATAGTGAATAGTCAGTAACAGTGAATATTGGTTAGAATAAGTATTAGTATTATACATATATTGTTCACCAACTTCTTGTAGACATATATTAAGAAACCGTTGTTGTTAACAGAGGTAGTATTTTTTTTTCCCGGATTCAAACTCAACGAGTGATAAAAGGGAGTTTGTTTACAAGTCATTCAACCCGTGCATCGAGCTATCGTTTACATTAGCTAATATATATATATATATAAGATAAAGTGATTTATTTACTTAAATTACATACATAAGGTAATATATGACATAGTGGTAGTCAACGTTTTCGGTAAAAAGGAATTAACAGCAGGACTTTAGCGTAAATTAGTACACACTCACTTCGTTGTTTTGTTACACAGTGTTCTCCGTATTCGCTAGGTGGCAGGATTTTTAGCCTAAAGTGTTCTTTTGATCACAAAAACAGCCTTATTCAAGGCTAACGTAGCACACTAATTAAAACTAAATTGTATGATGGCCCCATGCAAACGACAGTTAAAGGCCACAAGGCACGTAATTTGTGGCAGTTGTAGTAACTGGGTAGATTTCGTCAAGTCTGGGTGCGAAAAGTCCTGGGCTGAGGTCCAGGCAGATAGTTTTAATTTTGAGTGTAGGGGATGCGCAAAGATGAAGGAAATAGAGGTGGAGTTGAAAGAGCTGAGACTGCTCGTTGTGGCAATGGTGGGAAGGGATCAGGGGAGTTGTGCCAGTAGTTCCGGTGAGGGAACAGTAGACGATAAAGTGGGGAAAGACACAAGAGATGCTAGGGAGAGCTCACCTCAGCCTGGGAGGAAGCTGAGAGGAGGGAAGGTGACAGGTCATAGGGAGACAGGACGTAAGGAGACGGGAAGGAAAGGAACGGGAGGGAAGACAACCGGGGTGAAGGAGAGGGGAGTAGGGGAGACAGGAGAGGAAGGAGAAGGGAGTGGGGAGACGGGAGGGAAGACAACCGGGGTGAAGGAGAGGGGAGTAAGCGGAGACAGGAGGGAAGGAGAAGGGAGTGGGGGAGACGGGAGGGAAAACAACCGGAGTGAAGGAGAGGGGAGTAGGGGAGACAGGAGGGAAGGAGAAGGGAGTGGGGGAGACGGAAGGGAAGGGGTCAGGACAGAATGTGATGGAGGGGATCGAAAGGAAGAGTTATTCTGCAGCAGTGATAGAGGGGGTGAGGAAGAGAGCGAGGGTGTTTGTGGGGGATTCGATAGTTAGGAAGACCGACAGAGTCTTAAACAAGGGAGATGATGTGGTGGTCTGCTTGCCTGGAGCCAAAATAGAGGCGATAACTGAGAGGGTAAAAAACATCGTAGGCTCGGGTAAGGGTGGATCTGTTTTAGTACATGTAGGGACAAATAACGTAGAGAGGGAGGGTACAACTGCCATAGTTAGGAAATATAGGCAGTTGGTCAGAACACTAAAACAGACGCGGGTTGAGCAGGTAATACTGTCAGGGATTTTACCTGTGATGGGCAGGAGGGGTCATAAATATCGAAATTGTCGGGGGATGGCAATTAACATGTTAGTCCAGAGGCTGTGTAGGGAAGAGGAAGTTGGATTTGTGGATTTATGGGAAAGTTTTGTTGGGAGGGGTGATATGTACATGAAGGATGGGCTTCATTTAAGTGGAAAGGGGGCGGCAGTATTCGCGGACAAACTTTCAGCAGCAGTAGATAGCGACTTGGGTACAATGACAAATATTTTTGGAAGTAAACATTCTTTAAACTAGAAGTGCAGGGGGGTTACCTAGAGGTGTCTCAAGCAGAACAAGAGACCACTTGCACAGATAAACCAATATCAAATCATCCGAAAAACATCTCTGAAAAAGGTTATAGATGCGTATGTTTAAATGAAAGGAGCATAGTAAATAAGAAAAACGAATTAAACATTATGGTAGAAGATATTGACCCTCACATAATTGGTATAACTGAATCATGGGCCAACATAGATATAACAGATGCTGAATTAGGACTGACAGGATACGTAATGTTTAGGAAAGATCGAATAGGAAGAAGGGGCGGGGGAGTTATTTTATATGTTAAAGAATCTATTCAGGCTTATGAAATGAAACTAGAAAGGGAAGCAGATTGCGATGAAGCTGTTTGGTGCAAAATTGTTTCAGGAAATTCAAAATTAACTGTTGGATTAGTTTACCGAAGTCCAAACATAAACGAAGAGGACAACACAAAAATAAAAAACGCTATAAAGGAAGTTAGTAAAGGGGAATGTATCATAATGGGAGATTTTAACCATGGACACATACAATGGAATTCTCTAGAGAGCACAGGGATTGAGGATCAACAATTTCTATGTTTAATCCAGGATAGCTTTCTTACTCAGCACGTACTAGAACCAACCAGGGGAGAAAATGTATTAGATATAGTTTTGTCATCACAAAAAGAATTAGTGGACAATGTAAAAATATTTGAACCATTGGGTAATAGTGACCATAATCAAATACATTTTGACATCAATGTAAAATCAGAAAGTAAAAATAAGAAAACGTACAAGAGAAACTTCTACAAAGGTAACTACAAAGATATGAGAAAATACTTAGCACAGCTAGATTGGAATAACATGCTGATGAATAAGACTGCAATTGAATGTTGGAATATTCTAAAATATGAAATTGAGAGTATCATTGATAAATTTGTTCCCTTCCGAAAACAAGGAAAACGGTGTAGAAAGAAACACGTGTCAAAAGAGGCAATTAGAAAAATAATGCTAAAACAAACTATGTGGAGGTTTATAGGCGTACCAGAAAGGAAGAAGACTATGCAAAATACAAGAGGCACTTAATGCAGCTACAACTGAAATCAGACAATCTAAAAGAAGCTATGAGCAAAAACTGGCATGTAACATAAAAACTGACAGCAAGAGTTTTTATGCATATGTCAGGAGTAAACAAAACGTACAAGACAAGGTTGGACCTCTAGAAGACAGTGCTGGAAATATAATATCACAGGGGTTTTTAATGGCGGAAGACCTAAATGGTTACTTCAGTTCAGTGTTTACAAAAGAAGATATTAGTTCATTACCAGTTGCTGATGCTAAATTTCAGGGGACTAAATCTGACTATTTAGGACCGTTAGTTGTAACTCCAGAATTGGTAGCTAGGAAAATAAAGGCAATGAAGGATAACAAATCACCGGGAGTGGATGGGATTCCTCCAAAATTACTAATGGAAACAGTAGATCAAATCAGTATACCACTTGCAAGAGTATTCAACTTGTCATTAAAAGAGGGAGTTGTTCCGTTTGAATGGAAAGAAGCAAACATCATACCATTATTTAAAAAGGGTTCGAGAAATAAGTCAGAGAATTACAGACCAGTGAGTTTAACGTCAGTGATTTGTAAATTATTAGAAAGGTTAATTAAAGACCATATGGTGGACTTCCTCGTTAAGCATAAATTATTAAATTCATCTCAACATGGATTCCTTAAAGCGAGGTCATGCTTAACAAATGTGTTATGTTTTTGGAAGAAATCACTAAGTGGATAGACGAGGGATCGCCAGTAGATATTATCTACTTAGATTTTCAGAAAGCTTTTGACAAAGTGCCACATCAAAGATTGCTACTTAAATTAAAAGCCCATGGTATCGGGGATAGCATAACTGACTGGATAGAACAATGGCTGACTGACAGAAGACAACGAGTTGTAGTAGATGGCGAAGTTTCAAATTGGAAATCGGTTTTGAGTGGGGTACCTCAAGGATCAGTATTAGGACCTATATTATTCTTAATTTATATCAATGACTTGGACGACAGTATAACAAGTAACGTACTGAAATTTGCGGACGACACAAAACTGTTTAGAAAGGTTAATACTGATGGTGATAAACAACATTTACAAAACGATCTAGACAGATTAGTGAAATGGTCTGAGAAATGGCAGATGCTGTTCAATTTTGGGAAATGTAAATGCCTACATACAGGACATGGGAACTTGAATGTAAACTATAAAATGGGAGCTACTGTTCTTGGTACTACTGTAAAGAAAAGGACTTAGGAGTTACAATAAGCGCTGATATGAAAGTTTCAGAGCAGTGTGGTATTGCAGCTTCAAAGGGTAATCAAATTCTTGGATTGATTAGAAGAAACATAACATACAAGGGAAAAAAGTTAATTATACCTCTTTATAAAGCAATAGTTAGACCTCATTTAGAATACTGTATACAAGCATGGAGACCATATCGTAAGAAGGATATAGATACGCTTGAACGCATACAAGGAGAGCAACTAAAATGATTCCAGAACTTAGAGACCTTAGTTATGAAGAACGCCTGAAAGAATGTGGTTTAACAACTCTAGAGACAAGGAGGTTAAGAGGAGATCAGATTGAAGTTTTTAAGATATTGAATGGGTATGAAAATATTGATAGAAATATGTTTTTCTCACTCAAGAAGGATAGCAGAACTAGAGGACATGAGGTAAAATTAGTAAAGGATCAATGTAGATTGGACATCAGGAAGCACTCGTTCTCACAGAGGACAGTAAATGAATGGAACAAACTGTCTACAGATTGTGTAACTGCTAGCAGCGTGAATATGTTTAAAAACAAGGTTGACACATATATCAGAAGGGCGGGTTATAAGTAGGTGAACATTGTTGGACTCTCGATAAGCCAATGGCTTCCTTGTCCACTTGCCATCTGGGCCTTTGGCTTGGATGGCAAATCTTGTTAAATCTTGTTAAAGTACATACTTTTAAGCATATATATATACATACATACATACATACATACATACATACATACATACATACATATATATACATACCTATATAATAAAACACATAATATACATACATATATTTACATACACTTTCTTATACATGCAAGTCTGGCTATTGGAGAGGAAACTGGCACTGGAGAAGTGTTTGATGGTGTGTCTCCGCAGGGTTCTGATGTGGAGACAGTCGATGAGTCTGTGCACCTGGACAGGGGAGAGAATCTCTTTGAGATACACATCTCAAAGGTACACAAAAACTAGTTCAGTTCACTTTAACAATTAATGTAGCTATCATACATGTAATTCTGTTTCTCACTTTGCTCATTAAATCATATTGTGTTTCGACAGAGTCGGCCTATAGGTGGAAAACATTATTCACTTTAGTATCTATGTTGCTAAATTTATCTATAGTTTTTAATTAAAGGATGTGTGTTATGTGTAAGTCATTTTAAATGTAATTGTGCACAGTTATGGTCTAAGATGTGCCTTATTATATGTAATGATGGTTTCGTAAAAGAGACCATATGTTTTTAATCTTGTATATTTACAGAAACCAACCTAGTTTGAATAATATAATATATCCAACATTGCTAATGTTTTATTATATTTGTGTGTGTGTGCTTACATATATACATAATTATGCAGCGATATGAGCAATTTTTGGGGTATGCTGTGTATAACTTATTCATGCCATATAATAACATATTCATGATACTGTCTTAGAAAATATAAGTAAAATGCCTGTCTAATGTGTGTTTCTTAGCTGATGTTGTCACCAGAGGCACTGCGAGAGCTCGGGGACAGTGAACCCAGCCTCTTTTGTACCTGGGAGTTCTACGAGTACGAGATTCAGTCGACACCTGTCTTGAGAGGTCCACTGTGAGTATGAGATTCAGTTGATCCCTGTCTTGAGAGGTCCACTGTGAGTATGAGATTCAGTTGATCCCTGTCTTGAGAGGTCCACTGTAAGAGATTCAGTTGATCCATGTCTTGAGAGGTCCACTGTAAGAGATTCAGTTGATCCATGTCTTGAGAGGTCCACTGTGAGTATGAGATTCAGTCGATCCCAGTCTTGAGAGGTTCATTGTGAGTAAGAGATTCAGTTGACTATCTTGAGAGGTTCATTGTGAGTAAGAGATTCAGTTGACTATCTTGAGAGGTTCATTGTGAGTAAGAGATTCAGTCGATCCCTGTCTTGAGAGGTCCACTGTGAGTATGAGATTCAGTTGATCCCTGTCTTGAGAGGTCCACTGTGAGTATGAGATTCAGTTGATCCCTGTCTTGAGAGGTCCACTGTGAGTAAGAGATTCAGTTGACTATCTTGAGAGGTTCATTGTGAGTATGAGATTCAGTCGATCCCTGTCTTGAGAGGTCCACTGTGAGTATGAGATTCAGTTGATCCCTGTCTTGAGAGGTTCATTGTGAGTATGAGATTCAGTCAACACCTGTCTTGAGAGGTCCACTGTGAGTATGAGATTCAGTCGATCCCAGTCTTGAGAGGTTCATTGTGAGAAAGAGATTCAGTTGACTATCTTGAGAGGTTCATTGTGAGTAAGAGATTCAGTCGATCCCTGTCTTGAGAGGTCCACTGTGAGTATGAGATTCAGTTGATCCCTGTCTTGAGAGGTCCACTGTGGGTATGAGATTCAGTTGATCCCTGTCTTGAGAAGTCTACTGTGGGTATGAGATTCAGTTGATCCCTGTCTTGAGAGGTCCACTGTGGGTATGAGATTCAGTCAACACCTGTCTTGAGAGGTCCACTGTGAGTATGAGATTCAGTCGATCCCAGTCTTGAGAGGTTCATTGTGAGTAAGAGATTCAGTTGACTATCTTGAGAGGTCCACTGTGAGTATGAGATTCAGTTGATCCCTGTCTTGAGAGGTCCACTGTGAGTATTAGATTCAGTCGACCCCTGTCTTGAGAGGTCCACTGTGAGTATGAGATTAAGTCGATCCCTGTCTTGAGAGGTCCACTGCGGGTAAGAGATTCAGTCGATCCCTGTCTTGAGAGGTCCTCTGCGGATATGAGATTCAGATAACCCCTGTCTAGAGAGGTCCACTGTGAGTATGAGATTAAGCCGATCCCAGTCTTGAGAGGTTCATTGTGAGTAAGAGATTCAGTTGACTATCTTGAGAGGTTCATTGTGAGTAAGAGATTCAGTCGATCCCTGTCTTGAGAGGTCCACTGTGAGTATGAGATTCAGTTGATCCCTGTCTTGAGAGGTCCACTGTGGGTATGAGATTCAGTCGACCCCTGTCTTGAGAGGTCCACTGTGAGTATGAGATTAAGTTGATCCCTGTCTTGAGAGGTCCACTCCACTGCAGGTAAGAGATTCAGTCGATCCCTGTCTTGAGAGGTCCTCTGCGAGTATGAGATTCAGATAACCCCTGTCTAGAGAGGTCCACTGGGAGTATGAGATTAAGTCGATCCCTGTCTTGAGAGGTTCACTGCAGGTAAGAGATTCAGTCGATCTCTGTCTTGAGAGGTCCACTGTGAGTATGAGATTCAATTGATCCCTGTCTTGACAGGTCCACTGTGAGTATGAGATTCAGTTGACCCCTGTCTTGAGAGGTTCATTGTGAGTATGAGATTCAGTTGACCCCTGTCTGGAGAGGTCCACTGTGAGTAGGAGACTCAGTCGATCCCTGTCTTGAGAGGTCCACTGTATGATATTCAGTTGACCCCTGTATTTAGAGACTCACTGTATAACATTCAGTTGATCTCTGTCTCAAGAAGTCTACTTTGAGTATGAGATTAAGTCGACTCCTGTCTTGAGAGGTCCACTCTTTGAGATTCAGTCAACCCCTATCTTGAGAGGTCTACTGTGAGTATGAGATTCAGTCGATCCCAGTCTTGAGAGGTTCATTGTGAGAAAGAGATTCAATTGACTATCTTGAGAGGTCCACTGTGAGTAAGAGATTAAGTCATCCCCTGTCTTGAGAGGTCCACTGTGAGTATGAGATTCAGTCGACCCCTTTCTTGAGAGGTCCACTGTGAGTATGAAATTCAGTCATTCCCTGTCTTCAGAGGTCCACTGTGAGTATGAGATTCAGTCGACACTTTTGAGAGGTCCATTATCTGATATTCTATGCTTGTTTTAAGTGGTCCACTGCATGTATAAGATTCAGTTAGTACTTGCTTTGAGAATGTTGTGCACAGGTAAAGAGTGCACACATGGAAGTATATTCTTTCATTAATATGCAACATGATTGTTACTCCTGAGTGTAAGAATGCTAAACATAACATTTAAAATATTTATAATTTCTCTGCAGAAGTGCTTTGTAAATATTTTCACATTGTGCACATATTTCATGTAGAAGGGAGTATAGTAAAAATCTTACGTATTAGATATTTAAAACACAAAATGTAATCATGTTTGCAAATGTTATTTTCAGTTGCTTCATTGAATACTGCTAAAGTAGACTAGTTGGTGTGTAATCACTGATTGTGAAGGCTTCATTGAATACTGCTAAAGTAGACTAGTTGGTGTGTAATCACTGATTGTGAAGGCCAGCAAAAAAAGGGATCTTGCAGTTGACCGTCATCTTCACTAGAAATGTTGTCTCTTACGTTTCTGATAAAATTTTATTTGTAGTGCGGAATTCGGCTACACTTCCAAGTACATTGTCAAAGTGGATGACTTCTTCCTGCACTACCTGCAGAAGGTAACTCTTGTTTCTAATCATTCATAAAGCTGAAATAAGTACTCAATATTTTAATGACATGAGTATCTTCCTTGTTCATTTGTTTTAAGGTATCCATGTTTTATTTTTTGGATAGTATCATCCAAAGTATATTTAGGCTTTCCAACATCTAAGACTCTGAACTCTGACACGTTATTTCAAATTCTCTGATGGTTATATATGGACTAGGATTTGATTAACACATTCTTGTTAGGTGTCCATTGAGAAAGCTACGGGTGCTGCGACATCCCATACATATTATTATGTTGGTGTTTATTAATTGAGATGCCTTTGTACTCACACTTGCAGGTGTTCTAGTTATTACACATATTATTATGTTGGTGTTTATTAATTGAGATGCCTTTGTACTCACACTGGCAGGTGTTCTAGTTATTACACATATTATTATGTTGGTGTTTATTAATTGAGATGCCTTTGTACTCACACTTGCAGGTGTTCTAGTTATTACACATATCTACAGAAACTAGACCAGGATCCACATCAGTTTAGAATAGCCAACTTAGTTTGATTTATTAGTGATCTTGATTTAATGACACGAGATGCTTGCAAAGAGAGTTATGTTTGTGTACATCCTGGTACCATATGTTTCTAAGTCTAACAGTTAAGACAACTGAAATCTGTGATTGAAGAAGATGCTTTCACTGCAGGATTCGTGCACTCTGGAGGTGCACCAGTCATTTGGCACGGACTACCACACGGTCGCCGCAGCTCAGCTCAAGATGAGGGACATTGTGGATAAGACACATGGCCGACTGCACGGCACTGCACAGTTGACAGGTAGGACATGTGACACTGCACAGTTGACAGGTAGGGCACATGACACTGCATAATTGACAGGTAGGGCACATGACACTGCACAGTTGACAGGTGAGTGATCCAGGCCACTGTGATCCAGGCTGCAGTGATTCAGGCTGCAGTGATCCAGGCTGCAGTGATCCATTTTGTAGTGATCCAGGCCACAGTGATCCAGGCTGCAGTGATCCAGGCCACAGTGATCCAGGCTGCAGTGATCCAGGCCACAGTGATCCAGGCCACAGTGATCCAGGCCACAGTGATCCATACTGCAGCATTCCAGGCTGGAGTGATCAAGGTTGGAACTATCCAGGCTGGAGTGATCCTTGCTGGAATGATCCAGGCCAGAGTGATTCAGGCTAAAGTGATCAAGGCTCTCTAGACTTTCTGTGTTTGTAATCCTATATTATTGATTATATTAATCAGAAATGTTATCAAAAGTTATGATGTTTGTACTGTCTTGTTATGTATGATTAGAGGAGAGCAACTAAAATGATTCCAGAACTGAGAGACCGTAGTTATGAAGAATGCCTAAAAGAATGTGGTTTAACATAGCAACTCTAGAGACAAGGAGGATAAGAGTAGATCAAATTAAAGTTTTTACAATATTAAATGGGTGTGACAATGTTGATAGAAATATTTTTTTGTCACTCAAGAAAGATAGTAGAACTAGAATGAGGTAAAATTAGTAAAGCATCAGTGTAGATTGGATATCAGGAAGTATTCGTTCTCACAGAGGACAATAAATGAAAGGAACAAATTATCTGCATATTGTGTAACTGCTAGCAGCGTGAATATGTTTAAAAACAAGGTTGACGCATATCTCAGGAGGACAGGTTACACATAGATTCACTTGCCATCTAGGCCTTTGCTTTGGTTGGCAGTCTTGTTAAATCTTGAGTTACATTGTGATGTTTATTTGTAGGGGTGGATAACAGCAATACAGGCCTTGTGTTTGGCACTGTTGAGTTTTGGGTGCGACTGCGAGTACCGATGGAGCAGGCGATTAGGCTGTATAAGGTAAAGACCACCTCTAGATTCACGGAACAATAAACACAGTTTCTTCTAGGTTTCATACTGTTGCCATTACTGATCGTTGTCTGTGTTCTGTCCAATGGCTAAACCATCCATTTGACATTCCTTGTGCCATGTAAAAGTTAACACAACACCTTTCAAAGATTCTGGCTTCAATCTTGTGCTGATCTTAAAATCATTTCTCAGCAGTATTGCATTCTAATCACTGTCCCCCAGAAATGTGTTTTGCATATTTAGTTTCATCAGACAGAACCTTATCCTATTTCAGAATTTTGCGATCTAGCAGCACACGGTAACAACCATCATCTTGAAATGATTATTGTGTTGGATTGTTTCCAGGAGCGCAGTAAAGCCCTGGGGTACATAGAGTCGAACACTCGCCTAGCTGGTCAGGCAGTCACGGCCATGGACGAATTAGCAGCCAAGAGGCCTGCTGATAACATCAATGAGCTTCACATTAAGCTCACCAGGTGTAACGAGCTCAAGTCACGCAGAGAAGGTATCATTTGATCATTTTGATTGCATTTTATTACATTTGTGCGCTGTAGATTATCAGTGTTAACTGTGATAAAGGCGAATCTCCCAGTGTCAGTAAAACATTGTTGCAATCGTTATAACTGTGTTGTTTTGATTGCTGGCTGGTTCTCCAGTTTGTGAGGCTGGAATGTTGGCACCACACTAGAGTACTGGGGTCAATCAACACACTAGAGTACTGGGGTCAATCAACACACTAGAGTACTGGGGTCAATCAACACACTAGAGTACTGGGCTCAATCAACACACTAGAGTACTGGTGTCAATCAACACACTAGAGCACTGGGGTCAGTCAACACACTAGAGCACTGGGGTCAATCAACACACTAGAGCACTGGGGTCAATCAACACACTAGAGTACTGGGGTCAATCAACACACTAGAGTACTGGGCTCAATCAACACACTAGAGTACTGGGCTCAATCAACACACTAGAGTACTGGGCTAAATCAACACACTAGAGTACTGGGCTCAATCAACACACTAGAGCACTGGGCTCAATCAACACACTAGAGTACTGGGGTAAATCAACACACTAGAGCACTGGGCTCAATCAACACACTAGAGTACTGGGGTCAATCAACACACTAGAGTACTGGGGTCAATCAACACACTAGAGCACTGGGGTCAATCAACACACTAGAGTACTGGGCTCAATCAACACACTAGAGCACTGGGGTCAATCAACACACTAGAGCACTGGAGTCAATCAACACACTAGAGTACTGGGCTCAATCAACACACTAGAGCACTGGGGTCAATCAACACACTAGAGCACTGGAGTCAATCAACACACTAGAGCACTGGGGTCAATCAACACACTAGAGTACTGGGCTCAATCAACACACTAGAGCACTGGGGTCAATCAACACACTAGAGCACTGGAGTCAATCAACACACTAGAGTACTGGGGTCAATCAACACACTAGAGTACTGGGCTCAATCTACACACTAGAGTACTGGGCTCAATCAACACACTAGAGTACTGGGCTCAATCAACACACTAGAGTACTGGGGTCAATCAACACACTAGAGTACTGGGGTCAATCAAGGCTCATGCTTCTGTGGGTGGAATCTGTTATAGTACATGTTTCACTTGTTTAATTTATATATCTTTGACATCGTATATGATTGGTATTATACATCGATAAATATATATATATATATATATATATATACTTATATGTCAATGATCATGTCAAATGTAGTATTGCAGTGCATCAGTGTATAGATGAATGACAGTGAATCTGATTATTATAGTATGAAATTGAAAGAAGAATGTCTACGGCATGTACAAGTTCTTTGTCTTTAGGTGTACAACCGTCTCCCTACGGCATGTACAAGTTCTTTGTCTTTAGGTGTACAGCCGTTTCCCTACGGCATGTACAAGTTCTTTGTCTTTAGGTGTACAACCGTCTCCCTACTGCATGTACAAGTTCTTTGTCTTTAGGTGTACAACCGTCTCCCTAGGCATGTACAAGTTCTTTGTCTTTAGGTGTACAGCCGTTTCCCTACGGCATATACAAGTTCTTTGTCTTTAGGTGTACAACCGTCTCCCTACTACATGTACAAGTTCTTTGTCTTTAGGTGTACAGCCGTTTCCCTACGGCATGTACAAGTTCTTTGACTTTAGGTGTACAACCGTCTCCCTACTGCATGTTCTTTGTCTTTAGGTGTACAGTCGTCTCCCTACTGCATGTACAAGTTCTTTGTCTTTAGGTGTACAACCGTCTCCCTACGGCATGTACAAGTTCTTTGACTTTAGGTGTACAACCGTCTCCCTACTGCATGTTCTTTGTCTTTAGGTGTACAGCCGTCTCCCTACTGCATGTTCTTTGTCTTTAGGTGTACAACCGTCTCCCTACGGCATGTACAAGTTCTTTGTCTTTAGGTGTATAGCCGTCTCCCTACGGCATGTACAAGTTCTTTGTCTTTTGGTGTACAACCGTCTCCCTACTGCATGTACAAGTTCTTTGTCTTTAGGTGTACAACCGTCTCCCTACTGCATTTACAAGTTCTTTGTCTTTAGGTGTACAACCGTTTCCCTACTGCATGTACAAGTTCTTTGTCTTTAGGTGTACAACCGTCTCCCTACTGCATGTACAAGTTCTTTGTCTTTAGGTGTACAGCCGTCTCCCTACTGCATGTACAAGTTCTTTGTCTTTAGGTGTACAGCCGTCTCCCTACTGCATGTTCTTTGTCTTTAAGTGTACAACCATCTCCCTACTGCATGTACAAGTTCTTTGTCTTTAGGTGTATAGCCGTCTCCCTACTGCATGTACAAGTTCTTTGTCTTTAGGTGTACAGCCGTCTCCCTACTGCATGTTCTTTGTCTTTAGGTGTACAACCGTCTCCCTACGGCATGTACAAGTTCTTTGTCTTTAGGTGTATAGCCGTCTCCCTACGGCATGTACAAGTTCTTTGTCTTTAGGTGTACAACCGTCTCCCTACTGCATGTACAAGTTCTTTGTCTTTAGGTGTACAACCGTCTCCCTACTGCATTTACAAGTTCTTTGTCTTTAGGTGTACAACCGTCTCACTACTGCATGTACAAGTTCTTTGTCTTTAGGTGTACAACCGTCTCCCTACTGCATGTACAAGTTCTTTGTCTTTAGGTGTACAACCGTCTCCCTACTGCATGTACAAGTTCTTTGACGTTAGGTTACAACTGTCTCCCTACTGCATGTACAAGTTCTTTGTCTTTAGGTGTACAACCGTCTCCCTACTGCATGTACAAGTTCTTTGTCTTTAGGTGTACAGCCATCTCCCTACTGCATGTACAAGTTCTTTGACTTTAGGTGTACAACTGTCTCCCTACTGCGTGTACAAGTTCTTTGTCTTTAGGTGTACAGCCATCTCCC
Source organism: Lamellibrachia satsuma (assembly GCA_033239005.1). NCBI lineage: Eukaryota > Metazoa > Annelida > Polychaeta > Sabellida > Siboglinidae > Lamellibrachia > Lamellibrachia satsuma. The sequence goes on along the minus strand of BSQZ01000012.1, from coordinate 8,009,747 downwards.
TACTGCATGTACAAGTTCTTTGACTTTAGGTGTACAACTGTCTCCCTACTGCGTGTACAAGTTCTTTGCCTTTAGGTGTACAGCCGTCTCCTTCCTGCATGTACAAGTTCTTTGACTTTAGGTGTACAACTGTCTCCCTACTGCATGTACAAATTCTTTGACTTTAGGTGTACAGCCGTCTCCCTACTGCATGTACAAGTTCTTTGACTTCAATGACTATGACACAAACATTGTGATGGGCAGCAATGACCCCCACTTCAATGACCTCAAGACTTACCCTGTCGGCATGACGGCGGATCTCGACAGATACCTCAAGGCTAAGGTGTGTGTGTGTGTGTGTGTGTGGGTGCGTGCGTGCGTGCATGCGTGCTTGCATGTGTGCGTGCGTGCGTGCGTGTGTGTGTGTCCCTCTTACATATTTCTTCAGTTATCTTTATCTATAACATTCCACTTGCTCAGCCTTCAGTTAGCCTCAATGTTACTACATTTTGCAAAATGTTATAATTTTGTTACTTGTCTAATTATCGATATATGATGGATGCGTTCTCTCCTGACAGCCACTGCTGGTGTATGTCTTTGATGACTGTGACCCTGATGAAACAGAGTACCTGGGATATGCCAAAGTCCCCCTCATTCCACTAGCACATGACAAGACAATCAAAGGCACCTTTGAACTGCGACGTGTGAGTATGCTAGAAATTACTTTCACTTTGTGACAACAGAGAGACATGATATGATTTATAAATGTATTGTATCTACACTTGACGTTATGATAAACTCTCGTAAAAAATCTTAAAAAGTCTTAAAGCTTCTTAATTTGAATCTTGTGTTTTTAAAGCCTTGAAACAGTCTTTAAAATAGGAATTTTTTAAGAAAGGTCTTAAATTTGACACAGGTGGAATGACTGCATACCGCTGAGCGATATGCCTCTTTAATGAAATGATACTGTTTGACCATCAAATAAATGATCACATAGTGAGTGTAACAAAAGTCTTACTTAGTCCTGGCATGTTTCAGCGAGACGGAAGTGACAACGGCACAATAGACTTGCAGCTCACGTGGCAGTACACTTACATTCCTCCCAAGGCATCGACGAAGACTCCAGCCCAAGTAACACACCTTTGTCATGTTGGCTTATTTCACATTTCCTATTATGTGTGGGTGAAAATATTGATAGAGAATTATTTAGTCAACATTTTATTCTTCACATTTACTCACATTTCCTAAGAAAGGCAGCCACATTGTTTCTACTAAAGGGAGCTGAAACATTGAGTGAGTAAATTTTAATAGTTGTTAAAAAATATTTACTCAGTTATGTGTTATATGCTAGTAGAATTCTTATATATTTCATTTGTGAATTGTGGCTTTGAAAATGTCCAAACTATATAATTAAACATATACTGACATTCACTATTTTAATTCAGTATGTGTTAATTTTTTCTGTTTAAAATAGTTTTTAATTTTATCTTTAATAATAAATAAAATAAATTATCCTCTGTTTCCCTGTTTCAGCTGCAGGCTCTGGTCCCGGAGGAGCCGGAGAGACTGTCCCTGCTTCCTGGGGAGGAGGAGGCCTTACAACAGAGCTCTGTTCTGGCGGCGGGTCCCGACACCTCCCTCCCAGACAGGACGGCCAGGAAGCCTCCCTCTCACAGCCCCTCCCATGGCCCCTCCGCTGCCTCCACTCCCATGGCCAAGAAGCAACAGGTGACAGCTGTCACAGTCCACGACACGGTCAGTAGATTTAACAAGATTTAACAAGGTTGCCATCCCAAACAACAAGTTCCAGATGGCAAGTGGACAAGGAAGCCATTGGCTTATTGAGAGTCCAACAATTTTCTCATCTATGTGTAGCCCTCCCTTATCAAATATCTGTTAATTCTATTTTAAACATATTCACACCACTAGCATTAACACAATCGTTTGGCAGTTTGTTCCATTCATTTATCACCCTCTATGAGAAAGGGTACTTTCTCATGTCCAACTTACACTGCTCCTTAACTAATGCTGCTTTGTGTCCTCTGGTTCTACTGCCTTCTTCGTTTGAAGAACATATTCCTATCAACATCCTCATAACCATTCACTATTTTAAACACTTCTATTTGGTCTCCTCTTAGTCTCCTGGTCTCTAGTGTTGTCAAACCACATTTTAATAAGCAACTAAGGTCTCTCAATTCTGGAATCATTTTAGTTGCTCTTCGTTGTATTCTTTCTAGCTTGTCTATGTCCTTTTTACGATACGGCCTCCATGCTTGTATATAATATTCCAAATGTGGTCTAACTATTGCTTTGTACAGGGGTACAATTAGCTGTTTCTCCTTATACATGATAGTTCTCCTAATGGAAGATGGAAACATATTCATTATAATAAAAAATTACGCCTTTTTGACGTCTTTTTCTCATAAATTTGACTCCCTCTAGCCTCATGTAATGTGCCATGAAGCTAGACCAAACCCTCTCCAAAATTACGTAACACTCAACAACTACCCCCCATGATCAATGGACTGGCCCTTTGTTTGTGTACTGTACTGTTTATTTACTGTACTGTTTGTTTACTGAACTGTTTGTTTACTGTACTGTTTGTGTACTGTGCTGTTTGTGTACTGTACTGCTTTTGTACTGAACTGCTTGTTTACTGTACTGTTTGTGTTTTGTACTGTTTGTGTACTGAACTGCTTGTGTACTGTACAGTTTGTTTACTGTACTGTTTGTATTCTGTACTGTTTGTGTACTGTATTGCTTTTGTACTGTACTGCTTGTGTACTGTACTGTTTGTTTACTGTACTGTTTGTGTACTGTACTGGTTTTGTGCTGAACTGTTTGTTTACTGTACTGTTTGTGTTCTGTACTGTTTGTGTACTGTACTGCTTTTGTACTGAACTGCTTGTGTACTGTGCTGTTTGTGTACTGTACTGTTTTTGTACTATACTGCTTGTGTCCTGTATTGTTTGTGTTCTGTATTGTTCATGGCCCATACCTAAATAGGCTTGCGGAACAGTGTTCTAAACCATCACATGTTCTCACTGTATGTCCTTACTTGTCCTGACTTGTGCAATCCACCCCTCTTACCATGTATCTTAGTAATCTTACTATGTATCTTAGTAATCTTACCATGTATCTTAGTAATCTTACCATGTATCTTAGTAATCTTATCATGTATCTTAGTAATCTTACCATGTATCTTTCTGGCAATATACCAATTTTCCATGTGTATTTTGATGTGATCATTTATACTTGCAACAAGGGCGTTTATAAATACACATTTATTGGAGTGCAGGACATACAGTGTGCATCAACACCCAGTAATTCAGTAATGTTGTGTACGAGTTATGTATCTTCCGTAGAGAGCCGCCAGGAAAGCATCTGGCAAAGGAGGCAGTGGTGTGGACGAGGTGACGTCTGACGTCTCGGAGGGAACCCCCGTGCCAGGTATGGGCAACTTCTGGCACCCTCACATGGGCAGCCAATGTATAGACAAGAGGGCAGGGTATAACCCATAGCCCAATCCAAAACACAAGAGCATGTGCATTGTAATCTCAGCATAGCACAACAATTATATTAAAATTATATAATTAATCTAAATTATTTTATCAAAAATATGAAAATAAAGTTTGCTTATCGGTGGACAATGCATATACAACCAATTTACATGTTATGGAAGAACATAAAATGTTACGTCAAAATGTTGGTAATATTCTTAAAGCCAATATGACAGTCTCACCATTTTGTTGTGGTATTAAATGTGTAAAATAATTTATATCCGAGTACATGTCTTTGCTACCTTTACGATTGTTCTGTCACGCCACATTGCTCACTGGTTTAAAATGGCAATCCTGTCTTTGATTATGTTGTTACGTTGTATCTTGCCAATGTCTAAGTTAAATGCTTACAACTCTCTCCTTTTTCATTAAATCAGACATGCTTTACTTTCTTATTCAAAGTAAAAAATTATCTCTTTTTGGCAGACATCTTAGTTACTCTTACTGCACAAGATATCAAGGTGTTGATGCATCTCGTTTTTTTCCATGAGGAATCTTTTAGTTCATATCCATAAACATATGAATCATCCATCAGTGTTTTACTCAGTCAACTTATTTTTGACCCTCATTAAAAATCTCTATAACCAAAGCGGAATTCTCTGTCATTTGAGACACAATGAAAAATAACATTTCCTCACAAAAGGGAAATTTGTAAAATATGTTATTCATATCTATTGTGTAAGAAGCGTTGTGATGTTGGTGTGTCTTTGTGATGCAGGTGAGTCCGCGACTGTCACAGAGTCAGAGACAAGTGACGAAGAGGAAACATCTTCAGCCAAGAAAGCATCCTCAAAAGATGGTGAGTTGACATCAGTTTCACACAAAGATTAGTCACTTCCAGTACAGGCTGTGGCTGTCAAGTCAGCCTCTAAAATCAGCTTAAGACTATTTGCTGACATTTTAAGTTAGAAGAATATGGCTGATTTGTTAGTTCAACGTCAGCAGACTTGTTGACATTTCCAAAAGGTAGACCAACATTTCAAGACATTCCAAAAACTATCCAAAATAGTGTATTTTAAAATGTCCTTAAGTTTGGGACCTTGCCTCATTGTGTTCCTTCTCATGGAAACATTTCCCTTTTTGATGTTGGAAAGTGCTCCCACTTACTTGTCCTTGTAATGAACATTTTGTCATTTCAGGATCTTCTAAATAAATTGCCATTTTTTGGAAATTGTATCTGACTATTGAAAATGCTTAACTAAAACAATTTGAAAAAAGAATCCATGTATTGCTGAATAAGGGGCACTATGCTGATAGGGCAAAAATGGATTGGGTGCAAATCAGAAGGACTGGAGGCATATGAAGGGCAGGGGACAACCCCCAAAGTATATGGTAAAATGCCCTGCTGTCAGTAAAGGTGTCCAGCAAATTTCAGTTATTCAATTATGCCTGAGTGGATTAAACAAGTTAGAAGGGCCAAGTCCAGTGTGCATGGTGGTTGCTCTCATAGTGACTAGATTCACCAGCACTCCCTAGTGTTTCAGGTCATGTCGTGTACACTGTATGTATGGCCATTCATGATGTTGCAGATAGTGAAGTGACTAATTCATCTATCGACGAGGAGGTAGAATACAGCGATGACGCTGAGTCTGACAGTAGTGAATACACAGGTGTCTAGTGGTACACAGCAATGTTCAGTCAGTTAGGGCTGTTGCTCTGTTCTAACCTGTTCAATGAGTTTTTTCATTTAATCATGTCCTCCTGCAACGTATTTGGCAGAATTAATGGAGCCTTGTCATGAACGCTTCTGCCGTGATTCGTGTGGTCGAGAGATGGAGTCCACAGCAGGTCATACATCCCCTCTGTAGGATATTTTACTTCCCCTGGCATAGATGCTAAGTAAGAAGGACTGACGGCTTTTAGTGTCTCTTCCGAAAGACACTGGCATCATGGGGTGAATGAAAGAGTTTCGAAATGACTGATTGTCAGTCCATCTCTCTGGCTCCCCCTCCCTCCCTCCCTCCCTCCCTCCTTCCCTCCTTCCCTCCCTCCCTCACTCCCTCTGTCCGTTCGCTCCTCCCTCCCTCTGTGCCTCTTGCCTCCCTCTCTGCCTCTTCCCCTCTTTCCCTTTATCCCTCTTTCCCTTTCCCCCTCTATCCCTCTCCCCACTCTCCCCCTCGCTCCCTCTCTCTCCTCTCTTTCTCCCCATCTCTGTAAGAATAATGAAGTAAGCCACTTAGAAGACATGGAGTAGTGTTGCCTGATGGACTCTGATTCCCACTGTCAACAATCTGTGACAGCGTCTTTAAGTCTTGTGTTGCTATGTCATCATCACAGTTGCTATGTCATCATCACAGTTGCTATGTTACATGTTATGGTTACAACACCATATTTTGTTTTACTAATGTACTATGCTAACATTTCCATTTTGTTTCATTCTTGTTTGGCATTTTATATTTTACACTTCTCATGGCACACATCCTTGAAGAGAATCATACTGACAGTAAAATATATTCACAAAGAGTCAAACAGAACATCAGAAAAACCATGTTTAAATTTATACAGTGCTACACATGTTTGATGTTATCTTTAGGTTTAGATTTTCAGTAAGTGACCATTTACAAGTTTTCCTGCACATTAACGTGTACTGTGTGTGTCTCACCATTACTTCTGACCAGCGGTCATTCTTCATGGGAGGTAGTTAGAGTGGAGGAAGAGAGTTTGTTGAGAAACAGAAAGTTTAATTCTGTTATAATTGTAATCTTAATTAAAACTCCACCCTCAACTGATTTAGCCAATTGCAAATCCGGTTCGTTAATGTACAAATGTGTAGTGTGTGAATAGTTTATGTAACATCTGCAGTCGATTTAAGAAAAAATGCCTATTTTTTTTCAAATCATTGAAAGAAGTGATTTTAAAAATTAGATCAAAGACCTTACATACTATATATTGTCTTTGATTAGATCTAGTAAGGCATAAAATAGCAGATATCCAAAATGGTAGATACTGTGTGGGTCAATGTTGATCATGTGAGGTTTTGGCTTTTCCATTGTCACTTCACTTAATATTTGACCAAACATTAAGTAATTTAATAGTTTGTCTGATGATTTCACAAAAACTACATACAAAAGTTGCACAAACGAGCTAGCATGTTGTAGCGGATAATAGGCAGGTTCGAATTTCCGCAAAATTAATTTGAAATGAGATGAGCAACAAAATCAAATTGATGAGGCACCTTTAATTGATGAGGCACCTCTAATTGATGAAGCACCTTTAATTGGTGAGACACCTTTAATTGATGAGGCACCTTTAATTGATGAGCACTTTTAATTGATGAGGCACCTCTAATTGATGAAGCACCTTTAATTGGTGAGACACCTTTAATTGATGAGGCACCTTTAATTGATGAGCACTTTTAATTGATGAGGCACCTTTAAGTGATGAAGCACCTTTTACCAGATTAATTACATGTACAAGGAACCATTGGCTTATTGGGAGTAATAGAAGGTTTTTCATATAAAATATAATGCATTTACAATGAAATATCTTTAATTGTAATCATATTCCTAGAACATTACTGAGTTGATGTGACCAAGATTGTAATCATAAAGAATACAGTGTAATTAAAGCTAACAGTAGATTATGCCTGACTGGAGGCCCATGTAATGGTGGCCTGTCCTACTGTTATTACTGGCATACCTTGTGTTGACAGAGATCATGGACAAACAGTCCCAGACACCTCGGGATGACACTGAGGGGGTGGAGGAGAGGCCGCAGGTCAGTGCATGTGTGTGTTAACATGCATGCATGTGTTAGAGCGTGCGTGCATACCTGCGGGCTGGCAGGCGGGCATGGGTGTGTGTGTACTGATATATATGCCTGTAATCCCTGTATACATATATGGTTTATAATTTATTTAACAAACTTCTTCTCTTTGCTGTAAATCTTGACTTGACATGACAATCAAGTTTGTCTAATTTGTGAGAATTTCCCAAATTCTTAGCCTTAACTTTGAAAATGTAACTTCCATTCTACTTGTGTCTATATTTTCCTACTTTTTCAAATGCATTCCTAGTTGTTTTCACTGGGTCTGCTAGAAGCCTATTAATGCAGTACCATTAACTGTGCAGGGCAAGGAACGTGTGTCTGAAGATACAATGTTTGAGGAAGTGAGAGAGGAGGATGAAGATGATGACGGTAAGTAAGATGGACATCTCACTGACTAGGACATCCCACTGGTCAGGATCCAGACCAGGACATCCCACCTGGTCAGGATCCAGACCAGGACATCCCACCTGGTCAGGATCCAGACCAGGACATCCCACCTGGTCAGGATCCAGACCAGCACATCCCACCTGGTCAGGATCCAGACCAGCACATCCCACCTGGTCAGGTTTTTCATAAGATGATGTCTGTGTATGTTGTCAGACCAAATAGATGATGACTGAATACAGGAACTGCGCTGTTCATTGTGCTGATAAAAAGGTGAAGAGTTGCAGTAGAGAACTGAATTGTCATAATAGTGGTTGTATTTGTGATCCTGACATTAAAATGACATTTATGTCAGGAAATTATAAGAGATGTTGCATTTGGGGAAATGTTATGACATGTTTTCTGGTAAAAGTGTGTATCACATAGAATAGTAGCTTCATATATACATTGTATACACACATTAATGTTCAACATAAATGTTGTGTAAGTAAAGAAACTATTGTACACTAATTAATTTTTCTATAAATATTTATACCATAATCGCCTCAGCTAAAAGTTATGTAAGTTAGATTAATACAAAAGATACTTAAAGAATATTTGATGCAGTTAGACAAATTCACATAATGTTTGTTTCTCATTCAAGTGAGCAAATCTGGCATGTTTCATAGTATGTCCCATCCATGTGGTTCAGGTGACATTGAGGAGGACATAGAGGTGGAGGATGAGGAGGCGAGTGACGAGCAGGAGGGCACAGAGAGCACTGCAGACAGTGAGGGGGTAGTCCTTGGCTCCCCCTCCTCCCGCCCCGGCTCTAGGAACATGACTGGGGTAGGTCACGTTGCTACGTCTACATCTCCTTCTCTCAGTGCTTAATGAACTCAGTCAACTGAAACGTCCGTGTTTGCTGTGATCTGTCTTACAGTTGGCTGTTGACAGCAAAGATGAGATGACTGAATGCAATTCATATTCTGCCTTGCATCAATCTATAGTTCTCTCCAGTTAAATACAACTTTCTGATTTCACTACCAACAATACCAGGAGCCATTTCACTACCAAATGACATCAGGGGCAATTTCACTACCAAATGACATCAGGGGCAATTTCACTACCAAATGACACCAATGGCCATTTCACTTCTAAATAACACCAGGCACCATTTCACTTCTAAATAACACCAGGCACCATTTCACCAACAATAACACCACGAGACATTTCAATACGAAATGATTCCAGGGGCCATTTCAATACCAAACGACACCAGGGGCCATTTCACTGCTAAATAACACCAGGGGGCATTTCACTGCTAAATAACACCAGGGGGCATTTCACTGCTAAATAACACCAGGGGGCATTTCTCTGCTAAATAACACCAGGGGGCATTTCACCATCAATAACACCAGGAGCCATTTCAATATGAAGTGATTCCAGGGGCCATTTCACTACCAAACGACACAAGGGGCCATTTAAATACCAAATGATGCTAGGGGCCATTTCAATACCAAATGATTTCAGGGGCCATTTCACTGATAAATAACACCAGGGGCCATTTCAATGCCAAATGACACCCAGGGCCATTTCACTACCAACAACACAACAGGAGCCAGGGGTGGAAGTGATGGTTGATGTATGTTTAGGGCCCATGAGACCAGGTTGAAGTGCTGGTTGGTGTATGTTTAGGGCCCAGGAGATAAGGTTGAAGTGATGGTTGATATATGTTTATGGTCTAGGAGACCAGGTTGAAGTGATGGTGTATGTTTAGGGCACAGGAGACCAGGTGGAAGTCATAGTTGGTGTATGTTTAGGGCCCAGGAGATCAGGTTGAAGTGATGGTTGATATATGTTTAGGGCCTAGGAGACCAGGTTGAAGTGATGGTGTATGTTTAGGGCGCAGGAGACCAGGTGGAAGTGATGGTTGGTGTATGTTTAGGACCCAGGAGACCAGGTGGAAGTGATGGTTGGTGTATGGTTAGGGCCCAGGAAACCAGGTGGAAGTGATGGTTGGTGTATGTTTAGGGCCCAGGAGACCAGGTGGAAGTGATGGTTGGTGTATGTTTAGGGCCCAGGAGACTAGGTGGAAGTGATGGTTGGTGTATGTTTAGGGCCCAGGAGACTAGGTTGAAGTGATGGTTGGTGTATGTTTAAGGCCCAGGAGACCAGGTGGAAGTGATGGTTGGTGTATGTTTAAGGCCCAGGAGACTAGGTGGAAGTGATGGTTGGTGTATGTTTAGGGCCCAGGAGACCAGGTTGAAGTGATGGTTGGTGTATGTTTAGGGCCCAGGAGACCAGGTTGAAGTGATGGTTTGTGTATGTTTAGGGCCCAGGAGACTAGGTTGAAGTGATGGTTGGTGTATGTTTAGGGCCCAGGAGACTAGGTTGAAGTGATGGTTGGTGTATGTTTAGGGCCCAGGACATCAGGTTGAGGTGATGGTTGGTGTATGTTTAGGGCCTAGGAGACCAGGTTGAAGTGATGGTGTCACACCTCTCCCTCAACCCTGAAGCCCCTGCGCTTGACAACGATGCCGTCAAGATGCTGTTTGTCGAGTATCGGTTCCTTGGAGTGCCTCCAGAGGAAACAGAAACTCCTTATTCCCTGCCTAAGCCAGCCGCAAACAAGAACATATCCTTCAACTTCTCAAAAGGTATCTTATATTAAATAATAATCTCTTAATTAAATAATAATCTCTTAATTAAATAATAATATCTCATATTAAATAAAGTAAAAGTGAAATTAATATAATTGACATAAATAATATAATAAATAATAACTATAATCAGGATAGTAAATGAATACATTAACTAAATTAATTTATGACAGAACACCCACATTGGATATTTTGAAAAGGTCTGTGACCATCCACATTTCACAAGATTTGGTTCACACATCTGACAGTTAATTGTGTCTAATGTATATGTGTTGTAGTTTTCCATGTCGACTTCCAAAATCACTACGAGCGGAGACAATACCTGGCAAGCATGCTGCTGCCTGATGACCCGGATGAGGGCAGGTAAGTCATCGAGACACCAGGTGGCATCACTAAATTCTCTTACATCATTATTGGGCTCTCTTTCTTAAAGGGAATGTACGGCTATTTTCATGGGATAACTGGTATGCAGATACTTGATTCCCAAATTACCTAACTATTTAGTTGTCGAAGTACATATAGATTAACAATGTTGCGTTTCATGTTCTGTTGTACATTTACTGTCAGAAACTGTATAAATCAGGAATTTGATAAAGCATCCATTATGTTCCATCTTTTAAAATTATTGGTCAGTCCTTTATATGCTGTAAAGTGGTGTCTGTATATGTCATAAAACCAGCACATTTTAATACATCACTAAATGGTAAATTTTTAAAATTTAATGTTAACAGATGAAAGGTCGTGATGATAACAAGTTTTGTAATGATATTATTTTTAACCAATCAATGTTATAAATACTACTAAATTCAGTATTACAATGTCCCAATAACCAACTAATCAATGAAAATCGCCATACAGTCCCTTTAGGTGGCGATTTAGCTCCACCTGAAATGAAAGCATGTTTCTCATTTTCTCAAGTTGTGGTTGTGATATGCTTGAACAGGCCACAGCCTTTTGCTCTACAAAAGCACGGTTTTCGATGGTTGTTGAAAGGAAAGATTTAATGAGGGTATTAATTTGACCACTAAATTGTAACCTAATGATCATGATATTTATTGTTCTAAGTAGGTTCACAGACTATTATAAAACTAACACAGACAATCTGTGTGAGCTCTACACCTAATCAACCCTCTGTTGCACCCAGAGTTCGGTTCACCGTGGTCAGTGAACCGGTTGACCCGGATGACCGTGATGGTGAGTGTGAGGACGTGGGCGTGGCCTTCATCAGTGTCCGAGACATCCTCAACCAACGCAAGGACATCATTGAGGAAGACGTGCCACGTAAGTGCCCTCAATGCAGCTGAAACTGTTCATTCCTAAAGTGGCGTGGTCAAGTTATGGAAACACAAGATTGTTATATCTGCTCTTTCTCCTTGTTCCCTGCTGTACACGGGTTCTGTGTGCTCTTCCTCCTTGTTCCCTGCTGTACACGGGTTCTGTGTGCTCTTTCTCCTTGTTCCCTGCTATACACGGGTGAGGCTCAGTTACAGTTACAGTATTGTCAAGCCACTCTTTCTGTTTGTTTCTTTCCATAGTTTTCTGTCGGCAGCCCCCTCTCCATCTTTCATCCTCCCCCGATCTTCTCACATCCTTCCTCACACAGTCCTCCCATCTCAGCTGTGGCCTTCCCCTTTTCCTGCGTCCTTGATGTTTTTCCACCTCTGCTCTCTTTTCTAGTTTGCCTGCATCCATCCTTACCAAGTGGCCAGCCCATCTCATCCTGCTTCTCACCATTCTTCCTGTTAGCCTGTACTGCATCCCAACCTTCTTCTGTCCACCCTGTTTGTTCTAGTTATTCGTCGAACCAAGTTGCTCTCAAAAACTTGCAGCTTTTGTGGTTGTTGTTCTGTCAACGCCAGTCTCCAGGCCATACAGGCATGCCAGTGTAACACACTCTCCCAGGACTTTCCCGTACAGCTTTTTTAAAATTTTTCTGTCCAACATGACTCCCTGTACCTTTCTCCAGGCATTCGCTCCCGCTTGTATCCGACGTATCTGATATATCTGAATGCCTATCCTCTGTAACCATTCCTCCAAGGTACCTTACCATCCAACCTGATATTCAACTCCTCTCTCTGGTGTCCAACCCACATCACTTCTGTCTTCTCCAGGCTCATTCTCAATCAGTGCTTCTTGAACACCTCCTTCTATTCCTCCAACACTTCCTGTAGTTCTTGTTTGTTCTCTGCTATTATGGCCAGATCGTCTGCCTACACCATCTTCCTGAGAACATCCTTCGTGCTGATCTTCCTGCTGATTATTTCCATCACCATGATAAACAGTAAAGGGCTAAGGGCACTTCCTTGCCTCAAACCGATGTTAACTGGAAACTCTTCTGACAACCCAGATCCAACCACAACTCTTCCTTTTGTTCTCTCATGCATTGCTTCCACCATCCTGGCTTCTGCTTCTGGCACTCCCATCCATCTCACTGTTGCCATCATCATCTCTCTAGGGACTGTGTCATAGGCCTTCTCCAGGTCCACAAATCCCACTGCCATTCTCCCTTACATCTCCAACCTCTTCTCTACCATTTGTCTTAGTGCAAACATCCCATTAGTTATTCCTCTGCCCTTTCTGAATCCCTGTTGTTCTTCACCCAATTCTCGCTCTACTCTCTTTCGAATCCTCGCATCCGGGATCCTCTCTAGCAGCTTCATGGTGTGACTTAGAAGTGTGATGCCTTGGTATTTCCCTGGGTCTTGCACATCTTCCTTCCTCTTCCATATTGGGACAATTAGTCCTGTCCGCCACTCCTCCGATACTTTGCCTTGCCTCATACATGTATTCAGCAGCCTCTTTGTCCAACTGATTCCACTCTCCCCCGCTGCCACTACCATCTCCACACGCTACTCATCGATACCAGGTGCTCTCCCTTTCTTCATCCGTTTCATCACGGTTTGCAGCTCAGTATCAGTAATATCAGTTACCTCCACTTTACCCTCTACATACGGTGATAATTCCAGATCGTTGTTATTTCTTTCCTGGTTCAGTAGCTCCTTGAAGTAGCTTTCCCAGACCTTCAGCACTGCCTCCTGTTCTGTCACTAACTTCCCATTTCTATCCTATCCTTGATCACCGTCCCACCATTCACATCCTTACTATTCTCATCCCTGTCTCAAGCCATTTTGTATATCATCTTCTTTCCACCATCATCTAGCTTGCTGTACACGTCTGCTTCCATCTCTCCTCGCCTTATCAACAGCTCTCTTTTCTGCTATCTTCTTCTGCCCATATGTGTGCATCATCCTTGCATCCAGTTGGTTTCCTCTCTCCTTGGTCTTCTCTATTTCTTTCCAGGCTTCCTTCTTTTCACATACTGCCTCAGCAACTTCGCTTGTCCACCATCCTTAGTTACTACTCCTTGACACTCCGCCCTTTCCCGATGTTCTTCCACATAGCTCCTCTGCAGCTCCCACAAACGCTTCTTTGTACTTCTTCCACCAAACCACCAACTTCTTCACTGAGCTCTTCATACATCACCATCACCCACTCCTCGTATTCAACAGCGACGTCATCTTTGCTCCTCCACCACTTAATAGTCTGCGGCCCACAGTCTTGGTTTGTTTCTTCTTCTGCTGTTACAATGTGCAATGCTCAGATACAGTGGACACAGCTCTGTTACAGGGTATAATGATTTGTTACATTGTACAGTGATCTGTTACAGTGTACTGTGCTCTGTTACTGTGTGCAATGCTCTATTAAAGTGGATTTTGATTTGTTAATGTACAATGATTTGTTACAGTGTGCAATGCTCTGTTACAGTGTACAATGTGGAGGACGAGTCGACAGTGATAGGAGCCATCAACCTCACTGTCAAGTGTCTCAACGCCCTTGACGCTGTCAAGGCAGAATTACAAATGACGGACAAATCTACGGACAGAGAGAGTGCATAAATAAGTTGAAGTGATATATAATTGTCTTTGTAATGTATCATGGGATGCAGTAAACTCTAGTGTGAGAAAGATGCTTGTATTAATTGAATGTAAAGTATTAGTTGAACTACCCAGAACAAAACCACAGAACAGCACAGATTAAACACAAGGTCACGTGATACTCTAGATTTCTAAGCATTGTCATTTCTGTCAGATTGGTATGCAGTTTGATAATTTCACTGAAGACATTTCTAGTTGTTGCCAAAGGAAATAATGTCTTGACACAAAGTAGATGTAGTCAGCTGTTTTACAACTCGTGTTAGAGTTTGTGTGACGTTGTGTACTTTCAACTTTATGCTATTTTGTTGTATATTTAGATTCATCTATTGTTGTTTCCCTACAATTAATAACACAAAATAGTTTGTAGTAGTTCTATTGAATATATAAGCAGCATTTCGTGTTTTGAATACCAAGAAAGAAGTTATCAAAGATGTTCTACAGATAGACTCAGAGATTGGCAAGGATGTTCCAGAGATAGCTTCATAGATTGTTAATGATCTTCCTCATCTACACTATAACGTATGCTCTCTCATTTGCACCAGTTAATAATGTGTTCTTTTATTAGTTTATTTATTTTATTTTATATCTATTTTGTATGTGGACTGTCCAACATGTTGAATAAACCTTCATTCAGTAGCAGTGGGTATTTGATTTACTTATATTAATTCACAAACATTATCCAAAGGGCACCGAAGGACATAGGAGGTCAAGCATTGATCTGTTAATTGATGGGACCGGGGTTAGGACTGTTAATTGATGGGACCTGGGTTAGAACTGTTAATTGATGGGACTAGGGTTAGAACTGTTAATTGATGGGACCTGGGTTAGGACTGTTAATTGATGTGACCGGGGTTAGAACTGTTAATTGATGGGACCGGTCTTCATAACTTATGCAGTTTTGTTCAATGCCACTGAGTTAACTGGGCTGCACAGAGGAGTATTACACAGTGGTGGAGATAATTTGAGCACATGATTTTCACAGAATTTCCACTCTGACAAAATGCCTTTTGGTTGATATATAGAATAACGTAAACAACATTAGCAGGTCTCTTCAAAGTGGGACGAATGCTCTGGCCCTACTTTAATGTGCTGTTCATTTTGAAAATTTCAAAGCCAGGTGAGAGTTATTAGAATGCATTTATCTCATTAAGACATTGTTTCATCTCTATTAAACATAAATTATAATTTTATAACATGACATGTACTTTGTTCGAGATTAATTTGATCACATCATTTCTGACTAATTTCAAGGTTCTTAACTTGTAGATGCAGATGTAGTTAGTAGAAGGAATTAATATTTTAGATAAAAGTAAAGCTCAAGTTGACAATGTGAAGTTCTTGTTTGTATTCAGAAGATACATTGTAGCGTGGTGTTGTCTGGTGGTCACATTTGCCAGTTTATTACAGCACACAGATGAGCAGACTATCATCAGTATGGCTGCCTCTTAATGTCTGAGAACAAAACCTACAACATCTGTTGCAGTGGTTGGTCATTGCCAGGAGATGCTAGGTCTGCTCTTTAAATGTATGTACAAAACTACCACATCTACAGACATGTCTGAATGTAGCACACAGTGAAACCACAAACACCAGTGCTGTTAAAACTACACATTATCTAACAATCTTCTGTGTTCCAGTGGTTTGGTAGATCACACAAGGATCTCTCTCCTCACATAGTTCTCCCAGCATCACAGACCAAACTTCCCTCTCTTGGGAGTGGCTGGTGTCCCTGGCTCCCGCCTCCCAGTATCACACCTTCCTGGTGTCGCAATCATTGACCTGAAACAAATGAGAAAGACGTTTTTTTAAGGAAAATGCAGAAAAGCAGGTCCAATGAACAATGGTGAAAGTCAAACATTGCCAAAAGTTTGTTTTTCCTTACAGTTGATTAAAACGTGGCAAAAATACTCATGATGGCTATAACTACCCCTGTTTAAACTGATAAAATTTAAACTGTCCACTCTTACATATATTCTATACACAGCCTCGCTATTTAGCCAGTCTCCTGCATCTTTCAAATATGCCTAGGCAGCTCAGATCATCTATCACAAATTTTTTCCCTACAACTAAGTTTAACTTTCTCTGTAATAACTTTAAAATCATATAAAACTATAGCAACCTTCCACAAAAACCTAGACATTAATTTGAAATTGCCTTTCCACCCTAATTCCTTGATGGTCCCTCAGTCTGATGATGATTGCCTGTTCGTGTTCATGGTATCAGACTTAACGACTCTGGTTTGTTGTACTTCTGAGCTAGATTCCCTGAGGATTTAAGTGCTGTAGAAGTTAACTGTTCAGGTTTCCATACATTTTACTTCCCAACATGTTCCCGTCCTACTTTTTACTTCCCAACACTGCCTTGTCCTACCTATTACTTCCCAACACGTCTGTCCTACCTTTTACTTCCCAACACTGCCCTGTCCTACCTTAAACTTCCCAACACTGCCCTGTCCTACCTATTACTTCCCAACACTGCCCTGTCCTACCTATTACTTCCCAACACTGCCTTTTCCTACTTTTTACTTCCCAACACTGCCCTGTCCTACTTTTTACTTCCCAACACTGCCCTCTCCTACCTATTACTTCCCAACACGTCCGTCCTACCTTTTACTTCCCAACACTGCCCTGTCCTACCGTATACATCCCAACACTGCCCTGTCCTACCTATTACTTCCCAACACTGCCCTGTCCTACCTTATACTTCCCAACACTGCCCTGTCCTATCATTTACTTCCCAACACTGCCCCGTCCTACTTTTTACTTCCCAACACTGCCCTGTCCTACCTATTACTTCCCAACACTGCCTTTTCCTACTTTTTACTTCCCAACACTGCCCTGTCCTACCTTTTACTTCCCAACACTGCCCTGTCCTACCTATTACTTCCCAACACGTCCGTCCTACCTTTTACTTCCCAACACTGCCCTGTCCTACTTTATACTTCCCAACACTGCCCTGTCCTACTTTATACTTCCCAACACTGCCCTGTCCTACTTTATACTTCCCAACACTGCCCTGTCCTACCTTATACTTCCCAACATTTCCCTGTCCTACTTTTTACTTTCCAACACTGCCCTGTCCTACCTTTTACTTCCCAACACTGCCCTGTCTTGCTCCTCCTTCCTCAGTTGGATCTGCTCCTGAGCCTGCTTCATCTCCTCCTCCATCTGACTCATGTGCTCAATAGCAGCCTGACGACGTTCCTGGAACATAAACACAGCTCACATGACCTGTTGAACTGTCATGTCACACTCCTGTATATGTGACAGCAGACATGGCGTATGACATGTTGTACTGTCATGTCACACTCCTGTATATGTGACAGCAGACATGGCGTATGACATGTTGTATTGTCATGTCACACTCCTGTATATGTGACAGCAGACATGGCGTATGACATGTTGTACTGTCATGTCACACTCCTGTATATGTGACAGCAGACATGACGTATGACATGTTGTACTGTCATGTCACACTCCTGTATATGTGACAGCAGACATGACGTATGACATGTTGTACTGTCATGTCACACTCCTGTATATGTGACAGCAGACATGGCGTATGACATGTTGTACTGTCATGTCACACTCCTGTATATGTGACAGCAGACATGGCGTATGACATGTTGTACTGTCATGTCACACTCCTGTATATGTGACAGCAGACATGACGTATGACATGTTGTACTGTCATGTCACACTCCTGTATATGTGACAGCAGACATGACGTATGACATGTTGTACTGTCATGTCACTCTCCTCTATATGCCACAAGATGCATTTAATAACTGGGCAAATAAAACATTATTTATTAATTCAAAATAAAATTATTGATGAAAAAGTCTCACCCAATACTGGACATTAAGTTTCTTAAAAATGTGTGTTTGTTCACAAAAACCTTGAAGAAAATTCAATATATTTACTCTACACATTGGTGAAGTCATAATGTTGGTTAAACATAAACTTATAAATTTATGTGTGTTAACTTAATCTTAGGTTAGCTTAAACTTATAAATGTATGTCTTAAAATAATGTTGGTTAAATTTAAACTTAACCATGCATGTGTGTTAGCATAATGTTGTGGAGCCTGTATTTGATGGACTCACTGAGCGGGTCTTGTTGGAGTCTTTCACGCTGTAGAACATTGGTCCAAGTTCAGCCAGCCACTGACCATCGACAGACGTCACACACTGCATGTACTCCTGTAAACAACACCATAATTTGTTTATCTGTAGTAAAACTTGTTGTTTAATTGTAGTGTAAATTGTTTAATTGCAGTATAACTTATAGTCTAATTGTAGTATCACATTTTTGTAATTGTTGTGTAACATGTTGTTTCATTGTAATGTAACATGTTGTTTCATTGTTATGTAACATGCCGTTTCATTGTAATGTGACATGTCGTTTCATTGTAATGTGACATGTTGTTTCACTGTAAATTAACCTGTCATTTCACTGTAATGTAACATGTCGTTTCATTTCATTGTAACATGTCATTTCATTGTAATGTAACATGTTGTTTCATTGCAGTGTAAATTATTTCATTGTAGTGTAAAATGTTGTTTCACTGTAATGTAACATGTTGTTTCACTGCAGTGTAAAATGTTTCATTGTAGTGTAACATGTCGTTTCACTGTAATGTAACATGTTGTTTCATTGTAGTGTAACATGTTTCGTTGCAGTGTAAATTATTTCACTGTAGTGTAAAATGTTGTTTCACTGTAATGTAACATGTTTTTTCACTGCAGTGTAAAATGTTTCATTGTAGTGTAACATGTCGTTTCACTGTAATGTAACATGTTGTTTCATTGCAGTGTAACATGTTACTTCATTGTAGTGTAACATGTTGTTTCATTGTAGTGTAACATGTTGTTTCATTGCAGTGTAACATGTTACTTCATTGTAGTGTAACATGTTGTTTCATTGTAGTGTAACATGTTGTTTCATTGTAGTGTAACATGTTGTTTCATTGCAGTGTAACATGTTGTTTCATTGTAGTGTACCGTGTCATTTAATTACAGTGTAACATGTTGTTTCATTGCAGTGTAACATGTTGCTTCATTGTAGTGTACCGTGTCATTTAATTACAGTGTAACATGTTGTTTCATTGCAGTGTAACATGTTGTTTCATTGTAGTGTAACATGTCATTTAATTACAGTGTAACTTGTTGTTGTTCTGTAATTGTGACCCTCTAACCTTTGAGGTCATAATCAGCTCGTGATACACGATGTAGTCGGGCGTGTACCCCATCCCAAAGAGGGCACTAGTGGGGTGCAGATGGCAGGGCATTCCTGTCCGCAGGTTCACATACTCACTGAGGCCCTGAAACATATTCAAACATACCAAAAATGGATATAAAATACAAGCATCTTGCATAATCGAAATAGCATGATGAACTTAGGATTCCTAACTAGTGTTGTGAGAGGCTCTTCATACTATGGACTTCAACGTCAGTAATACATCTAATGATCTTTGTCTCCAGAAGGTACAACCTGAGAAATGGTCTGTGGTAGCGACAGTGCAGTACTCACCTTGAATCTGGCAGCCTGGTGGAGTACTCACCTTGAATCTGGCAGCCTGGTGGAGTACTCACCTTGAGTCTGGTGGCCTGGTGGAGTACTCACTTCAGTCTGGCAGCCTGGTGGATTACTCACCTTGGGTCTGGCAGCCTGGTGGATTACTCACCTTGAGTCTAGCAGCCTGGTTGAGTACTCACCTTCAGTCTGGCAGCCTGGTGGAGTACTCACCTTGAGTTTAGCAGCCTGGTGAAGTACTCACCTTGAGTCTGGCGGCCTGGTGGAATACTCACCTTGAGTCTGGCTGTCTGATGGAGTACTCACCTTGAGTCTAGCAGCCTGGTGAAGTACTCACCTTGAGTCTGGCGGCCTGGTGGAGTACTCACCTTTAGTCTGGCTGTCTGATAGAGTACTCACCTTGAGTTTGGCGGCCTGGTGGAGTACTCACCTTGAGTCTGGCTGTCTGATGGAGTACTCACCTTGAGTCTAGCAGCCTGGTGGAGTACTCACCTTGAGTCTGGCGGTCTGATGGAGTACTCACCTTGAGTTTGGCGGCCTGGTGGAGTACTCACCTTGAGTCTGGCTGTCTGATGGAGTACTCACCTTGAGTCTAGCAGCCTGGTGGAGTACTCACCTTGAGTCTGGCGGTCTGATGGAGTACTCACCTTGAGTCTGGCTGTCTGATGGAGTACTCACCTTGAGTCTGGCGGCCTGGTGGAGTACTCACCTTGAGTCTAGCAGTCTGGTGGAGTACTCACCTTGAGTCTAGCAGCCTGGTGGAGTACTCACCTTGAGTCTGGCTGTCTGATGGAGTACTCACCTTGAGTCTGGCGGCCTGGTGGAGTACTCACCTTGAGTCTAGCAGTCTGGTGGAGTACTCACCTTGAGTCTAGCAGCCTGGTGGAGTACTCACCTTGAGTCTGGCGGCCTGGTGGAAGTATGAGCTACAGATGCACTTGCGGATGTTGTCCCACTCGGAGCCGCATGAGATGAGGTCCATCTTACGTTGGTCAATGATCTCCTTCAGCTGCTGCCGCACTTCCCTCACCTATCACATTCACATGTACACTTCCCTCACCTGTCACATTCACATGTACACTTCCTTCACCTGTCACATTCACATGTACACTTCCCACACCTGTCACATTCACATGTACACTTCCCGCACCTGTCACGTTCACATGTACACTTCCAGCACCTGTCACATTCACATGTACACTTCCCTCACCTGTCACATTCACATGTACACTTCCCGCACCTGTCACATTCACATGTACACTTCCTGCACCTGTCACATTCACATGTACACTTCCCGCACCTGTCACATTCACATGTACACTTCCTGCACCTGTCACATTCACATGTACACTTCCCGCACCTGTCACATTCACATGTACACTTCCCACACCTGTCACATTCACATGTACACTTCCCTCACCTGTCACATTCACATGTACACTTCCCGCACCTGTCACATTCACATGTACACTTCCCGCACCTGTCACATTCACATGTACATATCCCGCACCTGTCACATTCACATGTACACTTCCCGCACCTGTCACATTCACATGTACACTTCCCGCACCTGTCACATTCACATGTACACTTCCTGCACCTGTCACATGTACACTTCCTGCACCTGTCACTTTCCCCGTACCTGTCACATTCACATGTACACTTCCTGCACCTGTCACATTCACATGTACACTTCCCGCACCTGTCACATTCACATGCACACTTCCCGCACCTTTCACATTCACATGTACACTTCCCACACCTTTCACATTCACATGTACACTTCCTACACCTGTCACATTCACATGTACATTCGCACCTGTCACATGTACATATTATACAAACGGGAAAACCAGGCAACGACTTCTGGTTAACATAAGCAAATTACTGTTCAGAGAGCACAGAACGAAGTAGCAAAATAACTTGAACATCTACCAAAAGTCAAAGTGGATTTTTGCCACAAACCCTTTAATCCTACCTGGCCAGAGCATGGCTCTGTAGCGAAAGGGTTCTTTGAAAAGATCATAACTTTGCTAATAATTATCATAAAAATATCAATGCTGTATAAGTTTGTTGCTAAAAGAACTCTTTATTATAATACAATGATAAAAAGTGTCATTGCATCATCTTATTATGGGGATATTGCTATCTGAATGTCGCCAAAAAAGAAAACACCAAAAAAGAAAAAAATTTTGCCCTGCCTCTAGATAATTACTGAGTGGCTGTATGTCCCTATGTCCAATGGGGAAATTGTAGTCATACATGTTAGCTAAAAAAAATGAATCAAACATGTTGAGAACTTTTATTTTTACAATTTTTTCCAATACCAGACTGCTGATTCAGACAGGACCATTGCTAATGCATCGTGTACCATGGCAGTGCAAGCAAGCAAAGGCTATGCAAATCACGCTGGTAACTTGCTGATATTTACCTCAAAATAGCCCACAGGATCGTTCTATCTGAACTAGCATAATAGCTTTATTCGAGAATATAGTCAGGCTTTTTTACGAAATACTGATGCAGAAACTTGACATGTTATGAAATCAACGAATGAAGTGAGAGAATTCCAAGATGGCGGCCAGACCAAAAATATCACCAGATCTGTGCGGGATAACATGTTACAAGACACGTTTCTTATTCGCTGAATCAAATCAGTTGACTGACGTCATTTTATGTAGCTAGGCCAACCACAGAGTTTTACAACCATATATGGCTTTCTCCATTCAGATCTTGATGAATAGATGCGCAGTGTTTCTAAAAATGTAAAGATCCAAAGATTTATGCAATTTTTTTAGCTTTATCTCCGATTGACTAATAGGTGCAAATTAATGTGTGACATTAGAAAGACCTACCTTCCTCATGGCCTTGGCGTGGACAAAGTGTTCATTGCACCAGTTGGAGGAATACCTACAGACAAGAGTGCCACAGCATCACCAAACATACATTATACGACCAATCACTAGGATGTGATTATTTGTTATTATACAGAAGGATGACACATTAACTGCACTGATACGTGGTGTGCTTGAAATGGGCATACAAAAGTCCTGGAATAACAAGGAACATTGGAGAACCATACAAAAAGTAGCACTCGGATATGTAAAAAACTTGACAATCTGATGTTCATTTTGAAGAAATAACATTATTCTTTAGTGACATCTTACTAGACAGAGCTAGAGTAGTATAATGTGAGAGGGACCAAATTGAAAAAATATATGATGAAGTGTTGGAAGGAGATGAAAGTGTAGACAGTGAAACATAAATGTTGGAAGGAGATGAAAGTGAAGGTAGTGAAACATAAATGTTGGAAGGAGATTAAAGTGTAGACAGTTAAACATAAATGTTGGAAGGAGATGAAAGTGTAGACAGTGAAACATAAATGTTGGAAGGAGATGAAAGTGTAGACAGTGAAACATAAATGTTGGAAGGAGATGAAAGTGAAGGCATTGAAACATAAATGTTGGAAGGAGATGAAAGTGAAGGTAGTGAAACATAAATGTTGGAAGGAGATGAAAGTGAAGGCAGTGAAACATAAATGTTGGAAGGAGATGAAAGTGAAGGCAGTGAAACATAAATGTTGGAAGGAGATGAAAGTGAAGGCAGTGAAACATAAATGTTGGAAGGAGATGAAAGTGTAGACAGTTAAACATAAATGTTGGAAGGAGATGAAAGTGTAGACAGTGAAACATAAATGTTGGAAGGAGATGAAAGTGAAGGCAGTGAAACATAAATGTTGGAAGGAGATGAAAGTGAAGACAGTGAAACATAAATGTTGGAAGGAGATGAAAGTGAAGGCAGTGAAACATAAATGTTGGAAGGAGATGAAAGTGAAGGCAGTGAAACATAAATGTTGGAAGGAGATGAAAGTGAAGGTAGTGAAACAGGAAGAAGATGAAAGTGAAGGTAGTGAAATATAAATGTACTTTAAGAAATGAGAGAAAATAGTTGAAATTGAGAAAGGTTGAAAAGTGGAGGTAAATTGAAAGAGAGAAATGAAGCTTACTTGTTTTTCTTCCACTGCTGGTAGACATTGAGCAGAGTGAGGTGGTCACTCTCAGGAACCTGGAACTTCTCCCTAGCCGAGTCCGAGTCTTCCTCTCGGCCCTTGGGTCGGTAGAATATCACGGGCACTGACAACATCGACACAATGATCTGAAATATATAAACAAACCAAACTATGAACTTTGAACTGATGTCCCAAGGTTGCAGGTGGGGGTAGGGGCAAAGGGAAACATGACCAAACTATTCAAGTAACATGACAAACTATACATTCACAATGTTTAATAATAATACTAAAGGGCATTGATTTCGCATATGCCATTTGTATGTGAAATACTCCATAAAATTAATAAATAGGGATTTAAATGTTAAAATCAGTCAAATAAACCCAGAATAAGTTAAAATATGTTAATAAATAATAACCATAATCACTCACATATGCAATGAGAGAAATTTTAGTTACAAGTTGCATAAGTTTATAAAAGCACAATGTTGTACTGTGTATGATTATTATAATTTGGTGGATGAAATAATCCCTGACAACGATGTATTTGGTTCTACGTCACAGTACGTTATTGTTGATTATTATAACATAGTTGTCTGCACCATTATTGCAAAGTAATCCATTGACTGGTGCTACCCTATCTTCACTATAAACTGACAACAAATATCCACAGTTCAGACACGGTATATTGGTTCTTGGACTATTGCTTCCTGTCCACTGCAGCATTGAGTGATCAACAACCTACCAGGATCTCAGCACTGCATTCCATTTCTGTCGACACAATCAACATCTTAGAAAGTGCCGGATCGAGGGGGAACTCGACCATGTTGCGGCCAAGCGGGGTGAGAGATCCAGTGTTGTCCAGAGCTCCCAGGATCCATAACTGGTACATTGAGTTTAAGATGTTGTCCTGAAGCAGACATAAACGCACACAGTGTTAGCATAAAGAGAAATGAAAACGGAGGCCTGCACAAGGTTGGCACTGGGAAACGTGAAACACTTTGACCTGGACGCACTTTGAATAGGACACAGATTGAATAGAACACAGATTGAATAGGACACAGCTGGCGGCAAAGGGAAACATATTAAAAGAAATGTGGACACTAAAATGTGTTTTTATAGATAGATGTCTGTCTTACTTTAAAGTTCATGATTTAAATATGTTTAAAATAGTAGTCTAGCATTACGAAGTCCACGTACTGTTTATCTATGAGAACAGAACAAGTCAACAAGAAGAAGTCCATGTAGTGTTTATCTATGAAAACAGAACAAGTCAACAAGAAGAAGTCCACGTACTGTTTATCTATGAGAACAGAACAAGTCAACAACAAGAAGTCCACGTACTGTTTATCTATGAGAACAGAACAAGTCAACAAGAAGAAGTCCACGTACTGTTTATCTATGAGAACAGAACAAGAAGTCCACGTACTGTTTATCTATGAGAACAGAACAAGTCAAATAGAAGAAGTCCACGTACTGTTTATCTATGAGATCAGAACAAGTCAACTAGAAGAAGTCCATGTACTGTATATCTATGAGAACAGAACAACTCAACAAGAAGAAGTCCATGTACTGTTTATCTATAAGAACAGAACAAGTCAACAAGAAGAAGTCCACGTACTGTTTATCTATGAGAACAGAACAAGTCAACAAGAAGAAGTCCATGTACTGTTTATCTATGAGAACAGAACAAGAAGTCCACGTACTGTTTATCTATGAGAACAGAACAAGTCAAATAGAAGAAGTCCACGTACTGTTTATCTATGAGATCAGAACAAGTCAACTAGAAGAAGTCCATGTACTGTTTATCTATGAGAACAGAACAAGTCAACTAGAAGAAGTCCACGTACTGTTTATCTATGAGAACTGAACAAGTCAACTAGAAGAAGTCCATGTACTGTTTATCTATGAGAACAGAACAAGTCAAATAGAAGAAGTCCACGTACTGTTTATCTATGAGAACAGAACAAGTCAAATAGAAGAAGTCCACGTACTGTTTATCTATGAGAACAGAACAAGTCAAATAGAAGAAGTCCACGTACTGTTTATCTATGAGAACAGAACAAGTCAACTAGAAGAAGTCCACGTACTGTTTATCTATGAGAACAGAACAAGTCAACTAGAAGAAGTCCACGTACTGTTTATCTATGAGAACAGAACAAGTCAACTAGAAGAAGTCCACGTACTGTTTATCTATGAGAACAGAACAAGTCAACTAGAAGAAGTCCACGTACTGTTTATCTATGAGAACAGAACAAGTCAACTAGAAGAAGTCCACGTACTGTTTATCTATGAGAACAGAACAAGTCAACTAGAAGAAGTCCACGTACTGTTTATCTATGAGAACAGAACAAGTCAACCAGAAGAAGTCCACGTACTGTTTATCTATGAGAACAGAACAAGTCAACTAGAAGAAGTCCACGTACTGTTTATCTATGAGAACAGAACAAGTCAACTAGAAGAAGTCCACGTACTGTTTATCTATGAGAACAGAACAAGGCAACAAGAAGAACTAGTGAGATTCAAGGTCAGGTCAAATGCACTGTGGTAAAAAAGAAATTCACAAAATGTGTTTTGCTGGATGTACCTGAGGGGGTGGGTCCATGAAGTGGAACTGTAGCAAGTCCTGCACACCGAGAGACTTGAGCAGTAAGACGACATTGGCGAGGTTAGTACGCTGTATCTCTGGGACAGTGGTGATGAGTAGCTCCTCTTTATACTGGCGATTGGTGTAGAGACGGTAACACTGGCTGCAACCACACACTCGTATTAATGTATCCGTTCAAACACACTCGTAGTAATGTATCCGTTCAAACACACTTGTATTAATGTATCCGTTCAAACACACTCGTATTAATGTATCCGTTCAAACACACTCGTATTAATGTATCCGTTCAAACACACTCGTATTAATGTATCCGTTCAAACACACTCGTATTAATGTATCCGTTCAAACACACATTGATACATCTCAACTGTACACAACTTTCTATAATTAATGTATGTTTGATTAGTGTCATAATCAGAAAACAATATAAATGTAGACTTATTTTAAAAACGTTTTACAAATCAACAACTGCCTAACTTTCCCTGGAACACCTCTGACGATGCCTGTCCCACTATTACAGCTAAACATGTCAAAAGCAGACTGTATCTTAAAATCCATTCATGACGACTGTCCTGGTTTGTATGCGCATGAGGTGACTCTGGTAACACTTTCTATTTATCCCCAGGTATTAAAAACAAAAGGTTAGTATCTGCGCTATTGACCCATTTGTAACAGGTCATAGGCCAAATTTACTTTTGTTTTGTTGGCCCACTTATTGAAGCTTAGTGGGGGAGTTGGTCCATTTAAAAAAAATGTCTAGAAGTAGCACACAGCAAATACACACACAACATATACATACAACACATGCACACACAACACACACATACAACACACACAACACACATACATACAACACATACACACAACACATATACACACAACAAACACACACACAACACATACATACAACACATGCACACACACACACATACAACACACACAACACACATACATAAAATACATACACACACAACACATACACACAAATACAACACATACACACACAACACACACAGCTCGTACAGTGGTTGCTTTGGTGTTTGCCTCGAGACCACAGGTACTGGATTTGAACATCAGCCATGCAGCCCACCCAGTCGTTTCATACAAATGGAGGGCTGTTTGCAGTATAAACACATAAGACATCAGAGCTGCGTCTATACATATAGACAGAGATGAGTGTTGCAGATGTGGACGACTAATGAAGTGTCTGGATGGGAGACAGTGTCAGCTTACCCTGATCCTGTTCTTCCGGCTCTCCCAGACCTCTGGTTGGCATTCGCCTGAAACACATTCATTAGATCATCTGCAGTACTCAGTGTAGTATAGAAGGACGAGTTGTTTTATAACATGTGTGTTCTAATATAAGACGGTATCTGGTTGTTAGGACTGCTCATAGTTTTTTACGTCACCCCCTTTCAGACCTGTTCATTCCAACACCATCTCAACATTTCTGTGAAGCATTCAGCCATGTTGCAATTACTACACTGAGGCTATTTGTTGACATTTCCACCATTATCTGTAGACAAGTATTCATTTTATACAGCTAAGTAAACTGTTCCAAAAGTATCATGGCTGATGAAACAGTTGTCACAGATATATCATTAAACTACATAGTGCACATGCATGTGTGAATGTGCACACAAGCATGCATGCACTGACAGTGATGAATGGAGCCTCGTTACCTGACTGATGGGGAAGATCTGGAGGGCGTCCATGCCTATCTTGGGGTTGAACACCTTCAGTTTGCAGTATCCAGCATCAACAACCACCTGGATGCCGTCCACTGTCACCAAAACGATACTTGTTACATGGTCACACATTTTGTGGCATTCTGCACGTTTATCTGCATGTTTATCTGCATGTTTATCTGCATGTTTATCGACTGCATTTTGATTATAAATATTTTTTGTAAGTGGCCAAGATGGGAGCGGGTCGGTAATGCGAAGAGGTGGGCGGTTAACCCCAAAGTTTTGGGGAATGGGGGTGGGTGAGACTGCAGGTATAGGGGTAAATAGTGATAAACATGCATACTTTTACATGCCAGATTTTCTTACACAAGAAAACCAATGTCAAACCACAAACACAAACATAAAATATACGTTCTGATAACCACCGTCTGATACATCTAACCGAGGGACCACTGACCTGTAAGAGACGTCTCTGCAATGTTTGTCGCAACGACACACTTGCGCACGCCCCCTGGTGCCTTCTGGAAGATCTTCGCTTGCAGGTCGCTAGGCAACTGTGAGTAGATGGGCAGCAGTGCGAGGGGCGGTGCTTCATCTAACTGTCCCAGTCTCTCTACAAAAGCACCATCAACTTTGAGTGGATGGAAGTAGTGCAAGGGGCGGTGCTTCATCTAACTGTCCCAGTCTCTCTACAAAAGCACCATCAACTTTGAGTGGATGGAAGTAGTGCAAGGGGCGGTGCTTCATCTAACTTTCCCAGTCTCTCTGCAAAAGCACCATCAACTTTGAGTTGATGGAAGTAGTGCAAGGGGCGGTGCTTCATCTAACTGTCCCAGTCTCTCTACAAAAGCACCATCAACTTTGAGTGGATGGAAGTAGTGCAAGGGGTGGTGCTTCATCTAACTGTCCCAGTCTCTCTACAACAGCACCAAGAGGGAAGGGAGGGAAAAGGCTAAATGCCATAAAAAAGGATGGCATCAGCTGTAACAACTTGTTCAGGTGTCTTCTAAATGAACTCACCTGATATGAGATCACAAGTCACTTCAATGTCCTCCTGACCAGGCATGAAAATGAGCATGTCCCCTGAAACATGTTCAACATTCAATTAATATCCACATCTAATGAACTATAGCAGTGATGAATAAGGAGGGTATCAGGGAACATTAATTGATATGTAGATAATGTCTTGTATATTAACAACAGAGAGGAAAACACGACTGTTAATGAGACAACATGAAACAAGTTTGTTGGAAGATTCACTCCCTGTTATCACAGCTGATTCAGCTGCTGAGGAAACAGTTCATCCTCTCTCTCTTTCTTCCTCTCTCCCATCCAATATTTCCTCTCCCACACATCTTTTGCTGCCCATTCCCCCTCCCCTCCTTCTCCTCCCATCACTCCAGCTACTTTAGAGGCACATGCAGAGAAATGGCACTGGAGGAATTACCTGACACATAAACAATCAGCCAATTATTAATGAACATGTGATTAATGTGATGTATTGTTCTTACCTGGCACACCACTTAAGTGCACCTGTAGAGCCTGCTTGACTGCCGAGTCTACGTAGTCCTCCACTGGGTTCTTGCTGAAGAAGATGTCAACAGGGAATGTACGGCCCGGAATCTTGAAGACGGGAACATTGCCAAAGAACTGCGCAAACTTGTCCGAATCCATTGTTGCTGATGTCACAATGAGCTTGAGGTCGAGACGCCGAGAAATCACCTGACGAACAGACGGTGCATTCCACTTTGGATGAAAGTTACAGAATAGGAAACTCTGACAGCAATGCATCTCCACCAGTGAAGGATTTGTTATTTTTTAGAGAGAATTACAGACAGTTGAACTCTGCATATTCTTCTGGTAAATGTTAACCAAATGTGCAAAAATATGTTTACCTCTGGGCAGATTAAATGTTAGCAGCGCAAGATTATGTGTTTACATCCCAAAATAATAAATCCCAATTTTGATAAAATTTTATCCTTAGCAAGGTCATTGTATCAACAAGTTTTATAAAAAATTACAGCGGTCCCTTAATTACAACGGTCCCTATCTCTTAAGATACCGTAATGTGAATTTTTTTAAGGTACTGCTGCCAACTAACTTCATAATATTGCTGTATCTGTTTAATGATGGATTCTGTTTTATGATGGATTTTCCTTGCGCTAAAATCTGCGTGTTACTCATGCAAGATGATGTGTACCTCTCTGAGCAGACCAAAGAGAACATCAGTGTTGAGGGAGCGTTCGTGGGCCTCGTCCATGATGATGGCACTGTAGTTGTCGAGGTCCGTCTCTCTCAGAGACTCTCGCAGCAGGATGCCGTCTGTCATGTACTTGATCAGGGTTCTCTGAAGACACAATCACACCGTTATCCAACATGGAGGAGCAGATACTGCAGAGGACAAGACATACAAACATCACTGTAAGATGGAACTAAACATGTATATCTTTAGATATGACTCAACAGAGGACAAGACATACAAACATCACTGTAAGATGGAACTAAACATGTATATCTTTAGATATGACTCAACAGGTTTCACAGGATTGATTCAGAGTGTCCAAACTCTGGATGTTTCCAACCAGATGATTTATGACATACAGTATGACTGGCCAATTTCTATAAGGGTGCAATGCTCAAAATCAATGCTAGTCTGAGACTAGTAGATCACTGCATGGCAAAGTTTGCAAATTTCTGACGAAATGATAAATACCAGAAATACCTGTCTGACATCTAAAGCTTCAGAAACTGTCAGAAACCATCAGAAATACCTTTCTGACATCTAAAGCTTCAGAAACTGTCAGAAACCATCAGAAATACCTTTCTGACATCTAAAGCTTCAGAAACTGTCAGAAACCATCAGCAATACCTTTCTGATTATAACTATAAAGCATCAGAAACTAAAAAAGATGTACCATTTTATTTAATGTGTAAACTGTAATTTAAAATCAATATATTAATGCATCGAGTGATAAGTTAAACACTTTAGCAAGTGGTGTACTAATTTGCTCAACAATTTCCTTAAGCAGTTTTGGTGGTATCCCATCAACTCCAGGTGATTTGTTATCTTTAATCTTCTTAATTTTCTTTGCTATCATTTCAGGAGTTATAGTAAATGGAACTGGAAGTGTGCTGATATCTTCTGTGGTAAAAACTTAGCTGAAATACTCATTCAGGATCTCTGCCATTTGAAACCCATCTGAAATTATGTTTCCACTGTTGTTTTCCAGTGGTCCGACCTTATCTCGAACTTTCTGTTTACTCCTTACATAAGCATAAAAACTCTTGCTGTCATTTTTTATATTACCTGCCAATTTTTTTTAAAGGTTCTTTTAGATTTTCTAATTTCAGTTGTAGCTAAGTTAAGTGCCTCTTTGTAATTTGCAGTCTTCATCCTTTCTGGTACGCCTATAAACCCTCCACATAGCTTCTTTTGACATGTGTTTCTTTCTAAACCGTTTTCCTTGTTTTTTCAAGGGAACAAAGTTATCGATGATACTCTCAATTTCATATTTTAGAATATTCCAACATTCAACTGCGGTCTTATTCATCAGCATGTTATTCCAATCTAGCTTTGCTAAGTATTTTCTCATATCTTTGTAGTTACCTTTGTGGAAGTTTCTCTTGTACGTTTTCTTATTTTTACTTTCTGATTTTACATTGATGTCAAAATGTATTTGATTATTGTCACTGTTACCCAATGGTTCAAGAATTTTTAAATTGTCCACTAATTCTTTTTGTGATGACAAAACTATATCTAATACATTTTCTCCCCTGGTTGGTTCGTGCTGAGTAAGGAAGCTATCTTGAATTAAAAATAGAAATTGTTGGTCCTCACCCCCTGTACTCTCTAGAGATTTCCATTGTATGTGTCCATAGTTAAAATCTCCCATTATGATACATTCCCCTTTACTAACTTCCTTTATAGCATTTTATATTTTGTGTTATCTTCATTTATATTTGGACTTCGGTAAACTAATCCAATAGTTAATTTTGAATTTCCTGAAACTATTTTGCACCAAACAGCTTCATCGCAATCTGCTTCCCTTTCTAATTTTATTTCATAAGTCTGAATAGATTCTTTAATATATAAAATAACTCTCCCACCCCTCCTTCCTACTCGATGTCTCCTAAACATTACGTATCCTGTCAATCCTAATTCAGCATCTGTTATGTCTGTGTTGGCCCATGATTCGGTAATACCAATTATGTGAGGGTCAATATCTTCTACCATAATGTTTAATTCGTTTTTCTTATTTACTATACTCCTAGCATTTAAACACATGCATTTACAACCTGCTTCAGACCTGTTTTTAGGACATTTTGTTATTGGTTTGTCTGTACTGGTGGCCTCTTGTCCTGCTTGAGGCATCTCTAAGTAACCCCCCTGCATTCTAGTTTAAACAACGTTTACTCAGTTCCAGTACTGCCCTAAGAAAATATCAGTGCTTTGAGCTGATAGTGAGCCACAGGCCTACTGACTGGGCTTGAGCTGACAGTGAGCCACAGCCCTACTGACTGGGCTTGAGCTGAGAGTGAGCCACAGCCCTACTGACTGGGCTTGAGCTGATAGTGAGCCACAGGCCTACTGACTGGGCTTGAGCTGATAGTGAGCCACAGGCCTACTGACTGGGCTTGAGCTGACAGTGAGCCACAGCCCTACTGACTGGGCTTGAGCTGACAGTGAGCCACAGCCCTACTGACTGGGCTTGAGCTGAGAGTGAGCCACAGCCCTACTGACTGGGCTTGAGCTGATAGTGAGCCACAGGCCTACTGACTGGGCTTGAGCTGATAGTGAGCCACAGCCCTACTGACTGGGCTTGAGCTGATAGTGAGCCACAGGCCTACTGACTGGGCTTGAGCTGATAGTGAGCCACAGCCCTACTGACTGGGCTTGAGCTGACAGTGAGCCACAGCCCTACTGACTGGGCTTGAGCTGATAGTGAGCCACAGGCCTACTGACTGGGCTTGAGCTGATAGTGAGCCACAGCCCTATTGACTGGGCTTGAGCTGATAGTGAGCCACAGCCCTACTGACTGGGCTTGAGCTGATAGTGAGCCACAGCCCTACTGACTAGGCTTGAGCTGACAGTAAGCCACAGCCCTACTGACTGGGCTTGAGCTGACAGTGAGCCACAGCCCTACTGACTGGGCTTGAGCTGACAGTGAGCCACAGCCCTACTGACTGGGCTTGAGCTGACAGTGAGCCACAGCCCTACTGACTGGGCTTGAGCTGACAGTGAGCCACAGCCCTACTGACTGGGCTTGAGCTGACAGTGAGCCACAGTCCTACTGACTGGGCCTGCTTTCTAAACACTGACAACGGACTTGAAGGGAGTGTAACAAGCTAATAATATTACACTAAATTGTTGTGTATAGATTGTCCAATTGCTGGATAATGCACATAATGTGATTGAACTGATATGAAATGATTAATTATATTAGCAATTTTGTGATGGATGTTAATGTAAATTGTTTGCATGTGCATAAAGTGCTGATATCAGCTAAATTGTTGTGTAGACATTGTCAGATTCACATGAAATTGAAAATTGTGAATATACCAGCAACTTTGACTCAGAGCAGGACTATTAATAAATGAATGTGTAAACTGAAAATTTTAACTAAAATAACATTTTATGTAACGTTACTCATAATGTTATGTGATATTATGTACTCATCATTTAATTCATTGCTTTAATCTGAATGTACCAAGCATTATTTGCATCACTTCTTATCACTGTATGTTTTGACACTGCAGGTATTGTAGTACTAGTGCCTTCTGTGATGTTCTGGGATACGCTGGGCTTGATAATGTTTAGTCCCCCTTGTATGCTTGATAAACATTTAGACTTACCAAGTCTCGGTTTATGTTGTACAGCTAGTTTTCTTTTTAACATATTCTTATGTGTTATTTATAGATATTTTACTCGTAAACTTAACAACATGTGTGTAAACTTTACAACATGTGTGTAAACTTTACAACATGTCTATGCAATAATATTGGATGTTTGTGTATGGGCTTTATTTTCTATAATCGACAAAGCTAATTAATTAATTAATTAATCAATGGATGAGCCTGAAGACAATTTTCTGTTTTAAAATGCATGGTTTTAAGACAGACAATAAAGTATTTTTGATTTGATTGATTCGATGTTGTTATTACATTATTTCTATGCA
This sequence comes from Lamellibrachia satsuma, assembly GCA_033239005.1. NCBI lineage: Eukaryota > Metazoa > Annelida > Polychaeta > Sabellida > Siboglinidae > Lamellibrachia > Lamellibrachia satsuma. The sequence goes on along the minus strand of BSQZ01000012.1, from coordinate 7,975,470 downwards.
TGAATACTGTCTACAAGTTCTCTATTCATAGGCCTTATAATTAGCAATATCATACATAAATCCATAAGAAACCTGTCAGAAAGTAGTTTCTGACAGTTACTGACATTGTCTCGTCAGAAATACGTCTCTGACTCTAAGAAACCCAACCAGATTAGTAATTCTACTAGTGCGATATTGTTGATGTAAGTGGCCCCAATTGGTAAACTCAGGACAGGGTTAGTGAGTACATGGGCAGTCAGGACACCTTTGATTGTTATAATGATTTATTACAAACATAATGAAAGGTAAACTAAAATGCAAACATTGTTTTATCCAGCCATTGTAACAAGACAGCTCCTGCTTACCTCTGACGTACAGTCCTCAAATCGAATTGCATATCCGACGTCATCTCCCAGCGTTACATCCATTTCCTCAGAGACACGCTTAGCAACAGACATGGCCGCAACACGCCGAGGCTGCGTACACCCCACCATGCCGTAGGTCGTGTAGCCATCCTCGTGGAGGTACTGCATGAACACACACAGTCACAGTAGAACACAGGTCATGTATTCATGCAGTTGTGGAGGTACTGCATGAACACACACAGTCACAGTAGAACACAGGTCATGTATTCATGCAGTTGTGGAGGTACTACATGAACACACACAGTCACAGTAGAACACAGGTCATGTATTCATGCAGTTGTGGAGGTACTACATGAACACACACAGTCACAGTAGAACACAGGTCATGTCTTCATGCAGTTGTGGAGGTACTGCATGAACATACACAGTCACAGTAGAACACAGGTCATGTATTCATGCAGTTGTGGAGGTACTACATGAACACACACAGTCACAGTAGAACACAGGTCATGTATTCATGCAGTTGTGGAGGTACTGCATGAACACACACAGTCACAGTAGAACACAGGTCATGTATTCATGCAGTTGTGGAGGTACTACATGAACACACACAGTCACAGTAGAACACAGGTCATGTATTCATGCAGTTGTGGAGGTACTGCATGAACACACACAGTCACAGTAGAACACAGGTCATGTATTCATGCAGTTGTGGAGGTACTACATGAACACACACAGTCACAGTAGAACACAGGTCATGTATTCATGCAGTTGTGGAGGTACTGCATGAACACACACAGTCACAGTAGAACACAGGTCATGTATTCATGCAGTTGTGGAGGTACTGCATGAACACACACAGTCACAGTAGAACACAGGTCATGTATTCATGCAGTTGTGGAGGTACTACATGAACACACACAGTCACAGTAGAACACAGGTCATGTGTTCATGCAGTTGTGGAGGTACTACATGAACACACACAGTCAAAATATAATACAGGTCGTGTATTCATGCAGTTGTGGAGGTACTGCATGAACACACACAGTCACAGTAGAACACAGGTCATGTATTCATGCAGTTGTGGAGGTACTACATGAACACACACAGTCACAGTAGAACACAGGTCATGTATTCATGCAGTTGTGGAGGTACTACATAAACACACAGTCACAGTAGAACACAGGTCATGTATTCATGCAGTTGTGGAGGTACTACATGAACACACAGTCACAAGTAGAACATAGGTCATGTATTCATGCAGTTGTGGAGGTACTACATGAACACACAGTCACAAGTAGAACATAGGTCATGTATTCATGCAGTTGTGGAGGTACTACATGAACACACACAGTCAAAATATAATACAGGTCGTGTATTCATGCAGTTGTGGAGGTACTACATGAACACTCAGTCACAAGTAGAACATAGGTCATGTATTCATGCAGTTGTGGAGGTACTACATGAACACAGTCACAAGTAGAACACAGGTCATGTATTCATGCACATTGTTTTGCCTTGATGTTGTTGATTCCACCAGTTTCAAGAAGACAAACAACACCGTTAATAATAAGTATAAATCCTGGAAACCTTACATAGCAAGTAACTGTTCAAAAATTGTTCATTAATAAAAAATACCTGTAACTGCCTACTTGAGCCATAGCCATGGCTAAGTGGTGACTACACTCTACTAAACTAGAGGCCCATTATGACCCTACCATAGCCATGGCTAAGTGGTGACTACACTCTACTAAACTAGAGGCCCATTATGACCCTACCATAGCCATGGCTAAGTGGTGACTACACTCTACTAAACTAGAGGCCCATTATGACCCTACCATAGCCATGGCTAAGTGGTGACTACACTCTACTAAACTAGAGGCCCATTATGACCCTACCATAGCCATGGCTAAGTGGTGACTACACTCTACTAAACTAGAGGCCCATTATGACCCTACCATAGCCATGGCTAAGTGGTGACTACACTCTACTAAACTAGAGGCCCATTATGACCCTACCATAGCCATGGCTAAGTGGTGACTACACTCTACTAAACTAGAGGCCCATTATGACCCTACCATAGCCATGGCTAAGTGGTGACTACACTCTACTAAACTAGAGGCCCATTATGACCCTACCATAGCCATGGCTAAGTGGTGACTACACTCTACTAAACTAGAGGCCCATTATGACCCTACCATAGCCATGGCTAAGTGGTGACTACACTCTACTAAACTAGAGGCCCATTATGACCCTACCATAGCCATGGCTAAGTGGTGACTACACTCTACTAAACTAGAGGCCCATTATGAACCTACCATAGCCATGGCTAAGTGGTGACTACACTCTACTAAACTAGACGCCCATTATGACCCTACCATAGCAACATGTCAGTAGCTAACCACTACAAAGTCCACCTACAGCAGACCTGTCAACATTCAAGGAATATTTTCAACAACTGTAAAAATATTCTGTGGGTTTCATGAATCATTAATACAACATGTTCCTGCCTGGGGCTTGTGCACGTATTTTACTCTAACTTCATAATATACGATGGCTGGCTGAACATTTGTAACAGTTATTCATTGGTGCGCGACTGTCAGATGTTAAAGTTGCACCAAACAAGGCTTACATTTACCTCCCCCATTAATAAACATCACCATAATTATACAGGACTTGTGTTGTTGATTGCTTGAAATAATAAATATAATTCTGTTACAGTCTATTGCCAGTATTCATTTACAGAGTTGAAGGCACTCAGTATAATTCTGCTACAGTCTATTGCCAGTATTCATTTACAGAGTTGAAGGCACTCAGTATAATTCTGCTACAGTCTATTGCCAGTATTCATTTACAGAGTTGAAGGCACTCAGTATAATTCTGCTACAGTCTATTGCCAGTATTCATTTACAGAGTTGAAGGCACTCAGTATAATTCTGCTACAGTCTATTGCCAGTATTCATTTACAGAGTTGAAGGCACTCAGTATAATTCTGCTACAGTCTATTGCCAGTATTCATTTACAGAGTTGAAGGCACTCAGTATAATTCTGCTACAGTCTATTGCCAGTATTCATTTACAGAGTTGAAGGCACTCAGTATAATTCTGCTACAGTCTATTGCCAGTATTCATTTACAGAGTTGAAGGCACTCAGTATAATTCTGCTACAGTCTATTGCCAGTATTCATTTACAGAGTTGAAGGCACTCAGTATAATTCTGCTACAGTCTATTGCCAGTATTCATTTACAGAGTTGAAGGCACTCAGTATAATTCTGTTACAGTCTATTGCCAGTATTCATTTACAGAGTTGAAGGCACTCAGTATAATTCTGCTACAGTCTATTGCCAGTATTCATTTACAGAGTTGAAGGCACTCAGTATAATTCTGCTACAGTCTATTGCCAGTATTCATTTACAGAGTTGAAGGCACTCAGTATAATTCTGCTACAGTCTATTGCCAGTATTCATTTACAGAGTTGAAGGCACTCAGTATAATTCTGCTACAGTCTATTGCCAGTATTCATTTACAGAGTTGAAGGCACTCAGTATAATTCTGCTACAGTCTATTGCCAGTATTCATTTACAGAGTTGAAGGCACTCAGTATAATTCTGCTACAGTCTATTGCCAGTATTCATTTACAGAGTTGAAGGCACTCAGTACAACGGAGCATTACACAGCTAGTTACTCACCTGTGTTAGTTGTGTAGTTTTGCCGGAGCCAGTCTCGCCGACAATGATAACGATGCTATTTTCACGGATAATCTTCAGCAGCTGAGAAAAATACAATCAGTTTGCACCTGAACTATGGTTTTTCTTGGAACATTGGTTATAAAACATCGTCCATTTTGCTACAATTATCTGTATGGAACACAACACAAAGAAAGTCACCCATACAGATTTAGTGCATTGTTACCATGTCTTTTGGAAGAGACATTAAAAGTTGTTGGTCCTGGTGTCATACACATCATCATTATTAAAGAAAGACCCATCAAGGGCAACGTCTGCTGAATGCTCACCTCTTCTTTGACAGCGTATATGGGCAGGAATTCGCGCTGCTGTTTCATGGTCTTGTGCATGGCGAAGTCACTGACGGCCTGCGACTCGGCCGACTCCATGTGCTCCGCATACTTGTGTTCTGTCTTGAAGTCCACCTCACCTTTATCATTGGTGGCGTCTCCCTGGAGCATATGGGCCCATTTATAGTTAGCTCAATCTTTATCATTGGTGGCGTCTCCCTGGAGCATATGGGCCCATTTATAGTTAGCTCAATCTCTACCATTTGTGGCATCCCTCTGGAGCATATGGGCCCATTTATAGTTAGCTCAATCTTTACCATTGGTGGCATCCCCCTGGAGCACATGGGCCCATTTAAAGTTAGCTCAATCTCTACCATTGGTGGCATCCCCCTGGAGCACATGGGCCCATTTAAAGTTAGCTCAATCTCTACCATTTGTGGCATCCCTCTGGAGCACATGGGCCCATTTATAGTTAGCTCAATCTCTACCATTGGTGGCATCCCCCTGGAGCATATGGGCCCATTTAAAGTTAGCTCAATCTCTACCATTGGTGGCATCCCCCTGGAGCATATGGGCCCATTTATAGTTAGCTCAATCTCTACCATTGGTGGCTTCCCCCTGAAGCACATGGGCCCATTTATAGTTAGCTCAATCTTTATCATTGGTGTCATCCCCCTGAAGCACATGGGCCCATTTATAGTTAGCTCAATCTTTATCATTGGTGGCGTCTCCCTGGAGCACATGGGCCCATTTATAGTTAGCTTAATCTTTATCATAGGTGGCATCCCCCTGGAGCATATGGGCCCATTTATAGTTAGCTCAATCTTTATCATTGGTGGTGCCCCCCGGAGCACATGGGCCCATTTATAGTTAGCTCAATCTTTATCATTGGTGGCATCCCCCTGGAGCATATGGGCCCATTTATAGTTAGCTCAATCTCTACCATTTGTGGCATCCCTCTGGAGCATATGGGCCCATTTATAGTTAGCTCAATCTTTACCATTGGTGGCATCCCCCTGGAGCACATGGGCCCATTTATAGTTAGCTCAATCTTTATCATTGGTGGCATCCCCCTGGAGCATATGGGCCCATTTATAGTTAGCTCAATCTCTACCATTTGTGGCATCCCTCTGGAGCATATGGGTCCATTTATAGTTAGCTCAATCTTTACCATTGGTGGCATCCCCCTGGAGCACATGGGCCCATTTAAAGTTAGCTCAATCTCTACCATTGGTGGCATCCCCCTGGAGCACATGGGCCCATTTATAGTTAGCTCAATCCCTACCATTGGTGGCGTCCCCCTGGAGCACATGGGCCCATTTATAGTTAGCTCAATCTCTACCATTGGTGGCGTCCCCCTGGAGCACATGGGCCCATTTAAAGTTAGCTCAATCTGTTCAACCACTTTCATCTGACAAAAACACTGAACAGATCAAGAGAATATTATCATGCCTGTTACTATTATTAAAACAATGAATAAAGCTACCTCCATTAGATCTGTAAGATGGGACCAGCCAATCAGAATGTCTTAGGATCAGTCAGGTGACAGTCCCATGAAAGACAAGACAGTGTGTAAGATACGTCCCATCATTTGGAATGTCTTAAGAAATCACAGAAATACCACATTCTGCTTTCAGACTTTACATATGTGGATGGCCACTGTGCAGACAGTTAGTCAACAAATGGACCAGGCATATCCAGGCCCTTTCATAAATAATTATACTGAATGAAGTTTCCTACTGTTTCGTCTTCCTTTTTGACACCCATGATTTCCCCCAACTTGGTCCCAGCCAGCTCCCAATGTTTCACTTGGGCTTTCTTCCTCTCCTTCTGTTCCCGGGCTTGTTTCACCACTGCACTTCCCTTGCGTGCAGTGATAGCCATGTCAGACGTCGGGTCCTGCAACACATAATCAGGTCTTGAACTGTCTTCACAGTGGCATGTGGCAAACAAGCAAAATCACTTCACATACAACAGTATTTACTATTGTTATGAATTGTCTAATTAAATCAAGTGTACAAACATTTAAGTAATAAGGCTGTAAATGACAGTTTGCCATTTTCTGTTAATTTTATATCTAATGATCCACCCATAACAACAGCAATGGCGATACATTTATTGTAAATTATGTCTAAATGGATAAAATAAAATAAAAAAATTACCACTGAATCATGATGTCATTCTAAATTTCCAAATCAGGAAATTGAGGCAACAAGCAACAACATATTCAAGGTCACGTGACTTTTCGATGTCCCTTGATAGGTTCCATGGTCATCCATATATTTTAATCTGAGCATATAATATTATTATTCCTCAAGAATTCCACTGGCAGTCATATTTACAGCTTGTACGATAAATGCCAAAGGTTCACACCAAATCATCGCAAGTTGCCACAGTTTCTCAGCAGCAACTGTGGTCAGAACTTGTGACGCTGGTGACAGGAGATTTACTGCATTATTTCAGTTCAACAACGAATTTGAAAGATTCTATGACATTGATACACGGATGCAACTAATGCTGACACTCATACAGAGTGCTTACAATTAATGCTGACACTCATACAGGCTGCTTACAACTAATGCTGACACTCATACAGGCTGCTTACAACTAATGCTGACACTCATACAGACTGCTTACAACTAATGCTGACACTCACAAAGACTGCTTACAGCTAATGCTGACACTCATACAGACTGCTTACAACTAATACTGATACTCATACAGACTGCTTACAACTAATGCTGACACTCATACAGACTGCTTACAACTAATGCTGACACTCATACAGACTGCTTACAATTAATGCTGACACTCACACAGAGTGCTTACAACTAATGTTGACACCAACACAGACTGCTTACAACTAATGCTGACGCCCACACAGACTGCTTACAACTAATGTTGACACCAACACAGACTGCTTACAACTAATGCTGACACTCACACAGACTGCTTACAACTAATGCTGACACTCATACAGACTGCTTACAACTAATACTGACACTCATACAGAGTGCTTACAACTAATGCTGATGCCCACACAGATTGCTTACAACTAATGCTAACATTCACACAGACTGCTTACAACTAATGTTGACACCAACACAGACTGCTTACAACTAATGATGACACTCACACAGACTGCCTACAACTAATGCTGACACTCATACAGACTGCTTACAACTAATACTGACACTCATACAGAGTGCTTACAACTAATGCTGATGCCCACACAGACTGCTTACAACTAATGCTAACATTCACACAGACTGCTTACAACCAATGCTGACACTCATACAGACTGCTTACAACTAATGCTGACACTCACACAGACTGCTTACAACTAATGCTGACTCATACAGACTGCTTACAACTAATGCTGACACTCACACAGACTGCTTACAACTAATACTGATACTCATACAGACTGCTTACAACTAATGCTGACACTCATACAGACTGCTTACAACTAATGCTGACACTCATACAGACTGCTTACAATTAATGCTGACACTCATACAGAGTGCTTACAACTAATGCTGATGCCCACACAGACTGCTTACAACTAATACTGACACTCACACAGACTGCTTACAACTAATACTGACACTCACACAGACTGCTTACAACTAATACTGACACTCACACAGACTGCTTACAACTAATACTGACACTCACACAGACTGCTTACAACTAATACTGACACTCACACAGACTGCTTACAACTAATACTGACACTCACACAGACTGCTTACAACTAATGCTGACACTCACACAGACTGCTTACAACTAATGCTGACTCATACAGACTGCTTACAACTAATGCTGACACTCACACAGACTGCTTACAACTAATACTGATACTCATACAGACTGCTTACAACTAATGCTGACACTCATACAGACTGCTTACAACTAATACTGACACTCATACAGACTGCTTACAATTAATGCTGACACTCATACAGAGTGCTTACAACTAATGCTGATGCCCACACAGACTGCTTACAACTAATACTGACACTCACACAGACTGCTTACAACTAATACTGACACTCACACAGACTGCTTACAACTAATACTGACACTCACACAGACTGCTTACAACTAATACTGACACTCACACAGACTGCTTACAACTAATGCTGACACTCACACAGACTGCTTACAACTAACGCTGACACTCATACAGACTGCTTACAACTAATGCTGACACTCATACATACTGCTTACAACTAATACTGATACTCAAACAGACTGCTTACAACTAATGCTGACACTCATACAGACTGCTTACAACTAATGCTGACACTCGTACATACTGCTTACAATTAATGCTGACACTCACACAGATTGCTTACAACTAATACTGATACTCATACAGACTGCTTACAACTAATGCTGACACTCATACATACTGCTTACAACAAAATCAACTTCTTAAACACAAAAGTCACACTTATTTCTGTTTACTACTGTTAGTGTCTAGCTACCTACCCTCACATGTATGACTGGCCCTAGTTACCTGCTCTCACAGGTATGACTGGCCCTAGTTACCTGCCCTCACAGGCATGACTGGCCATAGTTACCTGCCTTCACAGGCATGACTGGCTCTAGTTACCTACCCTCACAGGTATGAGTGACCCTAGTTACCTACCCTCACAGGCATGACTGGCCCTAGTTACCTGCCCTCACAGGCATGACTGGCCATAGTTACCTGCCTTCACAGGCATGACTGGCTCTAGTTACCTACCCTCACAGGCATGACTGGCCCTAGTTACCTGCCCTCACAGGCATTACTGGCTCTAGTTACCTACCCTCACAGGCATGAGTGGTTCTAGTTACCTACCCTCACAGGTATGAGTGGTTCTAGTTACCTATCCTCACAGGTATGACTGGCTCTAGTTACCTACCCTCACAGGTATGAGTGGTTCTAGTTACCTATCCTCACAGGTATGACTGGCTCTAGTTACCTACCCTCACAGGTATGAGTGGTTCTAGTTACCTATCCTCACAGGTATGACTGGCTCTAGTTACCTACCCTCACAGGTATGAGTGGTTCTAGTTACCTATCCTCACAGGTATGACTGGCTCTAGTTACCTACCCTCACAGGTACGACCGGCTCTGGCTGCTTGGTAAAGACAATGCGACCGTCAAGGAACGGAGGCACCAGGTTGTGCACAAGGAGATGAACTCGTGCCTCATTGTCCTCCTCAAAGTCCTCATCAAAGTTAGTGCGTTGAATGGCTCCACTCCTCAACATCCGGTTGATCTCCCACATCTCATTGTCCTGCACATCAACAAAACACATCAACAAAACACATCAACAAACACCTGAAGCAGGAGTAGAAATAACTCCTTCATGGCTGCCTGCTTATATATGTGGGGGGGGGCATGACAGCTTGGCGGTAGTGAACTGGATGGTCAATCAAGATGAATTGGGTTCAAGTCCTCCTACTGCCATTTCAAAACCTGGGCAATTTCGACCACCTCACTTTACCCGTGTCTTTCGGATGAGACACTAAAAGCTGTTGGTCCCTTCTACCTGGTGTCAATGCCAGGGGAAGTAAAAGATCCCACACAGGAATATGGAAAAACTAACATGGATTCACAGAGACAATGATCTTGATCTACAAAGACCTAAAGGGGCACTGCATTAGCGGCTACCAAAAACTTGCTCCGATAATGGAGTAAACACCATGAGCACCTTGTGCCCTTGTCCAAGCAGAGACTGATGCTATATAATGGAGTAAACACCATGAGCACCTTGTGTCCATGTCCAAGCAGACACTGGTGTTATATAATGGAGTAAACACCATGAGCACCTTGTGCTCTTGTCCAAGCAGAGACTGATGCTATATAATGGAGTAAACACCATGAGCACCTTGTGTCCATGTCCAAGCAGAGACTGATGCTATATAATGGAGTAAACACCATGAGCACCTTGTGCCCTTGTCCAAGCAGAGACTGATGCTATATAATGGAGTAAACACCATGAGCACCTTGTGTCCATGTCCAAGCAGAGACTGGTGTTATATAATGGAGTAAACACCATGAGCACCTTGTGTCCATGTCCAAGCAGAGACTGGTGTTATATAATGGAGTAAACACCATGAGCACCTTGTGTCCTTGCAGAGACTGATGCTATATAATGGAGTAAACACCACGAGCACCTTGTGTCCATGTCCAAGCTGAGACTGGTGCTATATAATGGAGTAAACACCACGAGCACCTTGTGTCCATGTCCAAGCTGAGACTGGTGTTATATAATGGAGTAAACACCACGAGCACCTTGTGTCCTTGCCCAAGCAGAGACTGGTGCTATATAATGGAGTAAACACCACGAGCACCTTGTGTCCATGTCCAAGCTGAGACTGGTGCTATATAATGGAGTAAACACCACGAGCACCTTGTGTCCTTGTCCAAGCAGAGACTGGTGCTATATAATGGAGTAAACACCACGAGCACCTTGTGTCCATGTCCAAGCTGAGACTGGTGCTATATAATGGAGTAAACACCACGAGCACCTTGTGTCCTTGTCCAAGCAGAGACTGGTGCTATATAATGGAGTAAACACCACGAGCACCTTGTGTCCTTGTCCAAGCTGAGACTGGTGCTATATAATGGAGTAAACACCACGAGCACCTTGTGTCCTTGTCCAAGCTGAGACTGGTGCTACATAATGGAGTAAACACCACGAGCACCTAGTGTCCTTGTCCAAGCTGAGACTGGTGCTACATAATGGAGTAAACACCACGAGCACCTTGTGTCCTTGTCCAAGCTGAGACTGGTGCTACATAATGGAGTAAACACCACGAGCACCTTGTGTCCTTGTCCAAGCTGAGACTGGTGCTACATAATGGAGTAAACACCACGAGCACCTTGTGTCCTTGTCCAAGCTGAGACTGGTGCTATATAATGGAGTAAACACCACGAGCACCTTGTGTCCTTGTCCAAGCTGAGACTGGTGCTACATAATGGAGTAAACACCACGAGCACCTTGTGTCCTTGTCCAAGCTGAGACTGGTGCTACATAATGGAGTAAACACCACGAGCACCTTGTGTCCTTGTCCAAGCTGAGACTGGTGCTACATAATGGAGTAAACACCACGAGCACCTTGTGTCCTTGTCCAAGCTGAGACTGGTGCTACATAATGGAGTAAACACCACGAGCACCTTGTGTCCTTGTCCAAGCTGAGACTGGTGCTACATAATGGAGTAAACACCACGAGCACCTTGTGTCCTTGTCCAAGCTGAGACTGGTGCTACATAATGGAGTAAACACCACGAGCACCTTGTGTCCTTGTCCAAGCTGAGACTGGTGCTACATAATGGAGTAAACACCACGAGCACCTTGTGTCCTTGTCCAAGCTGAGACTGGTGCTACATAATGGAGTAAACACCACGAGCACCTAGTGTCCTTGTCCAAGCTGAGACTGGTGCTACATAATGGAGTAAACACCACGAGCACCTGGTGTCCTTGTCCAAGCTGAGACTGGTGCTACATAATGGAGTAAACACCACGAGCACCTTGTGTCCTTGTCCAAGCTGAGACTGGTGCTACATAATGGAGTAAACACCACGAGCACCTTGTGTCCTTGTCCAAGCTGAGACTGGTGCTACATAATGGAGTAAACACCACGAGCACCTTGTGTCCTTGTCCAAGCTGAGACTGGTGCTACATAATGGAGTAAACACCACGAGCACCTTGTGTCCTTGTCCAAGCTGAGACTGGTGCTACATAATGGAGTAAACACCACGAGCACCTTGTGTCCTTGTCCAAGCTGAGACTGGTGCTACATAATGGAGTAAACACCACGAGCACCTTGTGTCCTTGTCCAAGCTGAGACTGGTGCTACATAATGGAGTAAACACCACGAGCACCTTGTGTCCTTGTCCAAGCTGAGACTGGTGCTACATAATGGAGTAAACACCACGAGCACCTTGTGTCCTTGTCCAAGCTGAGACTGGTGCTACATAATGGAGTAAACACCACGAGCACCTTGTGTCCTTGTCCAAGCTGAGACTGGTGCTACATAATGGAGTAAACACCACGAGCACCTTGTGTCCTTGTCCAAGCTGAGACTGGTGCTACATAATGGAGTAAACACCACGAGCACCTTGTGTCCTTGTCCAAGCTGAGACTGGTGCTACATAATGGAGTAAACACCACGAGCACCTTGTGTCCTTGTCCAAGCTGAGACTGGTGCTACATAATGGAGTAAACACCACGAGCACCTTGTGTCCTTGTCCAAGCTGAGACTGGTGCTACATAATGGAGTAAACACCACGAGCACCTTGTGTCCTTGTCCAAGCTGAGACTGGTGCTACATAATGGAGTAAACACCACGAGCACCTTGTGTCCTTGTCCAAGCTGAGACTGGTGCTACATAATGGAGTAAACACCACGAGCACCTTGTGTCCTTGTCCAAGCTGAGACTGGTGCTACATAATGGAGTAAACACCACGAGCACCTTGTGTCCTTGTCCAAGCTGAGACTGGTGCTACATAATGGAGTAAACACCACGAGCACCTTGTGTCCTTGTCCAAGCTGAGACTGGTGCTACATAATGGAGTAAACACCACGAGCACCTTGTGTCCTTGTCCAAGCTGAGACTGGTGCTACATAATGGAGTAAACACCACGAGCACCTTGTGTCCTTGTCCAAGCTGAGACTGGTGCTACATAATGGAGTAAACACCACGAGCACCTTGTGTCCTTGTCCAAGCTGAGACTGGTGCTACATAATGGAGTAAACACCACGAGCACCTTGTGTCCTTGTCCAAGCTGAGACTGGTGCTACATAATGGAGTAAACACCACGAGCACCTTGTGTCCTTGTCCAAGCTGAGACTGGTGCTACATAATGGAGTAAACACCACGAGCACCTTGTGTCCTTGTCCAAGCTGAGACTGGTGCTACATAATGGAGTAAACACCACGAGCACCTTGTGTCCTTGTCCAAGCTGAGACTGGTGCTACATAATGGAGTAAACACCACGAGCACCTTGTGTCCTTGTCCAAGCTGAGACTGGTGCTACATAATGGAGTAAACACCACGAGCACCTTGTGTCCTTGTCCAAGCTGAGACTGGTGCTACATAATGGAGTAAACACCACGAGCACCTTGTGTCCTTGTCCAAGCAGAGACTGGTGCTACATAATGGAGTAAACACCACGAGCACCTTGTGTCCTTGTCCAAGCAGAGACTGGTGCTACATAATGGAGTAAACACCACGAGCACCTTGTGTCCTTGTCCAAGCAGAGACTGGTGCTACATAATGGAGTAAACACCACGAGCACCTTGTGTCCTTGTCCAAGCAGAGACTGGTGCTATATAATGGAGTAAACACCACGAGCACCTTGTGTCCTTGTCCAAGCTGAGACTGGTGCTACATAATGGAGTAAACACCACGAGCACCTTGTGTCCTTGTCCAAGCTGAGACTGGTGCTACATAATGGAGTAAACACCACGAGCACCTTGTGTCCTTGTCCAAGCAGAGACTGGTGCTACATAATGGAGTAAACACCACGAGCACCTTGTGTCCTTGTCCAAGCTGAGACTGGTGCTACATAATGGAGTAAACACCACGAGCACCTTGTGTCCTTGTCCAAGCTGAGACTGGTGCTACATAATGGAGTAAACACCACGAGCACCTTGTGTCCTTGTCCAAGCAGAGACTGGTGCTACATAATGGAGTAAACACCACGAGCACCTTGTGTCCTTGTCCAAGCAGAGACTGGTGCTACATAATGGAGTAAACACCACGAGCACCTTGTGTCCTTGTCCAAGCAGAGACTGGTGCTACATAATGGAGTAAACACCACGAGCACCTTGTGTCCTTGTCCAAGCAGAGACTGGTGCTACATAATGGAGTAAACACCACGAGCACCTTGTGTCCTTGTCCAAGCAGAGACTGGTGCTACATAATGGAGTAAACACCACGAGCACCTTGTGTCCTTGTCCAAGCAGAGAATGGTGCTACATAATGGAGTAAACACCACGAGCACCTTGTGTCCTTGTCCAAGCAGAGAATGGTGCTATGTAAGACCACACATTATTATTATCTTGTCACATATCCAGTAAAATCATCCACATTAGAGCCACTTAATAGTTAATATCTACACATATCTCTTATAGTTCATGCTGAGGAATACGACCGCAATTGAATGTTGGAACATTCTAAAATATAAAATTGAAATCTAGACAAATTAGTTAAATGGTCTGAAAAATGGCATATGTTATTAAATTTTGGGAAATGTAAATGCTTACATACAGGACACGGGAACTTGGATATAAACTATAATATGGGAGATACTTTTCTAGGTACTACTGTAAAAGAAAAGGACTTAAGAATAACAATAAGTGCAGATATGAAAGTTTTAGAACAATGTGGTATTGCAGCTTCAAAGGGTAATCAAATTATTTGGTTGATTAGGAGAAACATAACATACAAGAAAAAAGTTCATTATACCTCTGTATAAAGCAATAGTTAGACCTCATTTAGAATACTCTATACAAGCATGGAGACCATATCGTAAGAAGGATATAGATACACTAGAACACATACATAGGAGAGCAACAAAAATTATTCCAGAACTGAGAGACCTTAGTTATGAAGAACGCCTGAAAGAATGTGGTTTAACAACCCTAGAGACAAGGAGGTTA
Organism: Lamellibrachia satsuma; assembly: GCA_033239005.1. Taxonomy (NCBI): domain Eukaryota; kingdom Metazoa; phylum Annelida; class Polychaeta; order Sabellida; family Siboglinidae; genus Lamellibrachia; species Lamellibrachia satsuma. The sequence continues at coordinate 7,960,444 of BSQZ01000012.1, read as the reverse complement.
AGAGATCAGATTTAAGTTTTTAAGATACTTAATGGGTAGGAAAATATTGATAGAAATATGTTTTTCTCACTCAAGAAAGATAGTAGAACTAGAGTACATGAGGTAAAATTAGTAAAGGATCAATGTAGATTGGACATCAGGAATTACTCATTCTCACAGAGGACAATAAATGAATGGAACAAATTGTCTACGGATTGTGTAACTGCTAGCAGCGTGAATATGTTTAAAAACAAGGTTGACACATATCTCAGGAGGGTGGGTTACATGTAGCTGAACATTTTTGGACTCTGAATAAGTCAATGGCTTCCTTGTCCACTTGCCATCTGGGCCTTTGGCCTGGATGGCAAATCTTGTTAAAGTTGATCATTTATTTCCAATACACACCCCATCCTAAACAGACACATTATACAACCTGGTTTACATGGGAAAGAGAGGCCCAGCTTGACTCTGTTCAGTTTCTCACCTTGTTGATCTGTCTCTGGCGGGCTGACATCTTCTTTTTTTTCTTCTTCTCCAACTCCTGTTCTTTCTTCCTCGCGTACTCCTCGGATGTGTCAGCGAATGGGTTGTGTGTGTCGTCGTATCCCTCGTCCATGGCATACCACTCCCGGTCAAGTCGTTTCTGTTCCTCCTGCCACAGCTGTCTCTCCTCCTCAGTTTCTTGCCACGGCACATTCTCTGAAAAATCATTTTTAAACATTACTACAAAGAGTAGTTTGATTATACAATGGAAGCCCTTATTTAAAAACACATACAAATCAAAGTAGGGTCGACGTAAATAAAAAATGTAGTGGGTTTGACCGTGTGAGGTCGGAGTGTACTTACCCTTTTCCTTGCCCTGGTGCGACAAGGGGTTTTACTTACCCTTTTCCTTGCCCTGGTGCGACAAGGGGTTTTACTTACCCTTTTCCTTGCCCTGGTGTGACAAGGGGTTTTACTTACCATTTTCCTTGCCCTGGTGCGACAAGGGGTTTTACTTACCCTTTTCCTTGCCATGGTGTGACAAGGGGTTTTACTTACCATTTTCCTTGCCCTGGTGCGACAAGGGGTTTTACTTACCATTTTCCTTGCCCTGGTGTGGTTGGGGGTGTATACCTACCCTTTTTCTTGCCCTGGTGTAGTCGGGGGGTGTACTTACCCTTCTCCTTGCCCTGGTGGGGTCGGGGGGTGTACTTACCCTTCTCCTTGCCCTGGTGGGGTCGGGGGGTGTATTTGAGGTGTTTCTTGTTATCCATCCACTCGTTGTATTTGTACGATGGAGTTGGCAGCGGCGTCTCTTTCTGATGACTCCGTCTAATACAAAACAAGGATCATTTGGTGATGGTTGTTAATCCATTTGGTGATGGTTGTTAATCCATTTGGTGATGGTTGTTAATCCATTTGGTGATGGGTGTTAGTCATATTACATTGAATTTGATCAGTTTAACCATTATTGTCCATTAATGACATCTGGTGATTGTGTCAGGTCTTTCTTGCAGATAACTTGAAGACCAGTTTTATTTTTTTTAAATTTGTATGTCAAAGAAAATCATTACAAAACGTCTTTTATGGACGTTTGTTATATGGTTCTCAATTGATTGAGTAAAATACCTATTACTTGACCGGTCATGACCTCGATATGACCGATCACTGCGGTCACTGCAGTCACTTCGCACACTCCTGTCACTCCGGATACTGCGGTCACCTCTGTCTCGGCCACTATCTGACGGGGTTGGTAAGTCCCACACAGACCTCCTCAGTGGGGTCGAGTCATCGTCTTCCCACCCAGTCCTTGATGGACTATCTGTCAGCAGCAGATACATCATACATCATACTTATGTTCCAGTATCAGGTAAGGTTTATTTGTCCCAATGACAACAAAATGATTTATAAAGAAACGTTGATCAAACAAATCATTCAAGTGTAAAACAAAAATGATCATTAAACAAGCTGGAAATAATACATCGAGCAGTATAAAATTTGAATTCAAATGATAACTACAGGACAGGAGACTCCTACAAAGACTGAAAGATTTTTTATGAATTATGATTTTCTTCAACCACAACTATTTAGATTACTTACTCAATGTTTCGACTGACATCAGTATATATATATATACCAACTTGATGAACATCTTCACGAAGATTATTTTAGTTTAGTTTAACATAAATTATTTTAGTTTAATTTAACATAAATGATAGTTTACAGAAAAAAGCCAAAGCATGTGTACATGAATGATAAATAATAAAACACAGCGTGCATAATTACATTGAGTCCTATTAAGACATTGTTGCTCTCGTGAGAGCCACATGCTACATCAAAAATCTGTTTAATAAATTATTTATTTAACATTTGTTTATCAAAACAATCACAGTTAGCTAACCACAAACTGCATACAACGACAAACCTTTGACTTTAGTCCTAGGGGTGCCTGGCTCAGACCGGGAAGGAGTCTCTTCCCAGTCCCGGTGGCTGCGGCGACTCGAGTCAGATCTTCCTTTTTCCCGACCACGACTTCGCTCCCTCTTTCTGTCCCGACCGTCTGACATAAAACAACAGGAACAGTGCATCAGGACTGTATAACATGTCTCCTACAGTGCATCAGGACTGTATAACATGTCTCCTACAGTGCATCAGGACTGTATAACATGTCTCCTACAGTGCATCAGGACTGTATAACATGTCTCCTACAGTGCATCAGGACTGTATAACATGTCTCCTACAGTGCATCATGAATATATAACATGTCCTATGTGTGTGTGTGTGTGTGTGTGCGTGCGTGCGTGCATCAATTGTAAAGAAAATAATTATGTGAACATGTGTGATGTGGTACAACTGTAGTATGTACCTGCATCTTGTTGAATGCTGCTAGCAAATAAGAATAATGAATGGTCTTTCTCATAGAATTCCTCAGCTGTACATAAATTTTCCAAACATTCATACCACCATATACTAAATTGAGCAAATGTGACATCACCTTGAGCCAGAATGTCAAGGCCTGAAATGTGTCTGTGTGTACCTCTGCTACTTTTGTGTTGGTCCCGGTCCTTGGATGAGACATAGAACCCGCGCTCTCTGTCCCTACGATCCTTGGCTCGCTGCTTGAACTCTTCACTGACACCCCCTGGGTGAGAGGGGGTGTCTAGCTGCACACTACGGTAATGTCTGCAAGTGGAAAATCAATAAAAACATGTTAGAAAATAGAAATGGTTAAAATATAAAGAGACACACATTTAGTCACAATGAATAGTTTGTGGGAATAATACAGGACAGCAACACTCACACATACAAACACACACCAAGGAAATGTGCTGGTGTGCTATGGAAACCGGGTAATGGGCTCAAGAACCCTACACATGCCTGGGAAAGTTTGCATCTACCAAATCAAGCAATCAAATTAATAAAATTGGAATTGATCCCAGCCCTGGTAGTGAAGAATATACTAGAGTTTAAGCTTTACCAATGTTTACCTGTCTTTGTGGCTGTACTGGTCATGTTTGTCATGGCTTTCATCTTCTACATCTTCATCTTCCCAATCACCTTTGTATGACATCACCTTCGACTTGGTTGAAAGTTTCTCCTCGGCTTCCTTACGTTTTTCTGCTGCTAGCCGATCAAGCCCAAGCAATGACACCTTTGCGGTCGGGGTCTTAAAGACATGCTTTTCATCAGAACTTTCAGCTGGTCCTTTCTTCATAATAACTAGACCTCCCCTCTCGGTCCCAGAGCTTCCCTCCAAGCGGTGCAGAGAAGGATCGCCATCAGGGTCCAAGTACGACATACCTACTGCGTAGTTTAAACTGGGCTACACATACGTACACATTATGTTGACATTGTTGTTGTGAATGAACTATGTAATAGACAAGTTGCGTTTAATTGTGTGAATATATAATTATATATTATTTAAAAAATCTTACGAATGTAGTACGTGCATAAGTTAAAAAAAACTTCCGCCACACTTCTTTCGACAGATCCAACGTCACTGAAACTTAGAGCCAACTGCTGTCTAACTCTTTAAAATGTTACTATTTTTAACACGTTTGGAAATGGGAAGCGCGAGAAAAACAAAAGTACATAAATTTTGTGTTATGGGTGCAGCCATCTTGAAAATACGAAATGACGGCTGGCCATTCGCTGATTTTTGGCTGGTGCCGAGTCCACCACGTGTCGCCACTATTGCATCCACACGAATGTGTGTAGTTGTTTGCAGGCACAGTGATCCTACCTGCCCAACACATTGGGGCGACTACTCCCACCCCGTTCCTACGTATATGTACTAGTGCCCTGCGCGGGCCTAGAATTTGATCCCAAGCCCGGCCCGCAATTAGCAGTTAGAGTCCAGGCCCGGCCCAGGCCCGCAATAATTTTTCAAGCCCGGCCCGGCCCAGGCCCGCAAACTAGAATTTAGGCCCAGGCCCGACCCAGACCGTGAATGTTTGGCCCAGGCCCGGCCCGGCCCGCAAGTTTCAGGCCCAGGCCCGGCCCATACCCGCGGGCCAAAGATGGGTAAGCCCGCGGCCCGCAAGCCCGTGGCCCGCTAAGTTTAGAGAAGATAAACCTATAATCTTATAACAAAGACGAAAAACAAATAAACTGTAAAACAGACTTATTGTTTTATTAAATAAAAAAGGTCCATAGTGTGCTGGATGAGTTCTAAAAATTCAGCACCACCAACTTCTTCAAACTTACGAATATCCTGAAGAAAAATTAAGAAAAACTTCTTAGTGTCATTACTATTAAATATGGTAACATTTGTTATATTTGGCGTTAATGTATTGGTTTATTGTTAGGGTAGGATATTTGTTTATCTAACCCTGACTTAACCCATATGCAAGCCATAATCCCAATTTATATTGTTAATTGAATCAGCTCAACTAAGTTAACATAATTTAATATGATATTTCAATTAAATGTCACCCACTGGCACTGACACCCAGTGGCATTTCCAGCAGGCCTGCAGTCACTAGCCTGAGACAGACAGGTTCAGACATGTGTGAATTAGTACAAGTGTGAATGAATTAGGACTGGGGAGAAATACCAATTACCAACTGGGTTGGGTACTGGTGGGCAATGTTTGGAGGGAAGACCTAGACAATAGAATGTCAACTGGTAGGGTCAAAGGGTGATAAGTTGATGGTTAATCATGGCTTGATTGCCTCTGCAAATATTTCTAAAGTAAACATTTGGGGCTGGCTACTTCCAGCCAAGTGAACTTATGGGGTCATTAGATTCCATGCAAGGTCTCAATTTGCAACTATATAATACTAAAGAAATAATTTTAAGCATTCATTAAACGGAATTACAATTTATAATCAGTTTTTATTTAAAAAAATAAAGTAATAATCAGTGTTTTGTATGAATATTTGTATTATGTCCAGGCCCAGCCCAGGCCCGGCCCGGCCCGCTCACACTAGGCCCAGGCCCGGCCCAAGCCCGATGTGTTTAAATTGTTTTCAGCCCAGGCCCGGCCCGGGCCCGCAGTATGTAGGCCCAGGCCCGGCCCGGCCCGCGAAATTATGTAGAGGCCCGGCCCGGCCCGGGCTTGGACCAAAAGCCCGGCCCGCGCAGGGCACTAATATGTACACTATAGGTCAATATGTTAGATGAATGCTGGATTTCACAAAAGGTGCATGGTTTTGTTGATCTAAAATGTGACATCGAGAGTATCACTGATCAATTTGTTCCCTTGAAATAACAATGAAAACGATCTAGAAAGACACACTTGTCAAAAGAAGCTATTAGAAAAATAGTGTACTAACAAACTGTGTGGATGGTTTAGACGTGCCAGAAATGACGAAGACTACACAAATTACAAAGAGGTACTTAATGCAGCTATGACTGAAATTTGACAATCTAAAAGAAGCTACGAGCATCTAGATGAAAATTGTTGGACTCCAATGACTTCCATGTCCATTTGCCATTTGAAGACAGGAAAAAATTAATGTACACATATCATTTATAGCACATGGAACAACACTAACAGAGCCGAGGCAACACGTTTCGTGACCATTTAAATGGGGCCCAATACTAGAACAGGGCAGAATGCAAATGATGATGTTTACTAATTATTATATGCGCGGTCTATATACATTTTACTGTCGTATGTATTTACTACTATGTAAAAACAGCTAAGCACGGAAGTTGAAGAGGATCGTCATGTAAGTTCATGTGTCATTCAGTGACTAGTATCTCACGTGACACGGATCACTTTCGCCCTTTTCCCAAGAAACGGGCCGCTTACACCTACATAAAATACACAATTATATTATTATTTCGAAGATGAGACTTGAAAGTCTCACGGTGTCGGTTCATGGGTGTTAGTTAATCGCATCATGCGCATTTACAGCAACACATCCACTACACTACACCTCTGTGATTTTACGGTATTGGTGTTTACCGATTTCCGTTTGAAAACAGTGACGGAAGTTTGACGTCACAAGTATCGACCTTGGTTACTCTGTGCGATATACGGAGCCTCGGCCTCGGGAAGACGCCGGCGAAGAATATTCAAAATTAATAATAATAATAATAATTGACTTCTATGGCGCCTATATCCTCAGGAACCTGAGCTCAGAGGCGCGACAAAAAAGAACCAGTAAGCGTAATCGTAAACAGGGACGCGCAAAAGTCAGTATCAGAACGAGGGACAACCGAACATTTATGGTGGGAATGCAAGTTGGAATAGATATGTCTTGAGGTTTTTTCGGAAAATAGCAATAGTTTCTGATGTTTTCAAAGTGATAGGGAGTTCATTCCAGACCCTAGGCGCAGCGACAGAGAAAGCACGTTTACCCAAGTTAAGTTTTGTTTTAGGTACAATAAGTTGTTGTGAAGTTGATGATCTTAGCTGCCTAGGGATATTTGAAAGATGCAGGAGACTAGCCAAGTAGGATGGTTGTTGTGTAGATAGACCACGATATGCAAGAGTGGACAGCTTAAAATTAATTCGGTAAGAAACTGGAAGCCAGTGTAACTGTTTAAGTAGTGGTAGTGACGGTGAAAACCGAGGCGCCCTGAGAACCACACGTGCCAGACAATTTTGTACTCGTTGGAGTTTAGCCAAGTCTCTTTTAGCAATGTTATTTAGTAGTGAATTGCAATAGTCAAGGCGGCTGCTAATTAGTGCCGTTGATATTGTTTTAGCAGTAGATATAGATATGTGACGCCGAATTCGACGAAGATCACGAATATGATAGAAAGAGGATTTACATACTTGAGAGATATGCTGGCGAAAGTTGAAGTCACTTTCAAAGATAACACCTAGATTGCGAACAGTATCTGATGGGAATGTATCACTGCCAAGCAGTTTAACTGGGAAATGGTTGATGACTTTATTTCTTTGTTGTTTAGTGCCAATAATAATAAGGTATGTTTTGTCTGGATTAAGCTTTAGCTTACTTGATTCCATCCACGACAAGATATCAGTAAGACAATCACTTAAAGTCGAAAGAGATTCTTGTACATTTGATTGTGAAAGTGATATGTAAACCTGTGTGTCATCAGCATAAAGGTGATGACTGAGATTACGATTAGCAATAACTTGGCTGAGCGATGTAGTATATAAGCTGAACAGAACAGGGCCAAGGACCGATCCTTGTGGCACTCCAAATGGTAGATGTTGTGGGCTAGATAATGTGCCAGATATGTTAATACTTTGATATCTGTCTGATAAAAATGATTTGAACCACCGAAGAGCTTGGCCAGAAATTCCAAAATATCTATGCCTATGGAGGCGTTGTAAAAGGATTGAATGATCAATTGTATCGAAAGCAGCTGAGAGATCAAGTAAAGTGAGTGCTGTGACTTTGCCATTGTCCATGTTATCAACTATATCATTGGGTATCTTGAGAAGAGCTGTTTCGGTAGAGTGGAATCGTTTATATGCAGACTGTAGATCATTTGATAAGTGATGGTTGTAGATATGTTCATGAAGGCGATTAGCAACTACTTTTTCCAATATTTTTGACAGAAAACTAAGATTAGAGATAGGACGATAATTCCTTCGGTCACTTTTGCACAAAGTTTGGTTTTTAATAAGAGGATTTACAAGAGCTTGTTTGAAATCCTGTGGAACAACTCCACTCTGCATTGAAAGGTTTATGATAGTAGTAATGGGAAAGATGAGTTGATCGATACAGTTTTTTAGCAGAATTGTTGGAAATGGGTCAAGATCACACGATTTGTTAGGATATTTTTTAATAATGACGAGAACTTCATTAGTAGTTGCAGGTGTGAAACTCTGTAGTGTTTTTTCAGAAAGTGGTGGTTCAGGGAAATAATTAAATTAAATGGGGCGAAGTCTGCAAGGCACGCTCGTCGTCAGTGGTCCACCGAAATGATGAACACTCCTGTCAAGAGTCGATTGTTGGTCGCGTTTCCCGGTCTACGGAGGAAATAGAAGAGAATAAGATACATCATGAAACGGAACGAAGTCTTCAGTCAGCGGCCCTTCAGAACGAGGATGGCGTCTGCCAGTGTCAAGTATCGTATCCTGGGGTGAACGAGAATGGCATCTGCCAATGTCAAGTATCGTATCCTGGTGTGAACGAGGATGGCGTCTGCCAATGTCAAGTATCGTGTCCTGGGGCGACACAGTAGCCCGATCCTTGATCTGCAGATCTTAGCCTTAGCCTTAGCCTAGGGTGTATGAACAATATCAACGACAAATAAAAAACATCAAAAACAAACAGTTTTGAAACATTTATTTTTAAGGCAGGTTCAGTAGAATGTGATGCATAATACTGAATAAAATACAGTATACAATTATACACAGGTTGTTTTTCTTTCATAGGATGGTACATCAACAGTCTTCGCGAAAAGTCTCCAAGCGTCACAGGACATAAGGTCCTGTGAGCTGAACTGTTTTGCTGATTTTTACGGGACCTGATTTTACCCCAGCCTAGAGAAACTTTAACCAGTCTCCCGATTAATTCACCAGAAGCGCTCCGCGCACCATAGAGATAATTAAATCTAACTATAATCGAGATAGCGTATATTTGTATGTATGTACGTTTATATTTGGTTATAAATAAACACGTTCACGTTTTTCTTCTAGACGGCTTGCACCTCGGGCGCCAGGGATTGATCTACGACCCCACTAATGAAACGTAACGCCCTTATTTTTTCGAAATACCCCACATATCAAGGATTCTTAGTTGTTTTTATGGTAAATCAAATGTTCACTGTGTAAAACGTTAACTTCCAACAATCGCATAAACCACGCGCGCCGCGGCGAATACTTCGGTACGTAAATCGTTTGAGGGTACGTAGCGCCATCTAGGCGGTTTATGTTATTATAGTAGAAAGCACGCACCCACGTATTGGCCCGAGGTCGCAGACCAATACACAATAAAAAGACAGTAGAAAGCAGATATTCTACTATTCATCAACCAACACAAGTATTCACGCGATCTTCTATATTTTGAACATTCAACGAGTATTGCATCACGTGTGTGACGCGGTTGTTTCGGTAATACGTTCGAGCGTATTGATGGCATATTGCCTGAGGCATTTGGTAAACATTGCTATTGCTACAAACTAACACGTAATCCCGTCCTGGGGACGGGCATTTTTCTTGTATATATAAAAGTGGCGCCAAGACTATTAACGTGACCGGTTATTATTTCAATGTAGAATTACCGTTCAGTTACACGTTGAGCGTCGATGTGGTTGATTAAAAATACAATGAATGCTCCCTATTGATATCGCTTCGGCTACGATTTGGCAACATTTCTTGCAATGTCAAACGTGTCACAAACACATGATTTATGGTTAACATATATCCAGGACTACACTACTGAGATGTTTATTGACATTCCGTTTATTTTTACTGGGTCTAAAATATGTAGCCACTACTGTTGACCTTACTGGGCTTTAGTTTGTAGCCACTACTGTTGACCCTTACCGCTTATGCTTAGCCTTAGCCTTAGTGTGTAGCCACTAGCACTACTGTTGACCCTTAGTGTGTAACCACTACTGTTGACCCTTAGTTTGTAGCCACTACTGTTGTCACTGTTGACCCTTAGTTTGTAGCCGCTACTGTTGACCCTTAGTGTGTAGGTGTTACTGTCGACCCTTGTATAACCGCTACTGTCGACCCTTAGCCTTAGGCTTAGGCTTAGCGTGTAGCCACTACTGTTGACACGGAACGTGTAGCCACTACGTCGACGTGTAACCACCACTGTTGACCCTTAGTGTGTAGCTGCTATTGTCGACCCTTAGCGTGTAGTCGACCAATAGTATGTCGCCACTGCTGTCGATACTTAGTGTGTAATCACTTTTGTAGCATGTAGCTGCTACTCTCAACCCTTAGGCTTAGCGTGTAACCGCTACTGTTGACACTTAACGTGTAGCAGCTGCAGTTGACCGTTAGCATGTAGCTGCTACTGTTGACACTTAGCGTGTAGCTGCATATGTCGACATTTATTTATTGTGTAGAAGCTGCAATTGATCTTTAATGGATAGCCACTACTGTTGATCCTAGGCATGTAGGTGCTACTGTCAACCCTTAGTGTGTAGCCATTAATTCGACCTTTAGTGTGTAGCTGCTACTGTTGACAATTGGTGTGTAGCCACTACTGTTAACACTTATTGTTTAGGTACTACTGTCGACCAGACCTGGGGCCGAAGTACTCGGTACTCGTGTACTCAAGTACATTTTGGAAGTACTCGTACTCGTAGAAATTATGGTCAAGTACTCGTACTCATACTCGTGTTCAATGTACTCAGTTTTACAAGTACATCTGAGTACTTTCTCAATATGATATTGTGAAAATTATTTTATTTCGTATTTTATCAAATCATTAACAACTACAACAATAATTAAAAAAAGTATGGTAGCAAATAGTATTAGTTGTATATGTTTTTTAATGCAGGATCATTAAAAACACTTGTTATGTCAATTCTATTGCAACAATATTAATCGCAACAATATTAATAGCCCCTGATTTGTAATAATTATTATTGTTACATTTAGTAGACATGGTTTCATTTTTATTTGGTATTGATGAGTTTTCACAAATTCATACTGTGGATCACTCTTCTGCATATTGAATGCACTTAAGTCACAAAGGCTTCGCTTCAATAGGCAGCATCTTTTGATTCTTTTCCCAGTCAGAAACCCCTAGTTCATATCCATGGTTGTACTAGTTACTGGTCCAGGCCATAATCCTTATGTTTGTTTAATTAAGCCATTAAGTCCAGTAAGTCCACCATGAAAGGGTCATTCATCAGTTAGCCATAAAATGCCTTTGTTGCTATCACAAGTGACAGTGCTAAGTACTGCTAGCTGAGTCTTCTTCTGAAGAAGTTTGGTGCCTCAAGTCAGACAGCCTGCACCAATACTGTCTGGTGCCAATTTGTAGTGTGGTTAAAGTACAAAGGGGATATTGAGCCCTGGACATTGGCAGGTGCTAATCCACCCTCTCAGCAAACATTAGTTGTGGACTTGTAGTCACTTCCGGCCACAACATGCCTAACAGTGCTCATTGATTCATATATATATATATATATATATATATATATATATATATATATTTAATGTTTATATTTCTTTTCCCTTGTTATGTGCTATAAAATGTATTTTGAAAAGTATTTTAAATTTAAATACATTTTAACCCATATTTGAATGCACACCCTGAACATTTTGTACTTGAATGCAAATTGCACCTTTGAATGGAATACGACCCCCATCTTGGGCCCAAATATAAATAGTTTTTTTACAGTTTTTCTCATAAACAAGTGTGATCAACTGCCGTTTCCCAGTCAACTCTTCCTGAATTATATAAATTCATTCACAATGTGTATTTTTAAAATACGTTATTACTACACAGAGTTACTATAATATCATACAAGATATACTCGTGCTCATGGAAATGTACTCGTACTCAGCTTTGAGCAATGTACTCATACTTGTACTTGGCCATCACCAAGGTACTGGTACTCGTACTTTACTCATGAAAATATACTCGGCCCCAGGTGTGCTGTTGACCCTTAGCGTTCAGCCGCTACTGTCGACCCTTAGTGTGTAGCCAGTACTGTTAACCCTTAGTGTGTAGCTGCTACTGTCGACCCTTAGTGTGTAGTTGACCATTGGTATGTCCCCGCTACTGTCAACACTTAACGTGTAGCCACTAAGTTGACCCTTAGTTTGTAGCTGCTACTGTTGACCCTTGGTGTGTAGCCGCTACTGTTGACAATTAGTGTTTAGCTACTACTGTCGGCCCTTAGTGTGTAGCTGTTACTGTTGACCCTTAGCATGTAGTCGATCATTGGTATGTCTGCTACTGTCGACGCTTAATGTGTAGCCACTGCAGTCGACCCTTAGCGTGTAGTTGTTACTGTCGACACTTAATGTGTAGCCGCACTGTCAACCCTTAGTGTTTAGCTGCTACTGTTGACATTTAACGTGTAGCCGCTACTGTTGACACTTAACGTGTAGCTGCTACTGTCGACACTTAGTATATAGCTGCTACTGTCGAACACTTAGTGTAGCTGCTACTTTTGACCCTTAGCATGTAGTCGACCATTGGTATGTCGCCGCTACTGTCGACACAGTGTGTAGCCGCTACTGTCGACACGTAACGTGTAGCCGCTGCAGTCGACCCTTAGCGTGTAGCCGCTACTGTCAACATTTAGTGTGTTGCCACTACTGTCGACATGTGTAGCCGCTGCAGTCAACCCTTAGCTTGTAGCTACTAAAGGAAGCAAGCTTAGATAGATTTTACACAGGAGGTACATTATTAGATATTTATTATATATGCTGTGAAAGTTTAAAAAATCATAAGAATTTTTTTCAGGGAGCCCATGAAATAATGGATGGATACATTTTTAGAAAATAGTTTTATATTAAAAGGCTTTATAATGATAACATTAAAAGTGAGTACGCTTATGTTTAATCTGATGTTTATACTAAATTTGTGTGAAATAAGACTGACAGTTTAGAAACCCAAAAATGTAAAAATTTACCCTAACAGTGATTATGCAAATCTGAAAACTAGCATTTAGAAGTCGCGTTAAAGCTGCTTGCACAATTCATTGAGCCTATCATGAATCAGATTCACTGATGTGTTGTGTACGACTAGTTTGTTCGATCATTTCATAACACATTTGCATAAATGCTCCAGCATGTTGTAGTGGACACTAGATAGGTTTGATTTTTTATGAAATGATTCTGAAAATCAACTGGGGAAGCAGCTTTGACAAAACAATAATCACCAACTACTACAGATAAGACAAACACAATCTAAGGCACATTCAAAATTATCTTTAATTATAAATACACATATAATTTAGCACATGCTTGCCATCTAACCACATAAAATCATTCACGTACAGAAATAGAAAAGCAGCAGCTAATTACATGACACAAGATGTACACAGGCTACACTGTAGCTCTACCCTACTTTAAATACAACAGCTTTTACTTGCGTCACCACTTCAGACACAATTACACAGTACATTGGAAGCATTCGTATTTTTACAAGTTATACTTTGCATACAAAGTTCAACTGTGTAAAGGGTATATAAGTTCATGAGTTTTCAAACGTACATCAGGTTAAATTTTATTGGAACTACACAAATATCATATGACAAGCCTTACAAACATAATCTCCAACAGCATGGGTGCTACAAAATTAATAAATGCAATCTCCAATAGCATGAATGCTACAAAATTAATACATACAGTCATGCCTCATTTACAACTGAAATAAAATTAGGCACTTCTGTCACTTAGCCTGTTAGGTAATCTCAAATCATCAACTAAATATCTCAAATACCTAACATGATACTGCCGTAAAAGGCACAACTAATGTTTGCAACTAAATGCTCAACAGTAAAATCCAAGACCATAATTAAAATGTCAATATTATGTGTTCTTGTCAGTGTGTGCTGAAAGCGAGGCTACTGAGCAAACAATGGTTGAACGACACAAATAATACAAATATACAATGTAACCTGGCCAGGTTTCACCGACAGACTCACAATGTTAATTTAGATGTCAAAAGCAAGACAAACATGGAACAATAGAATCACCCTGGGACATACATTATATGCTTATAAATGTAGAAGTACACCACACCTACATTTCTCCTACCAGTAATAGCAAATCTTTTCTACTAAAATAGCTAGTACAGATTTATCAGTGTAAACAGTTACATTTGAAGTGTAAATAGTTTTCTGGTTCACTCAGTGTTGGTGTATGATTTATTTAATGCAATTCTTATTTAAATGCAAGCAAGAGCAAATTTACATTAAAGGAATGCCACGCATAACAAACATGTAAACTAAGAGTAAATGTAATACCATCAATTGTAATAACTCTGTATTATAAAATGCATATAATTTGTTATCCAATGTAAAGATAGTTGTATATAAGCATGACTGCTGTTTCATAGAGTACATGCAAGAAACATTACAAACATTGCTACACACACACAAACACACACACTAGTCTTGTGTCGCTTGTTGCACCTAAGACAAACACAAGTGAAGAAACGAAGTTTCATTTCTCAGTTAATTTCCCACATGATCTATAAATTATTTCTACAATAAGCAGTAAGAACAAGTTCAATTTTGTTGTTTTATATTTCACTTAAGTTGGACTTAAGGATGCTGCAATGTATCCTATCAACATTATCTGTTCATCTCACTATTGTGTGAACAAATGCTTAATGACAATGTTTACTGTGACCTAACAATCATCTATGCACGAGTGTGTTAGGAACAGAACTCCCAAAACTTTAGAAGTGTATTTGTATGATAGTGTACTGCACTAGTCCAAGGTATAGTTTCCTGGGGTGTGCATTTAGACACATTTTGTCAATCTTTCTAATTTGTGGGAATTGTTTTTAACTATAATTAACGAGTGTTGTTTGCATGCTCAAGATTACCTCCAGCAGTTGATGTGTGCAACACAAATGATATGTTGAACAACTGAGGCAGCCGACAAGCAGCAGTCTATGTCATGGTGTGCCAGTCTTGCAGTATTTGTAGAAATGATAGCACCAACATAGACACTTGTTCTTCTGACACGTTAGACTACATACATCTACAGACACCATGATTAGTCTATAAGACTCACTTTTCTAGTACACTCTAATTATGTCAAGTTGATCAATGTTTTTGCACAGGGTCACATTTTCTACAGATATTCTGGAAGCAATATTTCAAAAGTTGCATAATATGTCAGCGAATATACTAACTGACAACGATGGCATCTATAAAAGAGAACGAGCGTCAATCCTGAAAGCACACAACAAACCACACAATCTACAACTTGCAGCTACGGGAAATACTGGACTAGTTTTTGCTGCAAAATCAACTGCATAGATAAAGCCGTACTCTTTACCCTCTCAATATCTCATGACTGACACTACGTATGTACGGTTAACTGTAAAGTAAAAAAAATTTCAGTATATGCTGGTAAAAATGTGACGTCTTTTATTGCTACATTTTGTTGTTCATAAACGGGTTGCAAAGACCGATTCCATATGTGACCAAAAACGTGTTCACAAAGACCAACTACATATGTGACAACTAGATGTGTTCACAAAGACCAACTCCATATGTGACCACTAAACGTGTGTTCACAAAGACACCACAATAATATATGCTTGGCATGGATGGCACAGGTTCTTATATGGCATCATTGTTGTATTAATTAACAAGGCAATGTGCCTCTTATTTACTACCAAGACAGCAACTACTCTGTGCTAGATTATCAAAATGATCTCCTACTCGGACTGCTTGTCACCAAAGGTACACCCATTCCAGCTAATGTTGCAGGTAGGGCATATCCATTCATTAGAATCATAACAGTGCATCCAACACTTTATACTAATCAACATTCTCGGTTCTATTTCATAAGTGCCAAATAATTTGTGAACAATTTGATGATGTAATTTTGAATCATTGTTCCCACCGTCTGGAGGATCTGTTGATAAAATAACATACAGGATACCAACTGCTAAAATGTTGACAGTTAGTATAAGTTAGTATACATATTGATTGTGAAATAGTGCTAATTGTATATTGACAAGGTGACTATTAAAAGACGTCCATCTACTGAGAAAGAGACCTAGTAAAGTTGGCCTGTTGTTGCCATGTTGACAGCTACCATAGATCCAACTCTATCTTTGGTACTGTATGAAGACCATCTGCTGGAGATGGTCATCAACTTCAGAACAGCAGCTTCTTTTTGTTCTTCTTGTCCATTGTTCTACAATGCAAGATGCTCAGTGAGAGGCAGTTTACTGGGTAAAAGGTTATAATATGTCTGCGTGTGTGCGCATGTGCGCATGTGTAAATTTTTTAAACATACAGGGACCTTCTTTTCTTCCAAGTAACTTATTATCACAGTAGTTATGAAGTAGTGCTACATATATCTGGAATGAAAGGTAATGACAAATTCAGGATAATAAAATATTGATCAACATATTTTCTTTTTATAATAGCTTATGTAAAAGCACCTTTATGAAAGCAATAAAATTATCCATGAAATGAAGATAGATTGTCATATAAGAATGCAAGACTACTCACTCTCGGTTGTGTTCGTCCTGTTTGTGAATGTCCTCCCATGAGTCACGCTCCTTCTCAAACGCCCTCCTTCGGTCATCCAATTCTTTTGTCTGTTGCTCCAGACTCTTCTTCATTTGCTCCATGCGCCGTTGTAACTGTAACATGTCAATCATTCTTCATTAGCTCCTCCCACATCAGTAGTGCAACAATTCATTAGATACTCCCACCACAGTAGTGCATCATTTCATTAGCATCTCCCACCACAGTAGTGCATCATTTCATTAGCCCCTCCCACCACAGTAGTGCATCATTTCATTAGCTCCTCCCACCACAGTAGTGCATCACCACAGTAGTGCATCATTTCATTAGCTACTACCACTGCAGTAGTGCATCATTTCATTAGCTACTTCCACCACAATAGTGCATCATTTCATTAGGTACTCCCACCACAGTAGTGCATTGTTTCATTAGCTCCTCCCACCACAGTAGTGCATCACCACAGTAGTGCATCATTTCATTAGCTACTACCACTGCAGTAGTGCATCATTTCATTAGCTACTTCCACCACAATAGTGCATCATTTCATTAGCTACTCCCACCACAGTAGTGCATCATTTCCGCCCACCACAGTAGTGCGTCATTTCATTAGCTACTCCCACCACAATAGTGCATTATTTCATTAGCTCCTCCCACCACAGTATAAACACCCATGTCTCTTTGACAACCAACACTTACATCTACTTCAGAGTCTTTTAATTTCTGCATCTTTTCTTTAACCTTCATTTCAAAGACCTGCTCCATCTCAGCTTCCATTTTCTTCAGTTTCTGCACGTGGTCTTTCTTTTCCTCTGCCATTTGACCTATTGGATCCCTGTTACAAATGAAATGTCTACATGGTTAACACACGGCATTACAGGCCTTCTTTCATAGCAACAGCACAGAACAACCTGCAGTTAGATAGATACCCAAGTAGAAACTAATAGTATTGTACAACATAAATGCTACTGTATATGTTGTGACACATCATCACCATCCTTGTACAGAATGGAGGCAGCAATATGTTCTCTCCAGACTTTCATCAGCGAGGAGACCTCAGCTGGATTAAGGCCTACATCACTGGCGAGCAGATCAGTGTAATTGTCTGTTTCTTAGCACTGTTGACAAAGGTGGTAGGTCACCATGCAGTTGGGTGTTGGTCCTATTTGTTTGGTCCTGACATCAAGTATGTGTCACAGAAGCACACATAGATCAAGTCTTCAAAATAGCAGGTAACTAGACTGTCCATGATTCTGATCCATACAGTAGGATGGTCTCAGCACAAGCTTTGAAGACGGCCAGTTTGGTGTCACAACTAAGAGCTGACTTCTACAGTTTCTTCTCCAGTCTTGGCTAAGTCCTTTTGAACTGCTGGTATTTGAAATGCTTCACATTTTTTAGTGTTGTGCCTTCCAAGGTTTTCACACAAGTTGTATCTGTTAAGTTCATCAACAGTTTTGGTGACAAAACATTAACATTTGTGAAAATGGAATTTGCCAAATGATTGTCTTAGAGTGACCAGAAACAGTCACATAACTACCTGAATTGCATGGCAATAAATAATTATTAAGATTACCCTGGCCATAGGAAAAGGGGCAGGAAGCGGAGGAAGAAGGCTGTCGTTGGGAAGAAATGGAAATGGATAATAACTGGGGTGGCACGGGATAACATGAACTAACTTCACCCCTAAAGGAAGCAGCCATGAAGAACACATTGAGACAATGTTGATACATGAACACTAACAGAGAAACAAACCACCGGGTACCACGATGACCTCATGCACTATGGACAGAGAGATCTACTGCAGAAAACATCCCTAACGAGGGAAGAGGAGACTGCACAAAGGCCCATCTTGATTAAAGCCAACAAGCAGAGTATTTCAACCACAAAAATAAAAACGTGTTTACTACATCACAGGTTCAACCTAAAGAAATGCCACGAGCATTGCCTAAGAAATGCAGTAATGACAGAATCACCACAAAGGAAGATCATTCGCAGAACCAACCACCACCCAGGGGCAATCCGGTTAGCAGTGGACAACTTACACTATATTTCTATTAGTAATGGCCAGCAGGGTGGCTGCCTTCTTTCTCCTCTCCTGCTGAGATGACATTTTGTGATGCTCTAGACTGAGGACAGTGTCTGTATCGCATTGCTTCCAGTCAGCGCCATGGAAACTAGAGCTCCCAGACAGAGCATTGTATAAATCGTTTGTCGACCTGTACTTTTCTGGTTCGGCATGGTCTCGTGCTTTCAATGCAACTAGTGGTGAAATGACATGATTCAGCCTCTTTCTACGAGGCATTGGAATAGGCAGATCCCGAGCCCTTCTGCAACATGATGTGTTTGCAACATGCAGCTACTTAGTCACATCGCCACTGTGATAAACAACAGTGCATGTCTACAGTGTAGACTCAGGCTTCCAAGTGGTCAAACCCTTCATGACAGACCACCCTTCTTTTATGACCACCCGTTTCATTTTCTATGTGGTCATAAATGACAGGTTCCAATGTATCGCATTTCATAATTTTATCAGTTGCTCTACCACACAAGATAAACATTTACAACACAGATATGAGAACGTATGCAGCATGTAGAGATAGAAGGTGAATGACTGACTTCTCTATGACTTTGCTGTGTGTGTCATCAGCTGAGAGGAAGGCGAGGCGACTGTAGCGGAAGTTCTCATAGTGGACATTATTTGTGATGTCCTTCAAGTCCTGCATGTGTGTCCTAAAGACAAATTAAACACATAATTTATGTTCCATGAATGGATATTTTGGTGTCTTGGAATGTGATATTTGACATAATTACTTTTCAAGAAACTTGTTTGAAATATTGGGAACAAACATCTTACAACTTTCTTGAGAGGTATTTGTCAAATATGATTTATGTTATCCTTTACATAGTTGTCAAAATACATAGTACAACATGCCTTTGCGAAAAGATGCTTTTGTGAAAGCATCATAGAAGAGGTCTGCCACATTGCTATCAAAATAATGCATGTATTGGTCTAGAAAATAAATATTTAAAAATTCCGCTGTTAACTTAAATATCAGACATTGATATTAAAAAAAAAAATCATTCCAAAAGTGTGGACTGCTGAAGAACAGGAAGGCTGTTTAAAAAATAACTACAAAACATAAAAAGACACAGAGTGGATCAGCTCAGATCTGTTAAATATATAATCCTGTCAATGTATGAAATGTTTCCTTTCCACAGCTGAACCCATGGCTAAAAATTATTACGGTTTCTTTGCAACATGGGAACCTATATGAGTACGTGTGAGAATGACTACTGCCGCCTCACCTGATGAGCATATTTCTTAAAGCAATGAAGTCATTGTGTTCCAGATTCTCCACTGAAACGGTAAAACAGTATTTTTTAAATTGGTCAATTCAAAGAGCTTTGTGAAAAAAACACCATTTACCAATAATAAAAGGTGACAATAACAACACTATTAACACAATAACTGTGATAATAACTATTAACAAAATAACTGTGATAATAATTAAGAGCTTTAAAAAACATGTTTGATATAACAGATGCTGAATTACGACTGACAGGATACGTAATGTTTAGGAAATATCGAATAGGAAGAAGGGAAGGGGGAGTTATTTAATATATGTTAAAGAATCTATTCAGGCTTATGAAATAAAACTAGAAAGGGAAGCAGATTGCGATGAAGCTGTTTGGTGCAAAATTCTTTCAGGAAATTCAAAATTAACTATTGGAATAGTTTACTGAAGTCCAAACATAAACGATGAGGACAACACAAAAATAAAAACGCTATAAAGGAAGTTAGTAAAGGGGAATGTATCATAATGGGAGATTTTAACCATGGACACATACAATGGAATTCTCTAGAGAGCACAGGGAGTGAGGACCAACAATTTCTATTTTTAATCCAGGATAGCTTTCTTACTCAGCACGTGCTAGAACCAACCAGGGGAGAAAATGTATTAGATATAGTTTTATCATCACAAAAAGAATTAGTGGACAATGTAAAAATACTTGAACCATTGGGTAACAGTGACCATAATCAAATACATTTTGACATCAATGTAAAATTAGAAAGTAAAAATAAGAAAACGTACAAGAGAAACTTCCACAAAGGTAACTACAAAGATATGAGAAAATACTTAGCAAAGGTAGATTGGAATAACATGCTGATGAATAAGACCGTAATTGAATGTTGGAATATTCTAAAATATGAAATTGAGAGTATCATCGATAAATTTGTTCCCTTCCAAAAACAAGGAAAACGGTGTAGAAAGAAACACTTGTCAAAAGAGGCTGTTAGAAAATAGTGTTAAAACAAACTATGTGGAGGGTTTATAGGCATACCGGAAAGGAAGAAGACTATGCAAATTACAAAGAGGCACTTAATGCAGCTACAACTGAAATCAGACAATCTAAAAGAAGCTATGAGCAAAAACTAGCATGTAACATAAAAAATTACAGCAAGAGTTTTTATGCATATGTCAGGAGTAAACAAAACATACAAGACAAGGTTGGACCTCTAGAAGACAGTGCTGGAAATATAATATCACAGGGGTTTTTAATGGCGGAAGACCTAAATGGTTACTTCAGTTCAGTGTTTACCAAAGAAGATATTAGTTCATTACCAGTTGCTGATGCTAAATTTCAGGGGGCTAAATCTGACTATTTAGGACCGTTAGTTGTAACTCCAGAATTGGTAGCTAAGAAAATAAAGGCAATGAAGGATAATAAATCACCGGGAGTGGATGGGATTCCTCCAAAATTACTAATGGAAACAGTAGAACAAATTAGTATACCACTTGCAAGAGTATTCAACTTGTCATTAAAAGAGGGAGTTGTTCCGTTTGAATGGAAAAAGAAGCAAACATCATACTGTTATTTAAAAAGGGTTCGAGAAATAAGTCAGAGAATTACAGACCAGTGAGTTTAACATCAGTGATTTGTGAATTATTAGAAAGGTTAATTAAAGACCATATGGTGGACTTCCTCGTTAAGCATAAATTATTAAATTCATCTCAACATGGATTCCTTAAAGCGAGGTCATGCTTAACAAATATGTTATGTTTTTTGGAAGAAATCACTAAGTGGATAGACGTGGGATCGTCAGTAGATATTATCTACTTAGATTTTCAGAAAGCTTTTGACAAAGTGCCACATCAAAGATTGCTACTTAAATTAAAAGCCCATGGTATCGGGGATAGCATAACTGACTGGATAGAACAATGGCTGACTGACAGAAGACAACGAGTTGTAGTAGATGGAGAAGTTTCAAATTGGAAATCGGTTTTGACTGGGGTACCTCAAGGATCATTATTAGGACCTATATTATTCTTAATATATATCAATGACTTGGACGACAGTATAACAAGTAACGTACTGAAATTTGTGGATGACATAAAACTGTTTAGAAAGGTTAATACTGAGGGTGATAAACAACATTTACAAAACGATCTAGACAGATTAGTGAAATGGTCTGAGAAATGGCAGATGTTATTCAATTTTGGGAAATGTAAATGCCTACATACAGGACATGGGAACTTGAATGTAAACTATAAAATGGGAGATACTGTTCTGGGTACTACTGTAAAAGAAAAGGACTTAGGAATTACAATAAGCGCTGATATGAAAGTTTCAGAGCAGTGTGGTATTGCAGCTTCAAAGGGTAATCAAATTCTTGGATTGATTAGAAGAAACATAACATACAAGGGGAAAAAGTTAATTATACCTCTTTATAAAGCAATAGTTAGACCTCATTTAGAATACTGTATACAAGCATGGAGACCATATCGTAAGAAGAATATAGATACGCTTGAACGCATACAAAGGAGAGCAACTAAAATGATTCCAGAATTGAGGGACCTTAGTTATGAAGAACGCCTGAAAGAATGTGGTTTAACAACTCTAGAGACAAGGAGGTTAAGAGGAGATCAGATTGAAGTTTTTAAGATATTGAATGGGTATGAAAATATTGATAGAAATATGTTTTTCTCACTCAAGAAGGATAGCAGAACTAGAGGACATGAGGTAAAATTAGTAAAGGATCAATGTAGATTGGACATCAGGAAGCACTCGTTCTCACAGAGGACAATAAATGAATGGAACAAATTGTCTACTGATTGTGTAACTGCTAGCAGCGTGAATATGTTTAAAAACAAGATTGACACATATCTCAGGAGGGCGGGTTATAAGTAGATGAACATTGTTGGACTCTCGATAAGCCAATGGCTTCCTTGTCCACTTGCCATCTGGGCCTTTGGCTTGGATGGCAAATCTTGTTAAATCTTGATATGCCACATCATAAATAGTATTTCTGTGGATTCATTTCAACCACTTTTCAAGCCACAACGAGATGTTTACTAATGTTTTGACTTGTGCTTAATTTATGCATGAATTTTTATTTCAATGCCACTGTTTTGTATCAAATTATTTGACATGACTATTTCTCAAGAAACTTGTTTGATGTTTGTTCCAAATATATTTTGCAAGGCCTTCGTCAGCCGACTGAGTTTGTAATGCACATGTCACACGACAATTTGCTGGTGACATTAGTCTCTCCGTTGACAATAATCGGAAAGGAAAGATCTACTTTGTTACTACAACCATCTTACTACATCATAGATACAACATAATGCATGCAGTTACCTTCAACGACACCCCACGGGTAGATTCGCCCCCGCACCTTGCGCCCTCCTGCTTCCACCACGGTGTTGCTGCCAACAACGGCAAATGGCACCCGGTCCTGCTGACACATGAAATAATGACTTCTAAGTTTAGTCTGTCACATAGATTGAGACCATATGATAAACACACATCACTTGCATGGCTGTCATCCATGGGGGTGCAGAGAAAACACACATCACTTGCATGGCTGTCATCCATGGGGGTGCAGAGAAAAGCTTCCCCAAGTGCACGTGTTCAGTTACCGAAATAGTCTAATTTGTTAAATCTGTGTTTTTGTGAGACAGGCTGCTTTCATTTCACTATAAATTAAAAATGTTTGCCAAAACCTTGTTCAACCAAAAACAATGTTGAAAGTCCAAATGTTAAAATAAACCCTAAGAATCTTATGAAGCCGAACCTTCAGTTTCTTCTGATGTCGGTTTTCTTCTTCATCGTCACAGTCGGGGAACTCATAGATCTTGATCTTGTGCCGTGCGATCTCATTGAGTAACTACAACAGCAGGGACACTAATGTTACAATCTCATTGAGTAACTACAACAGCAGGGACACTAATGTTACAATCTCACTGAGTAACTACAACAGCAGGGACACTAATGTTACAATCTCATTGAGTAACTACAACAGCAGGGACACTAATGTTACAATCTCATTGAGTAACTACAACAGCAGGGACACTAATGTTACAAGCTCATTGAGTAACTACAACAGCAGGGACACTAATGTTACAATCTCACTGAATAACTACAACAGCAGGGACACCAATATTACAATCTCACTGAATAACTACCACAGCAGGGACACTAATGTTATAATCTCATTGATTAACTACAACAGCAGGGACACCAATGTTACAATCTCACTGAGTAACTACAACAGCAGGGACAATAATGTTACAATCTCATTGAGTAACTACAACAGCAGGGACTCTAATGGTATAATCTCACTGATTAACTACAACAGCAGGGACACTAATGTTACAATCTCATTGATTAACTACAACAGCAGGGGACACTAATGTTACAATCTCATTGATTAACTACAACAGCAGGGGACACTAATGTTACAATCTCATTGATTAACTACAACAGCAGGGGACACTAATGTTACAATCTCATTGATTAACTACAACAGCAGGGACACTAATGTTACAATCTCACT
The DNA here is from genome assembly GCA_033239005.1 of Lamellibrachia satsuma. Lineage (NCBI taxonomy): Eukaryota > Metazoa > Annelida > Polychaeta > Sabellida > Siboglinidae > Lamellibrachia > Lamellibrachia satsuma. Next base: position 7,936,068 of record BSQZ01000012.1, on the reverse strand, counting down.
GAATAACTACAACAGCAGGACACTAATATTATAATCTCACTGATTAACTACAACAGCAGGGGACACTAATGTTACAATCTCATTGATTAACTACAACAGCAGGGGACACTAATGTTACAATCTCATTGATTAACTACAACAGCAGGGACACTAATGTTACAATCTCACTGAATAACTACAACAGCAGGACACTAATATTATAATCTCACTGATTAACTACAACATCAGGGACACTAATGTTACAATCTCATTGATTAACTACAACAGCAGGGACACTAATGTTACAATCTCACTGAGTAACTACAACAGCAGGATACTAATGTTACAATCTCACTGAATAACTACAACAGCAGGGACACTAATGTTACAATCTCACTGAATAACTACAACAGCAGGGACACTAATGTTACAATCTCACTGATTAACTACAATAGCAGGGACACTAATGTTACAATCTCACTGAGTAACTACAACAGCAGGGACAATAATGTTACAATCTCACTGAGTAACTACAACAGCAGGGACACTAATGTTACAATCTCACTGAGTAACTACAACAGCAGGGACATTAATGTTACAATCTTATTCAGTAATTACAACAGCAAGGACACTAATATTACACATATCAGTCCACCTGTTTCCGCCTACCATATATAAGATTACAGCTGTTTCTCTGTGGGCAAAATAGAAATCCAGGTGATGTTATGTTTAGCACATTTAAACAATGGCAAAAACTTTGAAGCAGAAAAATAAAATGGTAGTGCTGGCCAAAACCTTCAAAGTGGGACCAATAAAACATGTTTCAATTCATGATTCTCATTTGCTGAGCTACGTCAGCTCATTAATATAAATGTATGCAGATAGGCCAATCACACAGTTGTCCATTGACACCACATTTTCCCGGGTTGGCCATAGATATGAATAGATAAGTAAATTTACTACCCAGAGCATGGTAAATCAATCAAATTTGCATGCTAGCAATACCATGTGTTTTCAATGCAAGATTCTCATTAGCTGAGTTTGAATCCATTGATGAATAAATATGGAAAATAATTACTATGCATCATGAACAGCGAAATTGTTCAGCCATGGCTACTTGCAGATTTAATAGATGTAGTAATTTTCACCGATCAGTCGTGTAAAAAAGAAGAGCTATAAACAAGGAACAATAATCTTCTATAAAGCATAACTCTGTAAAATGCTGCTGTGTGTATGACGCTGCTGTACATACCGTCTTCTTGAATTCACGACACTCGTCCGGCGTCAGTGTGTCTGCCTTTGCTATCAAAGGAATGATGTTCACTTTGTCGTGTAGTCGCTTCATAAACTCAATGTCCAGAGGCTTCAGACTGCCAAACATAACGGTACACATGCAGTGTGAGAAACACAAACATAACACTAAACATCAACACAAACATAACACAAAACACAAACATAACACCAAACATAAACACAAACATAACACCAATTCAACCAGTGTTTTCCACAATTACAATTATGCTAATATATAAACAACACTAAAGAGGATGTTGTCTATAATGTAATGGAGCCAAATATTACATTTATAGCTAAACTATATTTAAACAACACTAAAGAGGATGTTGTCTATAATGTAATGGAGCCAAATATTACATTTATAGCTAAACTATATTTAAACAACACTAAAGAGGATGTTGTCTATAATGTAATGGAGCCAAATATTACATTTATAGCTAAACTATATTTTCTTATACCCAAATAGCATGTTCCCTAACAAACTACCATATTGTCACAAAATAGGTGGAAGGGATTGTCAATTTCTTAAAAATTGTGACAGCTGAAACACCTCCAATGCATCTGCATAGGGAGTATCAGATTCATGACAGACAACACACCACTACTATGTACTACTACTGAAAATTTGGAAATTAGAAAATAAACCCAATACATAGCAAAGTATCACTTAAAAGGGAAACAAAAGTCATGGTTTTGGGCCAATGCACCTATAAGAGTTACTCAAACCTAACCATTTGCAACTACAATTAAGAATATCATGCCAATGGTTTACTAGGAAAAACTTGTTGAACACACAGCAACTTAATTTCATGGGCCATGCCATATTGTTAGATAACTTTACATCAAGCATATCAAAGTCTAGCTCACCAAATGAAAATATATTTGTATACACCTATTCCTATATTTATCAATATGATATGGCTATGCTGTTTGTGTCCAAACTCAACTTATGTAACATATTTTGGCCTTTGTTTACTAACCTAGTCCTCCTTCTAAGGAAATTTCACGTTTGTTTGAGACTTTCCTTTGGTTCTGTGTGTGCCGGCCTCACTTAATATGTCACGCGTAGTCTAGGTTACATGCGCTTATCGATCGAGCTGGTTAACATGTCAGCCCTCAGTCAACAGGAGAAATGACTGGAATCGCCCACTTTTAGAACATATTCTGAGTAAATCACTGGCGTGATATTCTTGATTTTAATTGCACATGGTTGGTTTTTATTATATCTTTTAAGTGCATAGCCCCAAAATTATGATTTTTGTTTCTCCAGTTATGAATATACCCAACTACATCACACTACCATACCAACTACATCACACTACCACACTAACTACATCACACTACCATCCATACCAACTATATAACACTAGCATACCAACTACATAACACTACCACACCAACAACATAACACTACCACACTAACTACATCACACTACCATCCATACCAACTACACCACACTACCATACCAACTACATAACACTACCATACCAGCTACATAACGCTACCATACCAACTACATAACGCTACCATACCAACTACATAACGCTACCATACCAACTACATAACGCTACCATACCAACTACATCACACTACCATACCAACTACATCACACTACCATACCAACTACATCACACTACCATACCAACTACATAACACTATCATACCAACTACATAACACTACCATACCAACTACATAACACTACCATACCAATACATCACACTAACATACCAACCACATAACACTACCATACCAACTACATCACACTGCCATACCAACTACATCACACTACCATAGCAACTACATCACACTACCATACCAACTACATCACACTACCATACCAACTACATCACACTACCATACCAACTACATCACACTACCATACCAACTACATCACACTACCATACCAACTACATAACACTACCATACCAACTACATAACACTACCATACCAACTACATCACACTACCATACCAACTACATCACACTACCATACCAACTACATCACACTACCATACCAACTACATCACACTACCATACCAACTACATCACACTACCATACCAACTACATCACACTACCATAGCAACTACATCACACTACCATAGCAACTACATAACACTACCATACCAACTACATCACACTACCATACCAACTACATCACACTACCATACCAACTACATCACACTACCATACCAACTACATCACACTACCATACCAACTACATCACACTACCATAGCAACTACATCACACTACCATACCAACTACATCACACTACCATACCGACTACATAACACTACCATACCAACTACATCACACTACCATACCAACTACATCACACTACCATACCAACTACATCACACTACCATACAAACTACATAACACTACCATACCAACTACATAACACTACCATACCAACTACATCACACTACCATACCAACTACATCACACTACCATACCAACTACATCACACTACCATACCAACTACATAACACTACCATACTAACTACATAACAAGTCAATAGGTAGTGAGAATGTTGACCCATCTGATCACCGTGAACACAAGCTATGTCAATGAATTTCTAGCCATATGCCCGACTCATGTTGCTGGCTGGCAGCCATAAGTGTGCTTGTGTACTCTATTTTAAAACCATCAACAGCTCTCTTCCACATCACAAAAGAGAAATACTTGAAATGGCTGCCTGAGTTGACTTGATGTATGCGAACAATGAACCATTTAACAAAGGTGCTCCTGGACAGTTCCTGTTGCTGGTACAATGGACACCTACAGGACATTTGTCTTTGGTCAGTCTCACCAGTGTCCAGCTGACAGGTGATTTGTAATGCTAAAGCTTGGGGGAAGTAGTAAAGAGGGCGCAGGGAGATGTCATTGTCCACAGGATGGCTCAACTACAAAGGACCAGCACTAGTGACCACTGAAGGAATGTCCACTCAATCAATGAGATTTCAACATTTATTCTCCTAGGAGCAGCCAACACTGGAAAACTTGCCATTCTCGTAAGTGAAGCCCACTGTGTCAGTGAGCCTTATTGTTAGTACCACGAACTGCTAGATCAGGCATAAACAGTTTGTCAACAAATTTAACTCTCTTATTTTTAAGTACAAAATAGCATTAACAAATGCTTTATTTTATCCACCAGAAGCACCATGTTATTTCAGGTAGCCTCTACTGTATCGGTGTAATGTTTAAGCATTGTATCTTTCACAAATTGTACAGTGGTTCTGTGTAACAATTGCTAAAGAGGTTCTTTCTGGTTACACCTAACTACATTTTTGTAATAATAAAGTACATTCTAACTACATATTTGTAATAATAAAGTACATTCTAATTGTTTAACTCGAGTTGATATTATTTTGCAAAGTTATCTTCACTGGTCTTCTCGTATGACCCCCACCCCCTGCCCCACCCCCACCCCCTCCCTCACCCCCACCCCCACCCCCACCCCCACCGCTGTTGGCCATAGTTCTGTTAAATTGAAATAGGGAGTGATATGAGAAAAACCATAAAATATCTTGAATACATTAAACAAGTCCACATTACAGTGTACGTGAAGAGTCGATAAAGGGGGACATGTCACCCCACTGTCACTTGTCACTTGATAACCCTAATAGCAGATGTTGAGTGTGAACTCAACCCAATATACTTAGCAGTAATAATGACATAGACTGTATGGAATTGTGAGTACTTGGCAGAGTTCCAAGTGAGAAGACATAACAGTGTCATCATGGTGGTTCTTTTGGCAGCCATACTGCACTAAATCACACAACCCTTCAGCTAATGTCTGCTGTGGGATGTATGACATGTAAATGTGCCTATGTTACTCAAAGCAGTACACAACCAACAAATATCTGGCACAGCTCATAAAACTGGCGTGGGGGTACCAGTAGGTGCCCGCCTCAACAGATAGATGCATAAGTTACACTATGTTAAACTTTATTCAAGATACGTATAATATGTAAATTTACGAAAGAAACCAAGAACCAAAAATAGCATGTTTGGGGAAACAAAGTGTGTTTTGCTTATAAATAAACCTTTCTAAACTCACAAAGCCAGCTGAATAACAAACAATTAAAATACTTCAAACTGTTTTGTACTTTGTGTTACAGCAATTATCAATGGCACACACACAAGAGGCATATATTATAGTAACACATTTATACATCTAAGCACAAGATAAGCCAAGTTCTTGACATGCATGGTATATGGCAATGGAGTCACATGATGCCCACACCTTTAGTGGTCTAAATAAATAGCATCCAACTTGACCATGCAACAAGCCCCACTTTGGAAGATCTATAGCACTGAGAGTTGATTCACGATAGTTGAGTTAATATCTTCTCTGTGATAGCCGTTTGATTGCTCTCTCCACTCATGTGTGACAGACATGCCTGACTGACCACAGTATATGTCCTTTGCAATGGACACAAACATTAATTTCTACAGACATTAATCTCTACTTGAACAGGCTACACAGCAGAGAAGTGCTTGCTTTCATATTGTTTTGTTTATATTAAAAAATTTCTTGACCAGTGTACACAGAGTGAGGTACTAAACCACTGGGTACCTACCCGTGTCCAGTAGGTGCAATGAAGTAGAGGCAGCAGCGTACACAGAGTGAGGTACTAAACCACTGGGTACCTACCCGTGTCCAGTAGGTGTGATGAAGTAGAGGCAGCAGCGTACACAGAGTGAGGTACTAAACCACTGGGTACCTACCCGTGTCCAGTAGGTGTGATGAAGTAGAGGCAGCAGTGTACACAGAGTGAGGTACTAAACCACTGGGTACCTACCCGTGTCCAGTAGGTGCGATGAAGTAGAGGCAGCAGTGTACACAGAGTGAGGTACTAAACCACTGGGTACCTACCCGTGTCCAGTAGGTGTGATGAAGTAGAGGCAGCAGTGTACACAGAGTGAGGTACTAAACCACTGGGGTACCTACCCGTGTCCAGTAGGTGCAATGAAGTAGAGGCAGCAGTGTACACGTTCATCAGCCGTGATGTTCCTGTTGACCCGCGACTCAGCGTTCAGGTAATGCTCATACTTGCTTTCCACGTAGTTAATGACAGGCTGCCAGCTGGGGAGGGCAGAAAGAGAAACTATGCAGCTGGTTAACTAACACACAGCAAGTTATAGGTTTTGTATAATTAAAATGCTCAAATTCTCCTATTTTTTAGCTCTCAAAGTACATCTAAATTAAGAAATGTTTCATGTTTGACTCTTTACTGCTGTAATAGTGCTATATATAATATACCATCCCATGGTAAAATGTAATTATAGAAATGAATAAACATTTCCAGTTACATATGTATCATAAGTAATAGTGTGATAGTGGTATATGTACCATAAGTAATATTGTAATAGTGGTACATGTACCATAAGTAATAGAGTAATAATGGTACATGTACCATAAATAATAGTGTAATAGTGGTATGCATACCATAAGTAATAGTGATATATGTACCATAAGTAATAGTATAACAGTGGTTAATGACCATAAGTAATAGTATAATAGTGGTATGCGTACCATACGTAATAGTGGTATATGTACCATAGGTAATTGTATAAAACAGGAATTTGCTGGACTAATAAATCATCCGATGAGAAACTTTGTTTTACCGTAAAACTTTATGTGCAGCAAAGCAATATATATATATATATATATATATATATATATATATATATATATATATATATATATATATATATATATATATATATAAAATATGTGTGTGTGTGTGTCATACAACTAGCATATTTTAATTCATTGCCAAACAGTGTATTTTTCAGAATATTAAGAGGACAAAGATCACGTCTGTAACATGGTTTGAAAGGAAATAATTTTTTAACCAGGTTAAACCAACCAAGATGTTATAGATACTAATAAACTCAGTAAATTACAATGTCCCATAAAACAATCGTTCTGTCAATCAATGAAAGTTGCTGTATATTCCCTTTAAACTAATATATTCTGGGTAGTCCCGACATTCAAATATTATTAATAATAATAATAATAAAATATGATATTTATATAGCGCCATAATCACATAGTGCTCTATGGCACTTTACAATACAGTAATAATACAGCTAAACGTATATAGGCAGTTAAATAATTAAAACAATAAATTAATTAAGAACAATACAATTTAGAATCATACATCAAATTAAACAGCTAAAAACACAAGTGCAATTTAAAGGCATTTAAGGGCAGTACAACTAAAATGAATACATGGAATAAAATAATTTAAATGATAAATTACATTAAGAGCAATATAATTACGTAAGTATCAAATGGGATTAAAATAGTAAAATAATAAATGAAGGTATACAAGGAATTAAATAAGACAAAATAATAATAACAACTATTAAATAAGATTAAAACCAGTAAACATATAATTCTATCTTGGTCTTTAATTGCAGTTGAAAACTGGCACAGCTGTTAGAGTTTCTAATGTTAGCGGGCAAATTGTTCCAAAGATTAGCCACTGCTTTGGCGAACAAGCAATCACCGAATGTGGCTGTTCTAGTTCTAGGCACAGTCAATGTGATGGTAGATTTGGATCGTAGTGAACGTGTTGGTCTGTAAATGGTCAGCAGATCACTCAGGTAATCCGCTGCTTCGTGGTGGATAGCACGGAAAGTTTGTGACATGATCTTATGTTGTATTCGGCGGTGAACAGGACGCCAGTGTAGCTCCTTCAGAACGGGAGTGATGTGCAAGCGGTGACTGGTTCTTGTGATCATGCGCGCACATGCATTCTGCAGACGTTTCATTCTCGCAAGCCGATTCAAAGGCAGACCATGCAGTAGAGAATTGCAATAATCGAGTCTTGATGTTACGAGGGCATGAACAAGTGTTTTCGCTGAATCATGAGACAGGTATTGACGGATCCTCCCGATATTTCTGAGATATTTCAAGATCACGGACGGAGGATGATTGTAGTTGTTGTTGTTCTCCGACTGAAACAGCTGTGTTTGGCAACGATTTCATTCCATGTTTGGATGTGAACAAGATCACTTCCGTCTTCTTGTCATTCAGTTTGAGCATGTTTTGCATAAGCCAAGTACGAACATCCTTGATACAGTCGTTCAAACGGGCGATTGCTGTTGATCGCTCTTCGGGTCGTTGTTCATGAATGAGACGTATAACTGGGTGTCATCAGCATAGAAGTGCACATCTAGTTGATGATGCCTGATGACGTCTCCAAGTGGCCGTGTATATAGCGAGTACAGTTTCAGGCCTAGCACTGAGGCGGCATCACCAATGATGACTTGTTGGTTTCGTAAGTAAGATGCCATCCATTTCAGGGCATTGCCGGATATGCCATGCGTGTGTTCCAGACGCTCGATAAGGATGGAGTGATCGACAGTGTCGAACGCCACCGAGAGATCTAAAAGAACAAGTGCAGCAACTCGTCCATTGTCAAGTGCTTGGAGGATATCGCTTTGTATTTTGATAAGTGCCGTTTCAGTTGAATGTTGCCTCCTGTAGGTAGACTGCGATGGTTTGTGCAGTTTGTTTTCTCGCAGATGTTGTTCAAGGCAGGTGTCAACAACTTTTTCGATTATTTTTGAGACGAATGGTAAGTTCGACAATGGTTGGTAATAGTTTAGTATGTCAGGATTAAGAGATGGTTTCTTCTTCTAGTGTGGGCATGCTTCATATTCCCGTTAAACTAATATATTCTGGGTAGTCCCTACATTCAAATATTCCCTTTAAACTAATATATTCTGGGTAGCCCCAACATTAAAATATTCCCGTTAAACTAATATATTCTGGGTAGTCCCTACATTCAAATATTCCCTTTAAATAATACATTCTGGGTAGTCCCGACATTCAAATATTCCCTTTAAACTAACATATTCTGGGTAGCCCCCACATTCAAATATTCCCTTTAAACTAATATATTCTGGGTAGTCCCCACATTCAAATATTCCCTTTAAACTAATATATTCTGGGTAGTTCCTACTTTCAAATATTCCTTTTAAACTAATATATTCTGGGTAGTCCCAACATTCAAATGGAAGAACATGATGCTCGTGATAATAACATTAAAGATGTTAATGACCATTGTCAGACAATTGCAATATTAAGGCTACAATGCCAGCATGCACACTGTTACTAGACTACTACAATATTAAGGCTACAATGCCAGCATGCACACTGTTACTAGACTACTACAATATTAAGGCTACAATGCCAGCATGCACACTGTTACTAGACTACTACAATATTAAGGCTACAATGCCAGCATGCACACTGTTACTAGACTACTACAATATTAAGGCTACAATGCCAGCATGCACACTGTTACTAGACTACTACAATATTAAGGCTACAATGCCAGCATGCACACTGTTACTAGACTACTACAATATTAAGGCTACAATGCCAGCATGCACACTGTTACTAGACTACTACAATATTAAGGCTACAATGCCAGCATGCACACTGTTACTAGACTACTACAATATTAAGGCTACAATGCCAGCATGCACACTGTTACTAGACTACTACATTAAGGATAAAACATAGGTTTAGCGGTTGCAGATCTCACAAAGATGACAACAAAGAAAGCATTGTGAATCCCAAAACCCAAAGTGAAACTGGTAAGAAAGAAGAAATGTAGGCAGACAAAACTTGCACCCACCAGTTGCTATTGTCAACAGCGTCACCAAAGCCTGGGGTGTCCACAACTGTGAGCTTGAGTTGTACCCCGCCCTCCTTCAGAAGCACCTGTGTCGTGTCGACCTGCACTGTCTTCTTGATGCGATGTGATGGGCCCATGTAGTCAGCATTGTACAGGTCTGTGATGAACATGGAGTTGACCAGAGTCGACTTCCCCAGGCCAGACTCTCCTGCATGCACAAGTAGTCATCACGTTAATTTGCAAGAGGAGGCAATCTTACCAATGTGACAACATCTGACCAGAACACAGATACTGCAAACTTTCCTCCTTCTTTCTCTGCTATCCTCTTGCACCGAAGACATCAGATAGGGCAGAAACATGTCCTGGCAATGCACGGCACCTTCCCATGTCCTGAGCCACATATTGTTTCAAGGTTTATGACATTTCCCTCTCTTTAAAAATATTCTAACATAATACTGACCGCCTAAATGAAGTAGAAGCAATTTGAAATCAACACTTCGATGTTTACAAAACTAGATGTCGCTGCTTTGAAATGTCAGTGCTTGTCACTTATAAACGACTTCCATGGCAACTGACAATTCACCGAGCCAGAATATCACCTGGCATGGCAGGCTGCTTACATTGAACATATTTATTCTACTATCAAGAACATTATATTAATAAATAAATAATAAACGACGATCAGACCAACTCGTTTTTAAAAGGTTCCTTTCAGATTCCTTTCTTTAGGCCTTCCTTTTTAATTTTCCCAATTGGGTTCCACCTGAGTGTTGCTGTAGGTAGTCTATTTGGTGTCATTCTCAGCACATACTTTACTCAAGTATGTCCATGCATACTTGACCTAAATATGTCCATCGCTTTACTACTCTACTATAAAACTGATGGTATCCCATGTAACGAACATGTAACGGGCAGCGTTGGCTATATGCAGGACATTGCAGGTGTCCACAATATGCAATAACAACTAGGGGCATGCAGAGTACTTGTCTCAGGCTATCACATACGGCAATAGGTTGTTCAAATGAAATGTAGGGTAGTTGGATGCATGAATATCAAGTACTTTCCAGTTTTGGCGACAGGAGCTGTTAAGTGTCATTACTCATTACACTTATTCCCATGGCAACATTACAAACAATGCTTCTCTTTGTGTGATAGCTGTAATTGTCAGGTCATCTTCAGTGAAGCTCTTGTTTGTAGCAATAACAAGTAGCAGCAGCAGTGATAAGACAATATCTTCATGGCACATGACCAGCTCTATCAATCAACATTAAAAAACATCCTGTCTACATCTGCACAAGCATGGCCAGGCCATGTCATCTTTTGTGCTATGGTCTGCTGCATGGGTGATATAAATTCACACAAGTCTGGACAGTTTATCTGTCCACCATTACATTCACTATCACCTGTCTGTCTGTCCATTAAGCTTGATGTCTAAGAGCAAGAGTGAGTTACATAAATACGCCTCACAACTGCCCCTAATGAGTTAGAGCTAATGAGGTAGAGCTACTTCTAACAGGTTACAGGACCATGATGACATTCCTATTAAAGATCTATCTGTCTTCCACTGTCCTCCCACATTCCTCCTGGTCACCACACATCTAGGTTTATCTATCCCTCCTAATGCATTCCCATGCAATGGAGGAAACAATATATTGTGCACTTAACACATGCCTGGACATCACAACAAGATAGATACATAACATAATATATTGTTATCTAATTTCAAGGCATGTAATTGAAGTTTTATAGACTTTGGTGTTTTTATCATCACTAACAAGAAGCATGTACTGATGGTCTAAATTTATTGTACTGTGAAGAACAAAATAATTGAAAATAATTCTGGATCTCACAAGGTTTATAAATAGCAGTGTTTACGACTGGTCCTTCAAGAGAATACTCTGCATGTGAGATAGCTTGTATGACATCAACTGCCTCTTGTAGCTCTCAATAACTGACACATCCACAAACCATCAACAAGCTTTGTATCAACAGACAAAACCAACATACCATACCAATGTCAAAGTTGCATGCTATAAAGGGAGCTACCACTGAACCCAGTTACCAATCATGTTATTGCCTTGACATACTGGCTTCTACGCTCAGGTTACAGTATACACAGCCAACAATAATTGAGCAGCATTAAAAGTGATGTGGTCAGTGAGCGATCTCTGATTATAATTACCCAGGACAAACCATTCATTACTGACTGCACTGTCTACCTCATTCCTCAGTTTAGTGTTACATAGTTTCGAGATACTTATGACAAATGTTCAGAATTTGTGGTATTCCACACAAAGAAAGCCTACGTCTATGCAGAAGTGGGAAGGCATTGACAGTCACATTAGCCCGTTGCCTTTTTGTGTTGTCAGACTAGTTTGGGCCACAAGTTTTCTATTATGCTGGCCCAATGCGCCACCATCGTATCAAATAATTTTTATCCATTGGCCACCGTCATTTCAAATCATTTACCCCCAGTGTCACAATCATTAATGAAATAAAATTTTCTTTGTGTTTTAGCTTCCTATAATAGTCACCATCTTGTTTTGATTAAATGATTCAGCACGTGTGAGCGTCACATCCGTCTGTAGAATTAGTATCTGAGTGGTCAAGGTCAATATCAGCCTCAGATTAGGAGGCCATATGGTGGATTTCTTGGAATTAATAGTCCATTGTCAACATAAATAGCTACCTCTTATCTAAATGGCTTCTTGTAACCACCAACATCGCCACATCCTTGCTGCATTCAGACATTATAACACATTCATCTCCCATCCACAAAACAAATTACAGGGAAGACAGGACATATCTGTGTTATATCAGAAATATACAATTTAACACTAAACTTATATGTGCATTAATCTGGAACCACGTCTCACAGTCACACACCACGTCTCACAGTCACACACCACGTGATGTTGAAGTCATCTGTTATGCATTGAATGAACATAGAATACATTTATGTCCTGTCACCAGCTAAAACCAGGATGAAATGAGTCACTCTTAATTTACAACACTTGTTTATCTCACTCTCCACCAATTGACCTTATTCTCACATGTAATGCAACACATGACAAAGAAAAAACTATTTTCTGAACAGCCCAAGTTAGGTAGAAGTCTACTATTCTTTCTCCTATTGAAACAACGCTAAAGGTTAGACAGGCAATTCCACATTGTACGCAAAGTTACGATTCAGTTATAATAATAAATGTACACTTTGCTATTTGTCTTGTCAACGACTTGCAGTAGCATTTTCATCAAATCCTGTAATTTTGTTTTTGATAAAATCAACATGGTGGATACTTCCTGTCACTGTCATCTGTCTCACACGCAGGGGATCCTTCCAATGATTTTTTAATGACAATCTACGATCATGAACCGGGATCGTAGTTTTTGGGAATGTGACAGTAGATTTTTCATGTTTGTAACTGTTTTCATATACTGGTTGGCATCAATGGGACCATAGAATTCAAGCGAGGGACCATAAAGGAAAGCTTTAGAAAATCACTGGATCCTTCCATCACTGATGCGTGTCTATGTTGCCAGCAGCAAGTAGACATTTAAGCGTCCGCCATCATAGTTTACAAATGTGTCCCTTTTCCTGTTCATCAACTTATTTTTTCAGGATGCAAAAACTCCTTGAAATGGGGTACCATCTCAAGACTTTATTCATACCATATGAACCCAAAAGTAAATTAATGATCCGTCCCGTATGGTACCAGCAGATTGGATGAACCAAATGGTTAAACATCTGATCTGAAGTGATGAGGTGGAGGTTGATGCTATGCCGTGTAGTGACTCACAGCCAGATGTAAACTACGTGTCTGCAGACCATTCAATAACTATGTTCACAGCGGCTCAATGTGAGGGACACATTGACAAATGAACTGTATTAACCTCTGTCAGTGGCTGGCTCAATTATCTAAGCCAGGCCATTCGTTCCTACTAATCCAACCTGCATATCTTCAATAATTACAAAGTAACTACACATGCCACCATTCCACCAACACCACCACAAATTATACAGATATTTATATAGGACAACCCTCTGTTCATGTTGTTAACCCTCTGTTCATGTTGTTAACCCTCTATCCATGTGATTACTCATACATAATGCCAGGGTACCCCATAACGACATGTAAGATGCATAGTAAATTCCACTAACTGGGTAAAATAGGCCAGCAGTGGGACTGTGTATAGGGCTATACATTCAGTCTAAGGAAGGCTGTAAATTAAATCAACACGTCTTTTATTAAATACAGTCGCATGTGATATAAGATTGTGTTTACATATTTTACACAGATAACGGCAATACAATTACTTATAGTAAAAAAAACACACATTCAATACTAACTCAAACATGTACATATATACTTAGGCATTGCAAGCTGTTGTATACTAGGAGAGGGCTGAAGTTGGTTTCTGTGAGGTATTGGAAGGGCCAATGTATACTCAAGACATAGATCCATACATGGTATCTAGTTATATTAAGCTACACACTGACCTTCCTCGTCTTCTGATATTTCACTACCGTCACTAGGTGTACAACAACAACCATGACATGTCCATAACCGCATGGAAAAAACTGCATCATTGATGCTTACATAAATGGCCCACAGATTTTTTCTACATCAATATTTATACTAACCACCATTCATACAGCAAGCACAAAGGTTATGCAAAAATGCACCATCAAAGTTCAAATGATCAGCCAGCATTTGTTTTTCAAAAGTGCAACAGCTGAAAGTTTAGCACAATTATGGAATGACCCATTATTATGTCTGACCAGCCTGTGTAATCAGGCCACCCCTTTAATCAGGCCACTTTATCTCAGTCACTTCCGTGGCCTCTCTAAGAGGGTTCTACTGTTTCCCTGCCAAGTTCCAACACAAAACTGCAGTAGTTTTTGAGCAGGCTATGTAAATTTTGCATTGCTGTTAAAATATGTTACAGTTTGTGATGTTTGAAAATTGGCAGACACCCCTCAATGAACTTTGACCACTAAATGCCCAGACATTCACATACAGTACATAGATCTGCAGGCAATGAAGACTAAGAAGGATTTTTATAATCAACTTTGATAGCAAAATTTCTTGCTTGTCAAACCAAAAGAAATACTACTCCACATAAAGATAATAGTGGCCACAACTCAGCAACTACATGCAGTGCACTGTGGAACAGAAACATGTCATATCAAACATGAAACAGAACCACAGCCTACTCCTGATTATCTCTTTCAGGAAACCAGCTGTTTACAACAGTGAAAAACATAAGCCAGACCAACAGCATGTTGACAGCAACTAACACCAAATGCAGTAACCAGAGCGAGGCACTGTAATGCAGCCGTTAGAGCGCCGCACTTTATTAAGAGGGTTGGGGTTCTAGTCCATACTGAAACTTGGGCAATATCGTTCACCCCACATTGCCTGTGTCTTTTGGAAGAGACACTAAAAGCCATTGGTCCCTTCTGTCTGGTGTCTATGCTAGGGGAAATAAAACACCCCACAAGGGGTAAATATGTAACCTGTTGTGAACTCACCAATTCTGGAGCAGGAAAGCTCTGATAAAGTATTCTGGTTTTGTGATCCCCTTGATTAATTATTAGCAAATAGCAAATGTAGCTCAGTACAATGCTGCATTAAATGCAGTGCCCTAGATAAAAACGTTACCACAATCGTTACAAGTCAAGTATTTTGTAAACTTTAGAATTTCGCATTGTTGAAGTGATAACGAGAAAGGATTGTCGAGGATATGTTTAGTACAGCATGCTATGCCAATTATTTTGCTCACTGAGCAAGTGAAATGTTACATCTAAGATTGGACACTCCATAAAGTCTGCTACTAGAACATTTGGCAAGAAATGGCTGTCATTTAGAACTACACACGATTTACCACATACGTTTACACCATGCGACTTTGCTTGAACTTAAACAGATACAGAATGTTACATAAAGGTAAGCTATTGTGTTCCACTTTTTAAAAGCCTTAGGCCTTGTTAACACAGTGACCCCGATGTAACAATTTGTACCGATGCAACACTAGGGCAGATACAATCACACGCCACCTGTGATCCTCTGTCCTCAGTCATCTTTGAGGCTTACGATCTTCCCCTCTCCTAAAAAGGTTCTTTTTAAATTTCTTTGGGCTTTCCCCTTTCCCTTTTCCTGTTCGATTCCACTTAAGTGCTGCTTTAGGTAGTGGCGTTCTCAGCCCATGAACCAAGGCATTATTCTGCCCTACAACAACTCCAGGGTCATTGTATGTAGACACAGTTCTTAGAATATAAAAAAGGGGCCTATTTTCTCCACTTGCGTGGCTGCTAAACATAAACTTGTCACAACAAAACATTATAAAACTAAATTTTAATGAACATGTACACAGCATTTATACAAACTATTTGAGCGAAAGCAGGAATTCACCAGACGTCTATGAACGTAAGAACCATGCTGAATATTAACACAAAAAGCAGAACTCATAATTTCAACCAATACATTAGAAAAAGCCCTGTTGATGCCAGGGTACGAGATTAGGCTGGCTGTGGTGGAGACCTGTAAACATCCACACCTGTCAACCCACATCTGTCCCACAAACGTAATAGATTTGACAGAAAAGAAAGCAGGATCTTGAAGTTGTTGACACATGCGTGTGAGGGAGTGTCTCATTGAACGCCAAACTGACAAACCTGCAATAGCGTGGCAACCAAGAGTTTAAGAAGCTCATTTTTTAAATGTTGATGTATGTCCAGTCAGAAAAGGGTAACATTTTAGCTTTTGTACTTTGACTTTGATACTCTACATAACACCTGTTCACTGCCAACATCATGATTGGCCTGTTGCAAATATGGAACATATTTTTAGGACAGTTTTTGTTAGCAATAGATTAACATTTTGGCATGATTATTAGAAAATTAAAACACGACCATTATGATTGATGAATGAGAACCGTAAAGGGTATTTACTCTTATTGTTTTACAGCTTGTAATCATTATGACTGATGAATGGGAACCGTAAAGGGTATTAACTCTTATTATTTTACAGCTTGTAATCATTACGATTGATGAATGGGAACCGTAAAGGGTATTTACTCTTATTATTTTACAGCTTGTAATCATTATGAAGGTGCACTGTACTATTTTTAATTGCAATTATATATATAACTTCCATGACAAAATTTTTCCCATGCGTTGATTTCTACATTAAATGTGGGAGTTTCTGGAAATCATTTCCACAAAAATCTGTATTTTTAATGTGCAAAAAAATTATGTGGTTTATATCTTTTCATGTCATACCATTGATATGCCAAAAGATCATGATGTAATACTAACATACTGTATGATTGATCGACACCAATACCCTGACCACTGGGTAGTCTAGTTGAGAAACTAATATGGATGACCTGGTATGAGAACCACCGAGCTAATCACCTACCAGTGTTTTATCATGGACCTAAGCTTCTAATCTGCCCAGCGGCAGGCTTTTGTAACTACATCCACCGTTCCCAAACACCAGAGATTCACCTCGCTGACACAGCACACAGGCAGGGGCTGCAATCTTATCAAAGCAGAATCAACTGCAACATTCCACCGGCCAATTACTTTAATACAGGCAACCAACCAAGTGAACCCTCCAACACTCCGCTAACAAAAACACTCTCCAAGAATGTACATTTTTAATGTTTGTTGGCCAATTAAAGAAACGCTGGCTCATGGCATCTGTGGCATAAATGGTTTGCATAAACATTAGTATAATATTCTAGTACCTTCTGCTGCTACAGCCGCGCCATAAACCCTGATAAAGTACTCCTGCTGCTACACCCGCGCCATAACCTCTCATAAAGTACTGCTGCTACACCCATCCATAACCCCTCATAAAGTACTCCTGCTGCTACACCCGCGCCATAAACCCTCATAAAGTACTCCTGCTGCTACACCCATGCCATAACCCCTCATAAAGTACTCCTGCTGCTACACCCGCGCCATAACCCCTCATAAAGTACTCCTGCTGCTACACCCGCGCCATAACCCCTCATAAAGTACTCCTGCTGCTACACCCGTGCCATAACCCCTCATAAAGTACTCCTGCTGCTACACCCGCGCCATAACCCCTCATAAAGTACTCCTGCTGCTACACCCGTGCCATAACCCCTCATAAAGTACTCCTGCTGCTACACCCGCGCCATAACCCCTCATAAAGTACTCCTGCTGCTACACCCGTGCCATAACCCCTCATAAAGTACTCCTGCTGCTACACCTGCGCCATAACCCCTCATAAAGTACTCCTACTGCTACACCCGTGCCATAACCCCTCATAAAGTACTCCTGCTGCTACACCCGCGCCATAACCCCTCATAAAGTACTCCTGCTGCTACACCCGTGCCATAACCCCTCATAAAGTACTCCTGCTGCTACACCCGCACCATAACCCCTCATAAAGTACTCCTGCTGCTACACCCGCGCCATAACCCCTCATAAAGTACTCCTGCTGCTACACCCGCACCATAACCCCTCATAAAGTACTACTACTGCTACACCCGTGCCATAACCCCTCATAAAGTACTCCTGCTGCTACACCTGCGCCATAACCCCTCATAAAGTACTCCTGCTGCTACACCCGCGCCATAACCCCTCATAAAGTCTTCTTGGCAAAGTTATATAGTATGCACGCAGTGTTAATCTCATATGTATGTTAAACCATACATTCAATAAAACATATCTCCAAAACTATTTGCAGTTGAAGGCTTGAAATTTTGCACAGCTCCACACTACCACCACAGGTTAGGATTCGTTTCACAGAAATCTGAGAGGGTCACCTGGGAACCAATAGGTGAGTTGGCATGGAATGACGTACTAGTATATTTTATAGACCTATCGAACTAGTGTCCGGGAGAGTGTACTGTCCTACACAGGTAGCTAGTTGTTCTGGACAAGTATTACTGTCGAGTCCTGTAACATGTCATAATATACCGAGGCAGAATCATTTTTGCCCGTTTTCGCTGAATTTCGATTGGGTACAGTTGAAAATGATTTAATATTTTATCTGATGATTTCCTAAAAACAACACATTTCCACAAACAAGCTAACATGTCATAGTGGATACTAGAGCTAGCATGTCGGAGTGGATACTAGAGCTAGCATGTCATAGTGGATACTAGAGCTAGCATGTCGTAGTGGATACTAAAGCTAGCATGTCGTAGTGGATACTAGAGCAAGCATGTCATAGTGGATACTACAGCTAGCATGTCGTAGTGGATACTAGAACTAGCATGTTGTAGTGGATACTACTGCTAGCATATCGTAGTGGATACTAGAGCTAGCATGTCGTAGTGGATACTACAGCTAGCATGTCGTAGTGGATACTACAGCTAGCATGTCATAGTGGATACTAGAGCTAGCATGTCGTAGTGGATACTACAGCTAGCATGTCGTAGTGGATACTACAGCTAGCATGTCGTAGTGGATACTAGAGCTAGCATGTCGTAGTGGATACTACAGCTAGCATGTCGTAGTGGATACTACTGTTAGCATGTCGTAGTGGATACTAGAGCAAGCATGTCGTAGTGGATACTACAGCTAGCATGTCATAGTGGATACTACAGCTAGCATGTCGTAGTGGATACTACAGCTAGCATGTCGTAGTGGATACTACAGCTAGCATGTCGTGGTGGACAGATTAAATTTTTTAGCAAAATGATTCTGAAACGAGATGAGCAAACATGTTAACAAATAAAATTAATCTTTCCAATTATTGATTCCAATATTCCTTAAATCAGTTAAAACTGTAAAAGTAGGAAGCACAGCGGATGGACTCACCTACAACCATGAGCGTGAACTCAAAGCCTCTCTTCACTGATTTGCGATACACCTGATTGGGAAGGTTTGCAAATCCAACATAGCCGTCGACCTCTTTAGAGGAAGAATGCGTGTGGGAAGTATACGCTGCCCGGCTCCTCACTTCCTTCTCCTGGTCCTTCTCCCGTTCCCGCTGACCGGGGTCAAACTTGGGAGGCGCAGACACATCGTTCTTGAAGAACGCGTCCCTCATGTCCCGTTTTGCCGTTGTCATCTGAGGATGGGGAAAGAACAATAAGGACACTCAATAGGGAACAGGTCCTTAGCTAATGGCCTGCCGGCAAAACTCTGGTTACCTTAGTTAAATGAGAAGGAGGCTGTATGACAGACGATGCCATTGGTGGAATGATCAGACCCCGTGTTGAATGGTTCTTTGACAAGTCATCAACCACTCACCCTCAATAAATCACCTCAATCAATCAGTCATTTATTTCAGACAAAAGGGTACATGCAATATAAACTATGTCCATTTATCTTTAGTAACAAGATAAAAAAATTTACCAATACCACGTGTACAAATACAAGTTTACCAAGTTCCACTTCATGCATAGTACAGAAGCATTGTACACATCGCTGTACCCAATACTGTGAACAATGCTGTTCGTGGAAGTAGATATTTTGCACATTAAACTGTACATTTTCTAACATATAGGTATTACAAGATTGAACTAGCCACAAGATTACCACTACACCTCATAGGTAGGCCGTGCATAATTCTAAATGTGTCGTTGTACGTAACAATAAATGAGCACAGTATATACAGTGTATCGGCTTTTCTATAATTAGCCCACATAAGGAACATAAATACACATTACTAAAATAAGATGCGAACAGTTTGTTCTTCACCTTCCTTGTTGACATTCTTCCATATCCTCCTAATGACTGCAGTGTACAACAAACATGATTACACAGACGCATGTATTTGTATGCCACATTCATTCACTGTTGTCAAAGAATGTCAGTAGGTGTCAAACTACAACTACATGGGTTCACTTCGCTGGTGACTGTGTCATGTCTTTATAAATGACCAAAGAAGCACCTTACAAAGGCAATAAATCAAATGCTACATAGACCGTTTTTAAACACAAATTATTATTATGACACAATTTTTTTTCAACCCACTATATGACACTACAATAGTTCACTGCTTTGAGAAACAACCAGGCACCCACTATATGACACTACAATAGTTCACTGCTTTGAGAAACAACCAGGCACCCACTATATGACACTACAATAGTTCACTGCTTTGACAAACAAGCAGGCACCCACTATATGACACTACAATAGTTCACTGCTTTGACAAACAACCAGACACCCACTATATGACACTACAATAGTTCACTGCTTTCAAAAACAACCAGGCACCCACTATATGACACTATAATAGTTCACTGCTTTCAAAAACAACCAGACCCCACTATATGACACTACAATAATTCACTGCTTTCAAAAACAACCAGGCACCCACTATATGACACTACAATAGTTCACTGCTTTGACAAACAAGCAGGCACCCAATATATGACATTACAATAGTTCACTGCTTTCAAAAACAACCAGACACCCACTATATGACACTACAATAGTTCACTGCTTTCAAAAACAACCAGACACCCACTATATGACACTACAATAGTTCACTGCTTTGAGAAACAACCAGGCACCTACTATATGACACTACAATAGTTCACTGCTTTCAAAAACAACCAGGCACCCACTATATGACACTACAGTAGTTCACTGCTTTCAAAAACAACCAGGCACCCACTATATGACACTACAGTAGTTCACTGCTTTCAAAAACAACCAGGCACCCACTATATGACACAACAATAGTTCACTGCTTTGACAAACAACCAGGCACCCACTATATAACACTACAATAGTTCACTGCTTTGACAAACAACCAGGCACCCACTATCTGACACCACACCAGTTCACTGGGATTATTCTGCATGTAACAGCTGGCCAGGGAGATGTGTTGATGTTTGACTTCACTAGTTGTAAAACTACTCAGCCACATAACATGACTTCATGTCATTGTCACCTTCTTGGTCAATGTCATTGTATAACCATCCAGCCAGTGAATGCCCAGTAAGATAGATGGTATATGGATTCTCATTGTCACATGTAACTGATGGTCAATGGCAGTCTGCTGGTTCCCAGTTACTAGGCCATAACTGACCATATAAACCATAACATGTAAGACCACCCACAACTAAATGGATTCTATTTTTGTAGATCTACAGGGATCCATCTCTCCCTGACATGTGCGGCCAGCAGCTACATATTTAGACTTGCCCACAGCACAAGTGTCATAGTCTGCAAATGGGCCTCTTTCCCTGTTCAGACCTATTTTTTAAGGTGCAACAAATCATTGAAATGAGCAACTGTCTCAAAAGAAGAAGTATCCCCTACTCCAACACTCAGATGTCACACCAGGGATACATAGAAGTATCCCCCACCCCAACACTCAGATGTCACACTGGGGTACAGAGAAGTATCCCCCATTCCAACACTCAGATGTCACACTGGGGTACAGAGAAAGAAGTATCCCCCACTCCAACACTCAGATGTCACACTGGGTGTACAGAGAAGTATCTCCCACTCCAACACTCAGATGTCACACTGGGGTACATAGAAGTATCCCCCACCCCAACACTCAGATGTCACACTGGGGTACAGAGAAGTGTCCCCCATTCCAACACTCAGATGTCAAACTGGGGTACAGAGAAAGAAGTATCCACCACTCCAACACTCAGATGTCACACTGGGTGTACAGAGAAGTATCTCCCACTCCAACACTCAGATGTCACACTGGGGGCACATAGAAGTATCCCCCACTCCAACACTCAGCCTAGGTACTTACTATATGATTTTCCCTGAGTTCCTTAGCCCCGTACATTTCTTTCACAAACCTATGCCTCCAGTATACCACATTCAAGCAGCCTTCTATATCTGTGAACTTGAGAATGTGGCTGGTGCCTGATAGAGCTAATCGCAAGATACTGGCAGCACCCAGGGTGGAGAACATTCAACAGATCTTATGCTACACCTATTCATAGTGGCAGCCAAATTAGCATATCTAAATGCAAGCAAACCCCCATTAGTATGCACTGTGCTGTCAACCCAGCCTGTGGTCAAAGCAGACCAATAAATGGTAGGCTGCAAACTGGTAGAGTAAACAGACCAACTTGCCATTTGAAGTGTGCAGTGAAGGGTGTGCTAGAAGGGTATCATTATATGTTAGGGGCAACTGTCGTTTCCACCTAGAATGGACAAAATGACCAATGATTTCCGCCCAACTGTGCAACAGAACTAACAACTGTTGCCAGAGCCATGTAAAATTGTTTAATGCTAAAATAAAATATCATAATTTTTTGCAATCAATCCAAATTAGTATTTAAAGTATTTGTCTTTGTAACAGCCAGTGGCAATTATCTCAAGAAATAAGTCAATTTAAACTAAGTATCACAAGAAGCAATTCAACACAACAACGTTTGTATACATAGCTCCTGTTTGCTCTTCTATTTATGACAATAGCTAAGTGCAACTGATTGTTTTTCTATGTACAGCTGTATCTGATGCAACAGCATACAATATTAACCCCTGGAATGTTTTCCATCTATTCATACGTGCTTACTTCCAGAATGTCAGTGAAAAGCATGCTAGGCATGAATTATAATACTACTACCTTTTCCTATAGTAGAACAAACGGTGCCAATTTACTATATACAATCCACAACAGAAATTCATTATTTAAACATAATTTTGCCAAAATGATTATCATTTGTAAACAATCAATCATAAGAACTGAAGTGTGAACCATGTAAGATCTGAGTTTTATAAATAAATTTGCTAGTAACATAAAAAAGATTTGTGGCAAGATGTGGAAATTGGAAATCCTATACATATTATATACATTTCCCAATTTTTTTTTACTTAAATTGATGTTCACTATGGCTGAGATCATATTTTTTAAACTGACAGCAAAGGGTTAAATTCTGTAGGCTTCCATTACAAGGGTACAACTAATGTTGTTGTTTTAGTGAAATGAGGTCAAAAGTCTGGAATGGAGATAATATTCCATATTATAGTTTCTGCAGCAGTGTTCCTATTATGGCTATTACTTTACGCCAACAGTAATGACATGAACAAAATTGTATTTTTCAACGGTAATTTCAATTTGAATCTTTTCGTGATCGATGAAGAAAGCTAATAAACTACTCTACTTCTGGAAATGATTTCCTATGCTAGGATATGGCTAGATGGGTAAACACTACAAACATACACATCAACCCTGGTAACAACTAGGATATGGCTAGATGGGTAAACACTACAAACATACACATCAACCCTGGTAACAACTAGGATATGGCTAGATGGGTAAACAATACAAACATACACATCAACCCTGGTAACAACTAGGATATGGCTAGATGGGTAAACAATACAAACATACACATCAACCCTGGTAACAACTAAAAAAAGAAAATGGTTTACAGAAACCACACACAAATGACCAACTGTTGTAAACTGTATCGTGCTAGAGTGCAGATTCAATTATCCTATCATGACATCATGAAGAGAGATCTGGCGGGACTGGAAGGGGAGGGGAGTGGAGAACGAGGGATAGGGTGGAGTGGATATCTTGGCATAGGGTGGAGTGGAGACGGTTGGAGGAGACGGCAGTGAAATGGGACTGTAGACGGAAGGAGAAAAAAATTGAGGACAAGTATTGATGTCAGCCTCCCCAGACTTCACTGCCAAAGAGGAGAGAAATAAGATTACACTATTACAATAAATAGGATGACAGTAAAGCAACCAGGTTGGTGTTCTGACACATGTAGAACAAGTATAAGATGTCATCCATGTCGGTAGATGTCTGCACTGTGCTCAAGTTTAACTATTCCAGGCACACATTACTGCTACATACTGGATTTTATAAACCATTTATGTAATCTCTTCTTCTGACCTGATACATAATAAATAAATCAGACTATAACATTAGGAGGCAAAGATAGCCGTCCCACAGCTTTAGAGAGTACCGGTAGTGTTCCTCTGTCAATTGTTGTTGTTGCGAATGGATTTCCTCGAGTCACAATGGCTTCACCATCATGATTTCTCTCTTGCTATAATTACTGTCATTGTGGTCACAACTACTACAACACGGTTTGGAGTTTTCCTTCTCTAGAGTTAGTGAGTAAATGACAGGTTACATATTAACCCCCTGTGCAGGATCGTTTACTTCCCCTGGCATAGACACAAGGTAGAAGGGACTAACGGCTTTTAGTGTCTCATGCGACACAGGTAAAACAGCAGCAGATGGACTCGAACTGTGGTCCCCTTGTTTCACATCCGGCGTTCTATCTGCAAGCTACTGCACCCCACTCTATCACTGCATCAAGATAAGTACTGTCAGAATTAGAGATTCACTTACGTGACTTGCTGTATCTTTGTGTGAGTCATCCACGACTGTGTGATTAGGGTTTTTGAGCATGCCTGCCCTCTCACTGAGGGGAACATACTTGGTGGTAGTCTGGGGGGGCGCACTGGTTGGCATGTCAGGAGGAGTGTCACTGTCGTGTCCCACTGGTGACACAGATCCACCACGATCACTCGAGCTGTTTGACACAAAACTATCACGGTCCCGCGATGGTGACGAAAGTTTCAAGCGGATATCCTCGATTCTGCTGGTGCTGGTTAACTCCGGGTCGTGATGCTGTTTTGAAGAGCGTTGTTCACATGGTGATTTGCCACCACTGCCACTACCCACAATGCTTGGGGACCAAGGCATTATAACGTTCTGTTGCGATGAGATAAAAACACAAAGCCAGATGTGCCGGTGAGATACTCAGCCAGGCAGTTAGCGCTGCAGGGTATGCAGTGAGTGCTTCAATGAGCTGCTGACAACTGCACAATGCTCCACTGTGAGAGTGGATAGCCACACCACCACTGCTGCGACCAACCAATCAGCAGGGCTTCTGTCTAGTCCACGCCTCAATGGAGCATAGCATTCCCAGTCACAGGACCCTGTATATCATCACTGCTCTTGGCCACTGGGGCATAAAGTAGGGACTGACACTAGTGTTGGTAAACACTTCCATGTGCTATATGCTAACTAGGATCACAACTTACTGGTGATGAGCAGAGGAAAGTGAATCGGCGATAGATGATTTTTGTAAGAAAACAAAACTGTACACTGTAGAAATGACATGACCACATGGGTCCCCTGCCGTACTGTTTGACCACGTTTCCCCTGCCGTCCTATTTGACCACGTGTTCCCTGTCGTCCTATTTGACCACGTTTTCCCTGTTGTCCTATTTGACCACGTGTTCCTGCTGTCCTAATCAACGACGTGTCCCCCCTGCATTTTTTGGGTATTTTAGTTTATCAAATGCAGCATTAAGAGCTTCATAATGACGGATAACTTATCACCGTGCGATAATTACGTCAATCAAAATCGCATTTTTCTTGGATGTTGTACGTCATAATCTGATAATTGTATATCTGAGATAATCATCACACAAACTTATCAATGAATGCTGTCACATACTCGGGCACACCAGTCGAAAACTCGTAATTTTTTTACCACATAATCATTGTTTACATTGCCACTTTGAAAAAATTCTGTTAACCAATCAGCTAGATTTTGTAACTCGTGGTGTGAATTTTTAAATGTGACTTTTCTTCATATTTCAGGGGAGTAGTGCACCTCATTCAATTTCACTTGAGACCTCGAGTGTGTTTGATGAGTCAGCACAAAGTTATTAGTTTCTTTCTATGGTGTGACAATGTACGATCTACAACATCATGGCATGATCTAGAGTTGCCTGGCATGATCTGCACTCTGGCACGTTCTACAGGTCCATAGTATGACAGCATCCTAGCATGACATACAGTTACCCGCCAGGATCTACAGTTGCCTGGCAGGATCTACAGTTCCCTGGTGGGATCTACAGTTTCCTGATGGGATCTACAGTTGCCTGGCAGGATCTGCAGTTGCCTGACTGGATCTAGTTGCCTGACAAGACCTACACTTGCCTGGCGGGATCTAGAGTTGCCTGGTAGGATCTATCTGGTAGGATCTACAAATTCCTGACATAATTCATTGCCTATATCTACACTTTGATGCACATTAAGCTTGTGTTAACATTGAACACAGCTTTCATTGAAACCACCATAAACAGTCTGATTATAAACTTGTGAAAAGGTTAAACATACACGGTTTAGTTTACATTTGTAACAGTCGACACTCACCACTGCTGTGAATGCAGATAGTTCACATCCAGGTCAACATCAATGTGAAAGGCAGACCATGAAAAGACAAGAAAACCAAATTAGCATTATAGTAAGATGCCTGCTAAGTGGGTAATACTGATAGGGCTGGACTTGTAATTGGGGTACCTAGTTGAAGGGGCAGAATCTAAGCCTAAGTACATCTTTAGAGAGGCTACTCAAAATCTGCATTCCAATAAGGTCAACAATAAATATGTGTTGTTCAGAAAACCCTCTTTATT
The DNA here is from genome assembly GCA_033239005.1 of Lamellibrachia satsuma. Taxonomy (NCBI): domain Eukaryota; kingdom Metazoa; phylum Annelida; class Polychaeta; order Sabellida; family Siboglinidae; genus Lamellibrachia; species Lamellibrachia satsuma. Next base: position 7,908,758 of record BSQZ01000012.1, on the reverse strand, counting down.
TGGCTTACCGGTAATCACCATGAGGCACTGCCAATGAACAATAGTTCCAGTTTACCCGCACCTTGCTTTGTGGCGTCATTATGTGCACTGTACATCAGCACTGTACACAGATGGGTGACATACTGTGGCGCCACCTTACAGAATCTGGATAACTGAGGCTAATTCAGCAAATGTCAGTATTACAGACACCATGTCCTGACACTCAAACACATAAAACTATTAAGTCATGTTATGAAGAAGATAGCACAGTTAAGAGATGATTGCATATGTTTGCAATGTACAAACTACGTATCTATAAAGGATAACATATTGGTGGATGGATGTTCGATTGTCATGTTTTGCAAAAAACCAATCACTCCAGTGGAACCACCTAATGAGTGAAACTGGTAATAATGCATACTGATGCTATAGTGTAATGTGTACAGCAGAACCAGGTAGCGTGGTCCCTAGTGTCGTGGTTGCTAGTGTCATGGTCACTAGCATCGTGGTGGCTCGCATTGTGGTGACCATGTCTCATCAGCTAAGTCATATTGAACTGCATATTTTACTGCTCTTATAAAGCACGTTATATACATGAACTGTCATCATGAACAAGCCAATATGACAGTTCTGCACATCCAGTGAATTCATTGGCGCTAGAACCGATGCTTTCTATGTGTTTAGTTCAGTATTGCACACATGGAACTCATGACAATGCTTCAGTAGAAAAAATGACGGTCATTTGATAGACAATATGTGCGTTACCTGAAGTCCCACGCCATGCACTGGTAATTAGGGGGTGGGGGTGGTTTTAACCAATACTAAACAATATACGATTTTAGACTTAGTGAGATCACCCCCTAAGACGACACTGAAGAACTTATGAGATCACACATAAGATGACATTGAAAGGCAAATGGAAGGGAACAATCCAAGACTGCAATGACATGATATAATAAAGGGAGATGTGGAGAAGAAGGGGTGACATGAAGATACAGTTAATATAGCTGTCAACCTTTAGAAACCCTAAAACAGAATATTTGGTGGGGACTGGGTTCAGGAGTGGGGGGCTGTTTTACGAAAATTAGTTAATTCATTAGTCTCCACGGATGCTACTAGCACCTCCTCAGAAGTCATGCAGTGGCCACGTTGTGCCAGCACACCTGGAAGTAGCACTGGACACCACAATCAGAATATTTTCAGTCTAAGGGTAGCAAATTCCTGTGATGGCATATCAGCACTTTATTGCTACACTAAACCAGGTTACACATGTTTCCCATAGGTGTCGCCACTGTAGGAAAGTGGTTGCATCTGCGCTACAGGAAACCTGTGCTGGGCGATTACTCAGCTTTTGAATTATGCGCATGTTTTGAAGACTTCGCATGCTGCGTTATGCCGTTCCATCTTCCATGGCATGGGAAATGCGAATGCAAAATCTGTCTTGCACAAGGAACCGCTGCTTTGCTTTTTTGCCCGATTTGTTGATATTTTCAGCAACATGTGTGATCATCAACGCAGTACTGATGTCACACTGTGAGCACTCAACAAAGAAACAGGAAGCGGAGCAGCAACACATGTATGCCAGCAACACATGTATGCCAGCAACACATGTATGCGACTATATGCACAGGGTATATCTGCCTTGTAGAATACGGATAGAATAAAAAAATTTGGAATTTTTAAGAAAATGGAAAATGAACGAATTATGATTTCTGTACCCAGACTTAGAAAAAATATGGGAAAAACAGAAGGGTTGACAGCTGAGTTGTTGAATGTGGAGCATTCCCACAGTGGAATGGGACTAACAGCCGACAAGACAGATGCTGACTGTTTGGCTCATCACTGAGTCATCAGACACTCAGTGCTGACCAGTATTGCTGATGTATCCACTGTCAACACTAGAACTGTTCAAGTGTTCACTCTGTGTATTTCACAGGAGGCAAACATCTAATTCTGGCTGCAGCCTGCAGGTGTGACGTAGGTCTCACCTAGGTCTCACCTCACAAAGCTTGCTTCTCTAGCAAGAGCCTGTACTCTGCTTAGGTCAGCCTGTTTTCAAGAGTCAAATTATTTGAGTAGAATCTCAAACGTTTTTACTGCATATAAAAGAAATATGTCAACAAATTAGGTCAATGCTTTTCAAGAACTCACCAGCTGGGAAATTCTAAGTTACATCGGTAATACCCCATGGGGAGTTACAGTGGCACCTGTGAGATATCAAACATGCGTGAAGTGCTGCCACAAACTATTCCTAATAACCAATATATTTTTACTTGACAAGATATTTAGACACAGCCTAAATATATGACCAGCGGCAAACAACATTGACCCCAATATATCCTGTCACTGAATTAAAGAAAAATACTGCTTGCAAGAGAGTGCACACAGAGGAAGTGTCTAGTTATCAGACATGGCATCACATCCTGTACACAGCTAGATTTAAAGATTTAACAAGACTGCCATCCAAGGCAAAGGCCCAGGTGGCAGGTAGAAGAGGAAGCCGTTGTGTAACCCGCCCTCCTGAGATATGTGTCAACCTTGTTTTTAAACATATTCTGTTCATGCTACTAGAAGTTACACAATTTGTAGATAATTTATTCCACTCATTTATTATCCTCTGTGAGAATGAGTACTTCCTGATATCCAATCTACCCTCATCGTTTACAACTTACAACTGTTACAACTTACAACTGTTATAACTTACCTCATGTCCTCTATTTATACTATCTTTCTTGAGTGAGAATAAATATTTCTATAAATACTTTCATACCCAATCAATATCTTAAAAAATTCAGTTTGATCTCCTCCTAACCTCCTTGTCGCTATTCTCTTAGGCGTTCTTCATAACTAAGGTCTCTCAGTTCTGGAATAATTTTAGTTGCTCTCTTCTGCACTCGTTCAAACGTATCTATATCCTTCTTACAATATGGTCTTCATGCTCATATACAGTATTCTAAATGAGGTCTAACTGTTGCTTTATACAGAGGTACAATTAGTTTTTTCCTTGTATGTTATATTTCTCCTAATCAACCCAGAATTTGAAGCTGCAATAACACATTGCTCTGAAACTCATATCAGCACTTGTCGTTACTCCTTTAGTCCTTTTCTTTACGGTAATACCTAGAACAGTATCTCCCACATTATAGTTTACATCCAAGCTCCTGTGTCATGAACATTTTGGAAATGTTGCTTATCACCATCATTGTTAGGTAGAGATAGAAACAAGTGAAGACAAATATTGTGGCCAGTGCTTTTTATGGTTCAGTTCACACAGGAGAGGTAGAGCAAACGTATGATATTGATATTATGTAATATTTAGGTCCCAGTTACATGTCTATGAATGTGTGGCAATGCCATCACATTTGAATGAGCAGTTTTGTGATACAAACTCTATTCTATATCAGAAAGGCTAAATATGCAGTACAATATGTTAATTACAGCTACTTTATTCTTTGGATATTTTATGTTTAATACAGTTTCATTGGTGTATGTAAATATTACATATAAATCTCATACGGACAGAGCAGGATTTCATACGGGTAATTTGTTCTTATGAAGAGCCTTCAAAGCACACTGTTCGTGTCATCATTGACATTCATACACACTTAAGTACACTGCATAATTTAATATGTACGCATATCCACTAAATATATGACTTGATGATTTATAGATATGGGTTAATCCACTCAGGTCTTCAGATGGTCCACGCATAGGTAGGTCTTCAGATGGTCCACGCATAGGTAGGTCTTTAGATGGTCCATGCCAGAGTTGGCGTTGATTTAATCAAATTGATTAAATCATCGAATAAATCATCGATTAAATCAATATGAAAAAATCAAGATATTGATTTTTTTGATTTTTTTTCAGATTATGTGATCACCGAGGCATGACTTTGACTGAATGGGAAGAGGGCAGAGAGGCATACCTTTATCTGTATTGTCACCTGCAAAGGAACAACTGACTGCAGCTAATTGCATGCTTTGATTTAATCAGTTGAAGCCACATATTTCTTGAGGGAAGGGACTGCCAATCCTACTGAGAATCCAGGGAATAAGGGAAACGGGAACACTTTGGATGCAGAAAATGTTGACAGTGCTATGCTTTATTGCCGCGAGTATTATCCAGACTGCATCTCTACAGTTGTTAAGTTTCGAGCTCGAAGTGCCCCATTCAAAGCTTACATGTTTGAGGACAGTTACTTGGTTGAAGTGAGTTCAGTGGAATGGTGGATGGCAATGGAAGGACGCTTTAATGAAGACTTCATTCAGTTAATTAAATGCTTGCTGTGCTCAGTTGCATCAAGCTCCGATGTGGAACGAGCCTTTTCAACATTTGGACTAGTACACAGTAAACTGCGTAACAGACTTGGAGTAGCAAAAGCGGCCAAACTTGTGTTTATATACAGAGTTCTAAATGTGAACATTGCTTCGGACTCTGACAACTGATATGAAAATGAAGATGACAATAATCAGGCTAACAATAATGAATAATCACATGCACCACAAACTGATTGTCTGTGTTGTTGCGTGCTACTGCCAGTTGATTTAACTGTACATATTTTTTAATACAGTTTAAATTTGTACATAACAACTTTGTTTTAATTCTTTAGAAAGGCTAGGAATGAAATGTTCCGCCCATTGGGTATGATATTCCACATATTTATTTATTTTCAGAACTACATATGTGACGCCACACACCAAAACCAGGCTCTTGTCGACAATTTTACAAAACCATTTTATGACAGATTCAAATAGAGGAGATACACAGCTTTAAAATGACACCAACATGAACAGTGTATCTTACTCCTGGGCCAAGATATTACACTTTTAGTGTTCACGTTCTTGGAATAACAGTTTTGAGAAAATCGGCTTTAAAAACGGCATTGAAAACAAACAAAGACGAAAGGAATGTGTAAACAAGCCAATTGCGCATGCGCGCTTACGTTTTCGACCAATCAGCGAGCGTTTCGCAACGTCCATAGCAACAACAGCACTTTGTTGCTAAATAAATTATGTATAATAGGAGCTGTTCCATTGGGCTAAAGTAAGAGATTCCCAATCACACATGTAGCTGCCGTCATAAGCTTTCCAGCCATGTATAACATGTGGGGTTTCCCGCTTGTAAGCGAGCGAAGACAGTCGATCAAAAACGCGTAAAAATGGCTTTGTTTCAGACTTCTCAACCGCGACGCTAATCAGGGGCTTCAATAAAGTGCTAAATATTACTAGTTTGAACAATCGTTCTGCATATATAAATGGATTTATGGAAAGATGGATAATTTCGCTGATCGATTCCGTCGTGAACCCTGTTTTGACAATTCGAAGGTACGGCATGCGTTTTAGGCTCCTGCGCCGAACTAAATCTAGCGACAAGCGCCTGGTTTTGGCGTGGCGCGTCACATATTATTTCTTATAAGATTTGTCGAGAATGTTGAAAAAATCAAAAAAATCGATTTAATCGAAAAAATCCGATTTAATAGATTTTTTCGAAAAAAATCATGATTTTTTTCAACCCTGAACCCTGGTCCACGCATAGGTAGATTTTCAGATGGTCCATGCACAGGTAGGTCTTCAGATGGTACACGCATAGGCAGGTCTTCAGTTTTAAATTTTTTTACCAGATATTCCCCAAATACTCACGTGAAAAAATAATATAAAATTTCAGTTTCCTACTCCCAACAGTCTCTGAGATAAAATGATTTTGTTACCTTGGGTAGTAACCTGTTTTTGTACGTAAATTAGCACCTTCATAATTTCAGCAAAGTTTAAGTCCAATAACTCAGCAATGAGTAGGCCTAGAGCCTTGAAATATTGTTTTTTTTATAGCTGATAGAAAGCACATCCCCTTTGACATCATGAACACATAAATAATTAAGATGGATCTGACACGTCTGGAGCTGACAGCTGTGCAAGGAAACCCAGAGCTTGCTGCAGCAGGTGTTCAACATGAGGATACAGACAGACCTGCCACACGCTGATGTGCGCCACATGGTGTGGTGGGTCTGCCTGTGTTCAACACGAGGACACATGCAAACCCGCCACACGCTGATGTGCCCCACATGGCGTGGCAGAAGCAGCGCTGAGAACACACACGACAGTAAGGACTGGAGAAACACTTCTGGCAACACGTAGCATTCCCAACTATCACAGTGGATTCCAAATGAACTGAAGCATAACTCACATGATTGAAAGAACATGACATAAACGACAAATCATTTTAGATAAGTACACTGTAATATGTTATGTCAAGAGTAGATATGCTGAAATATCTCAGATGTACAGTTAGCATATTGAGAGTCAAACAACCATTAACGCTGGGCCCATGGCTTTACCTGTACAACACATAATAACAGTATGATAGCCTATCAGACCCGTCTGAGGTCATATTATTAAGTTGAAACATACAGTAGGAAGCACCAACAGACCTTCATGCCAGCAAACAATGATCCTTGTGCAGGTTCGACAATTAATTAGAAAAACAGATAACACTGATCAGCCTTTCACAAAGAGGCTGTGTAGAGTATACAGACTGAGACCTCAAAAGATTATTAGTAAATAGTGCAATTATTCTTTGGATGAGTCAATATTCAGGATATGCTATACTATAAGTGGGGTTTGCTTGATGCTTGATGTGATACTCCCTTTACAGCTGATAGCAGCTAAACTGGGAGGTAGTGAGTTTAGAAATTGAGATCACCAGCTCTGTGAGACACACTGAGTCCACAACAGGTTTTTTCCCTTTCACTGTGTGGGGCGATTCCAGCTAAAGTGAGCTTGGGAGGTGACTTTCTAAAATTGCATTAGGACGACCATTTTTTATCCATTTACTACTTCTATATCTCATTGTTATAAAACAAGTTTAAAAAATGTATTTCATAATTTTTTCTTGGAAAATAATGGCCATATACAGGTATACATTTCGTTATTTTGGTTATTGCAATACCCATTTTCAAGACAGAAACAAAAACATATTTTGATGTAAATTTTGTTAAAGTAATAAACTATGTGTACTTAGATGCCACTAAGTTACAATGAATTGAAAAATAAAGCATGATAATATTGATTGTAAAACTGATATAGTTTTTAAAAAGTTGAATTTCGATGTCACACATGCAATGCAAATTTCCAAAAACATGACTCCTTATGTAATACCAAAAAATAAGACATACAAAAATATTTAACTATATAAAATATGAAATATGTATGTGTCACACATGTAACTACACCACACGTGTGACACCTGATACTTACAAATGATGGCAGAATGTAATTTCACAGTCTTTTAAATGCTATAATTTAGTTCCTAATATGTGACAAGGGGGCAATACAACACTAATTTAATAATAATTGACACACCAGAAGAAACATACCCTTAATTCTCTCTTTACAATCTATATGTGTTCAGTGGCAGATGATGTCACCGTTCGTCTTCATTTGATTCAGTGCATAACAATGTTTATTTATCATTGTGTGTAGATGTGATCAGTATTAGTTGATGCAACGAGTACAGTTTGGAGACACGTGTCCTAGGCTGTTAATATTTTTTTTTATTATAAAATATATGAATTTCTAACAGATCCTACAGTGTCCTGTAAATTGACTTCTGTGTAAAATGGAGGCCATTTAGCAATCAGAATTTGACAGTGATACAGTTAGCAGTATAACCTATCTACTTTTGTTGATTTACATTGCCAGATCATTCTATTTAATACTGAACCAATGGCACTGCATAAAAAAATCAAAATGTTGAATGTTTAGAAGAAAATAGGACTTGTGAGAAATCATCTGTAAAATTATTTATTTATTTATTGAAAATAATTTATCATAAAAACTGAACTCTAAGCTACTTCCTCATCATATTGAATTTTTTTATTTATTATTTATTTCAGGAGTATACCTGAAAAAGAGCATTCTCTGGAGCAGATGTAATAAAAAAGGCTCCAGAGTTCATATTTAATGAGCTTTGAAATAGTGATAGATTGGCACACAGCTGAGTCAGTATAACTGACACTGTTTGCAAACTACATGTTTGATAATAAATTCTATAATGAGGTTTAGCACTCCAGATATACTGTTTTTTTAATAATGCTGTTTTTTGTTTATGGGTTTGGTGAATAAAGATAAGGTGAAATGGATCAGATCATATTGTTTATATTCCCCAGAGTAATCTAAATAAATATGTTACATAGCTGTTTGTTTTATCACAGTCAACTTTCCTCATTATGTTGTGTTATTTTAACATGAAGTAAAAATGTCATATTGTTATGTAAACAGTCATTTTCAACTGAGAAAACTGTCCATTACTAATTCTGTTTCATACCCGTCATGAAAATGTGTCATACATATTGCCACATTTACATTTTATATGAAAATATAATAACCAATCAGTCATATGAATATGTATAGTATACCTACGGCTACACATATTTGCTTAATTGTGATAACGCAACTTATTAACATACTTCCATAACTTATTAACATACTTCCATAACTTATTAACATACTTCCATAACTTATTAACATACTTCCATAACTTCAGACTTTTGCCAATAAGTAGTGCACCCATCTGAATTTTGATTTCTCTGCGTCACACACGTAACGCTCCATGTAAACTATTTTAAAAACATCCATTATTGATAAAATTTATTTTGCTTACCCTACCTATTAAACAACATGTAGAACAATGCTATAATAAAAAGTAAACAGCAATAAATTAATATGGATCTGCAGTTTTAAAGACAAAAAATGTTGTCTGAATGTCACACACGTAATGTTGGATCTCTGTGGGATCTTTTACTTCCTCTGGAATAGACACCAGGAGCTTTTTAGAAGTAATCATGGTAGAGAAAAGTTATTCGCATCATCACTGTGAAGCAGTTCTCACTATCACCACATGGCACGTGTATCGGACCCCTGTGTATACATACAAATTCAAAATGTAACACTAACAGATGGTATGTTCCCCCATATCTGTGTAACAATTGTTGCATTTTGTGTTCAACGCCCACATGCCTTTTGGACACGTGTGACGTTGTTGCGGTCTACCTCTGCTGTTGCAACCACACTTCATTTGGTAATTTTACTTACATCCAAACATCAACAATCGTCTATCATAATCATAATTCACAATTTTGCAGCCTCCAAGCGTAAGGCCGCGGGATGGCGCCACTCATCAATTCTGTTTGGGACTGCTCTCCTGGCTACGACATTATTACGTGATGATAGTCATCATACTATTGCAATAGTTATTAAGCTATTGCAATAGTAATATAGCTATCGCAATAGTAAACATATCCCAAATAGTCATACTCCCCTACTTATAAACCAAGACTGCGGTAACTAATGACTAATAGTAATGGGTAATGTTGTCCGACTCACTCACTCAGTCTACGTAACAAACAAAACCCGGCTTGACAAGGGTGTCAAGGCCGATACGCCTACCTCGTTATTCGACAAGTGCCAATGTACAAAGACATATTTCTTACATACTAACCCGTATTAACCACTGGAGTTGATGTGTGTCAAGTACTGAGTCTGTGTTATTTCAGTAAAGATCAAATTCCGACTACGTAGACATTCGGAACGGGCACTTATCCGCTTTCCCGTTTATACGCTGCACATGCGTACTCCAGTATTACACATTGGTGTGACGAGAAATGTTTTACCCTACAATCTTTTAATAGGCGCGCAATTTTCCAGTCCCAACGAAAAAAAAACGCGTCTGAGTGATAGTTTACTTGTGTTTTGGTGAACGATTGTTTTAACGTTTTTAAATGCGTCAAAATAGGGTGTGTTTGTGAAGCATTTTAGCGACGTAATTTCGTAAAGCTAAAGTTCAAACTAATATTCTTGAAGACGAAATACCAAGATACTAATTTGAACGTTCAAACTTTGACAAATGTGACTTTTCCGCAGCAACCCTCACCAGACGTCCGATATGCATGCACTGTTTTAATTAACACCACTTTCGGGGAGGGCAATGCATGCTTTCTTCGCGACGCCGACCTAAATTTGTCCGTGCGTGCTTGCTTGCGTGCGTGCGTGCGTGCGTGGCTATGCCTGCGTGAGTCATAGTGTATTACTTAATTATTTAAGGAATTTTTAGTTTTTACACTGATAAAAAAATAGATAATTGCATAGATCAACAGCATTAATAGTTACAGTGGTCTGTTTTGGGATATCATGGGGGGCCAAGCTCGTTTACCCATTAGTTTGCCATACCACCACGTGCTTATATAAGAAGCAACTGGTTAATGTATATCAGGACCGTCCTCATGTTTTGAAAAGGGCGCTTCGGGCATACATGATCAGCCGGGTATTTCTGGGATGAGTTTTTAAAATGTTACAGCTAAAACAAATTCTATCAAAAGTTGTGTTCCTTGGAAGTTCATGAACTTCTACTGGAGAGGGCATGTATATATATATATATATATATATATATATATATATATATATATATATATATATATATATATATATATATATATATATACATATATATATATATATATATATATATATATATATATATATATATATATATATATATATATATATATATATATATATATATATATATATATATATATATATATATATATATATATATATATATATATATATATATACATACATATATACAATTTTTTTCTCACAAAGCCAATTATTAAAGGGGTCCAAATAAATTTGTGATTCGGTAGGGACACACTATACATTTTAGAACACACCCATTCCCTGTTACGTCCACTTCATTGTTCTACAGAATACTGTGGACCGGGGTGGGGGGAGGGGCACTCATTGCATTGCCAGGAACCTGTCCTTGAGAATTTATCTAACTGATCCATCTAAACAACTTTTATACATCTGTAAAAATATCATTTTAAAGTTGGGCAGATTGCATACACATTTTCCGTCAATTAGAATAAGGGTGCCCTTAATGGAGTTTTTGCTATTACTTTCGAAGATGGCCACCATGTCTTAAATGTTCACTGTGGTTGATTTAAAGACAAGCTGTAGTTTTTTCGATGCAATATGTGATGTGATGTATATTATGTACTAGAAAACCTGTCATTCCATTTGCAAATTAGCAAATACGAAGCTTTTTAGTGGGAATGGTAGAAGAATAGAAACATTTACGTCAATGGAATGTATTTATGAACGTCATGTGTAGGTTTTGCCATTGTTTCAATAGTTTATATCACAGGCATACAACTGAATGGCATTAATAATTTATACTGATTGACATTGGTATTATGTAACTGAGTCTGTGTAAAGACTATCTGAAGCAAAAGGTCATCGTTCTTATTTTAGACATTGTAGAAGGCACATGCATCTCTACACTTTGTATGATGCATAAAGAGTGAACTGAAAGAGTACATGCATACAGCACTTTGGATGGCAAGTTTTGGACAGGCATTTCTTCACAGAACCGAGAAGCTTTTTTAAATAATAAATTTTTTCAATAGTAAATAATAAAAAAGGAGGCAAAAAGAGAAGTGGACAAGGGCAAAGAGAAACTAGTCTCTTTTTACTAGGCCTTATGCTAGAAAAAGTAATACACTTGTTCAAGCTAAAGTTACATCAACTTTCCCTGAAATTAGAAATGTCAAAGTTCAAAATTCAAGCTGTACACTTTAACTGCTGTCTTGTGGCTGATCTGCAGTAGCATTTTTGTGGAATACTACAATTTTGTTTTTGAGAAATTTGTACACATGGGATCCTTCAATCACTGACCATATGTTGTCAAGTAACAGTTCTAGCAAAAAAGCTTGTGCGAATCGGCCTGTGCACAGCAGAAGTCTCGTCTGCAAATTTTGCCTGTTTGTATTCAGTACTATGATTCTTGAAAGGGGTTACTGCTTCAAAGCCACTGGTACTTTACTCATATTACACAGATGAGGCATTGTACTAAATGCCAACCGATGGTAGGTATAACATTAAGATTTCTCAACGATGTGAGGACTAAACAATCAGACAGGAATGAAAGACTAATGAAAGTTGAAAGCTCTTTTGAAAACGTCAAAATCATTAAACAAAACAGAGACAGATGTGGGTGCAGTAAAGGAATCGGTAGAGCAGATTAGTGAGAAAATAGAGGTGGTCAAAATTACCATGGACAGGTTTATTGACATGAAACTTGATGGCCTGAGGAACAGAAGGAAAAAGAAAAAAAGAAAAAACAATGTAATTCTCTACAATGTACCAGAGAAACTAGAAGGAACAAATGATAAAGAAGTAGTTGAGAACTTAATCCTAGAAGAGCTCGGAGTGAAAGAAGCCACCCTAGAGGAAATAACTAGGCTTAGCACAGGCAATGAGCCAAGGCCAATACTACTGAAACTTAATGACGCACAAACTCAAAGGAAAGCGTTAAGCAAAGCAAAACTGCTAAGAAATGCCAAGAGTGAAATGCACAGGAACATGTACCTAGCACCAGATAAAACAATTAAGGAGAGGGAAAAGTACAGAGAGTTACAAAAGGAACTGAGAGAGAGGAAAGAAAGGGGTCAGACAGGTCTTATGATTAGAGATTGGAAAATAGTGAAGCGCAGGGATGGAACTATGGACAAAATGACATGAGGGGTGTCAATGAGAAAGCAAATCAGACTCGGAAAGAGAAGGAGACAGGAGCACAAGCTCAAACAAAAACTAGAGAAAAGGGAGCCGTAGCAACAGCTGGAAGAAAAGCAGGTGATAAAAAGCTACAGTCGTGTGCTGTTACCCACGAATGGGAAAAGTTGTAAGCACTCAGCAAAACGAACAAAAAGAAAGCATAAACACTAGCACAAACAAAGCACACTGCATTTCAATTCTGGACACAACAGATTATTTATTTGATTGTTACTATGCAAATGCACAGAGTTTAAATAATAAAATGGATGAATTTAGAGAGGTGGTAAAAGTACTGAAGCCTAAAGTTATTGGCATCACAAAATCCTGTAGTGAAGGTAAAAGTGAAGGTGATATTAATCTGGAATGTTTTATCCCAAACAGAGATGATCGTGGAAGAGAAGTCATTCTTTATATTGAGAATGGCTTACAGTTAGCACCATGTACAGAACTAAGCAACATGGATTTTGAGTTGTCTGTATGGAGTATAATCACACTAAATAAGAGGGACAAACTACTAGTAAGATGCATATATATGAGTGTAAGGGCTCAACTGAACAATATACCAAGTTGCTTATTAGTTTAATGAACAATGCAGTCGCGAAACACGGTATATTTCACCTACTGATTTTTGGGGACTTCAGTTTCCCTGAAATTAAATGGAAGAACTGTTTGTTGAAAACTGGTGATAACTCACTTCCAGCAAATTTTTTGAAGTAACGCAGGACTTATTCCTGAAAAACATGTTGATTTTAACACAAGATTTAGGGAAGGAAATGAACCGTCAATGTCAGATTTAATTTTCACCAACGAGGATTATATGATTGAGAACCTAAAATCCATTGCTCCACTGGGGAAAAGTGATGATGTTGGATTGGTGTGGACATTCATTACATACTCGGCTATAGATACAAGAGTATATGGTGGGAAAAGATACGATTACTTGAAAGCGAATATGACAGCTATGAATGCAGCCTTTCACAATGTTAAGTGGGCAGAAGAAATGGATACAAAAAGAGTAAATGTGGGATGGAAATACTTGAAGTTGAAAATTGAAGAGGAAATGAAAAATATGCCATTAAGGGAAAGGAAGAAGCCAAACCCTAAAGCCCCTTGGAAAACTAAGAGAGTCTGTAGATCAGTAGAGAAACAGATTCAACTTTGGAAAAGATAAAAAAACTGGTGGGGACAAAGAATATGAAGAATATAAGAGGCAAAGAAATAAAAACAACAGTATCCAACAAAAAAAGCACAAAGGGTGTATGAAAAGAAGCGGTTGAAGAGAATGAAGGACAAACCAAAGCTTTTCTGTATGTAAGAAGTAAACAAAAGGTAAAACCAGTCATACCACATTTAAGAAAAGAGGACGGTGAATCCACAATAAATTACCAGAAAATAGCCGATGTTCTGGGGAAGTTCTTTGAATCAGTATTTACAATGAAATTAGGGTGATGATATTTTACCAGAATTTGAAAACAGAGTTCCAGAAAACAAGGTTTTAAACGAGATCACATTTACTGAGCTAGATATATTTATAAAGTTACAGCAGTTAAAAGAACACAAGGCTTGTGGTCCAGATGGTATACATCCAAAGATATTGAAGGATTGTGCTGAAACTTTAGCTAAACCGTTGTTTCCAATATTCACGGAATCATTGTCTAGTGGTTTAGTACCGTTAGATCCGATTTACAAGAAGGGAACCCGGTCTATAGCTGGTAAATATAGACCAGTGAGTTTAACTTGTCTAGCCAGTAAACTGATGGAATTTTGTGTGAAGGATGCAATGTTAAAGCATTTATTAGAAAAAATTTAAATACCCCAGACCAGCATGGTTTTACAAAGGGTCGTTCTTGCTTAACAAATATGTTGGAAACTTTTAAAAGTTGGACGGAAGATGTGGATCAGGGAGATAATGATGTTATTTTGTTGGATTTTCAAAAAGTCCCGAAAAAGAGGTTGTTGCAGAAACTATCTGCCTATGGAATATGAGGTAAAGTTTTATAATGGATAGCTGATTTTTTATCAGATAGAAAAATGCAAATTATGGTAAGAAGTTAATATTCTGAATATATGGTGCCTAATGTTCAACACAAGTAACTGTAAAAGGATGCATATAGGCAAAGAAAATCCAAAATTTCAGTACACCATGACAACCGAAAATAATAATATCGTTTTAGCAGAAACAGTTCAAGAGAAGGATCTAGTTTTCTGAATTTCAAATAATTTGAAATGGGAGAAACAAGTTGTTGCAGCAACCCAACAAGCTATGGTGGTTTTACGTTCTGTAAAGAAAGCATTTATTCACTTTGACAGAGAAATGTTCAACATTGTATATAATACATATATTAGACCACATCTAGAATATTGCATACAGGCATGGTCACCTTATTATGCAAAACATATTTTAATGCTTGAGAAAGTACAACGCAGGGCAATAAAACTGGTAATAGGATTAAAGGAATTTACATATGAGGAAAGATTAACACAACTAAAATTTTATAGACTTGAAGAACGGAGATTACGAGGAGATTTAATTGAAACTTTTAAATTGTTAACTGGGAAAGTGAACATAGACCCAGATCAGTTTTTAGTATTAATCTAAATAACCTTGGAGGCTAAAGTAAACAAATAAACAACAATGTATGAAGTTATGCAGACGCCGATTTTTCAGTCAAAGAGTGGTGGATGTATGGAATTCCTTGTCCAACGATATTATATTTGCACCCTCCACTAACATAAAAAACAGACTAGATAAAAACTGGGTTACGATATGGGCAAACTATAAAAGGCTTATCTCCACCCTTGTAAATGCTCATTATGTGTAAGTGTAAAACAATGACCTGACCCCATCTGACAGCCCGACTATTCCGCATGGACTTAATCGAGTTGATTGCATGGCGAGTTGGGTTCGACGTTGTGTTGAAATGCGATTCGCTCATTCATTGGTTGAACGCGGGAACTTCAAAATATGTTTTAAACACTAAGGAAGGAAGGCTCATCAAACGTGTTTTTTTAACTTGTGGTTCATCAAGATACGTGTCATAGGTATGTACATATGTATTTAATTATTTTTGTAAAGGTTAGCGTTAAACCCGTAATACTAGTGAGCTGCCTGTAGTCGATTTAATGTTGTATTAAGTTATAATTATCATCGAATGTGAACGTTCGTGTTTCCTGACCAAAGCAAAGCCAAAGGCAAGGACAACGTTATAATTTGTTGTTACCAATTAATCGAATGATCACGATACCGTCTTCAGTGGATTTACTCCATACATTCCCTTCTGTCCTTATGAAAAATATCATGGTAAATGCCGTTTATAGTATATCATGGTATTTACCATGTCCATGGTTAACCATGATTTACGGGTGTCTGATGTTTCGGCCGATAACAGGTTCGGCCCATCCAACAGCGCGACCGTTGAACAGTCAAGTGTTTTCGCTCGCATGGGTCGAACCATCCGTGTATGCAACCGGTGCCAGCGGGCGCCGTGGGCCAAAACGACTAACAAACTCTTCTCTAGTTCTTCTCAACTGTTTGCATGACTTAGTCTTAGCGAAATGTTGTTGACTTGTTGTATGGGGTACTGGTCATAACGGCGACAGATCCAAAACGGCGACAACCAAAACGGCGACAACCAAAACGGCGACAAATCCAAAACGGCGACTAACCAAAACGGCGACAATCCTAAACGGCGACATCCGTGGTCAAAACGGCGACAAGTCGAGTCGAAACGGCGACACCCAATGGTCAAAACGGCGACAAACTTTGGTCAAAACGGCGACAAACCAAAACGGCGACACAAATAAATAATCATCGTGTATAAGCGTCACGTACTCGTATACCCGATATGGATAAACCCTGATGTGAGTACGTACACTTGGTTAAATAAAATTATGTTATAAGTGACACAAATAAATAATAGAAATGTATAGCTTTGGCATGCGTCTCCGTTTCGATTGTCGCCGTTTTTTTATATCAAATATCCTACGCAGATGGCTTCGTTGCGTACAAAAACAATACTGATATAGTTAGGGTATGATATAATGACATTTTTATTTCCAGTAGTAATACCCACAACATATATAATTAATATAATATTCTAATATTTATGCAATTCATAAATGACTTACAAGAACTATGAAACTCTGAAACATTTTTATTTGCAAATGAAATCGAGACTTTTAGAACTATTACATATATAAATGTGCACTGGAATATTGCACGACACCAAATTACATCATATATCCAATCAACAAAATTGAAAAACATGGATTTATGCAATTCATTAACCGTATAAAGTTACAATTATCATCTTCATTTATCTGGTTTGTTGCCGTTCCGTTGTCGCCGTTTAGGTTTGTTGCCGTTTTGACATACACAATATTTTTCGCAATTGACCAATGGTTGTCGCCGTTTTGACCAATGGTTGTCGCCGTTTTGACCAATGGTTGTCGCCATTTTGACTTATGCCTTGTCGCCGTTTTGACCACGATTGTCGCCGTTTTGGTTTGTCGCCGTGTTGCCTTGTCGCCGTTTTGGTTGTCGCCGTTTTGGATCTGTCGCCGTTTTGGTTGTCGCCGTTTCGACTTGTCGCCATTCTGACCTGTATCCCACAGTATGCTACAATATTATTGTTTTTGAGTCAGTTGTTGTTTATTGAGGGTTGTAATTGCGAAATGTTATACGTTACAACCGTCTCAGTGTTTTAACGAAATGCTGTGCGCTACATTATTATTGTTTTCGAACCAATATTACCTATTTATTACGTTCCCTAGTTTCAACTGTTTGCATGTTTTAGCGGAATATTGTACCCTACAGTATTATTAATGTTTTTGAACCAAGTGTTTATTACGGTCGCTATTTTTGCTAAATTATTAAAGTAATAGTGAAAAACATACAACTGCACCAGTAATGGAATGTTTTTTATTCAGAGCAGTGTGGTATTGCAGCTTCAAAGGGTAATCAAATTCTTGGATTGATTAGAAGAAACATAACGTACAAGGGAAAAAAGTTAATTATACCTCTTTATAAAGCAATAGTTAGACCTCATTTAGAATACTGTATACAAGCATGGAGACCATATCGTAAGAAGGATATAGATACGCTTGAACGCATACAAAGGAGAGCAACTAAAATGATTCCAGAACTTAGAGACCTTAGTTATGAAGAACGCCTGAAAGAATGTGGTTTAACAACTCTAGAGACAAGGAGGTTAAGAGGAGATCAGATTGAAGTTTTAAGATATTGAATGGGTATGAAAATATTGATAGAAATATGTTTTTCTCACTCAAGAAGGATAGCAGAACTAGAGGACATGAGGTAAAATTAGTAAAGGATCAATGTAGATTGGACATCAGGAAGCACTTGTTCTCACAGAGGACAATAAATGAATGGAACAAATTGTCTACAGATTGTGTAACTGCTAGCAGCGTGAATATGTTTAAAAACAAGGTTGACACATATCTCAGGAGAGCGGGTTATAAGTAGATGAACACTGTTGGACTCTCAATAAGCCAATGTCTTCCTTGTCCACTTGCCATCTGGGCCTTTGGCTTGGATGGCAAATCTTGTTAAATCTTTGTCAGAGAATACATAATCATGAATAACATACAGAATGGCCTGTGTTTTATTGCATTAAAAGTTTATATTTATTTATTTTATCACAATGTACAGTTAGTAGTTTTGTATCATAAGGACAGTAGCAAATTATTTGCATCTAAGGATATATGTAAAATTATGTATTACTAAAAAATTTGATGTACAGTATATGATGCTCCCTGTGTACTATAATATACAGTACTATCATAATAGTTATGAAAACATAAAAGTAATCACTAAACAGTCACCATATAAACTATTGGTATAGCGTGAACTGTGCTGAATACATTGCAGTGCTTTACAATGGGTCTGATTTCGACAAAACCCTTCCTGGAGATGTTGGAAGAGGTGGCACCCCCCACCCCACCACCCCCTCAGAAGAAGTATCTATTGGCAGCTTTAGATCCTCGATCACCTACAAGTGACATAACACGCACCCCCATACAGGTTGACAAAACACCAGACTCACTGTTAGACCCGCGGTCACCAACAGTAGGCATCTCCAGAACGCCAATCCATGGCATAGCATTTGACAGGCCAGGTGAGCAAACATACTTGTGCTAGTATATAGTTTGCTACTGATGCCGTACGCAGCAGTAGTAGTATCTTTGAATACTGAATTGAAGTTGTAAGTAAATACTTGCTGTATACACAGCAGATACAGCAGAACATCGCTGTTGAATTTTTGAATTTGCTGTGTCTGTGAGTAAAACAATTAGTTGAATGTGTATTAGAAAATTACTTAATATCATTTTGAACCATAACTAAATTTGAATATTATCTTTTAGATGCTACATCACTAGTGCAGGTGCCATGCAGCACTGAAGAATCTGTCAGTCCAGCAGCAGAGGTCAAGGATGGCTTGTTTCTTGACAGGCCAACAGATACACCTGGTATGTTCTCTCTGGCTACGGAAGTTACATAATGAAATAGAGGCTAGTTGAAGTAATGTGTTTTAACCACTTTAAAAACAGATAACTTTAAAACATTAGTCACTACACATCACTGATTTAATGACTTGTGAGATAAGTAAATCTAAATCATATATCATTGTAACTTAATGTTGTTAGTTACATTATGTTGTAACAATCGCTTTGCATCCTAGGATTCCACAGTGGTCTGACGCGATGTAACTCAGTCAGAGCAGGTTATGTTGTCCCTGGATGCGACAGGGTTTATCACTTATGGTCCCTGCTATATGGTTCAACATCATGGTCCGTTCTGTAGCCACACTTAGCAAAACTGCTGTGATATTCACTTTCAGAAGAGCCCGTGTTGTTGATGAGCAAGCCAAACAGAAGTCGCAGGAGACCAAAGAAGCAGCTGCTCCCTGACATTGTTTACACTCCACCAAGCGAGTCAGAGAAACAGACAGCCAACTCTCTCTCACCTCTCACCTCCAAGTCTTGCCGCTCGCCCCTCCAGGTAGGCCATAAAGGGCTGTCTTGACTCACAGTTCAATGCAGTAACCCTGAAAGTGTCGTACAACACTTGAAGAGCCGGATTCCAAAATGCGCTCAGTCCATTTTTACCAAAAAATTAGATAATGACTGATCCCTGTCGCTCAGCTGTATGTCTTCCATGTTAAATTGATAGGTTTCCCAATCTGGGCTCAGTCCACGTGTGTAGAGCCTGATAAGTTGGCAGTTTTTTCAAAGTGAGCCCAGTCCACCCGAGACAGTTTTGCAAAACACACTCAGTCCTTGGTGTGTGCAGAGGCGCCAGCGAATATGGCAGAAACCACGAATGAACAAGGCACTGCCATGACAGAAGATTACCATTTGCCTGATGTTAAAACTGTAAGATCGAGAAACTGAATACCTAATCCAGATAACTGGAAGAAAACACCCAAACTCAACCAATACCACAACATATCTGTCTCTGGAAATATTTCCCAGAGAATCTGTTAGAATAGCCTAAATCTTGTTAGTCTGTGCTGTATAAGTAATATATTTAATACTTCAAAATGATCTAAGTTGAATGATCTTTTTTAAAAATAGGCTCAGTCCATGGGCTTAGCCTGTTTTGGAAAAATGCTTAATTTAAAATAAATCATAATTACCTTATTTTGGCAAATGGATTTGTTATTCTCAGACATATAATAGAGAGTATTTACATGAATATATGCATATAAAGTAATAAGATAAAACACAAATTTAAGTACTGCTCTCTACTTTCACTCCAATCACCAATGGCACTTTCCGTCATTTTTTTGAAGACTGCATTATCACACATCTTATTTCAAATGTCAACTGCTTTCATCCATTGGTACTTTCAGGGTTACTGTGCATCAATACATTGATCATTTTTACAAGTAAAATATATTAGAGTGCTTTTTTAATGCACTTGATACATTTGATGTGCCTGTTCTCAAGTACATGTGTATAAAAAGTACTTGAACACAACCCTGCTGGTCAACACCAGCAGAGTCGAGATATTTGATTTGATAAAAAAACACTGCAATTTGTGAACATTCATTTGTGGAAGTGAAGTACTTAGGGTGAAGTGCCATGATGTCCTTGAGACATGCAGTGTTTAATCTGTTTACTAAACAACCAGCTTTGTGTTTTACTGAGTTTTATTTTATGTGAAGCCATGTGGTCTGTGCAGTGTTGTGATTCTGAAGTAGTGTATTGTTCCAATGCCCCCATCCCCGGGTCTCCAGTGGTTTCTGTCTGGATGCCCAGCCAATATATCTATTTTAAATAAATCACTAACCAGGTTAGCTGTAGCAACTTATGCAACCGGGAGCTATCCAAATGGATTTAGTTTTTATCAAATAAACTGCATTTAGCAGATATATACTTGGTCTGTTCATAGTAAGAGGTTGTATTAATTAACTATGTGAAATTGACGCACTTATAAAGCATCCACTGTTTTTATATGTCATAAAAATAGCATATTTTAATTTATCACCAAATCGTGCATTTTTTATATTAATGGGTGAAAGTTCATGACAGTAAGTGTAACACATGTTGTATGGATGTGATTTTTAACCAACCGAGAGATTAATTCTAAATACTAATAAATTCAGTGTTACAATGTCCCATAAAACAGTGACTCGTTCAGTTAACCAGTGAAAGTGGCAGTACAATTCTCTTTAAGACATCCAATCTTGTTTCTTTGTAGCCGTAACAACTCTTGAAATATGACATGTTGTGTGTTTGCAGGCCAAGGATAACACACATGTTGACTCGCCGCGTGCCATCGTACAGTGGAAGCAGATGAACAAACTCAGTCTGAAACTACACGCGTCATCAGGAGGAAACTCTGGTCATCCCTCACCCAATGCACAACGCTACAAGCTATTCACCGACGACAAGGAGAACATGTCATGAATACAACAATACAAACTCTTCAATGATGACAAAGAGAACATGTCATGAATACAATACTACAAACTCCTCACCAAAGACAAAGAGAATGTGTTATGAACACAATGCTACAAACTCTTCACCAATGACAAGGAGAATATGTCATGAATACAATACTACAAACTCTTCACCAACGACAAGGAAAATATGTCATGAATACAATACTACAAACCCTTCACCGACGACAAGGAGAACATGTCATGAATACAATGCTACAAACTCTTTACCAATGACAAGGAGAATATGTCATGAATACAATGCTACAAACCCTTCACCGACGACAAGGAGAACATGTCATGAATACAATGCTACAAACTCTTCACCGACGACAAGGAGAACATGTCATGAATACAATGCTACAAACTCTTCACCAACGACAAGGAGAACATGTCATGAATACAATGCTACAAACTCTTCACTGACGACAAGGAGAACATGTCATGAATACAATACTACTAACTCTTCACCAACGACAAGGAGAACATGTCATGAATACAATACTACAAACTCTTTACCGACGACAAGGACAACATGTCATGAATACATGCGGTGTAGAAAACGTAACATTTATCACATGAAACAATTATCTTTTTATTTGTGAATGCATTCTGTCTAGAAAACATCACACAAAACAAGATTATGTTTTTCTTGGAGAACGTGTAATGAATGCATTCTGTGTGGAAAACGTCAAAACACTTATCACATGAAACAAGGAGATTATGTTTTTCTAGCTGTGACTGTACACAAGTGTTCAGACATAATAGTAGAACATTGTGTGCTAAACATGAGTAAATAATACATTACTGGTTTTGGATTGGTTTGTACTTGAAATTGGACAGATTTTAAGTAGTACAAAGTGCATAATGATTTGAATTTTCTATATTTTAAGTGTCATTTATAAATTCATTCAGGCATGATATTATAATAACATTGAGAATCTGTTTCGTATCAGTACATCATGACTGGTAAATACAAATTGCAATATTTATGATATCGCTGTAATTAGATTATACAGACTGTTTGAAAATGTCACAGTAGATACAAGTTTATGCTGTGAGAATAGTAAAATGACATGTGGTTATCAAATGAATATACTTCTCGTGTGGATGCTTTTATATAAAGGATAATGTATAGTACAGAAGGTTGGTGTGTTGTCTTGTCGAATGGTTGTACCTAGTAGGTAGCATATGCCCCTTGGTGAGGGTGAATAGATAATCCACCCTTCCACCAGGTTCAAACGTGGATGACACTCGCCTTTTTACAGCTCTTATGTCATTTGAAAACAATGCTCACAATAAACAGGGAAAAGCATAACTTTAACAACACAAAGTGATGTGACTGAAATAGCTTTTGTTTATGTGATAAATAACATTTAAACACCATAATTACTGAAGAATTATAAAATTAAAGCAAAATGTACTTATTGTGCAGGGGAGACCGGGGCTAGTCTGCCCCTTGGACACTAATTGATCTGGAGTCTGTATTTGTAGAGCTAGAGGATCAGTTTCAGCCTTAAAATAAAATGCAAATATCTTGTTCACATTTGTGCTATCAACAAATGGCAAAATTGTTACATAAGACAATATCAAAATCTGATTCTTGGTAGACCTAACCAAGCATGGGCGGACTTGCCCCATGTCAGGTCAAGTCCGCCCAGGGGCCGGGGCAAGTTCGCCCTACACATACTTTAAGCAGCAAATACACAAGAACTGTGCAGTTTTGTCTTATTTTTATGTCAAAAAATGTCATGTTCGTGACAGACATTTTGTTAGAAACTTAAAATCCTCACAAATTCTGTTTAATCTATGAAATATATTAGGCCAACAATAAAACAAGGTTTGGCACTGCATCGGCTAGAAAATGGTGAAATCAAAATCTGGTTTCATCACTTTTTTGAACAGAAAATAACTGGAAGTCTTTATAAGAGTGTGTTAGCGGGTTTATGTTCACAAGTGATCCTGAACATTTTACATAAGATATCCTACGAGCGAACTTGCCCCGTAGCACATAGGTGGACATGCCCCAACACAGACATATTTGGTGGGGAATTAAATATTACTGACACTGGATAGAGCAACAACGTAAGATCCAGACAATAGCTCTGATATAAGGGCCTTACACAGCACTCTGAATGTCTAACCAATGCCACTTATAAGTATTGAAATGTTATCAAAACAAAAAAAATTACTTTCAGTCACCAAAGTCAGTTTGCTAGCTCACAACTTTCCAGCCAGCAACTCGTGGATGCCAGTTTCCCGTTGTATGTAGTTTGACGATCATGTGACTTAGTCATGTGAACGAAATTACTAAATTCTGCAAAGGCATGGAATAAAAGCCAGTTGGCGGACTTGCCCCGGGGGCAGACTAGCCCCGGTCTCCCCTACATAACTTATCTTGGTTTGTTTAACACATAAGATGAATTTGTATGCTACGTTTTACATAAGTGAAACGCAAATATGTCACTGGCAGAACAGGATTTGTGTCGCCATCACTAACAAGGCTACAAGGAATGCCTACTTTGAATCCATGATCAATGCATGTTATTCCCGCCCATGTTATGTAATCTTATTTTTATTTATATAAGAAGCCTATGTGAACACTTCTTTAACAAGTTCACAGGGAATAAACTCTTGAAGTTAAACATATCACAGATTAATGCTGATTTTTATATCAAGTGGTACATTTACAAATTACTTAAACGCACAGGCCATGTTGACCCCTCGTTGTCCTCTGGGAAGTTGCACCTCTCCATTCTGTTCTATTTACGGCATGATGCTCTGATGTCAACAGCGGAATCCAAGTATCATTTTTGATCTGGTCACTCCATCTCTTCAGTGACCTTCCTCTGTTCTGCAGTCTTGTTTGAATGCTTGGCTAACAGTGTTCTCTTGGCTACTTGGATATGGCAAACGTTCCCAAACCACCCGGGTGGAGGTGTCCTCACTGCTCTAGTTATTGTGTCTGATGACATCTGTGATGGATTCAGGGTGGAGGTGTCCTCACTGCTCTAGTTATTGTGTCTGATGACATCTGTGATGGATTCAGGGGTGGAGGTGTCCTCACTGCTCTAGTTATTGTCTGATGACATCTGTGATGGATTCAGGGTGGAGGTGTCCTCACTGCTCTAGTTATTGTGTCTGATGACATCTGTGATGGATTCAGGGGTGGAGGTGTCCTCACTGCTCTAGTTATTGTCTGATGACATCTGTGATGGATTCAAGGTGGAGGTGTCCTCACTGCTCTAGTTTTGTGTCTGATGACATCTGTGATGGATTCAGGGGTGGAGGTGTCCTCACTGCTCTAGTTATTGTCTGATGACATATGTGATGGATTCAGGGTGGAGGTGTCCTCACTGCTCTAGTTATTGTGTCTGATGACATCTGTGATGGATTCAGGGTGGAGGTGTCCTCACTGCTCTAGTTATTGTGTCTGATGACATCTGTGATGGATTCAGGGGTGGAGGTGTCCTCACTGCTCTAGTTATTGTCTGATGACATATGTGATGGATTCAGGGTGGAGGTGTCCTCACTGCTCTAGTTATTGTGTCTGATGACATCTGTGATGGATTCAGGGTGGAGGTGTCCTCACTGCTCTAGTTATTGTGTCTGATGACATCTGTGATGGATTCACGGGTGGAGGTGTCCTCACTGCTCTAGTTATTGTGTCTGATGACATCAGTCATGGATTCAGGGGCGGAGGTGTCCGCACTGCTCTGGTTATTGTGTCTGATGACATCTGTGATGGATTCAGGGTGGAGGTGTCCTCACTGCTCTAGTTAATGTGTCTGATGACATCAGTCATGGATTCAGGGGTGGAGGTGTCCGCACTGCTCTGGTTATTGTGTCTGATGACATCTGTGATGGATTCAGGGTGGAGGTGTCCTCACTGCTCTAGTTATTGTGTCTGATGACATCTGTGATGGATTCAGGGGTGGAGGTGTCCTCACTGCTCTAGTTATTGTGTCTGGTGACATCTGTGATGGATTCAGGGGTGGAGGCGTCCTCACTGCTCTAGTTATTGTGTCTGGTGACATCTGTGATGGATTCAGGGGCGGAGGTGTCCTCACTGCTCTGGTTATTGTGTCTGATGACATCTGTGATGGATTCAAGGGTGGAGGCATCCTCACTGCTCTGGTTATTGTGTCTGATGACATCTGTGATGGATTCAGGGGTGGAGGTGTCCTCACTGCTCTGATTATTGTATCTGATGACATCTGTGATGGATTCAGGGGTGGATGTGTCCTCACTGCTCTAGTTATTGTGTCTGATGACATATGTGATGGATTCAGGGGTGGAGGTGTCCTCACTGCTCTAGTTATTGTGTCTGATGACATCTGTGATGGATTCAGGGGTGGAGGTGTCCTCATTGCTCTAGTTATTGTCTGATGACATCTGTGATGGATTCAGGGGTGGAGGTGTCCTCACTGCTCTAGTTATTGTGTCTGATGACATCTGTGATGGATTCAGGGTGGAGGTGTCCTCACTGCTCTAGTTATTGTGTCTGATGACATCTGTGATGGATTCAGGAGTGGAGGTGTCCTCACTGCTCTAGTTATTGTCTGATGACATCTGTGATGGATTCAGGGTGGAGGTGTCCTCACTGCTCTAGTTATTGTGTCTGATGACATGTGTGATGGATTCAGGGGTGGAGGTGTCCTCACTGCTCTAGTTATTGTGTCTGATGACATCTGTGATGGATTCAGGGTGGAGGTGTCCTCACTGCTCTAGTTAATGTGTCTGATGACATCAGTCATGGATTCAGGGGTGGAGGTGTCCTCACTGCTCTGGTTATTGTGTCTGATGACATCTGTGATGGATTCAGGGTGGATGTGTCCTCACTGCTCTAGTTATTGTGTCTGATGACATCTGTGATGGATTCAGGGGTGGAGGTGTCCTCACTGCTCTAGTTATTGTGTCTGGTGACATCTGTGATGGATTCAGGGGTGGAGGCGTCCTCACTGCTCTAGTTATTGTGTCTGGTGACACCTGTGATGGATTCAGGGGCGGAGGTGTCCTCACTGCTCTAGTTATTGTGTCTGATGACATCTGTGATGGATTCAAGGGTGGAGGCGTCCTCACTGCTCTGGTTACTGTGTCTGATGACATCTGTGATGGATTCAGGGGTGGAGGCGTCCTCACTGCTCTGGTTATTGTGTCTGATGACATATGTGTTGGATTCAGGGGTGGAGGTGTCCTCACTGCTCTGGTTATTGTATCTGATGACATCTGTGATGGATTCAGGGGTGGATGTGTCCTCACTGCTCTAGTTATTGTGTCTGATGACATCTGTGATGGATTCAGGGTGGAGGTGTCCTCACTGCTCTAGTTATTGTGTCTGATGACATCTGTGATGGATTCAGGGGTGGAGGTGTCCTCATTGCTCTAGTTATTGTCTGATGACATCTGTGATGGATTCGGGGTGGAGGTGTCCTCACTGCTCTAGTTATTGTGTCTGATGACATCTGTGATGGATTCAGGGTGGAGATGTCCTCACTGCTCTAGTTATTGTGTCTGATGACATCTGTGATCGATTCAGGGGTGGTGGTGTCCTCACTGCTCTAGTTATTGTCTGATGACATCTGTGATGGATTCAGGGTGGAGGTGTCCTCACTGCTCTAGTTATTGTGTCTGATGACATGTGTGATGGATTCAGGGGTGGAGGTGTCCTCACTGCTCTAGTCATTGTGTCTGATGACATCTGTGATGGATTCAGGGTGGAGGTGTCCTCACTGCTCTAGTTAATGTGTCTGATGACATCAGTCATGGATTCAGGGGTGGAGGTGTCCTCACTGCTCTGGTTATTGTGTCTGATGACATCTGTGATGGATTCAGGGTGGAGGTGTCCTCACTGCTCTAGTTATTGTGTCTGATGACATCTGTGATGGATTCAGGGGTGGAGGTGTCCTCACTGCTCTAGTTATTGTGTCTGGTGACATCTGTGATGGATTCAGGGGTGGAGGCGTCCTCACTGCTCTAGTTATTGTGTCTGGTGACACCTGTGATGAATTCAGGGGCGGAGGTGTCCTCACTGCTCTGGTTATTGTGTCTGATGACATCTGTGATGGATTCAAGGGTAGAGGCGTCCTCACTGCTCTAGTTATTGTGTCTGATGACATCTGTGATGGATTCAGGGTGGAGGTGTCCTCACTGCTCTAGTTATTGTGTCTGATGACATCTGTGGTGGATTCAGGGGTGGAGGCGTCCTCACTGCTCTAGTTATTGTGTCTGATGATATCTGTGATGGATTCAGGGGTGGAGGCGTCCTCACTGCTCTAGTTATTGTGTCTGATGATACCTGTGATGGATTCAGGGGTGGAGGCATCCTCACTGCTCTAGTTATTGTGTCTGATGACATCTGTGATGGATTCAGGGGTGGAGGTGTCCTCACTGCTCTAGTTATTGTGTCTGATGACACCTGTGATGGATTCAGGGGTGGAGGCGTCCTCACTGCTCTAGTTATTGTGTCTGATGACATCTGTGATGGATTCAGGGGTGGAGGTGTCCTCACTGCTCTAGTTATTGTGTCTGATGACACCTGTGATGGATTCAGGGGTGGAGGCATCCTCACTGCTCTAGTTATTGTGTCTGATGACATCTGTGATGGATTCAGGGGTGGAGGTGTCCTCACTGCTCTAGTTATTGTGTCTGATGACACCTGTGATGGATTCAGGGGTGGAGGCGTCCTCACTGCTTTAGTTATTGTGTCTGATGACATCTGTGATGGATTCAGGGGTGGAGGTGTCCTCACTGCTCTAGTTATTGTGTCTGATGACATCTGTGATGGATTCAGGGGTGGAGGTGTCCTCACTGCTTTAGTTATTGCTACCTGTGCATTGGTACCCGCAGTGCATCCCAAAAACCTCAACAGACTGTGTCCTGTGATTGTAGCGTCCTAGCCTTCACTCCATAGACTGCTACTGGCGGTATACGGGCTCCATATAATCTGGCTTTTAGTCTCGCCTCTGCTAGAAAATATGCCATCTCTGAGTCTACAAAAGGCTGCCAATGCTAGTGCTGTGTTGATTACCCCAGTGCATTGTGGGAATTAAAACATGTCACAGCATAATTGGTAGAGCATGTAACTTTTTATTTGTTGTGTCAAAGATGGAGTGCAGCAGCACCGTGGTTATAGTACCACAGAGGTTAGAGTAGCAGTGGTTAAGACTAGCACAGTGGTTAGAGTAGCACAGAGGTTAGGGTAGCACAGTGGTTAGGGTAGCAGTGGTTAGAATAGCAGTGGTTATAGTAGCACAGTGGTTAGAATAGCACAGTGGTTATAGTAGCACAGTGGTTAGAATAGCACAGTGGTTAGGGTAGCAGTGGTTAGAATAGCACAGTGGTTAGAGTAGCACAGTAGTTAGGGTAGCAGTGGTTAGAATAGCAGTGGTTATAGTAGCACAGTGTTTAGAATAGCACAGTGGTTAGAGTAGCACAGTGGTTATAGTAGCACAGTGGTTAGAATAGCACAGTGGTTAGAGTAGTACAGTGGTTAGAGTAGCACAGTGGTTAGAATAGCAGTGGTTAGAGTAGCACAGTGGTTAGAATAGCAGTGGTTAGAGTAGCACAGTGGTTAGAATAGCACAGTGGTTAGGGTAGCACAGTGGTTAGAGCAGTAGAGTGGTTAGAGTGGTGGATGACCGGGGTTAGAGCAGTAGAGTGGTTAGAGTGGTGGAGGACCGGGGTTAGAGCAGTAGAGTGGTGGATGACCGGGGTTAGAGCAGTAGAGTGGTTAGAGCAGTAGAGTGGTGGAGGACCGGGGTTAGAGCAGTAGAGTGGTTAGAGTGGTGGAGGACCGGGGTTAGAGCAGTAGAGTGGTGGATGACCGGGGTTAGAGCAGTAGAGTGGTTAGAGTGGTGGAGGACCGGGGTTAGAGCAGTAGAGTGGTGGATGACCGGGGTTAGAGCAGTAGAGTGGTTAGAGTGGTGGAGGACCGGGGTTAGAGCAGTAGAGTGGTTAAGGACCGGGGTTAGAGCCCACTTAGTGGCGTTTCAAAGTTTGGGCAATTTCGTTCACACCACACATTCCAGGAGTCTTTCGGATAAAACAATAAAAGCCGTAGGTCCATTCTACATAGTGTCTTTGTTTGTAAGGGGTAAGTAAAATATATGACACATGGGGTAAACGTGTAACCTGTGATGGACTCAAGAGTGGTGGTCTATCTCTAACCATCTGGATCTTACTTCCTCTAATGACAGTGAGGAGCTGCTTCCCAGTCAGACGCATGAGGCTGTCTTTACAGGAGCCATAGCAGAACAATGAATGCATTTAAAAATTATTTTGACCTATGATTGTAGGTGGCATTTATAGTAAATAAATAAAACAAATATACATAAGCCAAAATAAGTTTAATTGATTGTACTTGTCAATTTACATTCATTCATTCAACCTGAAAAGCTATAGCAGTTTTAAATCACATTTAGTTAATGCTTCTTAACATATTATATGTTAAACATACATGAGTCTTCTTCTTGTCAATGTAACAACACTGATACAATGTAACAACACTGATACAATGTAACAACACTGATACAATGTAACAACACCCGTACAATGTTCACTCTAAGGATTAGTAAATACTCTGCCAGTTTACTAAACTGGTTCCAGTGGCAGGTTGTCTTCTCTTGCAAGTAGCCTGGCAGGTTGTCTTCTCTTGCAAGCGGCCTGGCAGGTTGTCTTCTCTTGCAAGCAGCCTGGCAGGTTGTCTTCTCTTGCAAGCAGCCTGGCAGGTTGTCTTCTCTTGCAAGCAGCCTGGCAGGTTGTCTTCTCTTGCAAGCGGCCTGGCAGGTTGTCTTCTCTTGCAAGCGGCCTGGCAGGGTGTCTTCTCTTGCAAGCGGCCTGGCAGGTTGTCTTCTCTTGCAAGTGGCCTGGCAGGTTGTCTTCTCTTGCAAGCAGCCTGGCAGGTTGTCTTCTCTTGCAAGAAGCCTGGCAGGTTGTCTTCTCTTGCAAGTGGCCTGGCAGGTTGTCTTCTCTTGCAAGCGGCCTGGCAGGTTGTCTTCTCTTGCAAGAAGCCTGGCAGGTTGTCTTCTCTTGCAAGTGGCCTGGCAGGTTGTCTTCTCTTGCAAGCGGCCTGGCAGGTTGTCTTCTCTTGCAAGCAGCCTGGCAGGTTGTCTTCTCTTGCAAGCGGCCTGGCAGGTTGTCTTCTCTTGCAAGCGGCCTGGCAGGTTGTCTTCTCTTGCAAGTAGCCTGGCAGGTTGTCTTCTCTTGCAAGTGGCCTGGCAGGTTGTCTTCTCTTGCAAGTGGCCTGGCAGGGTGTCTTCTCTTGCAAGCGGCCTGGCAGGTTGTCTTCTCTTGCAAGCGGCCTGGCAGGTTGGCATTCATACAATATATTATGTACAGCTGTCTGGTAATCTACCCAGATGTCTAATGTCTGCCACCACTGTATGAAAAATGTCTCATGTTATACTTGATTGGCAGTGAGGTAGGGCATCACAATCTGGTGCCTGGTGGCTACCTGTAGTTGTGTAGGTAGATGAGAGGCTACCTGTAGTTGTGTAGGTAGATGAGATGTGACGGTATGACCTTCTCCCGGCATAGAGGACACTGTGACTACAATAACCAAACAATAAGTGAAGCATAACACACAATCAAAAACATTTACTCAAACAATACAATTTATCATTTTACTCAGCTTATTAGTGAAAAGCTATAAAGGCATCACTGAAGTCAAATACGTTGTAGTGTTACCCCCTTGTTACAACACTAAAAGCAGCTAAATATAAAATTTTGTAAATGGTTAAAACAAATATAAGAACATAAATCATGTATGATTATGCATATTATGCTACTGTGATAACCATTACATGTCATCAGTACATTTATGTAGTATAACTTTCCAACAACACGGAGTCGCTCAACGATCTCTCCTTCCCTCAGAGAACAGCTATTAGAAACATGGATTTGTACTTCATACTAGCAGCTGTCTTGGTCGACCTACACGTAGGCAATTAACTTCCAGGATGTCGACCATTCGTGGCTGAGCCAACAAATAATACCAAACACCTTTCCCACACGGCTCCCTAATACTGAGCCCAATTCCCAGAATATGTGGATGTGCTGATGTGACACAGCTGATTCCATGAACCAGGCCCAACATCAAAGAGCCATTCAGGGAAATGCCTGACATTCCCCGCCCGACCAGCCACGTATGTAGGCCAATGTTCTGGACTGTCATATCATGACAGTAACTGGGACAAGGTACAAATCCATGTTTCATTAGGTCAATATACCCATGGATATTGTACTAGCCAACATTTACATTTTGTAGGATGTAGTGAGTGACATGTAGAAGTGTGGTTTCTGTCAGTAGTCCCTCCCCCCCACCGCATAACACAGTGCCATCAGAAGAGATGTCCCCACCTTGACAGTGCAGCACTGCATGATACAGTGCCATCAGAAGAGATGTCCCCACCTTGACAGTGCAGCACTGCATGATACAGTGCCATCAGAAGCGATGTCCCCACCTTGACAGTGCACCACTGCATGATACAGTGCCATCAGAAGAAATGTCCCTACCTTGACAGTGCACCACTGCATGATACAGTGCCATCAGAAGCGATGTCCCCACCTTAACAGTGCACCACTGCATGATACAGTGCCATCAGAAGAAATGTCCCTACCTTGACAGTGCACCACTGCATGATACAGTGCCATCAGAAGCGATGTCCCCACCTTAACAGTGCACCACTGCATGATACAGTGCCATCAGAAGAGATGTCTCTACCTTGACAGTGCACCACTGCATGATACAGTGCCATCAGAAGAGATGTCTCTACCTTGACAGTGCACCACTGCATGATGCAGTGCCATCAGTGCAGCACTGCATGATACAGTGCCATCAGAAGCGATGTTCCCACCTTGACAGTGCACCACTGCATGATACAGTGCCATCAGAAGCGATGTCCCCACCTTAACAGTGCACCACTGCATGATACAGTGCCATCAGAAGAGATGTCTCGACCTTGACAGTGCACCACTGCATGATACAGTGCCATCAGAAGAGATGTCTCTACCTTGACAGTGCACCACTGCATGATG
The DNA here is from genome assembly GCA_033239005.1 of Lamellibrachia satsuma. Taxonomy (NCBI): domain Eukaryota; kingdom Metazoa; phylum Annelida; class Polychaeta; order Sabellida; family Siboglinidae; genus Lamellibrachia; species Lamellibrachia satsuma. The sequence goes on along the minus strand of BSQZ01000012.1, from coordinate 7,876,165 downwards.
CAGTGCCATCAGAAGAGATGTCTCTACCTTGACAGTGCAGCACTGCATGATACAGTGCCATCAGAAGCGATGTTCCCACCTTGACAGTGCACCACTGCATGATACAGTGCCATCAGAAGAGATGTCCCTACCTTGACAGTGAACCACTGCATGATACAGTGCCATCAGAAGAGATGTCTCTACCTTGACAGTGCAGCACTGCATGATACAGTGCCATCAGAAGCGATGTCCCCACCTTGACAGCGCACCACTGCATGATACAGTGCCATCAGAAGAAATGTCCCTACCTTGACAGTGCACCACTGCATGATACAGTGCCATCAGAAGCGATGTCTCTACCTTGACAATGCAGCACTGCATGATACAGTGCCATCAGAAGCGATGTCCCCACCTTGACAGTGCACCACTGCATGATACAGTGCCATCAGAAGAGATGTCTCCACCTTGACAGTGCACCACTGCATGATACAGTGCCATCAGAAGAGATGTCTCTACCTTGACAGTGCACCACTGCATGATACAGTGCCATCAGAAGAGATGTCTCTACCTTGACAGTGCAGCACTGCATGATACAGTGCCATCAGAAGCGATGTCCCCACCTTGACAGTGCACCACTGCATGATACAGTGCCATCAGAAGCGATGTCCCCACCTTGACAGTGAACCACTGCATGATACAGTGCCATCAGAAGAGATGTCTCTACCTTGACAGTGCAGCACTGCATGATACAGTGCCATCAGAAGAGATGTCTCTACCTTGACAGTGCAGCACTGCATGATACAGTGCCATCAGAAGCGATGTCCCCACCTTGACAGTGCACCACTGCATGATACAGTGCCATCAGAAGAGATGTTCCCACCTTGACAGTGCACCACTGCATGATACAGTGCCATCAGAAGCGATGTCCCCACCTTGACAGTGCACCACTGCATGATACAGTGCCATCAGAAGAGATGTCTCTACCTTGACAGTGCAGCACTGCATGATACAGTGCCATCAGAAGCGATGTCCCCACCTTGACAGTGAACCACTGCATTATATAGTGCCATCAGAAGAGATGTCTCTACCTTGACAGTGCACCACTGCATGATACAGTGCCATCAGAAGCGATGTCCCCACCTTGACAGTGAACCACTGCATTATATAGTGCCATTAGAAGAGATGTCTCTACCTTGACAGTGCAGCACTGCATGATGATACAGTGCCATCAGAAGCGATGTCCCCACCTTGACAGTGCACCACTGCATGATACAGTGCCATCAGAAGCGATGTCCCCACCTTGACAGTGAACCAATGCATGATACAGTGCCATCAGAAGAGATGTCCATACCTTGACAGTGTACCACTGCATGATACAGTGCCATCAGAAGCGATGTCTCCACCTTGACAGTGAACCACTGCATTATATAGTGCCATCAGAAGAGATGTCTCTACCTTGACAGTGTACCACTGCATGATACAGTGCCATCAGAAGAGATGTCCCTACCTTGACAGTGCACCACTGCATGATGCAGTGCCAGCAGAAGAGATGTCCACATGGCGTTGCTGTTGTCTGGTTACAAAACTCCAGACACAGTGAACACTTGTTGTCTGTTGACAGTTGATGCTCCATGTTTATACTGCAAATTAAACTGGTTTAATTAAAGCTATTCCATATAAGTGCACTAACAAGATGTCAAAGTTGAATTTAAAAAGAGGTGAGTACATCCCATATTATTATAGAAAGATAGATCTTGGCAAAATGATATTATATTATTCTCCTAATGGCTTCCCATAGACACCCTACATTAAGGCATACAACTTAGGCAAGCAACTAAATTCTTACCTATCCTGCATTTCACACCACAAAACACACCCTTTCACGAAGCACATATTTTTTACACACAATAACATATTTAATAATAAATGCAGCTTGGCTCCCAGGGCTTAGTTTTGTGTCGCACTACTCCATGACATATTTATTCACACCATAAGTACATACACTGTACTTACATACAAAGTGAAGTATATACTTACCTACGACTTGGCTGACAGGGAGACGTGGTTGGCTGGGATGTGCTGGCCTTGTAGCACTGGTGAGCTATCAGGAGCGTAAGCTGAAGCACAGCCAGCCACCCAAGGAGACGATAGTTTCTGCCTGTATTACTGCCTGTCTGCTTTCTTACCATCACCTAAAATAACAAATGTGACTAAAAAAAATTGTTTTTGTAAATGACATGCATATGTGACTGTGTGTGAGTGAGTCAGTGAGTGACTGCGGATGTGACTGTCTGTTAAAGATATGCCCAGGAATAAAACAAACTAGTAGTACTAATAGAACTTCTAGTAGTACCAGGATGCTAAAGAAAAACGTCATAAGGGCCAAATAAAATATGCATGAAAACTGTAATAAACATGTAAAAAGCTGCACTAAAGAACAACACAATGCCATACACTATGAACACCTCTATTATCCCACAATCCTTGGACAACTGCAGGGCACATCAAGGCCATCGTATAGGTTGTTTGGAACGAATGGCAGCATTCCATCCAGACCAATACTGCCTTGTTGATATTTGGGCATGAAAAGCAAATGTTGATAAATGGGGATTTACTTACATAATAAATGCCCGTGACTCTCTTTGCCAAATGATAGAACAGCCCGTTCAAGTAGAATGCTGCCAGGTGGCAGCGCTGTAAGATTGTAATGATGTGTTTCACTAGGGGAATAGCATCCAGCAGTCGTGTCTTCACCTCCAGACTGATGTCAACATTCTGGTGCACCTGTTGCTCCAGTAATGACAGGCCACGGTCCAAGATGTAAGGAAGCAAAATCTGGAGGGCTACCATTGCACCACGTCTCTGAAAGTCAAGTAACAGCAACAAGATTATTTCACATTTATGACTTCACCAATGCTCAATGGGAAAGGAAATCTTAGAAGAAGCTGTGGACATGCAAATTCAATAGAAGATATAATATACAACAAAAGGTAAATATTAAAAATATCATATTTTGGGTAGTCTCTCTAAATTAAATATAGCATTCTATATCAGAATTGGGAATCTTACTAAATAAAACATTTATAGAATATGACCCAAAGTCAACTGATTGCACTGATGCCAGCCAGTCTTGCCCAGTTCATTCCTATTAATTCCCCCGCACAGTGTCATGGTTTGCTGTCCACGACTGGCCAAGTTATTATACTAGGCAATGTTTTCATTTTGTTGGGTGGGAGAGAAGCAACACCCGATACTTTATAACCAGGCCATTATCCAACTTGATGAAAAGTTACAAACCCATACGGAAGGAACGGCTGTTCTGCTGTGTTTCACTAGAATGATATTCACATATTCCTCTCCCAGTGTTTGGAGACCTGTTCAGCAGAGAAAGGATTCCAACCAAACGGCTCTGTGATGTAGAATTGCGGAACAAATAAGACCAGATGAAAGCCATCCTTCTTCGTCAATCTGTCAGTTATGTGTTTGTTCAAGTTGGTGAGGTTCTACTTTGATTAACCAGTTTTAAATGCCACATTAAACGCCATTTTGGTAAAGATAAAAATGTATAATCATGATTTACAAGAATGGAAGTAATCAAAGGAATGGTCAGATGTTGACAAGCTTTAAGTAAAGATGACAATAAACTACTACAACATGCAGCAAATAATTGCTTAAATGCAATAAGACAGGTCTCAGTAGGGTGATAATGCTAGCAATCAAGTAATAAATCAGTGGAAATCACCACTGTGCTGATCGCTTCAAGACCAATTATACCACTGCTGCACAGATACAATAAACTGTTCAACCAATCATTGTCGTTTACTTGTGCATTGTCTCATTGTACTAACTAAGGGTGACACTGGGTCAGTGAACCATTGTCTCATTGTACTAACTAAGGGTGACACTGGGTCAGTGAACCATTGCCTTTTCAGCTGAAAAATATGTTGCAGGACAGTAAACCACCTAGGAGCCAATTCATCCTCATGGGAAGTCTACGATACTTCCCTAGTTGCATCCAAGGCTGCAGCGTCTCAGCACCATGCAATTGTTAATGGCCCCTTATGTCATATATCAAGAAGAATAACAGCAGAAATAGAACACTGACTTTTTTATCTCTGTCAACCATAACAACTAACAAGCAATTTCCCTATGCTCAAGAATGCTTATTTAATCTTTTTATACTTAAGTAATGTAAAAATACAGTTACCAGCAAATGTTGTAAGAGTAAAATAGCCAAGGTCAGCCAGTACGTGCAGCTCATTTTGCCACTTTATCCAAAATCTTGGCCCTAAAACAGAGATGCCTACTTGACAGCACACATCATCTTGGGATAATGTTAATGGACTGAACCACCAAATAAGGCAGTCAGTAATAAACATGGCAACAGTCTGTGAACAACAAAAATGCTGCCGCTATGCATATATATAATACATTATTTATTAATAACTGTTATTAAATAAATATTGTGTCAGGGTGTTTCATGTAAAGGGTACACAAAAAGTCACAGGCAGATAATATTACATTAACACTGACATTTTGGGAACACAGTGCTACACAGATTTTATAAAAAAAATTCAAGGGTAAAAAGAGTTGGTCTGATTCTCGTTTATTTTTTATTTATTCATATAATGTTCCTATGTATACAGCCTGCCAAAACATACAATAATTTTTCAGGAAATGGCCGAAATTGCTGAGCCTTCAAAATCCAGTGTTTACTGGCTACAGCGGAGGCAGGGCTTAATCCTCCAACTGTGTGAATGTAAATGCAAAATCAAATGATGCCAACAACTTCAAAAACAACTATTATGAAAGATAATTTTTTTTATGATATTATAGATAAGTTAGTACGAATACACTTTAGCTGTATACATGAAACAGTTCATAGTAAGATGATTACTCGTACAGTTGGATTTCACTTCCCATCACATCGGCTGCGTAGTGGAAAATATGGAATTTGTGAACTTCACAAATTGAAATATCAGGTGGATGTGTGCACTCCCAAAGTGATGCCGAGATTTGTTGAAAGACGAAGTGAAACAATTATCAATTACACCTATTGTTGTTTTTAATGTTTAATGAACTTTCGCACAGTGTGTGTCAACTGGTAATATACTTTTTCTTCTACTTCATTTAGGCGGTCAGTACTGTTACAATATATTGTTTCTACTATATAAATTGATTTTACGATAAAAATGAGCAGACCATGTCGCTTTAAGCTGTAGAACTGGGAGCATTCTGCAGAGGATATTTGCTTAACACACAATGTACCATTTTTAATGACATGAACTATGTGTTAACTATTCCTATACATAATTGTAGAACTGGATAGAACTATTTCACTTTGGCAAAATCCTCGAGAACCTAAGCTAAGCAGCGCATCACAACCAAACAGTTACGTACTCTTAAATCGCTTTCAAACAGCAAATCATCAACAATTAAAGGAGCACACTGATGAACTGAGGAGGATAAGTGAGAAAAAAGGTGGGTTTTTATAGAACATCTGAATGTTATTATATATATATCCTGCAGAGTTAATGTTAACAATGAGTGAGTTCCACAAAGTTGGAGCAGACCTGGTATCATAGTTTATGCTCTTGTGATCTCAATACTCCACCAAAGTATAGAGTATTCATAAACCTTTCTAATGAAGTATTCACTGTAAAAATCTAATGACTACTTCATGAGATATGGCAATATAAAAACCAATTTTACCTTGAAACTGATTAATACATAATAAGTCACCTGATCTTATTTCTTTAATTCTTATGTACAATGAAATTGTACATATCTTTATATCATAAATGGCCACACAAATGGAAAAACTAACTATTACAAATTTAACATTTACCAAAGAAAGACTGTACAATGCTGGACAGGGAACTTTTAATAGAGTTGGTCTGTATGCTGTCTTTGAAACCACTGCGAAGGATTGCTGCCTGCTCGGCATCTTCCACCATTGTTGATATCGTTGTGTCGTGTTACATAGCAAAACCCTGAAAAAAGATTATACATTTATTTGCAAAATGTTTACACAGCACATCTTGAAGTCCATAACAAGCACTTGAGTAAATGAGATTATGATGCAAATAAGCCGACTTGGGTCCGAGCCAGGGCTGGGTCCAATTATGTAATTGTAATTGATTACAGCAAAATTGTGTAATTGTAATTGATTATGATTTCGAAATGTTGCTGTAAATGTAATTGTTATATTATTTATAATTGAAAAATTATTTCAATTACAATCAATTACAGTATGTTTCATATCACAAACTACCTGAACGAATTATCAATAAAAATATAATTTAAGTCTCACATGAGTTGAAAATCAAGACTAATAATAACACCTGTTTATATATTTATATTTAAGTCTCAGTATTCACTGTCTGGTGGGTACTGGTCAGTGGTGCTAGTGGTGGGTAGCCTTAGCAGTTAGCCTTTTTAGTAAGTTGGTAACAGCCAGGAAGCAATAAACAATGCACAGACATTGTCAGACAAAGGCTAAGCTGGTATTCAAACAACATGGAAAGACCTGTAGCCTGATATTGCTTCAGAAAATATCAGTGAAACATTGCAGAGTTAGCAAGCCAATTACATCCCTTGTGTTGTGGTGGGTTGGAGACAGGTCAGGTGGCAAGGACCGTTTATATGGCCTCTCTTCCCATTCCCAACTCACACAAAGCAAAGGGCAGACCAATTAAGAATGTCAGCTTAGAGCAGGAGCTACAACCTCAAAGTAAACACATCAAACCCTATTATTAGTATTTTCCAAAGAAAAATTTAAGAAATGCGCACGGCTAAATGTCTGAATTGGAATATGTCCTGTAGGATTACGTCTGGATATTGCATTGTATTTTTATATAATAAAAATATATTTTAAACGGCTATCTTTTTATTTAGTATAATTCAAAGTCACAATTCAACAAAATGTACAAACATTACCGTTATATTTCTTTATCAATTGTGTACAAAATATTGAAATTCAGCAAAACGCGCAAAAATACATAATTAACAAATGATGAATATATTTGGTTCTGCATAATGTAATTGTGATTGAAATTGAAACAGTGTAATTGTAATTGTAATTGATTTGAAAAATTATGACTGTAATTGTAATTGAAATAAAAAATTTAATGTAATTGTAATTGATATAATTTTGTGTAATTGGACCTAGCCCTGGTCCAAGCACATTTTTATGAATACAAGTACGAGTACATTGGTGATGGCTGAGTATGATTACATTACTAGAAGCTGAGTATGAGCACATTTACATGAGTACGAGTATATATTGAATGATTATATAATTCAGGAACAATTGATTATGCAAAGGCAGTTGTTCAGACATATATATATATATATATATATTATATATATATATATATATATATATACACACACAGGGGCAGTCTGATTAACCCACGTTTAAGTCACCGACATACTCGGCACATGTGCACTCACTTAAACCAATCATTACCTATGATTACCATCTCAGAAAAACTTAGCCGATAAACTTCAAATATTTCTGTAATGATATCACAAAAGTGGGTAATTGCTAAATCTTCTCAGTGTTAAGCAAGTTATAAAATAAACCAATTAGTAAGAGGTCTGAGGCACCTAACCATTTCCCATGTATCTGCTCTGTCAGACCCATCAGTAAGAGGTCTGAGGCACCTAACCACTTCCCATGTATCTGCTCTCTCAGACCCATCAGTAATAGGTCTGAGGCACCTAACCACTTCCCATGTATCTGCTCTGTCAGACCCATCAGTAAGAGGTCTGAGGCACCTAACCACTTCCCATGTATCTGCTCTCTCAGACCCATCAGTAAGAGGTCTGAGGCACCTAACCACTTCCCATGTATCTGCTCTGTCAGACCCTAGATGCAGTTTTGTTAGTACCTGACTAATTAATTGCACCTTCTCATTTGTAAACAATGTAGAGAGCCATGATCTGCTCACTAAACAAACACTTTTACCAAGAATGGGCTTGGTTGTTTTTACTTGGCATGTGTATGATTACTATGAGCCATGTGCACCGGTTTCACTAATACACCAGAGTTAGTTCCATAGTGTAAGTGAATATTTTAGGGGTACTAATTTTTAGAGCTGTGTCATACTATAATCTTAGTGTTTGAATAAAGTTTGACGTGAAACATGAATGGGTGTGTGTGGGAACAATCAACAAAAGCTTCGAACTGTTCACACATAACATACCCTACACATTGGAAGAGTGAAGCCTTGATATTTACAGAATACCGACTGGGGCATATTATGGGAATACCAGTAGATCAAGTCGGATATAACGGTGTGGACGTGTTGGGTGTTGACGAACTGAACTGGAGTTGAACTTGTCCTTCACTCCTTGCTACGGTTGGGGGTCCCGGACCCTAGCATGGGCCATGGCACAACTTGATTGATCATAAAATAACTGGCTAGTTTCCGCTCTTGTGGTGTGGTTCTAATCGAGGCGCACCCTAATCAACAGGAGATTGACTGGCGTGGTTGTATCGTCAACATAGAGTGGTTCCAAAAAGAAGAAATTAGTAAATATATCAACCAACCTCGTCAACGTGATCGCCACTCAACAGCGCCACCACGCGGTCATAATTAAAATGTTGTGAGGATCTAGGGTCCGCGATGTGACGCCACCGTTTATCGCGCACACCGGAGCCTGGGCATGGACCACAGTC
>BSQZ01000012.1:7827500-7862500 GCA_033239005.1 Lamellibrachia satsuma | reverse complement strand
GTGTCCCTTGTACTCCCTACACCACGTGTCCCTTGTACTCCCTACACCACGTGTCCCTTGTACTCCCTACACCACGTGTCCCTTGTACTCCCTACACCACGTGTCCCTTGTACTCCCTACACCACGTGTCTGCATAGTTAAATTTTAGCACTTACGAGTTCTGTGATTTTAAGTACTAGAGATCTTACATTTGTATTCACTATTACATACAAGTCCCATATAAAAGACAATTATGAACTCTTATTTTAGGGAATATTTAAAACTTATTTTCTTTATCCAAACAACATTATAACATTATTTGCACACTAAAATGCCCCATCGCCCAGTCTGGTGATTTATTCCGTAAGTATGTTTCGCTGCAGAACTTCAATAGGTGTTTCGATAACACTTTGGAAGTCGCCACATTTCAGTGGGAATACCTTCCTAGTCTTGTGGCTGTTTTGTCAAGTTTCATTTGTTTGAAGACATTTGTTTGTTCTACTTGTAAGAATGTGTCAGTAACAATGGTGTGAGGCAGAGACCTTTTGTTTGTTTCACATCGGATGAGGTCCGTCCTTGCAGCTTTGAGATGCCATCTTCATCTGGGTCAATAAGGCGCTCGAAAAGGAAATGTTTTAGCACAGACTTTCTCCCGGCTATTGTCATGCGTATTCATCATGTTTTTATCTAGCTAATACTACAGTGCGTGCGGGCGGTCGTACGTGCGTGCGTGCGTGCGTGCGTGCATGCGTGTGTGCATGTGTACGCGTGTGCCTCTGTGTGCGTGTGCGCGCACCTATGCCCCCCGGGTTCGACGGCTCTGTCTATGCTTTGATGCTCCTTTGAGCTCGGGTTTCCGAGGATTTAGGCGTGAAAGAAGTGTTCTTCCTCCTCTTCCTCCTCTTCCTCCTCTTCCTCCTCTTCCTCCTCTTCCTCCTCTTCCTCTTTTCTTATTTTTCTACTTCTTCTTCCTCTTCTTCTTCCTACTTTCCGTCTTTTTCCTCTTCTTATTCTCCTCTTTTTCTTCTTTTTCTGTCTCTTTTCATCTTCTTCCTCTTTTTCTTCTTCCTCGTCTTCTTATTATAAGACTATTACACGGAACTTATTATAAGACTGTTACACGGAACTTATTATAAGACTGTTACACGGAACAAATGAGAAGAAATACCTTAAAATAACGATACATTTGCAGCAATTACAAAGGACATTTGAGCTAATTTGTGTTTTTCATGTGTGATTCATGTGTAGACTATACATAGTAGACTTGTAGAATCATCACGACCACGCATTCATGTGTAGACTATACATGTAGACTTGTAGAATCATCACGACCACGCATTCATGTGTAGACTATACATGTAGACTTGTAGAATCATCACGACCACGCATTCATGTGTAGACTATACATGTAGACTTGTAGAATCATCACGACCACGCATTCATGTGTAGACTATACATGTAGACTTGTAGAATCATCACGACCACGCATTCATGTGTAGACTATACATGTAGACTTGTAGAATCATCACGACCACGCATTCATGTGTAGACTATACATGTAGACTTGTAGAATCATCACGACCACGCATTCATGTGTAGACTATACATGTAGACTTGTAGAATCATCACGACCACGCATTCATGTGTAGACTATACATGTAGACTTGTAGAATCATCATGACCACGCATTCATGTGTAGACTATGCATAGTAGACTTGTAGAATCATCACGACCACGCATTCATGTGTAGACTATGTATAGTAGACTTGTAGAATCATCACGACAACGCATTCATGTGTAGACTATACATAGTAGACTTGTAGAATCATCACGACCACGCATTCATGTGTAGACTATACATAGTAGACTTGTAGAATCATCACGACCACGCATTCATGTGTAGACTATACATAGTAGACTTGTAGAATCATCACGACCACGCATTCATGTGTAGACTATACATGTAGACTTGTAGAATCATCACGACCACGCATTCATGTGTAGACTATACATAGTAGACTTGTAGAATCATCACGACCACGCATTCATGTGTAGACTATACATAGTAGACATGTAGAATCATCACGACCACGCATTTTGCACAGACGTCAGATAAGCGTATGCGCTATATAAATATGTCGTGAAAGGCGACCGTCGTCTGCTTGGTGCGGGGGCGACTTCCTGGCCCAGTAAGCGGCTCCCGATGTGGAGTCAAGATGCTGCAAATTAAGTGCGACAAGGCTCCCCGCCAATGAGATCCTGTTTCACTAGGCGCAAAACGGTCAAGAAACCAAGCGAAGTTCTGCGCAGCGGCAGTAGCCGTACGCAGACCGCTTCAGTAGGATGTCTCGGTCGGTTGCAGCAACATTATACATGCGTACATGATGATGTGTGTTCGCGATGCGATACATTCGACAGCGTTTGAACGTAGGTACCACGTTGGATTTGTTGGATTTATCCGCGGTAGTTTATCTTAGTCGGAACATCGCTTCAGCTAAGTGGACTTAGTCTGTTTTGTCGTTACTTTGTTGACCTGCCGCGACTGGTTTCTACGGAGACATGTGAGACTACGACGTCGACTCAGGAGTATCACGGAAGTGATCAATGATAATAACACAGGGAACTCAGTATCGTCTTTGAAGTGATAAAGTGTGACAATGGAGGCGAATCATTAGTGCCACGGAACAGATCAAATGTGACAACGCTATTGACCTAGTGGCGTCACGGAAGACATTAATTATGATAATACAGGTGAACGATTGATGTAAAGTTAACCGAATATTTTAACAATTTACTTGAGTTACCTAGTTGAATATACTACGTGAAGCTGAACCAGAGACTAGCCATTGTGACAGTCGCTGAACTATAGGCTAGTCATTGTCAAAGTCGCTGAACTAGAAACTAGTCATTCTGACAGTCGCTGAACAAGAGACTAGTCATTGTGACAGTCGCTGAACTAGAGACTAGTCATTGTGACAGTCGCTGAACTAGAGACTAGTCATTGTGACAGTCGCTGAACAAGAGACTAGTCATTGTGAAAGTCGCTGAACTAGAGACTAGTCATTGTGAAAGTCGCTGAACTAGAGACTAGTCATTGTGACAGTCGCTGAACCAGAGACTAGTCATTGTTAAAGTCGCTGAACCAGAGATTAGTCATTGTGAAAGTCGTTGAACCAGAGACTAGTCATTGTGAAAGTCGCTGAACCAGAGACTAGTCATTCTGACTGTCGCTGAACAAGAGACTAGTCATTGTGACAGTCGCTGAACTAGAGACTAGTCATTGTGAAAGTCGCTGAAGTGGAGACTATTCATTGTAATAATCACAACGTGTATCATAAATGGTAAAACACGCGACGAACACAAGATTTGGAAACGCACCTTGGACACTGCTCTGCGTTACACTTACACAACGGAGAAAGTAACGAATGTTTAATGGTCGCAGTACGTTACACTTACACAACGGACAAAGTAACGAATGTTTAATGGTCGCAGTACGTTACAGTAAAGTCACAACATAACGCGACAAACATTGTAAGTTATCACAACGTTCCCGTGAGACACGGATGAAACGTCTTCCACGATGAGACTACAGCAGTGTGTCCACTCTGTCCTCTGGGTTCTGGCCGCCGCCCTGGTCTATGTCAGCGGTGACCCGAAGGTTTCAAGGCGCCAAGACTCGAAGGTCTTGATCGGTCCACTGAGGGACAGTAAACCGAGCCTGAATGGCCTCTCTGTACCCGATAGACAGGACACCGTCAAGGACCCGTCGCGTGGACAACAGGTGGGTAGACGCACGCCAACCTTCTCACACTTCTCACGTTGCTCTCCTCTTTGTCCTTCAAGTCGGGGATGACGCCGGGATCGATACTGGTCCTCCATTTTTTCTTTTCCTTTCATCATTGATCCCGTTTCCTTGTCGTATCCGCACCCAATCGTCTTTCCCAATGCCAGGCTCTCGTTCTCCCCTCCACTCCCACAACATCTCTCTTCACACACTCCTCTCAAGTGAGTCGCGGTTTTCCTTTTCTCCTTCTACCCTCCACTCTGAGCACATCCACTCTGAACACGTCCACTCTGAGCACATCCACTCTGAACACATCCACTCTGAGCACATCCACTCTGAGCACATCCACTGTGAACACATCCACTCTGAGCACATCCACTCTGAGCACATCCACTCTGAACACATCCACTCTGAGCACATCCACTCTGAACACATCCGCTCTGAGCACATCCACTCTGTGCACATCCACTCTGAACACATCCGCTTTGAGCACATCCACTCTGAACACATCCACTCTGAACACATCCACTCTGAGCACATCCACTCTGAGCACATCCACTTTGAACATATCCACTCTGAGCACATCCACTCTGAGCACATCCACTCTGAGCACATCCACTCTGAGCACATCCACTCTGAGCACATCCACTCTGAACACATCCACTCTGAGCACATCCACTCTGAACACATCCGCTCTGAGCACATCCACTCTGAGCACATCCACTCTGAACACATCCACTCTGAGCACATCCACTCTGAGCACATCCACTTTGAACATATCCACTCTGAATACATCCACTCTGAACACATCCACTCTGAACACATCCACTCTGAGCACATCCACTCTGAGCACATCCACTCTGAGCACGTCCACTCTGAGCACATCCACTCTGAGCACATCCACTCTGAACACATCCACTCTGAACACATCCACTCTGAGCGCATCCACTCTGAGCGCATCCACTCTGAGCACATCCACTCAGAGCGCATCCGTTCTCTCCGTTAACCCTTCCCCTTACATTCGTTCCATGTGTCCAGTCCACTTTAACCGACTCCTCACCATCTTCCTCCTGAAACTCCTCTATTCTTCGCTTGTCCACTCAGTTCACTGCCGCATTTCTTCTCACCAAGTTGTTGTTGCTGCAAACGTGGACTTTGTGCAATTAGTCTAAGATATTGAAACAGCGAAACAGTTTGTACCATCACTGCTGGTGCAGCATGAAATAACAATGAAGCATCCACTGCCCACGACACAGCATGATTAAGTCTTCGTGAAGGATTGGTTCCCTGTCGTCTATGGCACATTTTCGACGCTTTGTTGAATATTCTTGAATGATGACGTGTAAACTGGTCTGGATTTAATATCAACTATCATTGGCCGACAAACATCATTGGTCTGACATCAAATAGCAGCATGGTATTGGTTACACCAGTGTCAATGGATATTTAACGCCACCGCGATTAACGGTGTAGAAACACCACGAAAACAAAGCGAGAAAGCCTACATTTGTTCCGTGCCAGAGAGTGACTGTTGTGTGTCCGTGTGCCAGAGAGTGACTGTTGTTTGTCCGTGTGCCAGTCGTCCGTGGCCTGGTGTCGTATTAAAGGCGACAACCCGTCTGCCGCCATCAGTGGGGTTTGGCTGTGTGCACAGCCACGGGCGATGTCGAAGAGACGCGCCACGTGAAGGCGGCGCGCGGCCGGAACGTTTGGCTGTACCTACTCAATTGTTTCCGTCAGTTGTCGTGGTACGCGGGGGTACGACCGCGGGTACTCCCCGGGGTACGACTGAATGCTCCGCCGGGCAAGGTAATTCCCAGTTGAACGCCCGGCGTGGGGCGTTCTAAACACTACGATAGAAGTAGACGGTAGTGTTTTCAACGCTTACGTTCAAAACACTACGGTCAAGACACTCATTAATAATATATCACTTTCACGAAGAACATAGACTGATAGTTAACACATCATAGATTATAAATAATATATTAATATTGTAACGCTGTGCATGTAAAATATGCGTTATTGCTGCCTCTATTTCAAATATAATTTTTGTATTAAAGATTACATAAATACAATCCTAACATAATTATGACTAACAGTTGTTATAATAATGGCAAACTGTGCAGTTGACTTGGCCCTGTAGTGTTTTAAATGTACGCTGACAAAAACTACCGTAATGTATTCGATGGGTAGTGTTTAGAACTTACTACATAGACATGCGACCAACAGCAAACACGAAACACTACTCAAGGCAACGAAACCCGACCCTTGCCCCGACAGACTGTATCTGAAGACTCAAGTGGTCCACTGATTCGACGAGTTGTTCTTTGTAGCACCAGGCTACAATGGGTCCGGGTGGCCTGGTGAGAGCTTCTCTTGAGACAATGTACTTTAAATGATGTAGAGTTTACATGTGCCGTGTTAAACATAATATATTAAGTACTACAACACTGGCAGAGTAACTTCCCTCAATGAGGATAAATTTAACATGAAACAGAGTGTCGGCTTACACTCTGTTAAACAAAGATCTTATCGCAGCGCTGGCGCCTAACCCGGGGAAATATTGGGGAAAATATTTAATCCACCCGTTGGTCTCGTCCTGCGTCGACACCAAAGGTCCGCGGTCGAACCCCACTTCAGTGGTAAAAACTAGTATTAAACATATACAGTGGCCAACGGAAACAACTGGCTAACGGAAATGACGGGCTAACGGGTTAACGTAACGATGGACTAACGGAAATGAATGTTCCGGAGTGGCGCTACACTCACTTCCGTCTACAACCGCAGTACTGAGTCATGTATATACTATAAGAACACGTCGGCAAGTATGTTACGTATTTGCTTAATTCGAGTTGGCAGAACTTATCACTGATTGCTAAATGCGTGAGCTACCGACTAATTAAATAACGCTGGCTCTGGCGAGAACCGTCACTGCGAGTGTGGGCATGCGACTGTCCGGCGCCACTTCCGTCCACCTGACACTAACAGAAGGAAATACCACCATTCTTACTTGGTCAGTGAAAAGGGGTATAATTTTTAACGAAAATTATGATAGCACAAATGGGTAAAACAAAAATTATTTTGTTTAGCCAAATCGAATGTTGCAAATGACTACCGGCAGTGCGAGCGTAGTAACTGTATGGAACAAACTGTTCAGTCCAAAGTTTACTAGTCACTGATTACAGAAAATTGTGTAAGGGTAATTAATGGCGGATAGAGGATCATTGGAGAACAGAGCAACATCCGTGTATTTACAAGAACATGGAAATATATGTACGTAATTATCCAACTGTTTAATATGTGTGTTATGCCATATACAGTCCACTGAGAAGCCGTTCATTGCTCAACGGTGTAGGGTAAGGCAGTGTTAGTTGAGCCATCCATGCATGTTTCCCAGGAAACTACAGCAGCGACAGTTACATGGTACCACCCAGTAATTGAAAATATTATTAGAATACGATTGACGTACAGTAAGTGCCATTTGTCACAACAGGAAGAAAATGTTAGTTAAACGTGTGTTCTTGGATGTTTTTCGAAACTTTTGGTGATTGTGATTAATATCTGCTGGTGTGTAAACTATTAACGCATGTGACCAAATTTCATTATCTGTGCACTTACAAATGGTTTAGCTATACACGGGGAAGACGATTATTTACGTCATTTCGCACATTAATGGTGAAGTTAATTAAACAAGCTTAATTGTTGAAATGGGGTTAGCTGAGCCACCCAGGATTCAGCTAACCCCAGAGGGTTAGTTGAGCACCGGTTAAAGAACGAAGACGAGTGTTTTTTACCCCAAAATACATGAAGGAATTAATTTTTCCGAGCAAATTGGGACATCAAATAGCTACAAGGCAACACATTAGCGATTAGTTACACTGGTTGCAATTGACCTATAAGTATGTTTTAATTAAGTGTGTTGATTTATTAAATAAGCATGTAGACTTGTACCCATTGTGTAGATGAGTTGGCTGAGTTGTCATGACATTTTAGTACAAGGACCACATAAATTACTCAAATAAAGCATTTACACAACTTACGCTACAATGTGGCTCAACTTACCCCAAACCAAGTGTTAGTTGAGCCAGCTTACCAACCCTACTTGCTTCAGCTACATATAATTATCTATGTATACTAGACACATTATATTGGTATAAAATTATTTAGTAATAATCATAGTTGATGTAGTAAAAACAATGTTGACTGAAGAATATGATCGCACTGCAATGCCTTCCCCTACTTGCAGCGAGTCGGTCATGTACATGAGGCTATTGGGCAAACTAGTAAGTACACATGGCTGCTCGTCAAAGTGCGTGTGGCTATTCTTCAAAGTAAATTCGGTTACTTGTCGAAGTACGCCAAGCTACTTGTCAAACGTCAAAGAACGCATGGCTACTCTTCGAAGTACGCCTGGTTACCCGTCGAAGTACGCATGGCTAATAGTCGAAGTACGCATGGCTAATCGTCGAAGTACGCATGGCTACTCGTCGAAGTACGCGTGACTATTCGTCGAAGTACGCGTGGCTAGTCGTCAAATTACGCGTGGCTACGAATTCGTCAAAATAACCTCGGTTACTCTTCACTAAAAGTGGCATGTGCCTAATATTCCTGAGTTTGTGTATCTTTGTGGTTTGCTTGCGACTGTCTGGTATAAACCACGAGCCTTCTAATGAGCCGGCGGTAGGATTAGACCTTACCTCGTTCTGTGTTGTGACGTCTGAACAAATAAATAGAGACGTGTAGGATCGTTTTACTACCGGCGGTCGATGCTATAAAGTCGACCGATCCAATATTAAGGGCCAGGAAACGCAACCCAAGCAAATAAACACATCTTGTCCACGCGTGTCTCTGTCTGTCGAGAACCACAACATCGCGGCGAATGTAATGCTCGGAGACATCTGTGTGTACAACGTTGTTCTGTTTCCTAGCGTGCAGTATTCAAGTAAAATTGGTCGTCATACTATAAAAAATAAAATTTCGAATGAAACGCTAAAGCCGTTGGACCCTTCTACCTTCAACCGTGCCAGGGGATGTGAAAAAAACCACGCGGTGAGGTTCGTCGACTCACTAACTGCTAATACATACTGCACCAATGTTGTGTTGGATGGGCGCTATGTTGTGTTGTGTTGGATGGGCGCTGTGTTGTGTTGTGTTGGATGGGCGCTGTGTTGTGTTGTGTTGGATGGGCGCTGTGTTGTGTTGTGTTGGATGGGCGCTGTGTTGTGTTGGATGGGCGCTGTGTTGTGTTGTGTTGTGTTGGATGAGCGCTGTGTTGTGTTGTGTTGGATGGGGGCTGTGTTGTGTTGTGTTGGATGGGCGCTGCATTGGCTGCAGCCACACTAACTCGGGTAACGGAGGAAGCGACATGAGCTGATCGTGTAGGCGGATACCGGAGATATATAAGACGTCATCGTTATTCTGTGACGTTGGTCATTCTGTGAGATATCTTATCAGTAATCAGCAATCTAACTCTGCATATTATCGCTTGCTGGTTATCAGACGTCTACACGCGACAGTCTAACCAAGTGTATTGGGTGTGGCACAGTTTTATTCCGCTTAATTAGCGTTACAAAATGGCGCTACAAAACAACATTTATGACATCTTCCAGCCTTAGTTTCTTCCTTGTATGTTGCTTGGAAATGCTAATAATCGAGAACTGGTGGAATAAAAATTATTTCTTCTAATGAATTCTTCAAATTCGGTACGAACACTAGTCTTGGTTGACAAAAAACTTCTTGGAATGAACATGCATCTCATTTTATTATAATGATGTGCGTGTACATATTATAAGGTGTAAATGACCTATACGGAGGACGTGAGATGGTTTGACGGAGGACGTGAGACGGTTTGACGGATGACGGGAGATGGTTTGACGGAAGACGTGAGACGGTTTGACGAATGACGGGAGATGGTTTGACGGAGGACGTGAGACAGTTTGACAGTTGACGGGAGATGGTTTGACGGATGACGTGAGACGGTTTGGCGGATTTGTTAATGTGTATTTCACAGAATATTGACTGAAAGTACTGAATCCGTTTCAACAATCAAACAACAACACACACTATGTTTCATTCCTTTATGTCCAGGCACAGAAGAAGTTTGACCCTAAACGAAGTTGGCTGCGCTTTGTTCGTCGGTCAGAGCGAAATGATGATCGCCGCACTCGAAAGCGAAAAATAAAACGCACTTTGGTACGTCAGATTGTTCAGTCATGTGGATGTCACGTGAATGTCATATGGGTGTCATGTTGATGTCATGGGTGTCATACATTCAATTATTACTACAGGTAATAGCGTTCTCATGCTGCACCCATTTAGCCGCACGCACGCAGTTGGTTGCTGCAATGTGCGTCTGGGGAGGGGGGGCAAGGGGCACCTGCGCCCTCGATCTGGATTTGTCTTAAATGTGTGTTTTTTATATTGAGTAGATTGCTTACTAGTTATATTACATATATTATCTAGTACAGTTGTTAGCTAATTATATACACAATGATATCATAATTGTCCATTGAAAGTGGACATTTTGGTAAGTGTAGAGATTTGTGGTCGAAATTAGATGGCGGCTGTTATTACGAAAAGTGTTGAAAAACATCTAGAAAATATCTTGCGGACACCCCTAGTTGCTACATCTATTCTCACATTTAAAACTGCACTTTGTCCTTTCCAGCGAGGCCCCCCTGGTCCGGCCGGTCCCCCTGGACATCGTGGTCCCCCTGGGTCGGCAGCGGCCGCCATCACCATCGACGTCCTCATGGCCCGCATGAGCGACAGAATCAAAGGCAAGTGTCAACGTAGTCATCAAGTTTATATTTAAGAGGTTTTTTCCATTCCTGTCCCATGTCGATCTCTCCACGTTATGTGTAGGAATTAACAATGACAGTTCTTCCAACTACAGTCGTATACAAAAATTTGCTTAGCGAAAACTAGACACGAAAAATTGCAATACAGCATTGTTGAAAACGGTGTTTTGAATGTTTTAGCACGTGGTTTGACTTACTGTTTCAAATTGATATTCATTAGAAACTGTGACAATACTGTAAACATGCAAGCTGCTAGAACGTTAGATTTCCTCGTACTTTGCAATATTACTAAACGTGTTCTGTATTTTATAGAGATCGTTGTTCGAGAGACGCAGGCGATATTAAGAGAAAAGGTAAGCGAACTTGTCAACCGGGTTTATAAAGTTCGAAGGGAACATGTCACACACTACGCCACCCGGACGATTTGTGTACTCACCTGTCTTTAACAATTTTGAATTCATGTGTGCTTCATCAGCAAAACAGTGTGCTCATCGGCCTACGTTTGCAAAACGTATCAATAATCAGCCACATTTATCAACCGTAGTTTTAAACAGTTACCTTGGTTTCTCTCCTCGTGCAGACTGACGCCGGCAATAAGAGCACGTCGTCGCTCGGAGGCCGTGAGAGTCCAGCCCCCGCCCCGTCATACAACGACCTCGAGTTGCTCGCCTCTCTGCCCCGGCTGTCTGTCGCCTTCCAGTGTCGTCTGCACAGCGAGGTGTACGTGGGGCCGCGGGCCAAGGTCGAACTGGCGCCGTATCAACAGGTGAAGGAGACAAACTTTTGTTGTTATCTAGACCAGACCAAATCAGACCAGATCAACGTCAGAAACCCCATCCTGTTCTTGGAATCAGTGACAGCAAAGTTTGATTTTACGAAATTGTGATCTCTGCAAAAACGTTAAACAAGAGAAACTAAGTTGATTCCAGGACTGCGAAACCTTAGTTGTGAAATCCGGTTAATAGAATGTGGTTTGACAACACTAGAGATCAGGAGACTAAGAAGAGACCAAATATAATTTTTTTAATATTGAATGGTTATGAAGACATTGATATAAATATTCTCTCCAAATTAAACGACGGCAGTAGAATCAGGCGGCAGCATTAGTTAAGGAACAGTGTGGGTTGGACTCGAGGAAGTACTCATTTTATTAGAGGATTATATGATTATATTCCATTATATGGAATACATTCTATAATTATTGTGATAATGCTAGCAGTATCAATAACAATAAAATAAAATCAAATTTAACAATACAATTTACACAATTTATATCTGACAAGGGTGGACCGTGCATAGATGAACACTTGTTGGACTCTCGATAAGCCAATGACTGCCCTGTAGACTTCCCTGTAGACTTGCTATGTGGAGTTTGGATGGCAGCCTTTTTAAAATTATTGTTAAATGTCTACTGCAGGCGATCAGTGGCGACACCTTCCGGCGCGGCGACGCCTTCCACGTGGCAGACGGTCGGTTCTATGCACCTATATCCGGAGTCTACCAATTCCATGCAACCGTGTTCCTGAATGTGAGACGTAAACGGAATCGGAAGTCGCGTCTAGACACGGTCCAGGTGGACATATGTGTCGACTCTTTGTGCTCCGAAAGGTGAGAGTCAGCAGTTGTCAACAGTTGACCCGCAGTAGTCAACAGTTGACCCGTGAATTTGCCTACCATTACTACAACTAGAACAACCAACGTCCACTCACTCTACTATTACTACAACTAGGACAACCACCGTCCATTCGTCCTACTATTACTACAACTAGAACAACCACCGTCCACTCGCCCTAATATTACTACAACTAGAACAACCAACGTCCACTCGCCCTACTATTACTACAACTAGAACAACCAACGTCCACTTGCCCTAATATTACTACAACTAGAACAACCAACGTCCACTCGCCCTACTATTACTACAATTAGAACAACCACCGTCCACTCACCCTACTATTACTACAACTAGAACAACCACCGTCCACTCGCCCTAATATTACTACAACTAGAACAACCAACGTCCACTCGCCCTACTATTACTACAACTAGAACAACCACCGTCCACTCACCCTACTATTACTACAACTAGAACAACCAACGTCCACTCGCCCTAATATTACTACAACTAGAACAACCAACGTCCACTCGCCCTACTATTACTACAACTAGAACAACCACCGTCCACTCACCCTACTATTACTACAACTAGAACAACCAACGTCCACTCGCCCTACTATTACTACAACTAGAACAACCAACGTCCACTCGCCCTAATATTACTACAACTAGAACAACCAACGTCCACTCGCCCTACTATTACTACAATTAGAACAACCACCGTCCACTCACCCTACTATTACTACAACTAGAACAACCACCGTCCACTCGCCCTAATATTACTACAACTAGAACAACCAACGTCCACTCGCCCTACTATTACTACAGTTAGAACAACCACCGTCCACTCACCCTACTATTACTACAACTAGTACAACCAACGTCCACTCGCCCTACTATTACTACAACTAGGACAACCACCGTCCACTCGCCCTACTATTACTACAACTAGAACAACCAACGTCCACTCGCCCTACTATTACTGCAACTAGAACAACCACCGTCCACTCGCCCTACTGTTACTACAACTAGGACAACCACCGTCCACTCGTCCTACTATTACTATAACTAGAACAACCAACGTCCACTCGCCCTACTATTACTACAACTAGAGCAACCACCGTCCACTCGTCCTACTATTACTACAACTAGAACAACCAACGTCCACTCGCCCTACTATTACTACAACTAGAACAACCATCGTCCATTAGCCCTACTATTAATACAACTAGAACAACCAACGTCCACTCGCCCTACTATTACTACAACTAGCACAACCACCGTCCACTCGCCCTACTATTACTCCAACTAGAACAACCATCATCCATTAGCCCTACTATTAATACAACTAGAACAACCACAGTCCACTCGCCCTACTATTACTACAACTAGAACAACCACCGTCCACTCGCCCTACTATTACTACAACTAGAACAACCACCGTCCACTCGCCCTACTATTACTACAACTAGAACAACCACCGTCCACTCGCCCTACTATTAATACAACTAGGATAACCACCGTCCATTCGCCCTACTATTACTCCAACTAGAACAACCATCGTCCATTAGCCCTACTATTAATACAACTAGAACAACCACAGTCCACTCGCCCTACTATTACTACAACTAGAACAACCACCGTCCACTCGCCCTACTATTACTACAACTAGAACAACCACCGTCCACTCGCCCTACTATTACTACAACTAGAACAACCAACGTCCACTCGCCCTACTATTACTACAACTAGAACAACCACCGTCCACTCGCCCTACTATTACTACAACTACAGTAACCAACGTCCACTCGCCCTACTATTACTACAACTAGGACAACCAACGTCCACTCGCCCTACTATTACTACAACTAGAACAACCACCGTCCACTCGCCCTACTATTACTACAACTAGAACAACCACCGTCCACTCGCCCTACTATTACTACAACTAGAACAACCACCGTCCACTCGCCCTACTATTACTACAACTAGAACAACCAACGTCCACTCGCCCTACTATTACTACAACTAGAACAACCACCGTCCACTCGCCCTACTGTTACTACAACTAGGACAACCACCGTCCACTCGTCCTACTATTACTATAACTAGAACAACCAACGTCCACTCGCCCTACTATTACTACAACTAGAACAACCACCGTCCACTCGTCCTACTATTACTACAACTAGAACAACCAACGTCCACTCGCCCTACTATTACTACAACTAGAACAACCATCGTCCATTAGCCCTACTATTACTACAACTAGAACAACCACCGTCCACTCGCCCTACTATTACTCCAACTAGAACAACCATCATCCATTAGCCCTACTATTAATACAACTAGAACAACCACAGTCCACTCGCCCTACTATTACTACAACTAGAACAACCACCGTCCACTCGCCCTACTATTACTACAACTAGAACAACCACAGTCCACTCGCCCTACTATTACTACAACTAGAACAACCACCGTCCACTCGCCCTACTATTACTACAACTAGAACAACCACCGTCCACTCGCCCTACTATTACTACAACTAGGACAACCACCGTCCACTCGCCCTACTATTACTACAACTAGAACAACCACCGTCCACTCACCCTACTATTACTACAACTAGAACAACCACAGTCCACTCGCCCTACTATTACTACAACTAGAACAACCACCGTCCACTCGCCCTACTATTACTACAACTAGAACAACCACCGTCCACTCGCCCTACTATTACTACAACTAGAACAACCACCGTCCACTCGCCCTACTATTACTACAACTAGAACAACCACCGTCCACTCGCCCTACTATTACTACAACTACAGTAACCAACGTCCACTCGCCCTACTATTACTACAACTAGGACAACCAACGTCCACTCGCCCTACTATTACTACAACTAGAACAACCACCGTCCACTCGCCCTACTATTACTACAACTAGAACAACCACCGTCCACTCGCCCTACTATTACTACAACTAGAACAACCACCGTCCACTCGCCCTACTATTACTCCAACTAGAACAACCACCGTCCACTCGCCCTACTATTACTACAACTAGAACAACCACCGTCCACTCGCCCTACTATTACTCCAACTAGAACAACCATCGTCCATTAGCCCTACTATTACTACAACTAGAACAACCAACGTCCACTCGCCCTACTATTACTACAACTAGAACAACCACCGTCCACTCGCCCTACTATTACTACAACTACAGTAACCAACGTCCACTCGCCCTACTATTAATACAACTAGGATAACCACCTTCCATTCGCCCTACTATTACTCCAACTAGAACAACCATCGTCCATTAGCCCTACTATTAATACAACTAGGATAACCACCGTCCATTCGCCCTACTATTACTCCAACTAGAACAACCACCGTCCATTTGCCCTACTATTACTACAGCTAATGTAACCACCCGTCCACCATACCAAATGCAAGTACAATAATTCGTGCGATTATAACATCTGTTGCAGCGTATTGACGTCCGCGGCATTCATCAAGGGCCACAAGCGATCGAAGCGAGAGAACGTCGTTTCTGCGTCCCTTAGCGGACTGATGCAACTTCAGGTTCGACCTTAAACAATACATCAAACGTTTAAAAAACAGTATCTCCAAAAGTGAGCAGGTGTTCTATGTGATTTGTGTTCGGTTTTAAACGCTTTAGATAGCACGTTTGAAATAAGTTCAAATCGAGGAAACACAACAATGGAAACATAAATTACAAAATATGTTTTGGAACATCTGTAGTGTCTCAACAAAATATAAATAATGAAATATCAATGCATTTCGACGACCAAATGAGTCATTATGACTGGTTGACACGCAACGTGGGAAATGTTCTTTGATCCATACATTAAGTATTGCCATGTGTCGTATTATATAAAAGCTCGTCCTCCATCCTACTCGTCCATCCCAGTCGTCGTCCATCCCAGTCGTCGTCCATCCCACTCGTCGTCCATCCCACTCGTCGTCCATACCAATCATCGTCCATCCCACTCGTCGTCCGTCCCACTCACCGTCCATCCTACTCGTCGTCCGTCTCACTCATTGTCCGTCCTTCTCGTCCATTTCACTCGTCGTCCGTCTCACTCATCGTCCATCTTACTCGTCATCCACCCCACTCGTCGTTCATATCAATCATCGTTCATCCCACTCGTCCATCTCACTCGTCGTCCGTCCTACTCATCGGCTATCCTACTCGTCGTCCATCTCACTCGTCATCCGTCCCACTCGTCGTCGATCATACTCGTAGTTCATCATATTCATCGTCGACCATCCCATTCGTTGTCCATGCCACTCGTCGTCCGTCCCACTCGTCGTCCATACCACTCATCGTCCATCCCAGTCGTCCTCCATCTCACTCATCGTCCATCCTACTCATCGTCCATCTCACTCATCGTCCATTCCATTCGTCGTCCATCCCACTCGTCGGCCACCACCAATGCATCTTGACGTTGTCGATCAATGTTAATGTGTGTTGCTTTCAGAAAGGACAGTACGTGTCTGTGTTCGTCGACAACGACACGAAAAGCAACGTGTACGTGACCAGCCATAGCAGCTTCAGCGGCCTGCTCGTCGGAGTATAACCCGCCACAGCAGCTGTCTCGTCACAATCCATCACGGCATTTTTCGAGTTCATTCGTGAGACAAGAGTCAACAACATGTCGGCTGTGGTTTCTGTCGTGAGACAAGAACCAGCAGTAGGTTGGCCATGATTTCTGTCGCGAGATAAGAGACAGCAGTAGGTTGGCCATGGTGTCTGTCGTGAGACAAGAGTCAGCATTAGGTTGGCCGTGGTGTCTGTCACGAGGTGAGACAAGAGTCAGCAGTAGATTGGCCGTTGCGTCTATCATGAGACAAGTGTCAACACTAGGTTGGCCGTGGTGTCTGTTGTAAGACATGTGTCAGCAGTGGGTTGACTGTGACGTCTATTGTTAGACAAGAGTCAGCAATAGGTTGGCCGTGACGTCTGCCACGATACAAGAGTCAGCAGTAAGTTGGCCGTGACGTCTGTTGTGAGACAAGTGTCAGCAGTAGGTTGACTGTGACGTCTATTGTGAGACACGTGTCAGCAATAGGTTGGCCGTGACGTATATTGGGAGACAAGTGTCAGCAGTAGGTTGACCGTGACGTCTGTTTCAGACAAGTGTCAGCAGTAGGTTGACCGTGACGTATGTTTCAGACAAGAGTCAGCAGTAGGTTAGCCGTAACGTCGGTAGAAAACATGAGGTAGACGCATTGACAACTGGTAAATAGCTACTTTCCATTCTTAAGTAAAGCGTCTGCTGTCGTAACACGAATATTACCTGAGGAAATATCCTAAATGTATATAATTATTATTTATAACATTAAGTCGTATATATGCATTGTTTAACTTTACTTGTCACTTTCTTTTGGGAGATAAGTTGAGGTGCTTCTTTGGACAACCCAATTTTATAACAACGGGGACATAATTTGGCAAGAGCACCACACGAACGGGGATAAAGTCGCGAACAATCTATTTTTAGCTAAACTTAATATAACCGATGATGGGGTGGATGACAACACGACGAGTGTGTATCAGTACAGAAGTGTGTGGCCTGTTATATAGACTTGTGCGGACATGCCTTGTCTGCTGTTGTTACTGTTACGTCCGTGCGTAAGGCGACAGCAGCGCCATCCATAGGCTTGTGCAGACGACAAAACAGACCCGACATTACTGCACATCTAAGCGATTCGTGCGTGATTACATAGTGTATGTGTGTTGAACAAATATATTGAACAAAGATATTGGCTATAAAACATGAATGTAAAATATCTCGCATTGTAATATAGTAATTAGTTCCCTTATGAAAATATATCATGGTATTTCAAGGTAAACCACGGTATGGTATACCACGATATGATATGGTAAACCATGACATTACATAGTAAACTGTGGTATATCATGGTATATCATGGTATTTACCATGATTTACCTGTTTCAAAAGACCATGGTATACCATGGTATTTACCATGGTATATTTTCATAAGGGTTGTTTTGTTACGATTATTATATTATTTTTAATTTAGCCGTCTCTGATACGACGAATCGCGCTGTTTCAGATGCACATTTAGAGTACGTAGTTGTGTGGATAATATGCAGTAATTCACTACGGACGAAATAAAACTCAATTGTTTGACGACATTCACTTCCTGGAGTCCCTTTACTTCGAAACTTGGTGAACATCCGCTTCGCTGATTATGTTAAGCGGACTATATATATCAACTGTCACTACACGAACTGAAAGCATATTATTTCGCACATTCATGATAACGCTATCTTCAAGTCCTGGAGTGAATTTTGTGCTTTTGAAAACGTTAGATTTTTGTGTGCTGCTGGTCAATATCTTGGATTGTTGGTGATTGAGCTGTGCCACTTGAAACAGCGGCCGCCCATTGCAGCAAGGCGGCGCCCATTGCAGCAAGGCGGCGCCCATTGCAGCAAGGCGGAGCCCATTGCAGCAGCCCACAAAATAAGTGGGTGGCCGAGCAAATACAGCTACATAGTATTTTCTTTTCAATGTAAGAAGAACGAAATTCGCATGGAATGACTCCACGTATGTTAATTAACAAAATCATGAAACGATTAGCCACGGAAACCGTGTTGATTTTGTGGCCCTATAAAGTAAAACTTGACATAGTTTTATTGATGAATTCATTCGGCGAATCGTGAGTATAACACAATGGTGACGCAGTCACCAATCAACAGTTGTTTGATTCTCCGTGGGTCATCTAAGGAGAAGTGAAGTTAAAACTGGTCCGTACACCTGGTCCGTACCCCTGGTCCGTACCCCTGGTCCGTACACCTGGTCCGTACCCCTGGCCAGTACCCCTGGTACCTACACCTAGTCAGTCACATTCTTCCGACCCCTAGACAGTATCCCTGGTCCCTATCTCTGGTCCCTACCCCTGGTCAGTACCCTTGATCTCTACCCCTGCTCCATGCCCCTAGTCAGTATCCCTGGTCCTTACCCCTGGTCCCTATCCCTGTTCAGTACCTACCAAATCAACACGGTTTCCCTATCTCTGGTCCCTACCCCTGGCCCTTTTCCATATATAGTACCCCTGGTCCCTACCCTTGCTCCATTCCATACCCCTAGTCAGTACCCCTAGTCCCTACCCCTGGTCCCTATCTCTGGTTCCTATCCCCGGTCAGTACCCCTGGTCCCTACCCTTGCTCCATTCCATACCCCTAGTCAGTACCCCTGGTCCCTATCAAATCAACACGGTTTCCCTATCTCTGGTCCCTATCCCTGGTCAGTACCCATGCTTCACACCCCTAGTCAGTACCCCTGGTCCCTACACATGGTCAGTACCACTGGTCACTACTCCTGCTCCATCCCCCTTGTCAGCACCCCTGGTCAGTACCCTGTGGTCAGTACTCCTGGTCAGTACCCCTGGTCTATACCCCTGGTCAGTACCCCTATTCCCAACACTCGTCCGTATCCCTGGCCCGTACCCCTTAGTCTGCACCCGGGTCCGTACCCCGGGTTCATACCCCTGGTCCGTACCCTTGGTCCGTACCCATTGTAGCCATTGATGTTCTCTACAGAAGAACACGTACACTACCTCTTCATATGCGCGATTTGAGTCACAAATCTAAATATTCTGCGTTGTAAGTTAGTACGTGTATACCACTCGTCTCTTGAAGAAACGTGATATTATACAGTCAAACATGTTTTAAGCGACCACTCGATGGGTGGTCGAAAAATGGTCGTTATATACATTTTGTATTTTAACAGAAGTGAAACGTTTGGAGGAGTTGACTATGGTTGTCAATGAGAAATGATGTCTTAACGCAGGTGGTCGCTTGGGTAGGTTTGACCACCTGTTTTTTGGTATTAAAACCTACTCGACTGTGTAGCTAGAATGGGAGCAACACGCGAGCGTGTGAGTAACCACTTGCACCACCATGAGGCCAATTTGGCATGGCCCGCATATCTGTATTTATTGCAATTATGATTCAGCTGGTTATAACGACATAAATACGGCAACAAGTCCCAATTATTCCAACTAACTAACCGCCATACGGCGAACACTGGGCTTGCATAATCTTCGCTGCCAGTCTCCGCGCGCCCCTCAGCCTGGCCAATCAGAAGAATACCGTGTGATCACGTGACGTGGACACCCGCAGTTGCGACCGATTGTAAGTGGTATACAAAAGTAAATCGGGTTAGGCGGAATAAATCTTCTCATGAGAGTGTCTGCTGACGACGATTCGCTGGCAATTACCTGCGCTGAAACAGAACGCGAGCAGACGCTACTCTACAAAGTAGCGGGAAGGTAACACGGCGCTGTCGGGACGTTGTCAACCAAGTTCTTCAGATTGGTGGCAAATATGATGACGAGCGCTGAAATAAGACGACACACAAACAGCGTTGAGGACGAGGCGGTCGACGAAGATGACATAGACATCGACGTGACAGGTAGGACGTGATAGGTAGGACGTGACAGGTAGGACGTCCTCCAGCAGTTGTTTTGTTTTCATAACTTTGTTTCGTAGTTCTAACGTGCTCTATAAGGATTCCAGCCACGTTTCGTTAATTCCTGTCTGATATCACCAATGTAATACAATTAACACTTTCAACTATTATAATCAGCGTATTTTGCAACAACCAATATGCAGCACAGTTCAATGATTCTATATCCGGTTCTGTTGTTTCTCACAACAGTGTGAATTAATTACTCGTTCATAATAATTTACGTCGCATAAAATGCGGACGGCAAGTATATGTGTGTATATAAAATCATTTATAAAAAGGTCAGAAAAATTCAGGATAGCGACAATGTTAATAAAATATAATGCCACTAAAATTAATATGTCGACGTCATTTAAAGCATCATGTAAACACATTTACGTAACAAAGTAACACTGTTTGAGGCATTGTTTTTGTTAATTGGTTATGCTAAGCAGGAAGACAACGAAGAACAGTGATGCTTGTATCATATATGAATGCACACCTTTACTCGCGATGATTTAGTGTTTTAACTTCTTCGTCTAGCTAGGTGCTTGCAATATTCCTTTTTGAATATCGATAATCCATTAATATAAAACCAATAAGGCTACTCGTATTATGCAATGACTCTTACCTGCACTGTGCAATAATAATGTGCAATAATAATGTGCAATAATAATGCTAAATATAAATCAAAATGGAAAGAGCAATTAAAAGAGGCAGTGCTATATGTAACAATTTCAGCATGTAACATAAATTTCATCACCGCTCGCTTCACTAAACGCGGAGTAACGTGGGAACGGAAGGTGGTGTTTATATAATTATCGTAGTAAATTACTTATATATACCGTGTGTGTTTGATGTGTCTCATAGTGTACCCGCATCCTCTTGTTTATCTTAACGTTGTTGACAGGGCGTTTTTATTTATTGTTCTGGCACGACTTAGGGTGGGGGTTGGGAGGGTTTAGACATCCACCTAAGTTAGGAGGGTTTAGACATCCACCTAAGTTGGGAGGGTTTAGACATCCACCTAAGTTAGGAGGGTTTAGACATCCACCTAAGTTAGGAGGGTTTAGACATTCACCTAAGTTGGGAGGGTTTAGACATTCACCGAAGTTGGGAGGGTTTAGACATCCACCTAAGTTAGGAGGGTTTAGACATCCACCTAAGTTGGGAGGGTTTAGACATCCACCTAAGTTGGGAGGGTTTAGACATCCACCTAAGTTGGGAGGGTTTAGACATCCACCTAAGTTGGGAGGGTTTAGACATCCACCTAAGTTAGGAGGGTTTAGACATCCACCTAAGTTGAGAGGGTTTAGACATCCACCTAAGTTAGGAGGGTTTAGACATCCACCTAAGTTGGGAGGGTTTAGACATCCACCTAAGTTGGGAGGGTTTAGACATCCACCTAAGTTAGGAGGGTTTAGACATCCACCTAAGTTAGGAGGGTTTAGACATTCACCTAAGTTAGGAGGGTTTAGACATCCACCTAAGTTGGGAGGGTTTAGACATTCACCGAAGTTGGGAGGGTTTAGACATCCACCTAAGTTGGGAGGGTTTAGACATCCACCTAAGTTGGGAGGGTTTAGACATCCACCTAAGTTAGGAGGGTTTAGACATCCACCTAAGTTAGGAGGGTTTAGACATTCACCTAAGTTGGGAGGGTTTAGACATTCACCGAAGTTGGGAGGGTTTAGACATCCACCGAAGTTGGGAGGGTTTAGACATCCACCTAAGTTGGGAGGGTTTAGACATCCACCTAAGTTGGGAGGGTTTAGACATCCACCTAAGTTCTGAACCATCAGCTGAGTCGTGAAGTAGGTAGAAAGATAAATCAATGCGCCACAAGCTAAAATCACAAATAAATATGTTTTGTTGTTCTTGGCGATGTCTGAAGTTTGTTGTCGTGAAGGACGTATTTACAGTATCCTGACTCATAATCTGATAATGTTCCTTGACACTTTCCCAATACTTGGTGTCCGCAGGAGACGGCGATTCTTCTGGAGAGGACGTCATCAGTCGCCTGTCATCCAGCGACGGTTGTCTTGGCAACGACGACGAGGGCGACCCTTGCGACATGCGTCTGTCGCCACCGACGCCGCCGTTCGCGACGCCGACGACTCCTGACATTGACTTCGACAGCGACGTGTTCAACTCGTGCAAGAAGCAGCGACGGAACCGGACGACGTTCAGCTCGGACCAACTGCGGGAGCTGGAGGCAGTCTTCACGCACACACACTACCCCGACTGCACGCTCCGCGAACAGATCGCAGACAAGGTCCGTCTAACCGAGGCACGGGTGCAGGTGAGTGGACGTACGATGGACAGAGAGACTGGGACAGGGAGTGACCACTGGGACAGGGAGTGACCACTGGTCCGGAGAATGTGAGGTTTTATCGATCATGATTACTTTCGTGTTGATATTCGTGAGAGTGAACAAAGGCGATCACATGGGAGAGGGCGAAAGATGGAGAGATGTGGAATGGCCAAATGGACAGGATAGGGAAAGTTTGAATGAGAGAGAGAGAGAGAAAGAGAAAGAGAGAAAGAGAAAGAGAGAGAGAGAGAAAGAGAGAAAGAGTAAGGGGGGTGAGGGAGGGAGGGGGGGTGAGGGAGGGAGGGGGAGGGATAAGAACTCTTGATAAGCAGGTATGCACAATTAGTCGTTGCACAATTTGCCTTCTAACTCTAACTCTACATCTATCAGTCTATCGCTGACTCTACCGCCAGCGCTTATTGTATCCACGCAACAACGACACTTGGTGTTTCAACACATCAAGAAGAAGAAAACACAATGCTTGTCAGATGATATCTGCCTTGATGTCGAATATCTCTCGTCTATGGACATCGGGCTAAAGCAGCTTTCAATGTCGTGCGGTGTACATCCCTTGAGCAAACCCGCTCATATGTTTGACATATAATGGCCGGCTGTCTTTAATCGTTTAACACTTCTCAATCCCGTGGTTACTAGTAGATATCTTACGCAACACCACCGGCAATTCTTCTGATGCGTTCGTCTTAGGAACACAAGTGAATCAGTGGCTACTCATCATCGTTTCATTCCCTCAATAAACCCCGACGACGGACCTGCCTTCCGCGCCCCCTACGGGCAAAAGCTCAAAGCGGCGGGCGCTACACGGGAGGCTGCCGTCAAACACTCGACAAAGTTTGCAAACAGTCGCGAATCAACGGGGATGGCGATAGCCACCAATTAGTTCCATTACACAATGAATTTGAAATTAACGCGGTGTTTGCCCGTGTATCCCGTGGGGAGCGATCTCCTTACGTACTCGATGAGGGGGTTACGTCACACCAAACTAAGAGATGCTACAATGAGTGGTCAAGCGGAATAGATGTCTCCTGGACGACCGGAACCTCCGAGACGTTATTAGCTTCATTGAACGCAGTGAAATTAACACAATGCGACGTTCACGAGGTGGTCGTTGGCCCTTGCCACAATAGTCTGTTCATGGCCGAGACTTCAAGTGGTTTACCGGCATCGTGACGAATGTAGAAGTGGATAAGAAACAGCTTACAGTGTTATGATCACCGATGATAAATAAAGATCGTCCGTCACAAAATACAAAGTTTTTGTTTTGGGTATCATAAACAGGAACAGCTTAAGACTCCCTCCTAAGTTGATTTAGCCCAGCATGAATGACGTTCGTTGTTTAAGTTGAACTTTAAGAATTATACGCAATCAGTTTAATAAAAGAGTGGGTACTTTTGTTATTAAAATCATCGAAAGACTTGACTTATCGGGTAACTTGCGAAAGTGCGAATAACCTTTTGTCATGTTAGAGACACGTCACTCTTTCCATTTCACGCTAATGTTTGACTGGCGAGACGAGCGAAAAAGTCGAATTGACAATGACATTGACAACCTCTAACATTATACTAGCCGATTTATTTTGTGGTTCATATCATATACATTAATATAAAATAAATAAAAGTGTTATAATATATATATATATATATATATATATATATATATATATATATATATATATATATATATATATATATATATATATATATCATATATATATATATATATATATATATATATATATATATATATATATATATATATATATATATATATATATATATATATATATATATATATATATATATATATATATATATATATATATATATATATATATATATATATAACACACACACACACACACACACACACACACACACACACACACACACACACACACACACACACACTAATTTTTTAATTTGTATGTTGAAAGCTAACATGAGTGTGTGTGTGTGTGGGGGGGGGGTGCAGGTGTACGTGCGTGCGTGTGAAAAAAATTACTTATATTTCATACCTATTAGACCAAGCGAACATTTTTGAGTTCTATTAATCTAGTTTAGCTGTGATCCTCTCATTAGTGAAAAGTCGTGCAAAGGTGCATGTACACATACATATGCAGTGTATGTTCCTAATAAAGGTGAGAAATAACTAAAGTCGTATTTGTACAGTTTCTGCTTTTAAATAGCAATGTTAACATGAACATAAACTATTTGAGTAAAGGAACATAGGCGGTTGGTATTGCCATAGAAACACAACCAACAAGGACTAATTAAATGGGAATTAGATTTTAAGCCGTCGCCGATTCACAATACTGGTCAGACCTTTCACACTGCTAAGTAGCTCTGTGATCAAATAGCGAACTTCAAGAAACTGCTGACACTCAAACTGTTCACGTCTGGCGAGTCGTGCTGGACAACATAAATACGTAACGAGAGGACTAATTATGTAGTAGTTGGTTATTGCCATTTATAATTAGTTATCAGTAATTAATTGACATACGTAAATAGTTGGCAGAAAGTCATTGGTAAATTAAAATAATTAGCAGTCAGTTATTGACAAACATAAATAGTTAGCAATCACTTATTGACAAAATAAATAGTTAGCACTAGCACTAGTTAACAGTCAGTAATTGCCAAACAATATATATATATATATATATATATATATATATATATATATATATATATATATATATATATATATATATATATATAATTAACACTCAGTAATTGACAAACATAACTAATCGTGATGACATAATTAGCAGTCGCAGTTTGACACCAATAAATAGTTAGTAGTTAGTCATTGACAAAAATAGATAGTTATATAGACCACTGTCCATATTTTATTAATTCTTACTGTACTCTCTATTACTGTCTATTGTCTGTTATAGTTTAGTATTACTATAATTACTAGTGGAAGTCATTGTCAGTCTCCCTGAACGTGTTTGGAATGTAGTCTATACTTATTTCTTTCTTAAAATTTATGCATTCTGGGTAATTATGAATTTGAATGATTTGTATGTATGTGTATTCTTTCGAAATTTGAAAGACTGGCGATTACGTGCACACATTAAATAGGAGCCCCATTTAAGTAGGGTGACGGAAAAACAAGCCCACATTTGAAACTTATGCGTCAACTTCGCATATGCGTAAATCCTGGCAGCATTGAGCCTCGTCATTTATGAAAGCAGACAGTGTCCCCCGCTCCCCCCCAGGACCCCCGTGGGATGCCCCTTCACCCAGGCCTTCACTGCCACTAAGCCGAGGTTGCAGCAAATTTCCGTGTCAACTGTTCTACCGCAATGAATACTTGGCTAATTGCAAGAGAATGTAGACGTATTCCGACCACCGGAATCCGCTTTCAGACCGCAATGGATTGGCAGTCTTCGAGTGAAAGGTCTTATTGAAATTAGTAAACGTCTCGCGAGAAGCCTTATTCATATTTACAAATGTCTGGTAGGATTAAGCACAAGGGGAGGAGAAGTGTGTTTGGCGAAATTAGTTTAATTAGGTTGTTTGTGACAGCTTGCTTAGAGTCTATTTCACTTCAGGGCTTGTGCTTGGTGCTTCACCGATGCCAGACGCTTGAGTAAAGTCGCTGTTAGACCGCGCAATTGCCAATTTAATTTGCGCCGTGCAGCTCAGACGAGCGGCATATGACCCCAGGACGTAGGCCTTAGTCTCGAGAGACATACCTCTTAACTTTACACTTATCTGACGACTGTATATTAAAGAAATGGACACCGATATCACTAGACTATAAAAAAATCTTAATTAAATATACTCACTGCAACAAGGTTTCGGCATATTATGCTGTTTTATTTGTCTTTAAAAAATCTTTAATTTGTAGCGTCAATGACACAATTGCTGCAAGTTCTAATTCTTTTTTGAAAAAAGGCTACTTTTATCCAAATAAAATACCTTCACTATAATACAATCCACGACTTTACACATACAGCCTATATATTTGTCAGTAATTGCTATAATTCGTAGCAATCTCGCAGCTGGTTCTTCTAATCCGGTCGCACCATTTTGTGACATCAGCGGAGGTATATCTCGCTTTCAAGAAACGTTTGACGAAGGTTGTACAAAACACGCGTAGCGTTGCTAACAATCGCTAATTATATAGGTTAATTATATACAGATCGAAGTATAAGTTATATACATGTTGTATTTAGTTCAGGGTCGACAAACGTGATTCTGTCTTGCTGTTGGACAAAAACAAGAAACGTTCGTGTAAGGGACCGTTCACAATTCTTGACATTTGCCTATTCGTACAGAGCGTACGGGGGGAGGGGTCGAGGCGGGGGGGGGGTCAGAGCCGGCTTTTCCATTTTTGCACATTTGAGAGCGCACATCAATCTGGAAAAATACATATGCTTTCATGAAACATTTTACAATATATCAACTCTACCAAATATTCTACCAAACTTCTCAACTCCATTATAATGTTCAATCTTCAGGGTTGCAAAATAAAAAAATCATTATTATATAATATTTACGTGAATTATACATTCGTTGCGACTTCTGCATAACAAAAAGTATGCAAGGGAAGGTTAACTGTCATTTGTTCTTTGCAATTGAAGCATTGCGAGTGTTTCATTGTTCGTGTTATAAAGGGTCCAAATTATCATTATATCGTCTGCCAGGTGAGTCTGTGGCCAGCCGCAAGGCACACTATTCACATTTCTCAAGTGATTTTACATACGTACTATATATGTGTATCAAGTTACACAAAAGCATTGGATTAAACAGACTATCACAGATTATTTATTTTACAAATTAATGTTAATGTTTTACTGTTATTGAACGCGCACAGACGTTTGCAGAAAGTCGGTAGCATTGCTACAACATTGTTGTGGAGACAACAAACTACTGATCTCTTTTTATTAAAATAATTACAATCAAAAGACCAAGCACAAGTGTAGTGTGAATGTCACATGTAACGGTCTGTCATAAGATAACATCTGTCATAATGTCACACGTAACGGTCTGTTATAAGAAGAGACAGGATTGGATGGAGATAGCACATCAATGACGTCATCAGAAGTCTTACGACTGGACGGACATCACGTCACATAACATAGACCATTGCATTTAATTTAAATTTGATGTACAACCTTTGCTGCACACATATTTGTATTAATTTTTGACACTAACTCTTATAATAAATTCACATAATTCATAACTTAGCCTTAAGTGCGTATTATAAATCAGCCCAACTGTTGCATGTCTGACCGTAACCAACAGAATGCACGGAATGTAAATGTTTGTGGTTCTGTAAGCTATATTAAAGTTATTGTATATGCGACGGGTTGATCGCTGGTATGTAACCACATTTTAACCGGGACTGACCACGGTGACCGCTTCGTCTTGTTTACAACATTGACGCATTGGAGATTCGTCTTTCCAATTAACCAATAATCATCTAATAATCATTACGCTCGGCCTGCGGTATTGTGTAACCGTCGCGCCACCTGTGGTGAGCATTGGCGTTAGTGCGCAGCGATACGTGACGCTAACAAGCAGCGGAAGGCGATTACGCGCACAAACAGTTCGCTTGTTTTGTTACAATGTTATGCCAGATTTAACTAAGCTTGTTTTGCTGTAAATGCCTTGTTAGGACTACATGGGACCTCGCTCTATTAGATTTCGTCAATGAAGCGAGTTCTGCTGTGACGGAACCCGATTAGGGTACCCAGTTGTCAGAGTGAAACTGAACCGGCGTGTGTCTGAACGGATTGACTGCAGGTCCAGACCGCTGGTTGATCAAGGAACATCCAGTGTCCATAGTCCGTGGGTTGAACTCGGAACACTGCGGGATGAATCGGGAACAACGTACACCTCTAAGTCCCTCAGATGAACCGGGAACAACGTACAACCTTAAGTCCCTCAGATGAACCGGGAACAACGTACACCCAAAAGTCCTCAGATGAACCGGGAACAACCTACACCCAAAAGTCCCTCAGATGAACCGGGAACAACCTAAGTCCCTCATATGAATCGGGAACAACGTAGGCAGGAACAACATACATCCCTAAATACCTCAGATGAACCGGGAACAACCTACACCCCAAGTCCCTCAGATGAACCGGGAACAACCTATACCCCAAGTCCCTCAGATGAACCGGGAACAACTTAACCCATAAGTCCGTTATATGAACTTCGATGACAGTATTCATATAACTAACTGTGGTTGCAGGTCAAGTTCACGTTGTTTCCTGTTCAAGTGGCTACATAAGAACCATTTTATTTGTCCCAACAGCAAAAAAATATAGATAAATTACATTGAGAGGCAATATAAATTATACAGATACCCACATACAAATATTGAACTGTACACTATATATACAATAGCAATTAATAGATAATCACCAATGTAAAAAAAGAAACATTTATGTGGGATAGGATACTCCTACTAAGACCAAAACTGGTCGCTATCGTAAAAGCCACACAAATAAAAAATAAGATTCCTTATACATATATTCCTACATTTTATATATCACAAAATTATTATGTCAAAACGTAAGTTTTTTTTTCTTACGTGTAATCAATTTAAGTGTGTGATGATGTGTTGTGTTGATGCGTTTTGTGTGTTGTGTTCGCCTGTACGTGTGTAAGCATGCGTGCAAGTATAAACAATTTAATTGAAACGTTGAATTGTACTTACATGAACTGTGTTATACTCATTCGTAATTTATTTAATTTAGTTGGCAGATATAGCTATTTAATATAGTGCATATGACGTTATATGTTTGTAGCATGTAGTGTTTGGCATAACTTTGTAAGTATGTATGTATGTATGTATGTATGTATGTATGTATGTATGTATGTATATATGTATATGTATATATATATATATATATATGTATATATATATATATATATATATATATATATATATATATATATATATATATATATATATATATATATATATATATATATATATATATATATATATATATATATAGTAACTAATAATGGTCCAATGATGAACACTTGTGGTACAACTTTTATAAGTAAAGTTTCAGATGTAGTATCATCAAAGTCGGTGTTCGGTGTACTGGTTGCGGTTGTTTTTTTTAAAGTAATTTTTATCCATACTGATTATCAAAAAATAGCTTAGATTCGATAAAATAAGCAGATAACTGATTGCGGATGATTTTCTCTAGGACTTTAGACATAGTTAGAAGGAGAGAAATAGGCCTATAATTTTTTTAATAATTTTAATAAAATTGGAATTACTTTTGCAATTTTAAGTTTACCAAGAAATATACCTGTATTTATGACATGGTTAATTACTAAGGTTAAGGATTTAACGATTACATTTTTTTTAAAGAAATGCTGTCGAATCCACTACTGTTTTTGTTGGGAGATCATTTATTGCTTTTCTTACATTTTCTTTATTAACCTTCTTAAATTTGTGAATATGTTTAACTTGTGTATTTAAGTAGTAATCATAGTTCTTGTTTTCTTTATATTGAATGCTTTCTGCAATAGTTTAAACTAAGTTTATAAAATAGTTATTAGATTTGCTTGCTATATCTGATTTATCAGTTATACTTGTACCATTTACCTTAACAATTGTCGAGGATGTTTTCTTTCCTTCTTTATTTTATGAAAGAATTTCATTTATGGTTTTCCAAGTATTATTTATGCTATTTTTGAATCGATTAAAGCGTGATTCAAAATATACTTGTTTAGCTGTACGAATAATTATTTTTAATATGGAGTTGTACGTTTTGATGATGGTGCTAGTGGTGTCATAAGCCGGTGAATTAGGGTCAGTTGTTTATAAAGTGTATCCCGATATCTAATAGATTTTAGCAAACCTAGAGAAATCCGTATCGAATTTTTATGTTCGTATTTATTAAATTTCATTAGTTTAATTGGCATGTACTTACTTTCAGCGAGCATAATATCTTCAGGCATTATGTTATAATTTAGACTGGGATAATCAGTTTGATGTTTATGTAGTTTGTTGTAAAAGTTATAAGAATCAATTTCAATTTTGACTTTTTACATGGCTTCTTCACTTTGTGTATTTAGTTTTTATAAATTTGGGAGGAAGCTCTATTTTAAAATAATGTCTATAATAAAAAATAAGTTTGATGAACTGAGAAAGCTTTTATGAAAATCCCAGCAATACTCTCTAATATGAATTTATTTAGCTTGCAAACAAGTTATCCATCATTGTTCGGTTGGTTCTAGTGAAACGAGTTGGGAAAGTAATTTGAGGGTAAAGACTATGTGATATTAAAGTATAAAAAATCGCTGTAGATTCTGTTTTCATTTATTTTGAGTAAATTTATATTAAAGTCCCCTGCCATAATGAGAATATTATTGCTATTCTCCAGAGATAACTGATGAAAATTCATCAGTGAATTTTGTAATATTTTCGGTGCATGATCTTGTAGGTCTATATATATATATATATATTTCCAATGGTCATAGTCTTTGATAAACTATTTCCAATTACTTTAGTGATTAGTTCGTATGTATTTATATTCATATTTACTTCAGATTTATATTTATTGTCCAGATATATTAGTAACCCTCCTTTGTTGCTACACTTCATCCCCTGTGTTATACAATCATGTTCATCTAAACACTTCATCCCCTGTGTTATACAATCATGTTCATCTAAACACTTCATCCCCTGTGTTATACAATCATGTTCATCTAAACACTTCATCCCCTGTGTTATACAATCATGTTCATCTAAACAAAATTGAGAGAAATCATCATTACCAGCTTTCCACGTCTCATGTAAACATATTACGCAATATTTAAAATTGATACTACGTAGGTCATCTACGAATATTTCAAGTTCAATAAACGTTACATTTATTGACTGAATGTTTGAGCTTAGAATACTAAAACTGCTAGTTTTATTATTTGCTAAATTGTTGAACTTATCAATGTCATGATAGGAAGAGCAGCGTATTACTTGAGGCTCGTTATTATCATCATTATTTTCATTTGTATCTAAAACATTACTTAGGTTGTTTGCCTCCTCCTAAGTAGGAGAGGGAAGTTTCATCTAACGTTACTGTGCTTGCATTTGTGGAATTGGTCATAAATGTATTTGATGATATTAATATAAGTGTATATATAAGAAATTTGTGACTGTTGCGAATGAGTAAATCGATATTTGGTGTAGTTCCGTGCGTGGTGCATCAATACTGAGGTACACTTCGTGTAAATAAGTGAGTGAATGGTGACAGACATTGAAAGATGCTGACAAAGTAGATACAACAAAACAAAAACTAGAAGAAAAGAAACAAAATTACTTGCTGCACTTTGGATCATGGTCATAAAGAGATGATCTAGCGAGATAAGTAGATAATATTATATACTAGTATACCCATATAGGTATACATATACGTATATAAACATATGTGTCATATGTTTATATATATATATATATATATATATATATATATATATATATATATATATATATATATATATATAAACATATGACACATTTACACTGCTAACATAGAGTCCACCTTACGTTATCTAATCCTTCATCCTGTTCACTCTAGCATATTGCTTTCACTGTGATTTTTTCCGCTGCAGGTCTGGTTCCAAAACCGTCGAGCCAAATGGAGGAAACAAGAGAAGTCAGTCGCTCGGATGTACGAGGTCTGGCGTCATAACATGCCGTCAATGCCTCTCTGCACCACGCCTGTTGCCATGCTACCGGTGCCACACATGTCACTTCTTCGTCCGCCATTACTGCCTTGGTTACCGACGTTTCCGCTAGGGTTCCCGCCAGTACCCGCGACAGGG
This sequence comes from Lamellibrachia satsuma, assembly GCA_033239005.1. Taxonomy (NCBI): domain Eukaryota; kingdom Metazoa; phylum Annelida; class Polychaeta; order Sabellida; family Siboglinidae; genus Lamellibrachia; species Lamellibrachia satsuma. The sequence continues at coordinate 7,829,679 of BSQZ01000012.1, read as the reverse complement.
TCGCTCACTTCGTCCTTGCGAACGTTTGGAATCAACGCTTTGTTGAAAGGTACATTCAGTTGATCTGACTTCAGTCAAATATTCGTGACATTAGGGTTAGGTATATTATTGGGATTATGGTTCATGACGTTAATGACTCGATTAAAAGATTCAGTTTGCCTGATTTAATTCCTTTTCTTTTGTATACGGTTCGCATTGGTTATTTCATATGGTATTCCTCAATTTACATTTGATGTGAAAATGTGTTTGGTACAAGTACAAATTTGTTTTTTAAATGTAGGTTTAATACGAGAACGTTTTAAATATTGGCAGAAGGTGCAGAACAGCTGGTGCTGTCGACACAAGATGGCGAAACGTCGATGAGAAAAGAACAAATAATCATACACAGTATTTTACTGAATTAATTAATTAGTCAACCAATTAATCAACTAATATTAATGCAATTTAATTTCAGATACGTTGGTCAACAAACCTTCAGATGCCTTAAAGCAGTCGGTCTTCTCTGATGAGAAACACCAGCCAGACGTTCAAAAGGCATCACGGGACCCTAAAGAATGCCGCGAAAACAATTCATCAAAAGACGTATCATTGTCAAGTGAAGACGAGTCCTGATGTTATGTGTCGCTACGCTGAGCTACACAGTGTAAAGACAGAACTGTTGGTATCTCATAAGATATTCATAAGTTTAAAACGAAGAGGCAAAGTTGGGTCTGAATAATTTACTGCAACTCCGCTAGGTGCCACTACCTGCGACCTACCAGGATTTGTTTTGCTTATTACGATGTAATGGAGCACTAATTGAGACTAACATATATGTTATTGTCGTGCAGCCAACGAGAACCGATAAGCTATCAGCCAGTTAAACGCGAAGCATCCTTAATAGATAGTATTGGATACGCGCTAGTCCTTTAGCACCTAGCAAAGAGGTTGGAACCAACCAAGACAAGTTAGTGTCGTATCTGTCCGACGAATGTAGCGACACCTAGCGAGTCGTGTAAAACAAATGGTGCAACGCGCTAGTTGCAGTTCGACTTAATCGAAATGTGACATCGCCAGAAGGACATTGATATAGCATTGTTGCTATATTTACTGATGGCGAAGGAGAACGTCTGACGTACACACAAGAGTAATGGTGCTTGTATTGATAACAACATAGAGCGAAAATGGTAAACAGAACGGGACAAGGAAGAAAACCCGAAACAAGAGGGATAGTTGGGGTGGGGGAGCTTGGAAGGGATGAGCTGGTAGAGATAGTCGGGGTGGGATAGGCGATGCGAGAAACCGGAGGTGATATACCACTGGAATGGACGCAGTCTCACACTGGGTGAGCGAGAGTAACTATGTTTACTATTTTTACTATAAATGATGTGTTAATACGTTAACTGATCAACTAACTAATTTCACTTTACTTAATATCGAAAACGTTGTGTAGTTATTGTAGTCTGTGTGAAGATGGAGACAATCTGGTCATGCAATTGTCAATTAAACTGTGGAAACTATCTGACACGGTACAGTCGTGTGGAAGAGAGAGAGAGAGAGAGAGAGAGAGAGTGTGTGTGTGTGTGTGTGTGTGTGTGTGTGTGTGTGTGTGTGTGTGTGTGTGTGTGTGTGTGTGTGTGTGTGTGTGTGTGTGTGTTTATGTGTGTGTGTGTGTGTGTGTGTGTGTGTGTGTGTGTGTGTGTGTGTGTGTGTGTGTGTGTGTGTGTGTGTGTGTGTGTGTGTGTGTGTGTGTGTGTGTGTGTGTGTGTGTGTGTGTGTGTGTGTATATATATATATATATATATATATATATATATAGAGAGAGAGAGAGAGAGAGAGAGAGAGAGAGAAAGAGAGAGTGTGTGTGTGTGTGTGTGTGTGTATGTGCGCGCGCGTGTGTGTGTGTGCGCGCACGTGTGTGCATGTGTGTTTGTTGGCTTATTAGTGAATAGCCGGTAGATGGTTGCACGATCAGGAGACTGGCTCTAGTGCAGGATATATTGGCCATCGAATGCTGAGGGAAGTTAAGAACAAGAAACAAAGGGAGTCCCAGGAGAGAACACTTTATGTCTCTTGTACACTGGCTTGAATCTTTTCAGGAAGACAGTTTTTCATAGACTATTTATATTGTTATAATTGGTGCGTCACGGTGCAGGCGTCGCATCCGGCAAAATCCTGGATGCGTATCTGTATCACACGT